>OX578272.1:95649069-96335319 GCA_951217065.1 Baccha elongata
TAAAATTTTGCGGTACATAGTAATCGAAAAAAGGAGAATAATGAATACGAAAAGTTAGGTGGGTAAGGGGGGGCATGCTGCCCCCTGCAACCCCCCTGCATGGGCTCACTATAGGATTTGGGGGTGCAAGTGATGGTTATTGCAATTTTTTGTACAAATTTGATAAAAATACATGTATTTCTAAATCATACTTTTCTCAGTCGGGATTTTGTCTCTATCCCATTTTGATTTCATAGAATGAAAGATAGCATTATATTAAAATTGCCTATGGAGACCGCAAATAGTATTCTATGAAAAATTTCTTGCAATATATTGCTCAGCTCATAGCATGCTAGGGATAGTACCTATTCTATGAGCTGTCATTTTCATGTTGACTTTTCTGTTTTCTTTATAATTGGACTGAAAAAGTATGAAATAGTAAGCTATCAAATGCCCACCATACATTTTATAGCATTCTAGCAATCTTTCTTTCTATGGAAAGTGGCAGATGGTAATCTATGAAATCTTGCTCGTGTAATAACATTGAGCATGTACGTATATATTCTATTACGTCCATGACATTGAGTTTATACACATTGAGAAATCATGGGTAAGTTTTAAGTACTGCTCGTAGGATGTCGTTACTATCGCCTGTTTTTTTTTGTTTACTCTTATAGCAATTATTCTTAAGTTAAAAGGCAAGAGAAATAAAGAAAAACAAATACAAATGTATGCAGAAGAATTTTTTTCGGTTTGGTTTGAGCAACCATGGTTAAATTATAAATAATAAGTTAAAATAATAAATAGTTGGTTAAACTCACTTTTTGTTTTTTGTTGAGCAATTATTGTTAAATTATATAAATAAAAATATAAATATAAATAATAAAAAAAAGATGTTCCAGCCTATTAAATGCCATTAGCGGTCTAAAATCGTCATCATCTAGTAGCGTTAAATAAGTATACTAATTTCGCCATAATATTTAAATGAAATAAATTAATGTTTATAAATTTTTTTAGGTCATTGAGGATTGTTAAAATGGGAAATGCACAATTGGTAGTCAAAATTAGAACTAAGTTGTCTTTGCTCTTTAGTAAACTTGACTGCTGCAGCACTACACGTTAATGGCAAATAACGAGACTAGTGCACTTATCTCTATATATAACTATATATTATATATTGAGATCAGTGGACTAGTGCCATGAGAGAACTTTTAATACACATGACAGTTTCACCGCAAAAGGCCATCTGACATAGTAACAAATTATAGGTATTTCATTATTTCACTACCATGCAATTGTCTTCTGTCTAATCGTCTATGCTATATAGTATACAATCTGTATACTGCAGCGCTACACGAAGTTTCTCCAATCCAATAACACTGATCTCAATATATATTGAGATCAGTGTCCAATAACCATTTGAGGATTGGTAAAGTTTAAATGATTAACGGGTAGTCAAAATTAACAGTAAGTTATGTTTGATCTTTTGTACAAACTTGACTTTTGCTGCGCCACAAAGATACGGTAAAGTTGAAAGGCGCCACGGGTTTTCAAAATTAGCACTAAGTTATCTTTGCTCCTTAGTACAAACATTGACGTATTACATATGAACCGCCAGTAGCCACCTTCACGCGTGTTCCAACATAACTAGGGGCGGCATCAACTACTAGCGGGGAATCTGCGTAGCAGTGATATGATTTTTTTAATTAATTATTTACTATTGAAATATTTTGGTGGAAATTGTTATCAAACTTCTTTTATTTTACAAAACAAAACCACTCCCCATGGCATGAGTTACTTACAGATGAATATATTATCGTTTTCATTTAAATTTTAATGGCGAAATTAGTACACGTCTTTAACACTAAAAGATGATGGCGTTTTTAGGCTGTTTTTAGCTGGAACCATAATTTTTGTTCACTTTTATTTTATTTTTCTTCACTGATTTCGAAAGATATAGGGCTTTTTAGGTAACAACGATATATCCATTGACGTATTAATATATCTCTTTCTCGTTCGCAGAGCAGTGTCAAAATCAGCAGTTCGCGGATGACAACTGAACATTTTTTTTTATAATTGTTGAAAATTGATTGAAAACAAGAGCGGAAATATTAATGTTGTGCGCGAAAATTGCGAATAGGGTATTATTGAGCTTTTTAGTCACGGAAATTTCAAATTTCACAGGAAAAAAAGATATTATTTACAAAATTCTTTTACAAGATTTTGAGTTTGAAAAAGAAGTTATCGTCAATTTTGTACGAAAAAGTTAAAAAAAAGCACAAAAATTGAGTTTCGAGCAAATAAAACCAATTTCCAACAAAATAAAGTTTAACGTTTCAATATGACTGAAGAAAATATAATTAACAATTTGGATGAAAACATAAACTTAAGTGAAAACAAACTGAATCTAAAACGGCGAGCGGAGGAACCCTCGAGTGATGATGAATGGATTGGACCTATGCCATGCGAATCTGCAAAAACAAAAAAAAAGAAAAGTAAGTACCCATAATATTTATTTAATTCCTTTTCATTTTTGAAAATGCTTTCCTTAGTTCTTCCCTATGAAAAAATCTATTTGGAAAACCTGCCGAATGCAGAAAGTTATGAAAAAAGTTACATGCATCGTGATGTTATTTCGCATCTAGTTTCAACAAAAACTGACTTTATCATAACTGGTAGCGTGGATGGACACATCAAATTTTGGAAGAAAATGGAAGAAGGAATTGAGTTCGTTAAACATTTTCGAAGTCATCTTAGTAATAAGTTGTAAAAATTTAACCCAAGGCATTTATTTAAAAAGTATATTATTTCACAGTGCCCATCATCTCATTGACTACGAACAGTAATGGAACTTTATTGGCTTCTGCATCTGCCGACAAGTGTGTTAAAGTTTTTGATGTTATTAACTTTGATATGATCAGCATAATTAAATTGGATTTCACACCACTATGTACAGAATGGATACATTCACCAGGTGATGCAATTAGCAGTTTAGCAGTGTAAGTCAAATTAAAATGTTAAAAGTTCAAAATTAGTCTAGTCAATTTGTATATTTAGGTTTAATTAAAATAAAGTTAGGTATGCGAAATTTCTATGAGTTAGAAAGTGTGTCCAAGGCGTTGAATACGAAACCCCGACTGATAAAATACCGACTGCCTTACTCCTTTTTTGGTAGAGAACATTTAAAATAGATTTTTTTAATAAAAGGAATGTATTATTTTATAGAAATCAAAAATAAAACTTTAAAATAAGCTTAGTTATGCGATATGGGCAAGGGGTTTACCAGAAGGCACCGATTTCAATGTTTTTCGTATTAAACAGTACCTGGGCTTCGTAGGTTCAAGGGATTTAAATCCCTTTCTGTATTCAGTCCCGCTCACGAGACATCTTTGCTCAGCTTAGTGTATGTCCAGTCGTATGGCAGGCGCCTGTGTCAGCAGTTTCTTCAATAAATAGAATTCAGGAGGTGACACGCTTCGCGGGTTCAAGGAATTTCAATTCCGTTTCTGTAGTCAGTCCCGATTTTGTTTGAAATAATATCCTTCCTTAATTCCGTTCAAATAAAATGTAAAAGCAAAACGGAGTTACGAAAATGTGATAGAAAGATGCCTATTAAGAGTGCTGAAAGTGGGGATATGTAGTTCGTACTAGAATTTTTTACAGCCAGGAGGATTTTGCTAGTCGGGATTTCGTCACAAACCTGTCCTGAAACGATTTAGTCAGTAGTGCCCTGTTTTGTTTTAAATTCAATTCCTTATAAAAAAAGTATAGTTTGATCCGTATGCACAGCAGACGTTTAGGTAGATCGAACCGCAAAAAATCAATATTTTAGTAATTTAAAAGTCAAGTGTAACATAAAAATCTAAAAATCTGATTCTTCGATATGATCTTTCATAGATTGTTTTTTTACAAGGTGGCGTACTTAAAAAAAAAACATTTGAAAAAAAATCCTATGTTTCGTAATTTCTTAAGGTGTGTCCAGACCTAAGAAACATTTCATACACATTTCAGAAACGTTTATCAAAATAGGGAAATATTTCTGAAATGTTTATGAAATGTTTTTTAAATGTTTATGAAAAGTTTCTCAGGTCTGGACGCTTGATCTGAAATGTTTCTCTGTTTCCCATCCACGATGGGAAACATTCAATGTTTCGCAAATGGCACAGAAATTTTTTTTTTTGTTTGTAGTTGTGAACTTCTGAAAATGTCACGTGGATGACAAAATAGGAAACAAGAAATATTTCAGAAACATTTCCTCAAACGTACACTCCAAAAATTTCTGAAGTATTTCTGAAATGTTTTTTAAACAAATGGGAAACATTTAAGAAATATTTTTTTAAACAATGTTTCATAGGTCTGGACACACTTTTAAACTTTTTATGCTTGGGTAGACTTTTTTTTCCCAAATTTTATAAAGTGGTTTCAATTTGTTAGTAAGGTTTGACCCTTTTTTAGTAATAAAGTAGTAATAAAGTACAAGACTAGTTTTAAAAATCATAATATGGTGTAGAAAAGGTAGATGAAATTGCTGCCCAAATATGTCTTTAGCTATACGTTTATTTTATAGCCAAAGATTTTTACTTTTTATGAATTCTGGGCCAAATTACTACGTTTCACATCGAATTGTCGATTTTTACTTTACAATACAAGATCTGGCTATCGAGATTCAGAAGTTTGTTTTTGGCTAATGCTTTGTAGAACAACTTGCTTTTATCATTCCACAAAATCAATCGACTGCCATAGTTACCATACAGTAAGAATAACAAAGCTCGATCGAATTAGGAGTAAGAAGCTCAGAAGAAAACTCCACGGTACTGTCATGTAGAAAGTAAGAAGAGACGCGAGAATCTCGTCCAAAAAGCACTATCATACAACGTACTCTTAGAAAAAACAACTTCACTAGCTTTCAGTTGGACTCAGACAATGTAACAATCCATAACGTTTTCCATGATATTCTCTAAGGTCAACCCGACAAACCCCACTAGCAGATTTGTAGTAAAGTGGTAAAGTGAGAAAGATGCGATCCCATTCGAGATCTAGATCGATATCGTCGGAAAAGAGGAAGAAGAAGAAGAAGATATGCAGTTGAAACCGAAATAAGATGCAGCTAAGATTCTAGACTACTATACTGTACTCATAACAAATAAAACCAAACGATTTAAAGCACTTTGAACAATATTTATTGATATCCCATACAATTATTAATGTACTGATGTGCAGTTTATTTTTGTTTTTAATCGCCTTCTTGACACTTAACAATAGCCTTCCTGGCTCCATTGTTGCCTTCAGATAAAGCCAACTTAAAGGCGAATTCTAAATCGTTCCATTTGCAAACGTTGCAATTTGCTATTAGACATTCAGCAGGTGCTTGGCCCGATTCTAACAGATGTATTGCTAAATGAAACCTTATAAAAAAAATATTAGTAAAATCTAGTTTTTGAACAAAAATAACAAAAGACTTACATATTCTTCGAGCGAAAGCTGGGCAATATTCGAATTTCCTTCATCAGAGCATCCATGATATTGAAAGAAACACATTCCGAGAGAATTCCAGCTACGATGCATGTTCCAGTTGGCTTTAGAGCCATAATAGCTGCATTCATGGTCTTTGTACAACATGAACAGTTGATAACAATATCTGGGAATGTTCCAAGAGAAGCCAAAATCATTCTTACTAGTTCCTTTTCTACGACTTTACTGTCGAAATAATTTACTTTTTCGGTCACAAACTGTTCGATGAGAATTTGAGTCTCGGGCATTCCGCACATAACGCAGACGTTTCCGGCACCCATTGAAATGGCGCACATAGCTGCACATACAGTCATCGCGCATGATCCTATTACAGCGACATTGGAATTTGGCTTAATAATGGCTTGATAACAAGCGTTACAACCCAAGGCAAGTAGAGAAACCAACGCTGCTTGTTCCATTGGAATTGATGGGCAAATCTTATGGCAAAATGATGCAGGGTGCACAGAACATTTTCGAAGAAATCCTTTAAATCTTATGTTATTACAAAGATTATAGCTACCGGTTTTGCATAGGTCACATTTGCCACAGGGGATACCCGATTCGAGCGCCACATGATCTCCGATTTTGACATTACATACGTTCTTACCCACCTAGGAAACAAAAATTAAAACGTTGAATAATTATATATTTGAGAAAACCGACCTTTTGCACGATGCCCGATGCTTCGTTTCCAAGAGTAAGTTCTGGAATATATTTTCCTCCTGTTTCAAACATGAAAATATCGCTGTCAGACAATGCAACAGAGTCTATAGATATAAGAGCATCTGAAACAAATAAAAATGTATTAAAACAAAAAAAAAAAAACAATTATTTTAAAGACCACTTACCGTTATCACACACTTCAGGTATCAAAATATTTCGAGTGCAAATTTTATGGGGACTTTCAATCAAAACTTCTTGGTTCATATAGGACTTTGAAGAAAATTCATATGTTTGATGTTTAGAACAAGCTTTTCGCGGCTTCAAAAGTGAATAACTGGTTGTGTTTGTACAAAGTGCTCTATTTCCGTCTAATTTATTTGCTACCTTAAGATTATTTTTAAAATAATATCTATTTAAATATTTAAACTACCTTTTGAATCTTTATTTCCCTTTTTCTTATCAGCTTTTCCAGAAGTCTCAGCATAGACCTTATAACAAGCTGTGTCTGGACAGAACTCCTGAGTCTCCTCTGGATAGCAATTCTTAGTCTTACCAATTTGATTCCTATTTGACTTCTTAGTTTCCCATGAAATTTTTTGACAAGTTTCTCGGTGGTATTCATCGGATCTTTTCGACTCTGGTTTGAAGCCTTCTTTAGGTTTCTCTGGGCAGTCATCCGAAAAGTATCTGTCATAAACGAGGTCTCGTACAGAAAGCCCAGCAAGAGTGTATATTTTTCTTTTAGAAGGCAATGACGAAGGAGGAGTTTTTCTTTTGGTGTTGCTTGGGCTACAGCTTGATTTGGGTTTTATTTCAGTATTTGAAGTTTTGCGGGACGAAGTACATGTTTTAGATTCACATTTAGATACATTAGGCTCTGTAGCCAGTTTCTTTGAAGTACCACATTTTGTCTTAGCCGAGGTGTCTGACTGCTTACATGAAGAAACATCATTGGATCCACATTGAGAGTCCTTTTTACATCGTGGTCTTGTGTCTCCCTTTGGTGGTCTTCCACATTTTGAATCAGGTTCACATTTTGTATCTGGTCCACATTTTGTTTCTGGTTTTGCCACTGAGTCACATGATGGCTTACAAGGATTCTTTCTTTCTGAGTCACATGATGATTCTGACTCAGCTGGAGATGGTGATGATGTTCTACATGGATCTTTTGATTCTTTCTGATCTGATGCACAATTTGATCTACATGACGAAGACTTTTGTGATCCCCATTTCGTGCCCTTTTTACATCTTGGTCTGGTGTCTCCCCTGGGTGGTCTTTCACATTTTATTTCTGGTTTGATCCTTGATTCACAAAGATTCGTTTGCTCAGAGTCATATGATTTTTGAGGTTTTTCGCAAGAATTGCTAAGATCACATTTGGATCTGTTTTTTGAAGCTGGGGATGAAGATGATATATTACATGGATTTTTTGATTCTTTTTTATCTGATGCACACTTGGATCTACATGGCGAAGACTCTTGCGATACACATTTCGAGTCCTTTTTACATCTTGGGCTTGTATTCCCCCTTGGTTGTGTTCCACATTTTTTTTCTGGTTTCGCCATTGAGGCACATGATGACTTACGAATCTTTATGCCCGAGCTACATGATGATGTAGACTTTGGCGATCTGTTGTCAGTCTTCGAACTGCACTTTACTTCTGCCGCTCTTTTGCAAGCTTTCTGTGAGTCAGTTCCTATTTTTTCTTTTTGAGGTTTTTCACAGTTACTGTTCGAAATAAATTTTGATCTGCATTTTTTAGCTGGAGTTGCGGATGGTGTATTACAGTTTGAGTTGATTATGTTTCCACTACATTTTGGTTTTACTGGCGCAGAGCATTTTGAAGGTGAAGGTGATTTGGCTGGAGGTTTTTTGAAAGTGATGGGAGGGATTTTGCATGGATCGTCCTTTTTACAAGATGCATTTGAATTAGGCTTAGAATCGGATTTTGTTGTTGTTGCTGGCGAAGAGCATTTCGAAGCAGAGTGTGATTTGGATGGAGGCTTTTTGAAAGTGATTGGAGGGATTTTACATGGATCATCCATTTCAGAAGACGAGCCACATGATCCACCTCTGGTAATTAGTGGAATTCTGCATGGGTCATTTGCGTTTGAATCTGACTTATCAGATCTAACTGAACTTGCCTGAGTTGTCTTGTAAGGTGAACCATTTGCTCCACATATTGAATGTTTTTTTTGCAATTCTTTTGCTTGATAAGGGTTAGATTCAAACTTTCGTGGTGATTTGGACTTAAAAACACACTTCGCATTTTCTTTAGCTGATTTACAGAGCTCTTTTGTCTTAGATTTTACAGACCCACAAGTTGGTTCTTGCTCAGAGCTATAAGTTGACTTTGGTGGAGAACGTTTGCATGGGTCCTTCGACTCGTCATTTTTGGAATCAAAAATGCAGTTTGTTTTAAAAGATGTAGGTTGTGTCTTACAAGGAATTTCAGGGGCAGATCCACATGTTACCTTTTGTGGAGAGTGCTGTATAATTTGGTTCACAAGTTCCACTTTTTTGTCCTCAGATTTGGGAGCTGAAAAGATGTCCAAATAACTGCAAGGATCTTTTATCTCATGTTCTTTCATACCATTATTTATTGTTTTCTTCGATTGACAAGCCCTTATCGTACTATCTGGTTTAGATATAGTCGTTGAGCTATCTTTGCGTTTAAAAGTTCTTAGAGACTCAGCTAGCTTTTTTCGATTTAATTCCGCTTCTTTCAACGATTTTTTGTACAGTTTAGCGTCAAGAAGTCCGAAGTCACTCAAAATATTGGATGTTGATTGTGGTTCTTCTAGCTCATTTTTTTGTTTTGGAAAATAGGGATCATTTTCGGACAATCCTGGTGATGTGCAACCCTTGTTTCCATTTCTGACACAGACAATATGTGGGTTTTTCTTATCTACAATGAAGAATTCAAATAATGTTTCATCATCAGACGACGTAGTTTCCGACTTAATTACGAATAAATTAAGAAATGAAACGTTGTTTCATCATCAGACGACGTAGTTTCCGACTTACTTACGTAATGTCATTACTGTATTGTACTGACATGTCAGTACAATACAGTAATGACATTACGAACGTTTCATTTCTTAATTTATTCGTAAGTAAGTCGGAAACTACGTCGTCTGATGATGAAACATTATTGGAATTCTTCATTGTACAGTTATGTTTTTGACATATTATTGTAGGAAATCCTGGATTTATACGCGTTAGCTGAAAATAAAATGATTATAACTTTTTTTAAAGTGAAACTTCTCTAGCGACGCGTAATATAACATTTAAGAATTGACCTACAATATCCGGCCGACTAAAGACCGACTACTAAAATTTAGACTACAAAATCCCATCTGTGAAAATTCCTGCTACCAAACTTCGAATGACAAAATCCCGACTACTAAAGTCGCGACTGCCAAGATCTCTGACTTATGTTAGAAATTTTTGTTTAGTGCTAAAAATTTAACATTTAAAATAATAGCAACAAATGCCTAAGACTAATAATTCATTCATAATTTCGAGGGAAAATAATATAATGTAGAAATCAAAATTGAAATCAATGTAATCTCTTGGTAGTCTAGATTTCATGAGTTGAGATTTTGTAGTAGTTACTTGCAAGGTCGTACGCTGGATTTCCATCAGGGGAGGGCAAACTTTTTTACTTGTTTACTTTAATTAAAATTTTTTTTAAGCGTATGAAAATACATATTATTTAGGAACAAGAATAAATATTGGGTGAAGCGTTTTTCAGGTCAGGTCGCAAAAATTGCACAGTTCTGGATTTTTTGGGAAGTTTTTAAGATACTTGATAGCATATATATATATATATATGTATACAGTGTAAAACCTAGTTTAAAGTTTAAAAAGAGTTGTGCTAAGCTTAGTGCTTAAAAAAATGTTTGATTTTTTTTATAATTTTTGATGCATAATTTCCAAAAAGTGCAATCTTATAGAAAAGTAATTTAGTACAATTTAAAAGTAGACAAAATTTGTAACATTTTAAGCGCAACCTCAGTTCTGTTCCTATGTTTAATATTTTTCCCAGACATACAGCACTTTGAAAATTAACAATTTTTTCTAAAAAATTGAAAACAATAGTTTTAGATGTCTTCGGGGTATAATATCGGCTAAAGTAGTCATCTTTCGACAAAATTAAATCGAAAACGAAAATGAAAATAGTTTTATTGCTTTAAAAGATTTTTATATGATCTGCTACCAACGACAAAATCCACCTCGCTCGTTTAGCTCCAAACGAAGTTGCTGCTGCCCAACATAACTACGGAGCTTTATACTATCTATACAAAAGTGGCTAGGTAGAATTGGGGACAATGTTTCAATCAGATATCAGTGTAGCTAATACACCTTGCTCCATTAAAAGCTTGTCAATTTTTTATATAATATATTGATTAGTTTCAAAAATTTAAATGCCACCCGAGTTCAGAATAACTTTAAAAAATCGATCTTTAGGCGAATCATTAGGGAAGGCCAAGTAGTTAAGACAAATCTTAATACGATCTTCCTATCGTATAGTATTGCTCTTCATATAACCGTATCGCGTAAGGCAAGACCCAAATATGTTCTATTACGTCAAGGTCCCTTAAATATAGGGCCCAAAAGACACAATTGTATTGTTTCTTTTAATGATCGATTTTGCCATCCATGAGGTTGGCACCAAAATATCATTATATAAATATGTATAAAACTAATTCCACCTAAGGATTTGTTGATATTTCCATTATTCTTTCTGCTTCCCCAAAAAATTAGTACTTGCCCTGGAGAAATACAAGATTTGCTTCTTTCAGTCATGATAATGTTAAGAAACTTTAGATGCTTTCTATTTTTATAACTGCGGAACACGAAAAACATATGAAAAACGTGCCTAATTGATGTAATTCTGATATTTTTGTTTTCCTTTTTTAAAAACTTTAGAGCAGGAGAATGTTTACTTTTTTTATCCTTTAAAATACTGTTTTTCTTATAAAATGGCTGCGTTTGATTTTTTGGGCTGTAAAGTTTTTTGAAAATCCCTCAAAATGGTAAAAATCGATTTTCGCTCTTTTCTCTAATGTACAACAGTTTTTCCATCTATTCTTTCTTAAACACACGACTTAATGTTCTTGCTCTGTAAAATGAGCCACCAATAGTGAAAAAAGATTTTATAACTTGCTTAACAACGTTGGTTCTGGCACTGCCTCTATACTTATAGACACGATTTAAATTAATCATTTAATTTTTGGTTTTATTTTAAACTATCCTTCTTAAACATGATCTTTCGAAATAGGCAAGTGTCTTATTTAGTTGTTAATGCACTACTCTATTGGGGTCCAAACACTTTTTGGAAATAAGAAATATTTTTAGCCCCCCCAAGCGTACGCCCTTGGATACTTGTTGCTGGAAATAGTCAGGATTTTTGGTCGAGATTTTGACTCTATACCGAATTAAAATAAATTAATTAAATCATAATCAAGCACATCATTGTGTAAATATAACATGCAATGGGGAAGAGCTTTTACAAACAGTAGCCGAAAGCTCAAGAATAAAGAGGTATTTTTAAACAAAATACAAAAAAAGGCAATTGGAGCTAATAAATGCAATCAAGTTGATCGTTGCGTTTGATTATAAACATTTGTTTCGTTTTGTTTTAAAAAATCTAAAAAAAAACTAATTGGTGTATAACTATAAGTAAAACGTGGATATAGACTCGAGATTCAAACAAAAAATTTAAAAATTAAAATTTTCTTTTTTTCTTTTTACTTTGTTTGTATTTTTATTAATCTGCCTTTAGTTTTTTGTACCTCTTTCCGTTCTTGAGATACAATTGTGATTGCTTCATCAAGCCAGCAAACACAAAAAATTAATTTTTTTTTACTGTGCATATTTTGTACATCTACAAATCTACCTTTAGTTTTATTTGTACCTCTTTCCGTTCTCGAGAAACAAAAAACAAATTTTCAAAATTAAAAAAAAAAAACAAAAATTTTCTTTATAATTTTTTTGTACCTAAAAACTAATGGCAGAGATACAAATTAGTCACAATAAATTTTTCTTTTAAAAAAATTCAAAATTTTTTTTTAAATTTGTTTGCTGGCTCAGGTGGTAAAAACACCTGTATCTCGAGAACGGGAAGAAGTAAAAAAAAAAAAATAAAATCAGATTTGTAGAGGTTAATAATAAATTTTATTAAGAAAAAAAAAAAATAAATTCTAGTTTCAAAGTGTGTTTGCTGGCTTGACAGTAAAGTTAGCAAACACACCTGTATCTCGAAATCCGCAAGAGGTATAAAATTATGAATGGTATATCTTATAGGTACAATATTTATAACAAAATGTGATTATGCTAAATGGGCTTTGCCAGCTTTATAGAGCTGACTTAACTGTGTCGGAAATGGTTTGTTCCAGCATTACCTTCAAGGAACGGAACAGAACCACGAGAATAATTTCAACATCTTCCTATTCAATTTTTTATTATTGAAAAAATATCAAAACTAATAGTAAACTTTTAAATATATCTCATTTGTTAAAAAATAACTCGTAAGCTATTAACACAACCAATCACATTTGTACCCTCGCTCGTAGTTATATTAAAACAAAAATACAATATCCAAATTGCAAGAATAATACCAGTCATTCATTAATTATATTCACCTAAATAACCCTGATTGCTGAACATACTTTTATTTTAATCGATCGGCGAAATTCTTGTTGCTGGTGTATATCGATCACTGCAATATATATACGCCATTGCATTATTTAATGTCTTTCAAAAGTTTCTCCTGCTTCAACTAAGGGAAGCATGAATCGAATTAAAAACATTATTGATAAGGAAACGGTCGTCCCGTTCGGGAATTTTCGAATAGTATTTTTAACCGACATTAGCCTTTTCAAACGCAAACTGAGAGATATGAAAATTCAAATAAAGGTCGTAGTGAACTTGAAGAAGTTTATTCGAGGAAAACGAATTTACTAAAGTTATATTGGCAACTGCAATCGTACTAGTCAGGGCGCCTGGAAAGGTAATCAGTTAGGAAGAATACTTCTAGAGACTCAGGATCACAGAAATATGATTAAAGAACATTTTGCTAAACTTTGAGTCTTTCAAATCCAGAGAAGAAATGTAGACATCCAATATATTGGCATGTCAGAAACAAAAGTAGGTTTTACCATTCAAACCACTATTATGTCCCGATATTCACCATTGGAGTTACCTCTGTTTTTTTTGGAAGTAAAAAGGAGAAGATTAATGTCAAGGCTTCCATTCAAGCATCTGTTCTCGGCAAGTTATAGAATACAAATACGTTTACGATGGCAGAAATCCGACAAAGGAGTGTTACCCAGCAGACTATCTCCATGAGGTGGATCCATGACTTTCTACTAAAACGGCTGTATCCTTGATCCCGGATTTTTATATCGTCGTAAATTAAGTTGCTGATGAAATATTCACTTTCCACCAAAAGTTTTAGAGAAAGCGTTGAGAAAATTTATTATTTGATCAATTTCGATAAATATATATGAGAAAAACCGATAAAAAATCACAGCTTTTAGCTTAAAATACAATGAGGTACTTGCAAGGGCCATGATAAATAATTTATATTGATATTTTATCTACTTACCTTATATGCATGATGCCTTATTTGATGAAGAAATCGCATTGTAATTTTTTTGTTTTATTTTTCGAAAATAATATATCACAAAAATTTAGTCTTTGAAAACGGAAAATTAAAATTATTATGAATTTTAAAAATAGTTTTTCATGATTAAAAACTCTCTCGGAGCTTAGATTTAAATTAAATATTCAAGTTATTTTCAAGAGGTGGAAATTCCATTTGTATTTTTGATACAAAAACATTATTAATGTGAAAATGCAGCAACAAACAAATAGAGTGTCAGAAACGGATACAAGGTAAAGTACAAGCATTTTGAAGAGTTTGTACGTCAATATTTTAAAAAACTGTCCAAAAGGAGAAGAAAAGACCGTTCCTCATTAGTGAAAAACGCAAAACTTATCATACTCGTGCCCTCCTCTGAGAAAAATACTCATTCTTATTGCGTGAGTATTATCAGCTTAAAATGTAAATTTAGCGAAATATTGATTGTTATTGACGAAAGAAAAAAGCATACAATACATTTGTATTGTATGTTTTTTTTTCACAAACTTAACGTCTTAATAAGAACATCATCTCAGGAGGCTCCACCCACTTTTGCCTACAAACTTTCAAAACTGCAGAGCTTCAAATATGCAGAAGTATTTGATCATATATGTATATAATATAATTTTGTGTTGAATATTGGGTTTAATGATCATTGAAAAATAATGCAATTAATAAAAACAACAAATTCATTTCTTTTCCCGATGTTTCTCTCAAGCTTTTCTGTTCTTACGCATCAGCACCTGTTTTATACGGACTTCTTAAAATCCACAAACCCAACCTACCTCTACGTCCAATAGCATCATCTACAAATAAGGGAGCTTACGCAATAATATTTGGCGCTAGTGTTAGGCAACTTGACCTTCAGGATCATACCTTTTGTTTAATTTTGTATACAATTCTTGGTCGAAATGAGGTTTTTTGCGATTTTGGGTATATGGATGGTTTTTGTTCTATTTTGAACATTGGATAAAAACCAAAGCATGCTTCTCGGAGTTGAATAAACGAAAATAATCATTTGTGTTGGGTTGGGATTCAAAAATTTTAAATGCTCATTGTCATAATATAATCACAGCTCATAACTAATTATTTCTATGTTCCCAATCCCCTTCTATAAAATGTATTTCCACTTTTTTCGAGCGGGAATATAGTTGAGAGCAGCTTAAAAAGAGACCGGAAGTGGCCATTTTCTGACCAAACGTACTTGAAAAAGTTTGTTCCACCATCAGTTTTGCAAATGCTAGGGCTAAACCTATCGGTTAGTGTTGATTTTTCCAAAAACCGCGATAAGATAGGTGATTTTATGTTAAAATTCAAAATAGTGGGTACCCATTGTATAAACTCAGCTCGGTCCAAGGGTGTCCTTTAAAATTACACAAGTGTTGCCCTTATTTTTAAGAGTTTACTGGATTAATAATAATAATACAAATAAATAAATCTGTTTTATTTCAGGGCTGATAAGGATTCAAACAAAATATATGTATATGACGGTCATGGAAATGGAGAAGCATTACATGTTTTAGATAAATTGCATTTAGCCCCAGTGATTGCTATTTGTTATAACCCGACGTATTCAACAGTTATTTCTATAGATATGAATGGAATTTTAGAATACTGGATGAACTCAAAATATGATTTCAAATTTCCTTCAAAAATTGTTTCTTTTGAGTCCAAATTAGATACAGGTAAATATTCATTTAATTCTATTCCATAATTCATTTTTTTTTCTCCAGCCCAGAAGCATAGAAGAGTGTGTGGTGTAAAAAACTGTTTCCAACTCGCCGCACCTTAATCCTTTAAGTTGAAGATTAAGAAAAAATAAAAAAAAATTTACCGTTAGTCCAAACATATAAAAGACGCAAGCCAAAGCCCGGTTGGAACTAAAAACTAACATGGTAATCTTAAATTCCTAAGTTAGTACAGGTTTTAAACACCACAAGCTGCATAGGCCTTCGGCTCGCTCATATAATTTAGTAATTCAAGTAAAAAGTAGTTCGTAAATATTTTAATTATTATTTTTGGTTAAGAGTCAGTTTATGTGGGCTAGGAGTTGTTTCCAAGTAATCAGAGCAGATCGGGAGATTTTCCTTTTTAAGAAACTTTGATGGGCTAAAGAAGTGTGAAGTGAAGACCAACAAAATTGGTTATAGTTTCTATTGTCGTTGTGGGTGATGCTTTGTCGGCTGTGGGTGATTTTCTAACAGAATTAGCAGCTTTGTCCGAAACTCATTATCAAAGATGCCTATGTGAGAATCATTTTAATTTTTTGTGGTGACTTGATGATAATGTCTCTTAGAATCGTGATTTTAGTTGTTTTTTAAAATGCATGATATCATGGATGACCGAGAGACTGTCTGTCCTTTCGTGTTATTGGCGTATTTTAGAGCTTCGTAGACTGCTAGCGTTTCTGCAGAAAAAATAATAAGAGCTTTAGCAGGAGACCTAGACCTAGATTAGTTCGCCATTTTGTATGTTTACAAGCTGTAAGGTGTTCAGTTTCTGTCCCGTCCGAAATCAAAAATTTCCAGTTCCTGGTTTGGAGATCGTTTTCTGTAGTGCCAAACATTGATCGATGTACTTATTTTTTTGATTAATATGATCTTTATTATACTAACTTTTAAATACAGATTTTTTTAAAGCAAGTAGGTAATGTATTCGTACAAAAAAATTTGAGATAACAATCAATCATGACATTACGATGATAGAGAAGTCGACAAATATTTGTTGTTTCTTTCTTTTTGTTAACAACACAAAACCAACCCTTGTTCGTTTTTTGAGAACCGAAAAACCTGGGTCGAGCCTGGGTAAAATTCAACGAGCACAACTTATGTGAACTTTACATTTTTTTGATACTTAATTGTATTAAGCCTTGCAGCAAGTGTTTTTTTTTAATTCTATGCAATGGTGATGTCATTAATATTTTTAGTTTTTTGATAATTTGTGAAAAATTATTTGATAATCAAATTTTCCATTGGACAAAAAAATGATTTATTATTTGATTTTAGATCAATTTTCCAAATCGATTTTTTGAACTCATCTTCTTCTTTTAAAAATGAATCTATTGATGAATAATTTCTTCGCGTTGGCGTTAATTCGAATTCGAGTTCCCTTTCGACATAAATCATTTTTTTATTGAAATCTGAATGAAGAAGGTAGAACCTCTTAAATTGAACCAGTAGGAGCTTCCATTAAAGTGATATAGCGATTGTCAGATCGCTGAGGTTGTCCAAGAAAAAAAAGCCTAGATTTGTCCTTAGTTGGATCTAAAACGCTATATGAGTTTGATCTCTTTAAGTAGGCTGCATATTAGCTCCGCAATGAGGTGTCATTACAAGACAAGGAGGCAATAAGGCTTCGTTATCTTATATGCAATAAGGCATATCACAAATAATTGCCCTCTAGCAGGGCAATTATTTGTTGTATGCCTTAGAGTTGTAACAAGCCCGATACATTAAAATACATAGTAATATTTCGATAGGGAATGTTTAATCTGACTTGTTAACAAATGATGACTTGGCACTTAATCACATGATAGTACCTATAATCGCAAGTAAAAACTTGGGTGTTTAGCTGGATTTGAATCCAGCTAAACCAGCCAGGGGTCGTCTAGAAAAGTTCGACACACTAACCACGGACACATCTTTATTTTTCATATACAACTTTAAAAAAATAAATAAAACATACTTAGTTATTTGAAAAAATTAAAAAAAAATATATATTTTAGGACTTTATGAATTTTCCAAAAATAAGACTCGGGTTACAGGCTTGGCAGTTTCGAAAGACGGAAACAGATTTGCTGCAATTTCAACAGATAGAAAAGTAGTACAAACATTTTCGATGCAATAAATTAACTATTAAATATTATTCCATTGTTATTTAGGTAAGAGTATTTCAATTTACAACTGGAAAACTCATTAGAGTCTATGATGAAGCGCTTGCACGGTTCCAGGAAATTCAAAAAACACCTAATGCACTTCCAAATATGGAGTTTGGCCGAAGGTAAACATTGAAACAAAGATGATATAACCCATGCATACAGTTAAATGTTTTTGTTTGTATTGTTTTAGAATGGCTATCGAGCGTGATTTAGAAAAGTCGGATTACTTTACAAATAGCAACATTATATTTGACTATAGTGGACATTTTATTATGTACCCAACAATGCTTGGTATCAAATTGGTTAATATCGAAACCAATCGATGTGTCACAATTTCAGGAAAAACGGATAATATAAGACCACTCAACATTGCATTGTTTCAGGTAAGACAAGTTTTCAACTTTTCAAAATTCTAAATTTTTTTTTTCAAACCGAAAAACATATACAAAATGTACTTGAAAATACATACAAGAATCGTAGTGCGGACCCAGATAATATTAAAACAAATATTTTATTTAAACGCCTTTGGTAAACATTTCACATTATCCTCTTCTGGGCTAATCTAGAACACGAAATTTGCATATTGAAAACGACATTGTCACTATAGTCACATTGTATATACAATGATAGTCAGTTGATAAATATTTGGATATTTTTGGTGACCTCTTCAATGTTATACAAATTATACTTGTGTTTAAACAGGCTCCAGGTTAATAAAATCTTCTATATATAAATGGCAAGCTTTTAACGGACACAATGAATCCGTTGCGTTCCGTCGGTGTTCAGTGCCGCTTCCACAGTTTTGACAAACAAATTATACTATTTGGTAGTTTTTTGTTTCCGACGTTTTTTGTTTAAAACTCCGCAATCGTCTCTCCGGCCACCGGTCTGACATTAACAGTGGTGGTTCTCAAAAAACTCCACTTGCCCTCCACTGCATAGAGCAGGACCATAAGCCTGACTTAGAAAATGTGACTATACTAGATGTTGAGAAACACCCTAACAAGAGAATGTTGTTGGAAATGCTGCATATCAACAACGAAGAGAGTTCGATCAACAGACGATCTGATTATGAGAATCTCAGTAACATTTACAGCCAACTAATAAAAAACAATAAAAGAAGGCAAAATTAAATAGTATTTTAAATTTTAAAGTAAATGTAATTATTTAATTGTATTTATAATTTTTAAATTGTTTTTCTAAATCAACTTAATTATTTTTAGTGTGCAATGTGTGGTTCTCTTGAACATATTTTTGATTGTGGAAATTAAGTTTCTTAAATTAAATTGTAAGTTAAATTTTCATGTATGATTTGTATAGATGACATTATTGACTATGTATATTATTTTATAATAAAGGCCTCAGGAAGAGCGTATTCATGCTCGAAACGTTGCAAACCATTTAACACCTAGTTTTATTGACCTGGAGCCTGCTTAAAAACAGTATTTTCAGTTGATAAATGTTTGGTAAGCTTTGCATGGCCATAAAAAGCTAAACAAACGCAATTTTTCTTGGACTATAGGCCGCTTGACGTTTTTATGATTAAAGTTATGTTTCTTCGAAACCGCGCGAGCTGTTGTAATATAATTAAATTATGCAACAATAAGAGTGAGTCAAAAATAAGTCTATCAACTGTTTAACTTCAACCTAATGCAAGTGATGCGGCCTCAAACATACAAGTTGTGTTCGTTGAATTTTACCCAGGGTCGACCCAAGTTTCCTTGACAGCCCCAAAAGCTGTCAAAAAACCTGGGGTGGAATCGCGTAAGATGATAGTTGATTGTCACATTTTTGATCATCACTTGTGATAAAATTGATTTTTCCTTCTGCGTAAGGTGATCACATCCACCAATTCAACTCAATTCAACTTTGTTCAATTTGTCAGTGACATTTGTGAAAAACATTGTTGCCGTAGTCATATTTTCAAGTAAATTCATTGAAATTCTTAATTTTTTAATGAATAAATGCAATAATTCTAAATTTAACAATTTATTTTCGTTTGTTGTATACTCATATGGTAAAAGAAATATTGTTTTTGATGATTTGGTGACTAAAATTGAAAAAACGTTGAAAGTTTTATAATGTTTTATATGCGTGTGGTAACTCTAGTCACATTGCCACAAAAATAAAAATAAAACGTCAATTTCATGAGAAGATGACTATCACAATATTTTGGTGATTGGTTTTTAGCTATCACTGTGATGATCACCTTACGCAGACAGAAAGTGTCGATTTTGACTGTCACTTATCACAAATCACCTTAGCCGATTCCACCCCTGGGTTTTTTGGTTCTCACAAGGGAGGTTTTGTGTTGTTGACAAAATAAAAGAAACAAAAATTATTTGTTTCCGAAATTAAAACTTTAAATTTGTTGCTTTTGGTACATTCCAAAACATAAAACATTTGCATTTTGTTTTATTTGTATGTTTTCTATTTATTTTCATTGAAATAAATCTATAATTTCTTTTCTTTGCATTGCAAAAGCAAAATAAAATATTCAATTGTAAACATATGTTTGACTTCAGGGCGACCCCAGGGCTCAACAAACACAACTACAGTGTTTAAACTAGAGTGGACTGCCGACCGGCACCCAAGTCAAAATTTGCAATCAAAACAGTGTTATATAAATGTAGATACAAAAAAATATTGCCAGCAAGAAAAATTTCACATATATATTTGTGTTTTTCAACTGTTTGATTTTTTTTTTAAATAATTACATGCATTAAAAACGGTAAAACTGTCTAAAAACAAATTTTGTTGTAACAGGGAAAAGCTAAAAAAACTAAGGCGGCCATAACGATCGAGCAAGAAGCCAGCGATAATCCAACACTCCAGTCATTAGCGAATGATCCGACTTTATTTTGTACAGCTTACAAGTTAGTTTTTAATATTTGTTTAAATATCCTTTTATTAATCATATGATTTGTTTTTTGGGTTTAAGAAAGCCAAGATTCTATCTCTATAGCAGACGCCTTCCATCAGATCTTCAAGACGTCGACCGCGATATATTTAATGAAAAACCATCGAAGGAGGATATAATTGCAGTTCCTGAAGGCCAAGGTACAATATTAATTACAATATATCATTATTGTTCTTTAACGCAATGATTTTTCTTACTTTCACGCTAATCAGAAGAAGGTCAAACGATTTTAATAGTTTTTGTTTCATGATTGTGTTTGCCATTATTCTATTTATTAAATATTTTATATGACCTTAGGTACTCAAAGGGTATACGAAAATGTAATTCTACATACTACGATGGGTGATATTCATATAAAACTTTTCCATAAGGAATGTCCAAAATCGGTTGAAAATTTCTGTGTTCATAGTAAAAACGGGTAAATTAATAATTTGTAAGCATTGTCAAATAAATATCTTCATTATATTTTTTAGATATTACAATGGACATATTTTCCATCGTGTCATAAAAGGTTTTATGATTCAGACCGGAGATCCTACAGGGACAGGAACTGGAGGTCAATCAATATGGGGCCATGATTTTAAAGATGAATTTGTAACAAGTCTAAAACATGATCGCCCTTACACCGTCAGCATGGCAAATGCTGGTCCAAATACTAACGGAAGTCAATTTTTTATTACAGTTTTGCCTACAGTAAGTTTTAGCTTCTTAATAGTAATACCAATATTAACTTTTATAACTTACAGCCTTGGTTAGATAATAAGCATACAGTGTTCGGACGTGTATTTCGGGGGATGGAAGTTGTTCAAAACATTTGCAATGCGAAAACGAATCCCAAAACAGATAAACCTTATGACGATATAAAAATTATTTCCATGTATTTAAGTAATTGATAGTAAAATAGTAAATGTTATATATATACAATTATTGTACAATATACATACATACATACAATAAAATTAAAAACAAATTGTAATATGTGTAATATAAAACAGCAATTTTCGATTTTTTCTAGTCTCACTAAATGTGGTTCTAGAAGTTGTTGTCCCATTCGACATGCAGCGTTTTTTTGTAATTCAGCGTATTTTTCAAATTATTGCTGTTTCTCTGAATGTGTAGCTCTAAGTCGTTGTCCCTTTAGGAAACCTACACAAATTGTTTAACACAGGAGTAAAACAAAAACCACAATGAAATGATGGTGATAAAACACTAACGTCACAATAGATTGATAAATTCTAAAAGAGTGAATATTTTTTTGAAGTAAAGCTTCTTTACGAAGGGTAAGCTGGAAAATGCGTTACGCCGAAACGGAAGTTGGCGTAGGTAATGGAAGTTAAAGGAAGTAAGTGCTCCACATTTAACTCAATTCAAAATGGTTTTTGCAATAACTGATAGGTTTGTGTATTAAGTGCTAGAATTTCAATGAGGAAAACGGAAGTTGAGACGAAAATATAAGATACATATATAGAGTGGATAGAAAATTTAAAATACAAAATTCACCGTCTGTGTTTCAGCAATCACTGAACCGATTTACACGGTTCACATGCTGTTGGATAGAGGAAAAGTCAAACTAGGTCGTGAGAACTATATATTTGACAGATGTCCACGGTTCGGCTAAAAACAGACACCAAAAATGCACTCGAAAAAAACAGGGCATAAATATAATTATTTTAAATATCGGGTGACAGATATCCTGCTAAAGTACTTGAATTCATCTTCGAACACAGCTCATAGCAGTGCAAGCAATTATTAAGAGACGAATATTTTTCTCCAACTCACTTGCAGCGCTCTTTAAGAAGAAAGCTTGTTGTCGCTGTAAAGAAATTTGCGAGTTTGTTTTACTTCAGTCAGTGTGGTCTTTTTTTTTAGGTATGCTGTGCTGAAAAGAAAATGTTTGGTGCTTCCCTAATGGATAAATTAAAATTTTCGTTTTAGCCTGGCTATAACAGATACCTCATAAACAACGGTTTTAGTTTAATAATTTTTTTTTTCGAAAATAACAAGGGAGATTTGGTGTTAAGATTTTTCACAAATTTGTCCATAAGTTGATAACGGCTGGACCGATTTCATTTGGTATGACAAACTTTCTGTTTATTATTTACTTTTCGATTCTGTTTTAGCTTCTTCTTTTTATCGTTTTAGCATTGTGTATACGTTTCTATAGCACTATCATGGAGCAGCGCCACCACCCAAAACATGTGAATAACACATTTGGAGGTTCTTACATTTACTAAATGTGTATTCTGTTACAACAACAGTAGTAAACAAAACAAATTAACAATATTTAAAGTATTGTATTGGTTTTCAAATCCGTTTCATTTACAAAAGTCGTACACAAAACAAAAAAAACATATATGTTTACTACTTTTGTCAGGGTAACAGAATAGATACTTAGTAAATGCAAGAACCTCCAAATTTGTTATTCACAATTTTTTTAAATTAAAAATAAAAAAAAAACACTTGTTAGTTTTAAAGACGGACTTGTTTCCTTTTCTTTTTCAATTTATTGTTTTTGGTAGTTTACATAATATATATTTCTTAACTATGTATATATGTACCATGAGATTATTATTCCAATAAAAATAGTTTAAGAGGAGGAAAAAATATCTGAATATTGAAGTTTTGCACACACGGTTGTGAAGGTTTTACGAATAAAAAAAATAAACATTTTTTTAAATAAGGAACTACTTTAATCGTTCTAAGAAGCATCATAAACAGTTATAACTATTGCCGAATCATTTATGCTTATCACTTTGCGCTAAAAAATTGGGTAATTGCGTAATGAATCTTTCACACAGAGAACCATACAATCACTTTTTAAGTTCGTTATCATCCCAACCCTTCTTTATAGTGTGAATACGTGGAAATTGTCTTAATCGGAAAACGAAATCCTTGGTCGCTTTGTTTCAAGTGTATGTGGTAAAGAAGACCAGGAGTTTTACGGGTTGCATGGTGACATGGATCTAGCTGGATATGTTTTCAACTGCTCCAATCGTTGGGTCAGGTAGAGTGAATGAACAACTAGATTCAAAGCTACCCCAGTGCGAGTTCGCAGGAAAGAAAGACAATAAGTCCAAACTAGAACTGACTAGGGAGAAATGTTGGTTGCATAAATTAACCCTGGACAGTTCTAATTGTTTGCAGATCATGTCAAATTAATTGTTTCCCCAATAGCAATGAAAGTTACTCAATTTGTATAAGAGTTTGTAAGTGAATCTCATTTTTATCTTGAACTTACTTGTGATACTCATAACATATATAAACCATTCGTTAATACTTTCAAAATGTGATTGTGTGTCATTACATACATTTGAATAAGTTTTGCACAAAGTAGTTTATAGTGATAAAAAATTTCAACAAAGTGAGCTTAGCTAACTTGAGGGCGAATTTAACCAAAATTTAAAATATACTTAAAGAGCATTAAGTCTACTAACAGATCTACACAATTTTAAAATAGTAGTACTTATTCCGTAGGACGTTGGACGCAAAAAAAAAAATGGAGTTTAACGGAACTTTCTGTGTGTCGGTCGTTAAGTGAGTGATGTATCTTTGTGGCCCATTTTTAAGAATTAAAATATATTTTTCGCAATCTTTTCTCTTAAAATAAATAAATTGTTTAAAACGATAGCTTCATGGTGAGAAACAAATCATGTGTGTTTTTGATTTCTATTCTACTTGAAAGAACCTATAATTTTCCGTTGAATCCTGAAGAAAGAGATAAGGTAGAACTATTTTTTCTCCAAAAAATTAGAATTTAAACACAGAACCCATAGCATGGGAGTACGACACACTTACCACACTAACTTTTCTATGGGGCACTGCACTTACCAGAACAGAACATCAGATAGCATCTGATCTAAAACGGTTTCATACGAATTCGTATAACCTTCATTTACCTATCGAAGTGTGCGATGTTTATAAACATTACAATTTGTAGTTTTTTTCATTAAACTATTTTTATTGGGATATATTATGTTTAGTATATGTATTTTGTTTCGAAAACAAAGTAATAGTTTGTTTTTTATTAATTTTTGAAACGTTATTATTTTAATAATTACAATCATTATTTTTCCAATAAAATTTATTCTTCGCTTTACTTTATATTTACCTATTTTTTTAAATTTTAATAAAATTCATAATATATGATTTTTGTTTTGTATAAAAATGTTGCCGTGTTTCTAATATAAAGATGATCCATTTAGGGTCTCATGTAATATGTGTACAATCTAAAAATACAAAATTACAAATATGTTTTTTTCTTTGTTTTCTATAATAATTATTAATACATTATTATTATTATTTTTCATTAATAATTTCACTTTCCAATTTAGGGTATTCCTCACTTAATGTTAAATGTAATTCTTAAATACATATATAAAAAAAATTGTAGTCCCGTGTAATTTAATTCTTACTTCTTATCTTCGTATATTCAAATATCTATAAATTATTGTTTTATTTTATAGCTTATCTAAATTTTATTTTTCAGTTTTCTTTTCTTTAATTATACAACTTTACAAAAAAAAATCAAAATAATACTTTTAAAAAATGAAACGAAAATCAGAATTTTTAATGATTGCTTGAAATTAAAACAAAATATATACATATATTGTCAATTCAGCAACAATTAAGATTTGCTTATTTTGAATTTAAGAACAAAAAATAATAAAAAAAAAAAACGAAATGCATTAAAAGTGTGTAATACTTGTATGATTGTTGATCTTGTTACCATTTTTACTATTTTAATTTCTTTCCGTTATAAAAAATATATATACTTAAAATTTACATTTGAAATCATTTCACCAGTGATTGCATTTGAGTTTAAAATATGTACGTCGATCAAACTATTGATTGGTTTTAGGATTTTTCACAGTTATCTACTTTATAGTAATATGTTATAATAATAGTTAATAAGTAATTATAATATATATATTTATGTAACTTTCATAGTTAAAAATACGATTTGATATTATTGATAGGAGTTTTTTTTTGTTTTGTTTAATTTCTACGATATAATTTCACATTTATAATCTTATTACTTGAGATGGGATATCGGTTGGTTTTTGTCGAGTGGATGTATTGCAATTAATTTTTTTTTTAAACTATAACAGAATTTATTTATTTACAGAATTCAATTCCTGTACAAATATATTTTTAATTTGATTATACAATTAAGAAAATATTTTTTTTTTTTTTTAATTTTTGGTATTTGTTTGGAAGCATTTCCTCCGAGCAATTTAATAGAAGATTGCTTGGGAAATATTTGTTGTTTTAAGTTTAAATTTGAAACTCATTAAATGGGTTATTACTTTTGTGAACTATGGTAAGTACTTAAGATCTAAATTATTATGTATTTTCTTTTTAAATTCGTTCGACACCTAAATTAATAAGTCGCGTCGCACTTTCGAGATTAAGTTGTTGTAGTTATTTTTTATACAAAATTAAAATTTATTATAAAAATTAGAGAAAATAGTACCTGTAGGAAGAGTTTAAATTGCTTTTATAAATTTAGATTTTTAGTTGCCATTATTTTTTTTAAGTATACAAATGAAATACTAGCAGTGGCAGTGCATTATCGGACAGAAACTGAGTCGAAGATAGAAAAAAAAATGAATTTAGAAACATGATGTTATACATCTTTGTTCCAATTTGTATGCTGCTTATATTAAACATTTAAAAATGTAGTATTCTCAAGTTTTATCTAAGTCAGTTTTATAAAGTAAAAATAATGAAGAAAGATTTAAACATATAGCTGCAGTGTGTTTTTTACAGTAAACAAAAATCAGTCGACAGTTATTTCAATCTTCAATCGTAGCTAAATAGAATTTAATAATATAAAAAATAAATAAATAAATTCATATTTAGCTAATGCATTTGTGACTCGAGTTTTTAACATAAAAATATAAATATTTTTATTATTTATGGCGACACGTATGGCGGAGGTTTTCTATAGGATGGAGTAACTGGTGATTTTCCTCGCATTTCTCGACCACCGACAATAACTGCTGGCGGAGGAACGTATTCATCGACATCATTGTCACCTGAAAATAAAGATTATTTATTTTTCATGTAATACAAATAGTGGTGGTGGTTTTTTTTTTAAATTATTTTTTCCACTTTAAAAAACGTGTGTATTTTATTTAATCGCGATGGGTTTTTATTAAAAGTGGGGAGTATAAGATAAACTGGCCGGTATTAACAATAGTGAATGAGTCAAGTCTAATTTTGTATGATTTTTCTATACTCTCTCACAGAGGCAAATGATGACAAGGTATGAATACTGATTGCTAAGACTCCAAATAAATATCGCTGGGAAGTTAAACATACAAGAGCCGCAATCGAATGAAGTCACAAGAGATTACGCGGGTTGTATCTCATGCTAGCATCTAATTCCGTGCAGGCATCATCAAATGTAGAAGACTTATGGCGCACAACTACGTTTGGTTTAACTTCTCCATCAAAATAGTCACCAATGTTTTGATAACGCCAAACGAAGAAGATTTAACAAAAATTAATGCTTATAACGGGTGATTTTTTAGCTGGTTTGGTTTTGGCAACACTGGTTTTGACAGCTGACGTGTGTTTAGTACCTTGTGTCACTGTCAAACAGCTTTAGTTTGGTTTGCAATTTAACCATGGATCGTCTTACAAATGAACAACGCTTGCAAATTATTGAATTTTACTATCAAAATTCGTGCTCGGTTCGAAATGTTCGAAATGCTTTTTTATCGAAAAATTGTGTTCAGCGATGAGGCTCATTTTTGGTTGAATGGGTACATAAATAAGCAAAATTGCCGCATTTGGAGTGAAGATCAGCCAGAAGCATTGCAACAGCTACCAATGCATCCCGAAAAAGCCACTGTTTGGTGCGGTTTATGGGCCGGCGGCATTATTGGGCCATATTTCTTCAAAGATGATGCGAATCGCAGCGTTATTGTCAATGGTGAACGCTACCGAGCGATGATAACAAACTTTTTTTTGCCCGAAATGGAAGTTCTTGACTTGCATGATATGTGGTTTCAACAAGACGGTGCCACATGCCACACAGCACGCGAAACAATGGCGCAATTGCGAGGCGAGTTTGGTGAACAGTTAATTTCACGTTTCGGGCCGGTCAATTGGCCGCCTAGATCGTGCCATTTGACACCATTAGACTATTTTTTGTGGGGGTATGTCAAGGCTAATGTCTATAGGGACAAGCCCGCTTCGATTGACGCACTGGAAGCCAACATCCATGCATTCATTCGTGAGATACCGGCCGATATGTGTGAAAGAGTATGCCAAAATTGGACTCAGCGGATGGGCTACCTGAGACGCAGCCGCGGTCAACATTTGCATGAAATTATCTTTAAACATTAAATTGCAAGGTTCAAACTATCGATTTAAATAAATATTTCATTAATTTTTTCGAATTTTTTGTGTTTTTTTTTTTTAAAAAGTTCTAAACCTCTTAAAAAATCACCCGTTATAACTTGTCTTCTGTCTAAAACATGCATTTGCATATTTTCGATGTTTAAGAAATACCCACTACCTATTCAAATTTCCATTTTTTTCTGGAAGGTTTAAAATCCGACAAACTATCCACAAAAAATATATTGCGATCGTCAAAAAAGAAGAAGACTGGAGAATTCGCCTTCACGGACTGAAATCCGCAAAAGAGAGTTTCGCCGTGTAGACCAACACGGGATCCAATGTGCACACAGGATCATTTTGATTCCGTAAATATGCATGCGAGTTCTTTGATTCAGTTTTGACCAATTGTGTGCGTACTCTTGAATCGATTTATCGAAATCGAAATAACAAAACACGAATTCTCAAATTAAATTCAGCCCACTAACAAACAAACATTTATTATGCGCTCTCTCTGACAATTGCTTTGCGGAATTTCTTAAAAAGGCATTCAAGGACACGGGCCATGAGTTTGAGTGTCAGTTTTGAAAAAAAAACTCACGCTTGGGGAATTTAGCCCCTGGTGACAAAAGTGATATCGTTGTTGTCAAAAAGATATCGCACATGTAGGTGAAAAATCATAGGGTTGGGCCGCAGGGGGTTTGTTTTTTGGATTTTTTGTCCTAGGCCTAAAACTAACGGTACCTGCCATGTAACTATTATGAAAAATATTGTTTTTCTCGAAAACGGCTCAAACGATTTTGATAAAATTTGACATGAGTGATGCGGCTTTTATACATATGTATTTATAAAACGAATCGTAATACGATTTGAATGCTAGATCTGTTGTTGTGCTTATAGAATTAGTTTGTTGGTTTTGTTGATTTTGCTCCGATAATTGTAAGCTGTTGGTTGCCAATACACCATAAATCTTGCACGACTAATTGAATTCATAGCTAATGTACATGAAAATATTCACCACAAGTCAGCTGAAATACTTATTCAAAAATTAAGTCCTCATGTCTTTATTCAAACATAAAAAACTAAAATCTTTTAAAAATCATTAAAGCTGACACAACTCTAAACGTCCATTGATCGTTCTTTAAAAGTGAATCAACTTAAAATAAAACAAAGTTTTATATTTACCTCAGTCGAATAAGCTGGCTCAATTCAAAATATGTAACTCAAAATTTGTTTCACTCTTCGAACAACAGTGTTTAATTCAACTAAAATGATTAAACTCAAAATAATGAACTTTTTTTTATCTTAGGACTGCTGCATACTACGAAGATTAGGTTTCAACTCAAGATTGTTCACTTTTGACGGGGGTAGTTTGACCTCTTTTGAAACAACGAAAGTGACATTCTGTGTTATAACGGAAGACATGATGAAGATAGGGAATTGCAGACTTTGATAAATATAATTTCTGGATTCTTAGCAAAACTCCAATTACGACTAAAGGATCAAACAAAATAGTCGAAACAGTGCGTTTCGAAAAAAATGTGCCCATAATGTCAGATTGATCAGGTTCGTTCAATTTTCGTTCACTTTCGCTTGCGTACGTAAAGAGCGCTCCATATCGCAGTTTACGTACGTATATTTGACAGCTAGCCAAATACATGTGAAATTTCCTTGCGTTTGCATCGGAATATTATGGTCAAGTCAAGGAATCTACGGCACTTAAGGAAATTTGTCGTAGAATTATGACATCAGCTTCCTTTTGCTTTCGGCTATTTTAGTTGGACCTTAACACTGTGATAAAACTATGAGTACTTCAAGATAAAACTATTAATACAATTGAAAACAGCACAAACAAAACAAATTAACAAATACTGTTAATTTAATACACTTACCATCCAAATTTGTACTGTTGTATGGTGGAAGTAATGGCGGTTTTTCATCCTTTAAAATTATAGGAGACTTATTACCAATTTCAGGTTTTTCATCTAACTCATCTTGGAAAATAACAGGAATTCCCTTAGAGCGAAATGATTTTCGTTCCTCTTCGTCACCTAAAAAAACACGATTTTCATTTAAAAAAAAAAACTTATTAGCAATTTTAATATAATAAAAACACTAACCCAATTCCATTTTGCCAGTAAGTCGACGTCTATGTAACACACAGGCTATAATCGAAGCTAGCACAATCATTACTACTATAATAACTGCTGGTAAAATAAATGTGAACAAATAGTCATCGGTGAATGTTGATGTTGTGTTTGGTTCTTCAGTCTTAATTGGGATGGTGTCACGATGTATGACATCAGGGACAATAGCTACAATTATAGAAAATACCAAATACAGTTATACATTATTTTAGTTTAACTTTCTTTTTTACTTACAATGACAAGATCCTAAAGGTATCACTTGAAAGTTCGTCAAGTTAAATTCACTTCCTATGGTTTTCCTGACGCGATCTCGAAGAAGATTATCCTGATGGAAGTAAATATTCCTGACTGCTTCGATTTCGTCCTCGGGACATCGATTGTGGGATTTGTAAAGGGTTGTGTTGTAAAAATGAACAATAGTTCCATCTGAATCATGATGTGTCGTTATAGCTCGAATTTGAATGAATTGGGTTGTGTGATCACCAAACAGTTGGGCCAGGCGTTCTACAAATTTTCTTTGCATATCCGCATTGAATTGATCATGACGAATCGCTAAGTATGCTTTAAAGTAGGCACTGAACTCACGTTTTGGCGCATGCCCAACAACCACGACAAGTGCATCGGTTGCTGTTAAACCGCCACTATCTTCAGCTTGAAGCAAATATTCTTCCGAGCCTATATTCTTTGGGATACCATAAAATTCCTGATTCTTTGAATCGAATTGTAGCCAATGTCGTGTACTAAGCTCTTTACGGTCATTTGTTAGCAAAGATAGTTTGAGATCGGTTGTATCGTTTGGATCATAGAAAGTGTCGGCGGGAACCTTGTAAACAAGTAAATGACCAAAAGTAGCATTCACACGATCCACTTGATTCCTGGGCACAGGAGGGTAATTCTTTGCCATATGAGATGTTGGTTTTGGTTTTGGTACATTTTGCTTCATACAAGGTCCAACTGTCTGGCCACTTACGGACTTAACACTAAGCTCAGGTTGTACAGACTCTGAAAGTTTTTCATTTAGCCGTTTAACCAGCTCATTCAATTGCTCGTCTGGACATTCACTTTTGGGTAAAGTTTCGTTTGTATAAACGAAAGTGGCTGAATTTGGATCTAACTGATTTTGACGAACTTCTCTCACTACGACAGCAAACATTGAATCGTCACCAAGTGTGCTTACAATACCTGTACAAAAATCTTTTTAGAAAATACGTGTTCTCATTTAAATAAACTTACCTTCAATTAATCGAAGTTGCCAATCGATATTGCGAACGTATTTTTCGATAAGCTTCACTCCTATACTTATTTCGTGATTAACACTGCGGTGTCCTTTATGCTGCTGTACAGATATGTCTACTGTTTCCAGAACTGTTTCATTGCTACTATCTGTAGCAGATAGTTTATACTGCCACCTTGAAACAGCATCTTCAAGAGGTCTATTAGAAGGTAAAACTTGTAATTCGTACTTATATAGATTTCTTTATGTTAAAAACTCACAATCCATAAATTTCTCTTGATTCTGCATTGAATTGAATCCATGAGGTCGATTTGAGTTCATTGCCATTTTTATCTAATAGCTCCAATCGCAAGTTATTTCCATCTTCACTGTCATAGAATGTCTCTAATGGCACAGTCAAGGTGAATGGCTTTCCTGCTGTAACTGGATGTTTTTTAAGACGATTTTTAATCTGCGGCGGTGTATTGGCAGGCTCTGGTTCAATAAATTCTGTAGTTGGAAGAGTAGATGTAGTTGTTGGTTTCGGAGTAGTAGTGGTCGTAGTTGTCGTTGTTGTAGTCGTGGTCGTCGAGGAAGTCGTTGATGGTGTTGTGGTGCTTGTTGTTGTACTTTCTGTAGTTGTAGCTGCCGGAAGTTGAGTTGTTGTTGACTGAAAAGGTATTATGTATATACAAATTTATGTATCATTTCAATATTAAGAACAAATGTTCAAATAGGGACAGGGAGTGAACATGTTGTAACTAGCTTAAAATCAACAAACATATTTAAAAATGTTTATGCACTACAATCGACAATATACAGATTGTAAAACTTACCACAAGACCATCTTCTGATTCTGGTGTAGTAAATACTTCTATTTCTTCATCTTCATAGAATGGAGAAATCGGTAGAATTGATGTAGATTCATCTTCAATCAAACGTGGTGCAGTTGTGTCATTCTGTTAAGATCGTTTTCAAAAATAATTAAGTTAACATTGTTTATGGTTATGTTTAGAAGTGAGTCTGTCTCAATAAAAAAAAAATATAAAATAATTTTGGTGATAAGAAAAATAAGGATAGATAAAATATATACAAATATTCAAAGTACCAACAAATATTTTAGGCGGACGTAAACACCACAGAAATATGTATGTCATCATTGTGGAAAATGAAAAATGTTTTTTTTTTGTTTTTACAAGACAAGACGAACCACAAATATTTCGACTGTAATAGTTTAAGATTATAGAAACATTAATTAACACATGTATGTAGCATTTTTTTTAAAGACGATGATTAAAAATATGTACTTACTCATAAGTGATATGATTTCAAAATTGTGTCTAAAGTAATTTCAGATATACAATGTACATACAAATGTATGTACGCTTGTTATAAACCAAGAGCCCACAGCAATTTTGCTGATTGATAACCCAATAAAATTGACATTATTCGAAAAAACTATAGTTAAAAGTGTCAACGTCTTGCATTGCAAAGTGGGGCATTTGTGAGAATGCATTTTTTGCAACAATTAATTTTTTTTCGAGAGAACGTAATACCGATAAGCTGTTAAAATCAATTTAGTAATTATGAGCTATGTCCCCTGAGGGCCCACTGAAAAACGTCTAGCAAAACCATAATTCTTATCAGGGTACATAGCTCATAATTAAAAATTGCGAGAATAGAATAAACTGCATGAGCAAACTTTTTCAGATATTTTTGCTTCAGGGCACCGAAGTACATTTACCATAATTTAGATTTTCTAAAGTGAACATTTTTTGAAAACCCCCATTCAAATGTTTATATACATAATGCTGAAAAAATCAGGATATTATGATGATTTGATATCAATGTTATGTCGCCATGTGGAAAACATAAATCCAAGTTAGAATTAGGAAACGGTCTAACGCTACTTTTCTTGGAATAAAGGTCACTTAAGATTTATTTTTGAATATTAATTTATTAAGTCCACTCAAAATCAATGCTAAGGCTTCTACTTGGTAAAATACATAAAACAATTTCTTTTTTGTTAACATACAAGACTAAAGTGACAATTTCATTTGTTTTTTTTGTTCACAGAATATATGTTTATGTTTGTTCACAAGAAATAATTTCATAATGTAGATACAGACATTTAACAACTCAAAACTAACTCCTTCAGAATAACAAAAAGTAGACCGAGAGCCCTGGCGGCGCAAAATCGTATCGTCACCTCCATGTGGTGCCCGCTGGATAGCCGAAAGGTGAACTAACGACGAACGTTGGATCCATCGGATCCATGGGTTGTAGATACCTGAGTTACCTTCTCAGGAACTAGGAGCAGGAGAAAATACGCTCTGAATATCCAACCCCAACATGATCTATACACGTCTGCTCAGGCCTCACAAGCCGGTCAGAAAGGGAAAACATTGTGATGAAACTAAAAATATTAGCCTCGGATGAACAAATCGAAAATGTTGACGACCCCCCCCGCAAACGAAAAACGGATAATGATTTACGCGTATGCACGTGGAATGTGCGCACGCTAAAAGGGCCACGCAAAGCTGAGCAGCTTGCCGAGACCCTCGCCAAGTTCCAAGCTGATATAACAGCCCTCCAGGAGATGCGATGGGATGGAGCGGGCCTGAGAAAAACAGAGAACTGTAATTTCTACCATGGAAATTGCCACCTCGATGGGAAATCTCGCTTGTGTGGGTGCGGATTCGCTGTCAGAGGAAGACTGAGGCAAAACGTCTTGAGCTTTCGTGAAGTCAGCGAGAGAGTGATAACGATCCGTATTAAGGCTAAATTCCACCACCTAAGCCTCATAAGCGCCCATGCCCCTACAGAAGAGAAAGACGATGACACCAAAGAAAGGTTCTACGAGCTCCTCGCCAAGACCTACGAGCAATGCCCCAAACACGACATTAAAATCCTTCTGGGAGATTTTAACGCCAAAATTGGGAGAGAGGACATCTTTGGTGCAACGATTGAAAAACAGAGCCTGCACGACACCACCTCCGATAACGGACTCAGGCTCATCGATTTTGCAGCGGGAAAAAACATGGTAGTGAGCAGCACACGATTCCCACGTCCCGACATCCACAAGGGCATATGGCTATCTCCAGATGGTCGAACTTGCAACCAAATCGACCATATTGCGATTGACGGAAGACACTCCTCTAGCATTCTGAATGTCCGTACATTCCGAGCAGCCAACATCGACTCGGACCACTACCTAGTTGGTGCCAAATTTAGAGTACGGATATCAATGGAGGCTCTTAGGCGAACGTCAACTACGCCGAGGAAATTTAATGTTGGACGACTTCAATCGGAAGAGACCGCCGCTGCCTCATGAGCTTGCGAGAAATCCTTCGACTGTTGATATGAACCCGGAAGACCAATGGCAGCTATGTCAACAAGCCATAAAAAGTGCTGCATCAGAGGTATTGGGTTTCTCACAGCCTCCCCCCAGAAACCCATGGTTCCACTCCGAATGTGCTCAGGCAAACAAAGCAAAAACGGAGGCATACAAGTCATGGCTCCAGAGAGATACTAGAGCGTCCAGAAATTTCTACGTAGAGCTAAGGAAGGACGAAAAACGCCTACTTAGGAGAAAGAAAAAAGAACACCAACAACGTGAAGTCGAGGAGATGCAGAGATGTTTTTGCAGGAAAGAGGTGAGAAACTTCTATAGAAGAGTGAAGCAATCAACATCAGGTTTCATAAGTCGCCCCGGCCGCTGCAAAGATGAGGATGGAAACATCATAGTAGAAACACAGGCGATGTTAGCCATTTGGAGAGACTACTTTAACCAGTTGTTAAATGGCGATGACAGACAAGATCCCGCCCAGAACCAACTTGTACTTGTTAATCTGGATGACAACCATGAGATAGATCCGCCCGGCCAAAATGAAATCAAAGTAGCCATCGACAGACTAAAAAGGAGAAAAACAGCTGGATCCGATGGTCTACAAGCGGAAATTTTTAAATTCTCTGGAGATGACATGGCCAGGAGCATACACCAACTCATCTGCAAAATATGGTCGGAGGAAAGTATGCCCGATGAGTGGAATCTCAGTACCATCAGCCCGATCCACAAAAAAGGAGACCGCCTACTCTGCGCCAACTATAGAGGCATAAGCCTTTTAAACATCGCTTATAAGATCCTGTCCAGCGTTTTGTGTGAACGTCTGAAGCCGTTTGCTGATGATCTAATAGGTCCTTACCAATGCGGTTTCAGACCTGGAAAATCTACGACCGACCAAATCTTCACTCTACGCCAGATCCTGGAGAAAACCCAAGAATTTAACATCGATACTCACCACCTGTTCGTCGATTTTAAGGCAGCCTACGACAGCGTTGACAGAACTGAACTTTATCGTGCCATGTTCAACTTTAGAATTCCTGCCAAACTGATACGACTAATCAGGATGACGTTAGAAAATGCTCGCTGCTCCGTCAAAATTGGTAGGGACTCTACTGAAACCTTCGACACCACCAGAGGGCTAAGACAAGGAGATGGACTGTCATGCAGCTGTTTTAATATTGTGCTCGAAAATGTAATACGGAATAAACAGGCCAGTACATCGTGCACCATCTTTAATAAATCGACACAACTACTTGGGTTCGCGGACGACATTGACGTGATAGGACGAACAAAAAGAGCAGTAACCGGCGCTTTCACGTCTATGGAGTCAGCAGCAAACAGAATGGGACTGAAAATAAACGAGGATAAGACGAAGTATATGCTCTCATCAACGAAAGTCCAATCCCACCACCGACTTGGTCAAAATGTAACCATTGATAGGTATAACTTCGAGGTAGTTAGTGAATTTGTCTACCTGGGCACTGCTGTAAACTCAGGCAATAACATCAGCGCTGAAATCAAACGTAGAATAACTCTTGCTAATCGCTGTTTTTTTTGGCCTGAATAAGCAATTGAGGAATAAAGCCCTATCGAGAAAAACCAAGGAGACACTATACAGAACATTCATAATCCCGGTCCTGCTTTATGGTGCAGAAGCATGGACCCTCTCCCAATCGGATGAAAAGTCACTTGGAGTTTTCGAGAGAAAAGTCCTGCGTACGATTTATGGTCCTGTCCACGTAAACAGAGAAAGCAACGTTTGGCGACGAACTATACGGGCTGTACAGCGACATAAGCCTAGCCAGAAAGATTCGTCAACAACGACTAAGATGGCTTGGCCATGTAGAGCGAATGGACATCAACGCTCCAGCACGTAAAGTCTTCAACGCCAAACCAGAGGGAGTCAGAAGCCAAGGTAGACCTCATCTTCGATGGAGCGACCAGGTAGAGGGAGATCTCCGACTACTTGGAGTGCAAAATTGGAGACGGCATGCTAGGGATCGAGCCGGCTGGAGGGGCATATTAAAGGAGGCCTAGGAGGACAACACTCTAGTTGAGCCAGCATAAGTAAGTAAGTAAGTAAGTAGACCGAGAGCCCACAGCAATTTTTGGGTGTGATTTATAAACCAATATAGTTGGTATCATTCGAATGCACTATAGTTGCCATTTTCAAAAGTCAGCGTCTTGCAGTCCAGAGTGGGGGCATTTTTGAGAATGCATTTCTTGCAACAATTCATTTTTTTTCGGGAGACAACATAATATTGACAAGCCTTTAAAATGAATTTAGAAACTTTTGAGCTATGTCCACTATGGCAAATATTGGTTTAAAAGATGTTTTCCGCTGCGCTTTCTGCAATTTTTTGAATGCGTCTTGCAAGCAGAAATCGGGGTACATAGTACTTAATTTTTTATATTAAATTTAATTGCTTAACAAAATTATTTTGTCTATACAAAAAGAAAATACACTTTGGATGCAGTCTTTCTCACAAATGCCCCCACTTCGGACTGCAAGACGCTGACTTTTGAAAATGCCAATTAATGTGCTTTCAATCACACCCAAAAATTGCTGTGGGCTCTTAGTCTATCAGCTTTGAAACAAGATACCTGCATAGGTTTTGAAAGCTTTTTAGAGGAAAGACAACATAGTTAACAAAAATCACAAAAAAGAATTTTAAATATGTAATTGGTGTTGTAATTGCTATAATTAATGTTGCAAAAGTGATAATGGTTTTAAAACCTGGCAAACCATCTGGTCTGGACCTATTATATACAACTTTGGGGTTTTACCCGCGATACAAATTTAAACAATTTACAAACTTTATAAATTAAATTATTAAGATCATTTGTAAATGACACCACGATAAAGAAAAAACTTTTATGATGTCATTTCTTTCATGAATCCCAATTCATGATATTTGGAAGTTCTGTCAGTCTGTAAGATGACTATGTATAGTTTTGGACATTTACTAACCACAGTGTGTATAAAAGCTAAAATGGATATTTAAGTTTTAAGATAGAAAAGTAAAAATAAATACCGGTTTTCTTAAATATTTCTCAATTGAAACAAAGAAGTTCTTCATGTGGGGGCCTATTCTGGTTCTGTGAAAAAATGAAATGAAAATATTTTGACGCTATCACCCTTACTTCGATTCCCGTTCTGTGAAAAAGTGAAACCGTACGTCAAAAATTTTCATTTAAATAAATTGTTTTCACGCCCTCATTTGCAAATGAATGTTTTAGTGAAAGAAATTCGAAATTTGTATAAATTTATTCGTTTGACTTTTTCATAGAACCAGAATCGGCCCTTAGCAACCTCAATAACAAGAAAAATACACAAAAAACAACAAAAATAAATCACCACAGCGAAAAGAATCAAATTAACCCCTAAATTTTCATTCACTGAACGAGAATCACTTTTTTGTACCAAGTGAATCGAAAAGAAGAAAGCAATGATTGAAAGCGAATGTGAAAACGAATTTTTCGATTCACGTCTTCACAGTACCAGAATAGGCCTCCTGGAGCATTTTAATTTCAGAAAAATATAAATCCTCTAATTCGATTATGACAATGATGAGGATGATAACAAGTTATTTGCGCAAACTTAAAATATGGCAGGTTTTCATTAATGTTAATATATATTTGAATTTATGTGCTTCTGTATTTTAGAACTAGCTATAATTTATTTGTCAATAACCGGGCGTTCCTCGTTTGTTTTTTTTCCTGTTGATCCGATCGCTACGATGATGAGCCGTTGAAGATTGCCGGAACATTTCATCAAAATCTTTTAATAATAATAATATTTTAACTATTTGTCTGTAAGGCACATTGCCTTTTAAATGCAAGATGTGATGCACGACACTATTTAGAAGGGAGGTAGTAGAAAGATAGGAAAGAATTGTTTTGGTACAATGGATAGAGAGCTAAATGATTTTTATTTTTTATTGCATACCTCATGGGCGACATACAACATAAGCTGGGAGGTATGCTAAAAAAAGAAAAAAGTGTTTTGTACCCGAGTGAGAATTGAACTGGCAACCTCTGGGTTAATAAGCAAGCACTCCTTCCATTGTATTATTTTTATGACTTGTTACTTTGTTTGCCCTTTTTTGGTGACAACTCATACTTTTGAGAAAAATCTATTTAAATTGTACCGTTATGTTCCCATGCTTTTGAGTTTGGTTTTTATTGTGGTAAGTTTTCGTTCGAATCTTTGCTTTGAATTCGTCAAAATAATAGTAGTGAGTGTGTTTTAATATATAAAAATACATATATGTATATAGAACTTGCCATTGAAAGGGAATTAACTCGTTTTCAAAATAGAAATAACACCAAATTCGTTGTGGTAAACGAAATTATGCCAGAAATGTTTGGTTTGATTTTGGAAATAGAGACAAATCATTTTATAAAAAGTAAACCTGAAATACCTAGTTCTTGTTGATTGGAAACGAAATAACGCTAAATTCGCCTTATTTATATTAGTATATATCTTAATTAAAATTAAGACAAATTCAAAATTTGGTCTTATTTCGTTTTTGAAAGCGCAAATGTACCCGTTCCAATTTGAGTCTGTCTAAACTATAGTCACCTAATTTCGCGTACGCGAAATAGTTTTCTACCGCTCCTGGACATTCCCTGTATATGTTTGAATAGTAGGTACCTGGGTGGCCGGCTTCGCGGGTTCTAGGGATTTTAACTCCCTTGCTGTAGTGACTGCGAGACAGAAGTTAACTTGAGAAAAAAATTGACTTGAGTGACGACTATGAATTCCGCCCTTTATCTAGCTCGAAAAAATTACTTCACGATCGGAACTTTTCTTTACGATTATATTTTCTTCCGAACGGATAATATAATATAATAAGAATAATTAAGAAAAGAACCAAAAGATTCATGTTTGAATGAGAAAACATTTTCATAATAACCACAATGACAACAGATAGCTAATACCTTATTTATCTTAAAAATAAAACAGAATCCCATACAAATGTTAGAAAACCAGAAATAAGAGCTTCCATCACCTTTTTGCTTAAAACTACTGAAGATGTTGTTGTCGGGATTGTTATACTTGTGACGACTGTTGTCGTAACAGGCATTTGCGTTGTTAGTTCACTTTGTTCTGTGTACCCAGGAGGTGTAATGGTTGTAAATGATGGAGTTGATGAAGTTAATGGTATAATGGTTGATGTGGTTGCCAAAATGTTTGGTGTTAAGACGTGCACAATTGGAGTCGTTACTACAATGCTGCTTTCAGTTGTTGTAGACGTCGCAATTGGTGTTTTAGTCATTTGAATAGTATTCTCTTTGTTAGTTTCTACTTCATCCGTTATAAATGGCACTACAGTACTACTATCTTCTGGTTGCTGTTAGAGAAATCGACAAATAACAATGTAAAATATAAAGTACATCATGATTATTTGTTTTCGTATTGCTGTTATTTACAATTGTTTTTTTTTTTTTTTTTCAAGTGAAAAAAAGAATAATAAAATCACTAACTAATATAATTGTAATATAACTACTTTCTTGTGAGTTATTTATTGAAAAATTAGATTATGTGATCAAATAAGTGCATTGACAAAAAAAAAGTTTTAATATAATATAATGGAGCCAATGGAAAAAATATTAAAGTTAATTAAATATAAAAATATAAATAATATAAATTGGAAATAGATAATATCGTCTTTTGAGAACGAGAGGAAGAACATACAAGAAAGAACAAACATCATCATATTAAAAATTTAATTTAGTGTTTGCGCTAAAACGTAAATTTTTATGTATTTAATTGTTTTTTTAGAAAAATCGAAGAATTTTCAAGATTTCAATAAATTCAAATCTCATTAAGATTAATTATTATAAATAAATAAATGAATAATTGTATGATAATGATTTACACTGTCAACGTGGGGTCCTAATCCGAATCTAACTGGACACGATAAGATACACATTTGGGGTTATCTGGAATCTTTTTTCCCACGGAATTTTTTCCATATTCGGAAAATCGGCAATGAGAACCTTATGCAAATAGGAAAAAAATTTTCCCACAGAGTTCTCGATAGGTCTGATTGTCAGGTTATTAGCTGTTAAGCAGGATTTGAATCTATCTAAACCTCGGCGTGATGTTCTATCACACTAACTTCTGCTTAATCAATTATGTCACAATCTCACTTATTTGATTGGTGCTACATAGATACGGATTGTGGTAGTCACCCACAATCCGTATGTATGTTTATAAATGATTATAAAGAAGAACATTTATCAAACTCGCACCGAATCCAAAATCAGTTGAAATTTGGTTGAATAGTTTACATCTACGAAATATATAATTGCGAACCAAATTATATGAGTTCAATTTCTGAATAACATTACTAATATTTCGATAAAAAAAGTAACTTCCAAACAAACACTTCTGTGATTCAGTGGCGGATGAATTAATACGTTAAAACTTAAAACCATTCTAGTGAGTATGAATATGCGAGTTTTCCTGCAACAGGATAGAACCGAAGTTTTCTACAAATAACTGCTGAGAATGAGAAATTGAAAAATTCCAGTAGATAATTCCAGTGGTTTAATATCGATTCCACTTATCATTTGCCAATTCACTTCAACATAAGATGAACTCATAATGAACATCCGAACATTGGTTAAAATTATCGTAGTAGCGTGTTCTTGGTTAAGAAAAATATTGATGTTAATGAAAAATATTGATGTTAATGACTTGAATTGGTCGATTTAATTTCTTGGAGAATTGCGTTCATAAAAATCATCAGGTGTCGTAGAGTTGGATCCCTCATCATAATTCTACGAAATCTTCATGCATCGAAACTGTGCAATGGAACACGACTGGTTGTGACGAAGCTAAGGAACATTGTGCTAGTGGCAAGGATTTTATAAGAGCCGCTCATAGAAAATGAATCCTTAATTCTGGAAATTCCTCGAGTTCCATTTCAAATGTATGTATGGTTCATTTCGACCTTAACCAAGCAGTTGACTGATAATACTATGTCCCTACCTAACTCATAATTGCCCAATTTGAGAACTTAATTTCGAAATTACGAAAAGTACACCTACATTCAGATGATTCTGTTTTTCTAATCGAAATAATAAGAGAGAATATATATTTTCTCTTTTCATGAGTATTATTATTTGATAGTATGGTAAGAAAAAATAGTCACATTTTGTTAGCTTTTCATTACTAAAATTGGAAACGTTAATTTCAACGCCTTTTGGTTGAAATTAAGTAATTTGAGATGCTTTCGAAATTGTGTGTTTTTATAGGAAATTGTGCAATTTCTAACAAAAAGCGGGAAGTTATTATTTTTTTATTAATGAGAAAAGTTATCCAATGTAGAAATACAGAAGCAGTGTGTTCGGTGAACTCATGAGCAGGGTTCGGATTCTGTGGCAAATGCCTTCTTTTGCCTTTTTTATCTTAAATGCCTTTTTTTGCCTTTTTCCCATTTTCACTTTTTCTATTTTATTTGTATTAAATGAAGTGGTAGAATTGCGGCCCCATTTGATATCATAACATCATTAGAAAAGAAGCAAAAGATGAAGAAGCTCTTCTTTTATCAAAGCACAAATAATCTTACCATAATAATGCGTTAACTCTATCAAATTGTTATCGTTCACATTCTAGCACATTAAAATAAACGAAGTAATAAATGGTGATTTGAACGCTTAAGTTTATGGAAAAGAATAATTTATCAATATTGCAACTTTAAAGTGGGGCGCTCCTGGTTTTAGCACATAGGGAAAGAAAGTTTAACCTTTTTGAGGCCTTGTAGCTGAAAATTGTTAGATACATTATCTCGTACATTATGCACCCATACAAAAAAAAAATCTTATTTTTCAATAATTAATTTTAAAATGCCTTTTTTGCACTTTTCGAGGCTTTGATTTGCCTTTTTCGATGTTTTGATTTGCCTTTTTAGGTTTTTAAATGCCTCAAAATCCGAACCCTTCTCATGAGTTAAGGAGCGAATAGTGTTTTTTTAATAATAGGGCTGAAAGTGTTTTAGCAGCACCAATACTTTCTCATTCGCGAAACTTTTCGAGGTCCGAAATGTTAAAAAGCTGTTTTTGGTATTTGTCTCTACTTAGTCAACGTAAGAGAGTAAAAATAAGTGTTTAAGTACTTTTGCGGTGAGAAGAGGTTAATGCTTATGATGTTTACACATCAGCCAGCACCCTTGAGTCATGATGTACTCAATTTTTTTTTTAAATTAATATATTAATAGATGCAATAAGAAAATGTCATTTTATTATTTAATAACTCATTCAATATAAAAAAAATATTAACATATTTCCTCAGGCTAAAAGGCTTCCTTAAGCGTGGTATTTTTATTTGACTATGTATATTTTATTGTTTCGGAAATTCCGGTTGTTTTGCTCGATCGCCGTTTTCGTCTTATGAGCCCAACACTTACATCAAAGAAATGGATATTCAAACACAAACAATAAAAAAAAACCCTACCAAAATAAATTGAAAACAAAAAAGTTAGTGACTGTGAATATAGGAAAGGGAAAGCAGTACATATCAAAAGATTTAATTAAAAAAAAAAGGAGAAAAAAAAACTAATAAAATATATAAAATTTATAAAATTTTAGAATTTGCATTCGAATGATACAATCCGTATGCTAGATCACTATTACCTTTGGCAACAATGTAGTTGGGGTTGTGCTTGTTAAAAGTGTAGTTTGTTCTAACAATATTGGAGGAGTGACGAATGCAGGTTTTTCAACCGAAAGTATTGTGCTCTGGGTAACCTTTACCGTGGCACTACTTCTACTACTGCTGCTGATGCTGCTGTTGTTTCGGTTATGAACTGGATTACGAGTTGTTGTTACTCCAATAGTTGTTATTGGAGTGGTATCAATATCGTCAATAACAAAATCATCATTGTTCTTAAATATATCCTTGAAGTCCTCTTGCGATGGAGCTAAATTAACTTCGGAGTCAACGAACGGTGGCAGATCCTGAATTCTCTTCGTGTTTTCTATTGTTTTTGTAATATCAGACTCCAGTTTTGAAACACCTCGAACAATATCTTCGTCAAGATTCTCATTCTTTACAAGCGGTTTGAAATCATTTTTCTTGTGCTTTATTTTGTTAGCGTTTTCAACTACGCCTTTTTCAATAGAAATCTTCTTAACTTTACTAGTCTCTATGATGTCGGGCTATAAAAGCAGCCATACACCGAAGGATTTTATTTTTTTGGATATGATTTTTCGTATTCATTTTTGGTTTGAATCAAGTTGAAAGATGAATTTGTGTTATTAAATATGATTCAACACACGTCAAAGAAAAGACACACGCATACAAACACACACACAGTAGTACAGTGAGGCAGCAGTGAGGCAGAAACAGAATAAAACAAAGCATATTTTACAAAATAAATTATAGAAAAAAGTTTTTTTTAAGAGAGAAAGGAACGCATTGTTTTTGACACAGATACGCTTCTTCCTATGTTAGTAAGCCAACATTCTTATTTATTTTGAATTAATTTAAATTACTGTGCATGGATTACTAACATTAATTAATTTACACATCAACAACAAAAATTAACTTAACAAAAAGAAAATAAATTAAAATATGGGTAAATGAAATTAAATGAATTTAGTTTTTGAAACATAAAACAAATCTAAGTGTTTTTTTTACAGTGAAACGGTGCTTGGCCATTTCAATAGCGTGATTGTGTGAAAATTAAACTAATAGCTCTCGCAATGTTAACTAAGCAATTGTGTGTTGTGGTATGTGATTTATCTAGATATTTAGATGCTTTTAGAATTAAACTCCCAATGTGTATGTTTGTAAATATTGCAGCATTACTAACTAAATAAACCAAAGAAGCACTTACCTTTGCCACACCATGATGATGTCGATGAGCGTGGGTTGTCACTTGTGGAATTTCGGTAACAGGTTCGCTGAAGAAAATAATAATGTTAATATTGATAAAAGTTACAATGTCATGTTATTTGAAAAACAAAACAAAAATGTTAATACTAAAACGAAATAATCATCATTGCGGGCGGATTTGCTGCAGTGGAAAAGTGCTTAATTAAAAACTGAATTTGTATATGGAGGGCTATACCGAACAAAGTCATTAAATAAGAAATTTCAAAAGAATTTGCTAAATTGTGCACAAAGCTAAACTTCAGGTATGTAATAAGTCACAAAGTGTTTCGTTCCTCCACTATGCTTAAAGAAATTTCTAAATCATACTTGTAAGGCAGTAACTCTATAAACAGGTCAATCATTCTCATCATGCATATAAGAATGTTTTAGTAAATTTTTATTCAAAACTTCAAATTCAATACATTTTTCTATGCTTGAGCAAAAATATAAATAATTTAATTTTGCTTCATGCAAACACACAACGTATACGTGAGCTGTTTTTCATTAATACAATCTCCCATGCATGATGAGAATTTGACCTGTGTATACGCCGCTTAAGTGAATGAAAGTGAAAACTCAAAACTGGTTTGCCATCCTTAACTGAACATCCGTCATTGTGACATAAAAGTAAACTTGTCAAATTCACAAATGGTTGATTTGTTGGTCGAAGCTAAAATTTGGTAAGTGGTCACTTAAAAACAGAAGAATAAACCCAATCCCAGTATTGACGCACACAATTTAGACATGTTGGGGAGATTTTCAACGCATCAACTTGTGTAGTTTAAATTATTTATTATTCTTATTATTATTATTATTATTATTACAAGATAATATTAAAAATTAACGAGTCTAGTTGCGGAGAATATTGGCTCTAAGATAAGTAATATTTAAATTATAATGTTCGCTTTTGTAGCGAACTCGGAGATCTTTTCAATATCTGTTGCATTAGGAATTTGTTGTGTTTCATAAATTGAATTTGTTTTAAATATACCTATGTTTGAAAGGTTTGAGTAAAGAACAGTTTTCTAGAATGTGTTGTAAATCCATAGTGGTTTATTTTCAAGGAAATTAAATTTTGAGCATAGAGGAGAGGTTGCATTACGATTCTGTATAGAGTTATCTATATATTAATACGTAAACACTTTTTATTAGCACCCTTAACTACATTAACGACAACATATTTTTATGATTTTTGGTTTGTTTGAACGGTATTAGCGTTCTACAAACCGATGTAATATTTTTAACTTTATATGTTGTCGTTAAGGCAAGTTAAAATAGTTTAAAATTTTAATTTTTTTACAATAATAAAAACAACACCGAGTGAAACGTCAAAACGAAAGACGCGATGGCAAGCTTTCAACGGCCACAATGAATCCGTTACGTTCCGTCGGTGTTCATGCCGCTTCTACAGTTTTGACAAAAATATTATAATTTGGTAGTTTTTTGTTAATTTTTTTTCGACCTATTTCCTGTGAGTAGTAGTGAGTAGTAGTAGTAGTTAATTAAGTTAAAAGTTCATTTGAGAGGTATTCACGATCTAAAAAGTGTGACATTTTGTAATGTAATATTCGAGTGGACGTTAGCCCTCGAACTTGCAAGTGGAAAAATCTCCCTATTGCCCAGTTGCACCAAAATTCACTTAAAAGCGTTTTAGTGAACGGAGTAATTTTGAAAATGAGAAAACTTGATGCCATCTCCGGATTTTTTGACCACACTTCCGACTTTTTCGAGAGCATATCAATCGAAAAATTTCAACGTTTTCTTTGTCTGGCATTTTTAAGACGCCTTTAAAATTTATTTGGAACAAAATGGGACTTTAGTTTATTGGCTCTTTAAAAACTGAAAGTGGTTGGTGAAATTGAAAAATGTCAACTTAATAAATATTTAAGTGTTTGGAGAAGCCATAAGAGCTGAGAGCTTATTTTGGCGTGGAGGTATAACCAAAATTCAGGGCAGTGTTTTCTGGATGCCGAAACCAGGGCCGATTGCCGTCAACGTCAATTTCATAGAAATCGGTCGAAAAATAATAAACAAACAGTATTCATCTAACGATGTAAAACGACGGAAAGGATATACTTTTCCGCCGTCGTAAACGAGCTGTCAAATTTTGTATTGGAAAGTTTTCCCTCGAAACATATAAAGGGTACTCATCTTACAAAGGAAACGATATACTTTTCCGCCGTCGGAAACGAGCTGTCAAATTTTGTATGGAAAAGTTTTCCCTCGGAAGATATAAACTTTCATCACGAATTCGATGCCACTTTCATCATGTTAAGATGAAAAGAAGTAAAGAAGCCATTTTTGTCGACATTTTACGAAGGCGGAAAAATTTAATTGCAAATTTTACACTTTAAGAGCGTTTTGCAGTAGAAAATAGTTTTACAAATGTTCCAAACATTAAGAAACTGAGAATAAAAAAAAAAAAATTATATAAAAACAAATGATAAACAAAAACTCAAAGTAGCTCACTCAATATCTTTCATCGCCATTTTGTCCAGTTTTAAGATGATAGTGACGTCATAATACGATTTATGCCAATTTACGTCAACAGTTTTCATGGGGCGTTCATGAAAACGTATAAGGGAAGGTGGTTTTTTTACATTAAATGTGAATTTACGTCGTTAGATGAATACCCTTATAAACTTTCATCACGAATTCGATGCGGAAAGTGACGATGTAAAGAAGTAACGTCGCCATTTTTGTTGACATTTCATGAAGGCGGGAAAATTAAATTCCAAATATTACCCTTTAAGAGCGTTTTCATTTCATTTTTTTTATTTATTTTCGATTTTCCTATACACAGTAAGATATAATATCTTATAAACTAGTGTAAAGATTACACTAGTTTGCAGTAGGAAAAATTTAGTTTTAAATCCAAAAATTAAGAAAATGAGAATAAAAAAAATATATAAAAACAAATTATAAAAAAAATTCAAAGTAGCTCACTCAATATACTCTAATTCCCATTTTGTTCAGTTTTAAGATAATAGTCACGTCATAATACGATATATGCCAATTTACGCCAACATTTTTCATGGGGCGTTCCTGAAAACGTATGAGAGACAGTACTTTTTTACATCAAATGTGAATTTACGTCGTTAGATAAATACCTTTATTATGAATTTTTGTCAGAACTGAACCGAAGGAACACAACGGATTCATTGCGCACATTCGGGTGCACACCAAAAGAGCTATCTGGATACGTCTGTTTCGTATGAGTTTGCGAACGACCAAAACCGGATAGGTGTCAAAAGACACACAAACACATATTCCTAGCCAGCTGTTTGCCAATCCTCCCTTGGCTTCGTGAGTATACTGAAAATTTTAGGATACTTTCAGATTTATTTCCCCGCCGCAGCCATATGGTTGATAAGTTGTGTTTTAACATGGAATTACAACAACAGTAAAGTATGCGAACCACAATAGTTGTGCACGCGAACGCAAGCATTGTGTCCGTTGAACGCTTGCCATCGCGTCTTTTGTTTGGACGTTTCGCGTTTTGTTTTTATTCGTTTAGTGTTTTTTATTTTCTGTTGTAAAAAATTAAAATTTAATTTACCTGACTTAACAGCAACATATTAATATAAACATTTGATATCGGTTTCGGGAACGTTAATACCTTTCGAAAAACCAAAAATGATATAAAAATGTTGCCGTTAAGTTAGTGAAAAAGGGTGACTTAAAATAGCGTTTATTAATATCCTATGTATTTAATATGTTTAAATACATAGGATATAAATTGTAACAAAAATACTTATTAGTAAAAAAGGTCGAAGGTCGAATTTCGACCACTGGCCGGTACTAGTAATTATAATAATATGTTTCTTGAACAACGATTCAATAATTTTTTGTATCAAATGAGCTAGCAATCAGAAGATTGCTTATAATAGTTTTACAGTGGAGCGTTCTTTTTCTTACAATTATTAACTATTGTTAATAATACAACATATGAAGTTGACTTTTGTCGTTCTTTTTTTTTTAAACAGGAAAGGTTTGTAGCTATATGACGTCACTATATCGTTCCTATATTGTTGAATCAAAGTTTTTGTATGTACCTATGGCTAACATGAAGAATTGACAGTTTTCAATATACTTGACAAATTATTTCAATAATTCTAAACGAGGACTTAGCACAAAACAGATAAGATAAGCATGCATTGTGAAAGAATTTCTGTGGATGCTTGGGATAATAAGAAAAAAAAAGATTTTCTTATCTATCCACAGAAAAATAAAAATAAATTTTTATTTTTATTTCTTACAATTGCGAAACTATATATAGCAAGCGACTTCATTTTACCAAAAATAGAGGATTGATTCAGATTAAATTTTCAATACAAATGACCAAAATACAATGTTAACGTAATACACTAGTCGGCATAATTATTTTGACAAAAATGTAATGTTTCTTTCAACGATAATATTAAATAACTGGTAAAGTTTAAAGATTAAAAATTGACAGTTATTTAAAGACTATGCTATGATGTATCAGTAGGTGTTCTATTTCAATCATTTGGTAAGCTTTGTGCAGAAGGGCGGCTTTTGTTTGATTGAAAGTGCTTTTTTTTAGTGGCAAAAGTATTTTGACAAATCTTTTTTGTGCTTACTTCCTAAGATTATATAAATTATTTTAAATTTTGAGGATGAGATCATTATGTCCAATTCATACAGATTCCATTTTGTGCAAAATATGACAAATCTACAGAATTAAGTATTAAAGAGAGAGCTTCTAATGTTGCAATGTAAAATTCCCGGATTTTCGCTAAACGATTGAGCACAAAACTGCATTTATGAAATCAAACCATAAAAGTCATAAGCTGAAATTCAAATCGCTGCAAAAAACTTCGATTTGCTAAATATTTATGCGCAGACGTCTTACAAAACATAATTTTTGGACTTATATCGGAAGAAAGGATAAATGTACAGTTTTTAACACATAAGAAAATAATTTAAAAAAATGCAACTCTCCAAATAGAATTTTAAAAATCCATTATTCTTCTGGAACAACGTTTTAAGGACCGTTGAAAATTCAAACTGATTCGTGAAACTCCAAAGAACTTTCATTGGTCCATAAAACGTTGTTCCAGAAGATCCATGTGTTTTTAATATGCTTTGCAATTTTTTCAGTTTTTTTCTTATGTGTTACAAACTGTACTTTCATCCTTTCTTCCGGTATAAGTCCAAAAATTATTTTTGTAAGACGTCTGCGCATAGTTATTTAGCTAATCGAAGTTTTTTGCAGCAATTTGAATTTCAACTAATGACTTTTAGGGGTCAATGGAGAGGTTTTAGCGCAGTCCATTCACATGTGGCTGTCTTTTTTTAGGTCTTTTTGTGTGTTTTCTAACCTGCAAATGGTGAATTTGGCACAAAATTAGTTCTGTTGTGTTGTCGTATTTGGTAGTCTATGGTTTGATTTCATAAATTCAGTTTTGTGCTCAATCGTTTAGCGCAAATCCGGGAATTTTACATTGCAACATTAGAAGCTCTCTCTTTAATACTTAATTCTGTAGACTTGTCATATTTTGCACAAAATAGAATCTGTATGAATTGGACATAATGATCTCATCCTAAAAATTTAAAATAAATTATATAATCTAAAAAAAAGCAAGCACAAAAAATATTTGTCAAAATACTTTTGCCACTAAAAAAAAAGCACTTTCAATCAAACAAAAGTCGCCCTTTTGCATAAAACTTACCAAATGATTGAAATAGAACACCTACTGATACATCATAGCATAGTCTTTAAATAACTGTCAATTTTTAATCTTTAAACTTTACCAGTTATTTAATATTATCGTTGAAAGAAACATTACATTTTTGTCAAAATAATTATGCCGACTAGTGTAGTTTTAAGCTAAATAACTAAAACCAAAAAGTGATTTAAAACAAATAAATAGAATTAACTTCAACTTACTCAATTTCATCATCTCCATCCTCATCTTCATAATCATATTCATATTCTTCTTCACCAGATCCTTCAGTTTGTCTTCTGTAGCGCTGAACTCTATTGTTATTTTTGTTATAAAAAATTAGATTGTTCCACTTGGTATTGTTTAACGAAAATTTGTACCTATTGCTTATTTTTTTTCGCCATATAACCCACCAACCAAAATCAATACCAGCGATGTCATTGAGCGATCCATCTTTCATTTGCAACCTAATTTGATTTGAAATTGGTATCCCAGCTGCAAAATAATTTTTGCCACATCCAATCTAAAAACGGAAAAGATGTCAATATTAAAAAAACTAAATTTGAATTAATACTTTACCGTAAAGTCTACTCTGCCCAATCTTTTGGTAGCATCAAGTTTTGGTGGCCCTTTGCGGATTGAGCTTTTGGACAATTCTTGGATTTCTCGCTTCGTCACAGAATCAAAATCTATGAATTCCTGTTGAAAAATATTTTTTTATTTAATTGGATTTTAATTTATTTGAATTTGAATCACAGACGTCATACCTTTGGAATTGCGAAGAATTTTGAAAGTTTATTAAGAACTTTAGTTCTTTTCTTTTCTATTAGATCTTTCCAGTCCTTCGATTTGAGGACTAATGAAAGCATAATTTTGTTTTCTGTATATGGACATTGTGAGTATTCTATTGTGTAGGGATTTTTGTAGAGCAAGATCTTTTTGGGCTCTTCTTGAGGCTCACTCAACGAAATCTGTAAAACAAAAACACAAATTTATTTAGTTTATTATTATCAAAATAAAAAAATATAATATTAATTAATATCTAATTTTTTTCTCATTCTCGATAATATAGAGGTTGTAATTTTTTTAAGATAGCACTACTTTGCACTTTGTAGGGATGACATGTAAGACACAAAATGTTTTCGTTTTTATATTTACGTATCTTTTTGATTGTGATTTAAATGACATTGAATTGAAAAATTTCGAACCGTTGACTTCGTAATGATATGACTGCTAATTTTTTTAGAAGAATTTCTCAGTTTAGCTATCAGAAACTCAGATCGGGTTTTCTTTGGATTCATTTACTATTTTAACATAGTGACACAAATGTATGGAAAAAAAAGTCTTGTTTGTACCGTTTCGTTCCGTTTCCAGTTGACGTATGTTTTTTTAATAAATTTACTGTAGGCTACTAGCTACTTAAAGACCCTGATTAGACCAGTCCTTTTTCCGTACGTTTCGTCATACGTCTTTTTGAAATTTTGGGTGAGGGGTGTAGAAACGAAGGAGAAAAGAAGCAACGAAAGCACGTATAAAAATTTTAAGACTTTTTCTGGTTGAACTTTGACGTTTCTCGTTTGACGCCGGAAAGCGAAATTGAATTATTTAAAATATTAAATATTCCAACTGTTTTCCACAACTTCGCTTTCCGGCGTCAAACTTTGCTTTCCGGCATCAAAATGACGAATGGAAACGGGCAAATATCAACAAACCGTCTAATCACCATAGTACGTACCTATCAGAAAGACTAAACACGTCACGTAGGAAAAAAGGACTGGTGTAATTAGGTAATCAACATAGACGTTAAATTTTTTTTTTTAAAGATTTAAATTATTTACCTGGACATCATCATTGAAATTAAAATCTCGCTCTGCTTTTGTTGAAAGTAGAATACATAACGTAACTAATAATAAATTGCTGATGCTAAGCGAAATCATGTTGGTGCTTTTCGCGAAGAATATGGTGTAACAAGCTTGCTTTAAAGCCTAAAAGCCAAAAGCGAAAGTGTTTCAAATTTTCTGAAGCTCAATCCGTTCCACTGCGTTAAATAATTCAAATCATTTTGTATCTGAAAGAAAGAAAAACAAAGTAAAATTAGAAATAAACCAAATTATTTTTTACAAAGTCGAAGTGAAAAAAAAATGATATATTTTGTTGAAGGTTTTCATTTTATTCATCCCAACAATTTTTTTTTATAAAAGAAAAGTTGCACTAATTAGCACTTGAACAAGTTTTCGATAATAATTCATCTTGGCCCCATCACCCTAATCCTTCAGGGCATGTTTGGGGATAGCTATAAAGAAAGCCTTTATTATGTTGCTTTATTCATCCACGTGCTCTTGTCGTGTAAACATAATGAAAAACAAAATGGTTTTCGAGGGGATGATACGAGAGCATAAATAACACTTTCAAAAAGGTTACGGGTGTGACCCAGATTTCACATGAACCATTCCAAGTATGTTGCCACCGAATGTTGTCAGTACAATGAATGCAGTAGCAAAAAAGCCAAACAATAGATGGCAATCGATTGTTGAAGAGCAGCACACAATAAGTAGTTAATAATCTCTAGCATAGAAGTCACATTATCCTCCGAACAATGTGGCATAATGGCAAACAAAGTAGTTCTAATACGTACTAAGAGAATAGTTGTTGTTGAGAATTTTTGTGCCTCCAAGCCACTGCACCCGCACGCCACTGGTCTTCTTTGCTGCTGTGTATTAAGGAAATTGCACTGATTTTCAAGGAGCCTCTACAAATAAAAATGTATTATTCATTTATTTTGTTGGAGGATTGAATTTAATTTGTATTCTACGAAGTATATTATGTGCATAGTGCATGTGCATGGCTGAATAATGTGACTAGAATATCTCAAGAACTTTGTTTACTCAAGATGCGTTCGTGTACAGGTTAAGATTCATTGAGCACCAAACACCTTAGGTGTATTAGTGAGTTGAAATTCTATAATTATTCATGTCAAGCCATAGGTACATCAAACAACTCAAACAATCAACAAAGTTTCTTAACAATAAGGTGTCTGGTTAAAAATATGCTTGTCCTTGGGTGAAGAGGAAAAGGATATCATATTTGTTGGACAAGATGACAGCAATAATGGAAATGCTTTGTATATGTTGTGAAGCGCTTCGATATGGCAAAACAAAGTGTCTATACAAAGGCTTAGTAAATTATGAGCACGGAAATCTTTCTATAGAGACTTGCTAGATTCGTTTACATTTTTTTATTTTAGTTTTATCTCATCATTGAAAATACAGACTCCTATAGAAATCCGTTCACAATAGAAAAAAGACGAAGGTTTAAATATATTTAAATTTTAATATAATGCTCAATGTTCATATTACACTCTTGTAAACTGCGGAGTTTCAGCTTCTGACAGGGCAAACATTTGTATATATTTTTGATGGGTCGTTAACTTTTAACCTTTTTTGAAAAATAAAATCCATTTTCAGATGAACTTTTAAAGTGTTTTTTAATACCAGTCATGTTATAAACAATATTTAGGCGTATTTAGGCGCCGGTTGTAGCGATCAGGAAAACGCATCAGGAAAAATGTTCGAATGGATCTTTTATGTTGTTTTAAATCGATTTTAAACACAAATACTACACTAATCGACTACAAATAACTCAAAGAATTTTGTTTTCCCAATAAATTTTACTATAGAATAATTATTTATTGTTTAAAATGTTTTATTTCTATATTTTCCTGACGAAAACTAATTTTTCGTGCAAGCTGATTGACATTTAAAAAAAAATGGAACAAATCGTTCCAATTATTCGAGTTCAATTTTCACTTGTTCCACTAACAGATTTCTGTCAGATAAAGCTTTTCGTGTGCATTTTAATCAGGAAAACAGCCTGCTGACTGAACATTTGTCCTGATCGCTATAAACGCACATCAGGAAAAAAATCTTCTCGTTTGTTTCTACTTTTCCTGATGGTTTTTCCTGATCGCTATAACCGGCCCCTTATTTGGCAATCTAGAAAATACATAGTGACGAGAGAAATTTCAGCCAGAATAAAGTAAAAAAAAAACACAGTTTTGAAAAAGAAAAATTAAACTAAAATGGACAATTTACAAGAATACAACATAAGAACAAAAGAAAAGAGTTTAATTTTATATGATTTTTCGTGAATATTGTCTTTTTACAGTCCCAACGACCGAAGGACGAAATTAATTCACCTGACTAATTTTAAATTCAAAGACTAACAACTAGGTTCCAGAAATCGAGTGAAATTAATCCGTTATCGAAATTGCAAAACGAGTGAATTTAATTTCAGTGTTCCACATTTCGACCGTTTTGGCAACTCCGAATGTATTCCGAATTCACCTTTCGTGAAATTGAAAACAGCTGATATCTGTCATAAATAATTTTTTGCTTTGGCAAATGTTTTGCTTGATAATACATTTTGTTTCTAACTAATTTTTAAATATAATTGTTGTTTATAATAAGTACTGTATTAATTGCTGCCTTAATGGATACTATTTTTTTTTTTGTTTCACAATATCGAATTAATGTCGGATTCCTTGGAAATAAAAAGTCGATTTTTTTCGGACTAAACTTGCTTTTTCTCCGAAAATCATGATCCATGGACAAGAAAAAGTTGATTTTTTCCCCCTCAGATCAACTTTTCTTTAATCTCGATTTGATAGCAAGATTCACACGTATTGGCACACATAATTCACAAATTTTATTCCTTCTGGCAACTTTTTTGTTTCAACATCCATGGGAAGGAAAAAAAGTGAACTTTTCCGATCAAATCTGAAAAAATCCAAGAAATTCGACATTAGTTTCAATTAAGCTATTCAGAACTTTTTTGACAGAAAACAACAAAACAATACCCAGCAAACAACGAATTTAACTGCTGAGTATTTTACTTGAAACTTACTCAGAGACTGTGAAACAAGCTCTAAGAAAAATAAATATTATGCATAATAAAAACTAGAAGGCTGAGAGATGTATACGCTACGAGTGTAGATATCAAAAATCAAACCCATTGCAAATTGGATTGCCAAGAAAGGAAGTTAAAATTTGTTGTTAGCTACTATTTGCTTCTAAATATATTGATGTAGGTGCATGTCATATTACTGTTTTTGTACCTTTTTGATGGTACTGCAAATTGTCAAGCAAGTCGTACTTGCAAAATTTTCAATTTACACGCAGTTTTGGCGAAGGAAATATCCAAGATCGATGGTGATGACCTTTCCATGGAATTTTGTACTCATATTTTTAATCGCGTCTCTTCGTTTTTACTATTTCACATTGAATATTTACGATGGATTTGAATTCAATCGACAAAATCGATTTGTGGAACACAACAATTTCACTTTGTATCGATTCTGGAAAACGTGAAATCGAAATCGATGCGGTGAATTCAGAACACCCAATTTTATTTTCGATCGATGAAAGTGAAATGTGGAACCTAGCTGTAATTTATTGTTTTGCGAACAAAGTTTGCACTAAATACTCCGAAAACGTTATAATTGGATGCAGATCTTTCACAAACACGTAGTGACCTCTGATGACAGTGCGCACTGAATACTCTGCAAACATCAAATTTATGTCGAATTTGTTTTACCCGGGCAGTGTCAAAATTTAATGATAAGACGACACTCAGTGGCTACTCAGACTCAGTGTTGACAATTTTTTTTGTTAAAACGAACGTAAGCAGTGTCAAAGAAACAACGCGAGTGATACACTGACACTGAGTGCTACACTTTTAAATATTTATTGGGTTGTTAAATCTTAAAATGACATTTTTCAATTTCACCAACCACTTTCAGTTTTAAAAGAGCCAGTAAACTAAAGTTCTTTTTTGTTCCAAATAAATTTGAAATGCGTTCCTCTCGCTTGCTCTAATGAAAGAGTGTGGTGAATAAAAATCCGGGGTTGGCATCAAGTTTCCTTTTTTTAAAAATTCACTTCCTAGCGTTGGTTGGTGCAAACCATTTTAAGTTAAAATGCCAATAAAGTAAAGTATTTGTTTTTTTTTTGGCATTTATAACAACATTTTTCTGCCTTGAGGTGGGGAAGAATACCACACAGTTTTAATTGGAATACAATCTCCCTACGAGTGGGAATCAACTCCAAACTGAACAGTGGGGCAGATTCCCACTAAAAATGGAATGAATTCCCATGTGGAGCACTTGCCCGTGGAGTACTTTCCCTGCACCTAATTTATGTATATTGACAAAACCTGCATGGTATATATATGAAATCGGAGTGGAGACCCATATTGTACTCACGGTACATGATTTAGTTCAAATTCGTAAGATTCCAACCCGGAAATGTTACGCCGAAATTTATATGTTCTTTGTTTTGAAGTTTCAATTACTCAGTAATACCTACAATTTTTACAATCATATTGTCTAACTAAATATTCAAAGCATCTGATGCAAAACGTTGAATTTTTGATTAAATATAATAGCTGTGTGCTGTGGCTTTATTTTAAAGTAGATATAAGCATTGAGTTTATACACATAGGGTCCTACTAATAATCTAATTTAGTAACAGCTTAAAAAAAATCTCCACGCTTTACGAAAAATTCGGTGCAAATTTTGTCTTAAGTGTTGAGATTTTATATAAGCTGTTACTATATTTTATTATTAGTAAGGCCGATAGAGGAATAAAGATGGTTTCAAACTCACTGAAGTAGATGTCGGTATAAAATGAATATATCGAGTAATTATTATTGCAAATAATTCCTTGTAACAAAAATCCCTCAAACCTAACCGAACAAAATTCTTCTGCATACATTTGTATCTGTTTTTTTCTTTATTTCTCTTGCCTTTTAACTCAAGAATAAGTTTCAAGAGTAAAAAAAAACAAGTCGATAGTAACAAAATTCCACGAGCAAAGTTTGAAACTTCCACATGATTTCTTTATGTGTATAAACTCAATGACATAAGTTCATTACACTTGCACTTATAGAACTTGAGTAAATCTAAAAGTATTTTTAAGATTACTTTTTTACGATTTTTATTGATATTACGATAAAAATTGCAATACACCACCTAGGTATGTTGAAAACAAACTCAATTAAGGTCATGAAAGTTCTCTCAACTGATCTACTATGTTCAAAAGCAAATTTTAGAAAAAACATTTAAATATTCCATCGATTTTTCAAAATCTGTGCTTTAAGTTTAAAACTTCAAGAATGCATAATCAATTAATTTGTACATATTCTACAACAAGGCCAAACCTCTTTGTTCGTTTATTTTAGCTATCGCATAAGGATATATAGTATGTGCAATCATATAGACATTAAAATTCAAATCATGCACTTTGGCTGGCGTCCGCTTTTTAAGTTCATAAACCACCTGCCCCTTCATGGCACGGCAGGCAATCCTTCATCTGTAATCTTTCGATTCCCCCAACACAGTTTTTACACAAGAAGTCATATCCGTCCGCCACTGGTGCTAGCTTTAAATTTATATACGTTAGGTAGAACCTAATAAAAATTCTTAATTTTTTTTATTTAATTTTTTTTTGATCAAAAGATACTATCGGTGTTTTTTTTTTATTTTTAGAGATTCATTTGTCGTCATAGTCATATATTACATGTGAATATACAAAATACAAAACCTTTCAATTTTCATTACAGTGCGTACGTGTTACACTCGGTTGTCGAATAAATATTTCTTGGATATTTGCTTTGCACAGAGATACATAGTTTTCGTTTCTTTTTAGCCCACGCAAATGGTTCTTTTTTCTTGGGTGAATGTTGCTGTTTGGATGCATCAAGTGGCTTTACACCACTTATGGGGTACCTACATGTACATCATATGGATTCAGAGAGTGTGACCAAAGATTGAGACAGAGATTTTTTTCAAATCCAAAAGGAGATTTATAGAGAGATGGGTCATCGCTTTGTAGGGGGAAATTTATTATGGTACCTATTAATATTTGTATCATGTGAATGAAATAAAGTTCAAATGGATGTTTAACTATTATGACTCAATAAAAAATGCCAGCTCGTAGATCACGGAAAGTACTCAAATAGAGGGGATCATACATTGGACTAGGAACTCATCTACCCACCATTCGTGTAAAGGTAGACTTCGATATCAAATTATTATTGATTTTAGTCCGGGTAAATGACTTACACAATTCATTATCTGTATAATGCCTTTTTATTTTTACCACGTTCTTACAATTAATGTTAAATTCTTTGGAACTTATCAAATTGATTTAGTGAACAGGTGAGCTACTACTTGTGGAATTTTTTTCACTTGGAATGGAATCATTTGAGTGTCAACACAAAATTAGGATAGTAGGTACACAGGAGAAGAGTATAGCAACATTTAAAAGTGTCAGTTTAGTAAAAAGGTCTTATACAAACACATGTTGTTTTTAGTTTTGTTTGCATGCATTGAGAATGACGAGCAAACATGAGTAAACAAGTGCAAGTAAGTACTATACATAAAGCTACTCCTACTAGTGACTGGTATTGGTAAATCGATGCATGCGTAAATGTCTTCTGAATTTTGGGCCAAAGTTGTGAGCAAAGTTCAGGGAATGCAGAGGTTTTTCGAATAATTTTGTTGTATTTTCCGATCTTAACATACTAGATAAAGTTTAGCTTATTTTATGGATTTAAATGAACTAGCCTCCACTCTCAGTTACGCATGGCATTATCTTACCTGTTCTGCATATGGATCATAAGTTGAAGTTTACATCTTAATTTACCACAAATACGCGAAGGGCAATTTATAATGATCAAAAATCAGTAAGGAAATGAACTTCGTCCTTGTTATTGAAACCTGATGCGTTATGTCTCTTTATGTAGGTATCAATATTAGAATTGAATTAGCAGAGGCTGGCACCAAAATTAACTTAACTAATATTCAAAATATTTTCAAAAAAAGCACTATTCGATGACATGATGGTCATCATAAAGAGAAGAATTTATCACTTTGGCTGAATCCAAAATTAATCTTATACTTAGGATCTTTAGCGATATCAAAGAAACCCATAAGGTTATTTTTCGCAAAGAAACGCTAAACTCAAGAAGAATAAAAGAATCACTGCCTCATTCGAGCCCCCACGTTAGACGCCATTTACCTAGTTTATATGCATGGTTGGAGCGAGCTTGAACTTAGGTTCACCCATTTGTAAACGGGGATGAGTTGGAACGAAATGGAATTCGACTCGATCGCACTCGAGCAGTGGTGTTGAGTCGAAAATTAAATGAAATACCTGGGTTGAAATGGTAAATACACAATTATTTCTGCATGTGATCAATTGCATATTAACGAATGAATATTTGTTGTTGAAATATTTGTATTGCTTTTAAAAGTTATGCGCATACTGCATAACTTTTAAAAGCAATACAAATATTTTTTTCTCGAAAATTCAATCTTTTGCTCTTAATGTCTACAAAGCAACGCAGGTATTCTCCTGTCATTTCAACTTTTTCGCACTTAACTCAACTCCTCAAGCATTCAACTAGTTGGCTGAAATACCTGGGTTGGAATTTCGTTTCAAATCAAACTCGATCTTTCGACCCTGCATATAAACTAGGTAATTATTTAGAACTTATGGGTTGCACTAGTACAAGCGGCAAGAACCACTCCCATTTTCTACTACTGTACCATAGTACTCCTTTATGGAAACAAGCTCAAAACAACTGTTATAAACTACATCAACTGTTATAAAAAGACATTAACAAAGGAAATAATATACGCCAAGATTTTAACAAAATTGTTCCATGTTGGTTTTATTAAAAAGTGTATATTTCTTTAAATTAAACATTACAGGGAGTCAAAATCCCAGATTTCGTTGTTGCCATATTTTATTGAAAATAAACTTCCATAAATTATAAGTTCACAATAAAAAAGAAAAAAATAACACAATCGTAAATCAATGAATTCACACTTAAAATGACATTTCAAATGAAAAAAAATTAACGACTGGGTCGCACGAACTTGCTCTTGTTCCAAACTACGGGACTACAAACATTTTAATCTATTAAATTTTCGTAGTCGTATGACAGCTGTCATGAAAGGATTGTTAGCAAAAAAAAACTGTGAATGTCATCGTGTTTAATGTCAAATTTAAATCTGTACCTAATTTTAAAAGAATCGGATCAGCCATTATCAAGTATGGCCAAATTTGTAAAAACTGTTAACAGAAAATCTCCGCTATGTGCATTTTCAGCCAAAAACCTGAAATGCAGTTACATTAAGAGCACTCCAAATATAACGTTCACAAAGTTTAATCAAAATCGTTAGAGGCGTTTTCGAGAAAATTTGGAACAACTTAAACCGTTATGTGAGAGGTACCTGTTATAGCCGGTCTAACACAAAAATTCAAAAAGTACTACACACAAAGTTTGAAGAGAATCCGTCCAACCATTTAGGCTGCAGCTCGGTGAACACACAACCGAACATCCGCACAGACAGACCAGCGGACGGCATGAAGAAACCTACTTTTTTGGGCTTCTCTATCATCGTAATGTCAGGTTTGATTAAAACCTCGATTTTTTTTACATGAAACTAATACTTGCCCTATTGCGCAAATAAAAAGGGGGTGTTCACAGAGTTTGCAAAGACAAAAGAGATATTTTTAAACGTGTACTCTAGATAAACAAAATTAATCTCGATATTGAAAAGAAAATTTCGGGGAACATGAATTTCTACAAGATCTAATTAAAATGAACCAGTGCAACCAGAAAAGTTTGTTAGCATTGTTATAGTAGGTATATAAAAAAGGTAATGACAGTTAATCAAAAAAAAAAACATTATATAATAATATGTAACTAGAATCAAAAGTAACTTCATGAGACCGAATCTTGATTTTGTTACGCATGATTGAAATAAGACTTTATGAACAAAAAATGATTTCAATGTAAAATGATGATAAAAAAGATCCAACTTTACCAATGCAACTCTAATGAAGCGAAGACGCTGCCGATGATCGCCAACGAAGTCAAGTCATTCTTTAAATTGATCACGTTTCAGTTTTTGACTTCTTTTTTCATTTGCCTTTCGCATTGAGGCGGAAATTCATTTTCATAAAAATGCATAAATCATCATATTTGCATGGTTATCTGTTAAATAAAATAATGTTGCTGGTAGGTAGGTATATATGGACATCAAAAAGTGTCGCATTTTGAATTTATAATTCATCATGGTCTTATGTTTCTAAGTGTTGTTTTTTTTTTTTTAAGTTTTTGTTTGTCACAATTATGTAGCTTTTTAATCGTTAATTATTGCGAAATATTTAAAAGAAAGATATGTATACAAAGTCATATTTATAAACTCATACACCACGCTGATAGAGTTTATGCCCGTCTGTCAAACATAATTCCTTGATCATATTAGATAACGTAGGGTGTAGTATCAAGGACTCTCACTCGGCTGTCTGATTTGACCTCAACTTTCATATAAACAAAAATTTTCAGAGAGTATTCATTTGGATTCAAAAGTACATCTTATTTGAATTGTTCGGATTCGGCAGTAGATACAAGGTCCCCTCCAATCCTGTAGAACTAGGAACGCACACAAATGACGATATAGCACAATGAATTTAAAGATCGTACACCTGTTTTTGATGCCAGACAACCGAGGACCTCGCATGTCGTACGGAACCGAGGGGTTTGTCACTAGCCAGTTTAGTGGTTCAATGATTGCAATATTTCAAATGATTTCATATGATTTCAGATTATTTCAAGCAGTATTTAAATTGATTTAAAAATTTTGTGATTGCATTGATTTCAAATAAATTTACTGATTTCAAATGATTGCAAATAAATTCTAGTAATTTCATTATGATTTCAATTCGTGATTTCATTATGGCATTTTTGATTTCATGATTGCAAAAAAACTTAAAGTGATTTCAAATATTTTTAATGATATTTCTTGCAATATTTCTTGCATTTGAAATCAATAACCAAATATTTTTTTTTAATATTTTAACTATGTGTGAAAAGCACGTTGCCTTTTTTTTTTTAAATGCAACAGGTGTTGCACGACACTAGTTAGAAGGAGTAGAAAGATAGGAAAGAATTGTTTTTCATCACTTGAAATAGATTTTATTCGTGACAAACCTGTCGTACGGAACAGCAGTTAATAGTTTTTATAAAATTTACTGTCATGTCTACCGTACCTATTCATTGCTCGACGTGTAGGCGAATTGCAAGTTTTGTCTTAAAGCTACAATGCATTTGTCATCAGCCAACCAATGTATAAGTATGCAAAGAAAAGAATGCATGAACTCTTATACGAGTGCGCATTCAATCATTTGTATGGAAAACAAATGATTGATGTCAAATGAATGGTGATTGTAAATTTTAAGTTCGAAATCTCAAAGTGAAGTCAATGAATGCAATCTTTTCCGATATAAACTTGTTCGCATCCTTCTTTTTTAATAATACTTCCATAGATATGCGTCCAAGGTCCAAATAATTTTACTCACCTATTCACATGGAACAAAAAAAATAACTAAATGAATAAATGTTGTACGACATTGTAAATGACAAAATTAATCAGTTAAAAATTCCTGTGTTTAAATTCCTGCAGGTTTTGAGTGAGATCTCAAAATTATAATCACCGAAATCTTCGAGGGGTTTGTCACGAATGAAATCACCAAACCACTTAAATTTGAAATCATTTAAAATCACTTTGAAATCCGGTGCAATCATTTGAAATCATTGCAATCAAGAAATATTTAAATCCTTAAATACTGCTTGAAATCACGTGAAATCATCTGAAATCATTTGAAATATTGCAATATTGCCCTTTGGAAATCTTTTTTTTCACCCTTGATATATTATTGCAAATACACTTATTTTACATTTTTTTTATTTTCAATTAACAATCAATGCCACTGTTAATGTATTTAAATGCTTAATACGACCAGTATAAAGCTAATCTCATACCATTTCTACATAAATTAATCAAAATCAATCTCTCTAAACCGTTTCGATTAGGGTAGTGTGAAAAATAAAACAAAAGGAAGTATGTAATTGTATTCTTGAAGTGTGATTCTAAAAAGAAGACATTTTAACTTAACTGAAAAAAAAAAATAAAAAGGGGGATAACCAAACAAAGGCATCATTGTTTTGCCAAAATATATAACAGGATACTCACTTTAAAGTACATAATTAAGAATCAGCTAAACGACCTCTTCAACTCGCATCCATACAAAAACACACATTCATTGGCCGGAGAAGAGTAGATTGTTTGACATATAAAACAAGGATGCCAGATATGAATCATCCATCCATTCCGATCCCACACATTTAACGCACATAAACAAAAAGTGATAAGAGTTTCTCAATTCATTTGTTTATTGTTTGCTTCCCTAATGCTATAATCCCAATGTTTTGAATCAAAAAAAGGGGTTCTACATTTAGGCGTTTTTCGTATGTATAACCCGCATGAATTGATGTCGAATAAAAAGGAAAGGAAATTCAAAATTATATCGTAAAGAAAGGAATTGTATTATATTTTGCAAAATTAGAAAAGTAGGGTATAAAAGTTCGAACTGTATTGTCATATAAATTAATTGAATCCATACCTACTTTGACAACAAGTATAATTGTTTTATTGGGCAAAAGTTTTCTATCTTTTTAAATAAACGTTAACATTGGTTTATGATTATTCATTTAAAAAGGTTTAGGGTTAATATTTTATGACGCCATTTCGAGTTGTTAATAAGACGATGAACAGTTTGTTTCAAAATCAAAATCTTAACATTTAAAACACTCTAAAAATTGGATAATGTACGTTATAAAAATTTTGGTAGGGGTGTACAAAATTTTATATTTTCATCATAATGTTTCAATCCGTCAAACCGTCAGTCAAGGTTACCATTTTAATGATTAAATTGGAAATTATAAAAAAAATTCTACATACCGATATTCTTAGTCGCTGATTGCTACTTTTGCATTTACTCTTTTCCTATCAAAGTTATTTTCCCCTAATATGGTTGTCAATTGTTTGTTGATAGTTGATACAAAATTAAATTTGATATTTTATACATCTGGTACTTGTGAATTGAAAGAAAATTAAAAATTATCAGTGAAAAGTTGAATAGTTTATTAATTATTTGAAATTTAAAGTAACAAATTTTAGTATTTATCAACTATCAATTGATAACAATTCTACATACCGATATTCTGAGTCGCTGATTGCTACTTTTGCATTTCTTCTTTTCCTATCAAACCTATTTCCCCCTAATATGGTTGTCAACTGTTTGTTGATAGTTGATACAAATTTGAAAGAAAATTAAAAATTATCACTGAAAAGTTGAATAGTTTATTAATTATTTGAAATTTAAAGTAACAAATTTCAGTATTTATCAACTATCAATTGATAACAATAATAGGGGGGATTGATTCTGGCACAACATCCTCAAAGCTAGTTCAAGAATGCTTGCAGAAGCTAAATCTTGAAAAGACCTTTACACGGTCAGTCATTTGACATCAATCTGTAATATAGTTTTTGTAAAAATAAGTCTGTATGCGTGCATTTGTTCTACGAAAAATCAAAACTTTTGATTTTGCCTGATGACTGATTATATGTGTAGATGACTGACGTCCACTGACTAACCGTGTAAATGCCGCTTAAGATCTTTTTACTTTGAGCTTTGGTGCAGTTGACTTTTATCATCCCGTAATTTGCTTAGTTTCGTATATAACGTCTGGTCTAGAGGGAAAGATTGCTCAAACATGTCTTATCCATTAGATGAAACGTGACAATCAGAAGCGTGAACGTTAATTAGCCTCCGTAACTTTCGGAAGCATCAGTGTAAAGAAATCAAATTTCGTTTACAAAAAAACATTTTATTTTTTACTGTTAACATCGTTTTGTCTTATTGAAACACCCTTTATATACACTGAGTTACAAAAAAAGTGGCGCACCTTGAAATTTTGCAACATTTTGAAGTAACTTAAACAAATAAACGTTTTTCTGGTACAGTTTTGTTTATTAACATAAAAGTAAGTCATTCATGTAATAAAAAACGAAAAAATAGGAAGAACTTAGAAATAAACCATAAATTAAGGAAAATGGGCATAAACTTCAAAACTTAAACTTTTACATTTTTTTTTTTTTTTTTAAACTAGTCCTTGTTTCTTCAATAGTGGGTATTGCCTCCACGAACATCTAATAAAGCTTTAATTCGCCTGGGCATACCTTGGATAAGGTTGTCAAAATGATAACAACACATCAAAAAGTATGACTGCGCCACTTTTTTTGTAACTGAGTGTAGAATACCAATATTGATAGTGATCAATATCACTGATTATTAACATGCGGCGATGAAAAAATTCAAGGGGAACATTGATTCAGCTCACTTAAATTTATTGTAACAAATTTACAGAGTTAAATTTTGTAGTATAAGAAGCAATAATTTCATGTACACAATATACTATGTTCAAAAATATATCTTCTTGTCGGTGTTATCGTAGCAATTGTATATCGATGTTTTAAATAAATTAAATGATTTTCATAAACCTCATGCCATGGGCAACACTTGCAGTTATTCAACTCACGAAAATACAATATCTATATTTATATCACCATGGTCATGAACGCAGTTATGAATATGAATGAAATTTTAATTAAAATTTGATGATTTCATTCAATAAACTGATAAAGACATATCCTCAATTATTATAAGGCGCCTATAAAATGTTTGAAAATTATTAAGTATGAATATATGTACACATGTATAGTATATTTTATAAATAAATTCTGGCAATAACCTTGTTGTTTGCAATGGTAAAAAAAAAAAAGAATTACAAAATCATCTCCCGAAGACAACACACAAAACATTTTACCATGCTTAAATTTTTTTTTTTTTATTTTAAGATTGTTATTTAATCAAAACAATAAAGAATATATCTATCTGTCTATCTATCGAAATACGAAATCATATCTTTCTTTTTTTTATATTATTCGAGATATCAGCAACACAACAATGAAATGTTATCCATCCCGTTCCCTTTAATTTTTACAAATCTTTAACCTAACCTTAGATGATTCTTATTAAAAATTACCAGTTATAATTGTCAATAAATTCATTTTAATTCAATGACAAATAACATTCGGGTGCTTTCAGTAATGCATTGTTGCAAATGTTTGATTCAATTTTTAACGGACAATACATACGAGTAATAAACATAAACAGCAAACATGGCAGTCAAAAACTCACTCTAAATGAGTTAACATTTTCTCTTTTGTTCGCATTTCACAGTTGTGTAATCTATATCTGTTTAAAAATTATATAATTAAAGAATTATGCATCTAAATTTGTATGGCCTTTGATCAAATTTATCTTAAAACAGAAAAAAAATTGTTTAATTTTACCCCAGAAGGATGCTAATTAAAAGATTTGCTTACAAACATCACTACTTTTCATTAGAACATTCTATATAATATGTATAAGTATGTGCAAATTGTATTATTCATCCCCTTAAACTCCTCATCCCTGCTAGAATTTCTTTATCATAAAGTTTTTTTTTTAGAAAGCAATAGATTGCTGAATGTCGATAGTCCACATCGCCATCATTACACAACCCAAGGCTGCATCGCAAAATGAACGTTTTCACTATTATTGAAGTCTTCCATATACATATAGAAGCATAAGAACCAACCCAGGATGACGGTTACCCCTTAACCTGTCTTCCTATGCACTATACACAAAGTATGTCCTTTCATATGTAATTGCCACAGCATGATGTCACTGGCTTCTACAACCCCAAATGCCAAAGGGATGTAATTTAGATAGTATGCCGAGGCATCCATTCCTTAGTGTATAGTATAACACAAGACCAAGGCATCTTAAGCAATATTCTTATCTCTCAACTCATCTCCGAATATAGGTACAACAACCAACAAGGACTGTGCAATTCATTCTTCTTCTCAGCTGGAAATAGATGCATTTTGTTTAGAAATCAACTTCCTAAACAACTAGACTGTGTTCTACTCCATCCAACTACACCCTTCCAAAGGAGTCAATGTAAATTTTACCCAAGGAGAGCTAAGCCTGCTTCTGCTACCACTTCAAAGAGGTTCTCTCGTGAATAAAATAAAAAAAAAATAACACAATGGCTGTGGTTGGAGCTTTACAGTGTGTTTTTGTTTTGTTTTGTATTTTTATTATGCGACACTGTAGCACTATTTCCACACTTTCATTCGCTGTCGCCGTTCTTGGAATTCTTGTGTTTCCAGTTCCCAGACTCATTCAAAAATGGTGGTCAAAGAAAATTTTTCAATGTAATAAGGGTGCGGCATGCAAAGCGGCATACTAGCATGTGCGTTACTATATGCTATGTGGTTGTAAAGATTCTGTAATACCTAGCTTGACCCATTTATTAACTCGTCCGAAAACTCGTGAACAATCTGCTGCATACAAATAGAATCAAATGTAGTTTCAGCTGGCTGCAGTATTAGCATCGTGTGCTTTTTTTTTATTTGGATTGTTGGTGTTTTAAAATAGAAAGAATCAGAGACCGAAGCATACGTTTACAACGCGTCTTCATACACCATAATAAACGCATACATCACATGTCGGTCTAATATTCTAACATTTCTTCTTCAATAAATATATTGTTCATGGAAACATTTGGATAGATATTGTTTTGCTAATAATTGTGAATCTATAACACCATTTTGATTCGTGTTATGTCCATGATTTGAGCAGAAATTATTCCCTGTAGAGATTGGACATTGGCCTTAGGGCTAGTCTTTTCAACTCTGGTTAAGTTAAATCATTTATTTCAACTGGTAACCATAGATTCTGTCTTTTCAACAAAATCTTAACCAGAGAATCTAAGGTTACCATAGATTACATTAACCAGCCAATTTTCCGTGGTTAGTGTCATTATTGCAGTCGGTTAACAGAGATTTGGTCTTTTCAGCAAAATTTTAACCAGAGAATCTATGGTTAACAGAGATTTCGTTAACTAGTCAATTTTGCTTCGTTAACCACAGAAAATCTTGGTAAGCGATTATTTTTTTCACATTTGTGTTGAATGATAAATAATATATTAGATACTTATTGATTATTACTACTTATCGTAAAGAATAAAATTAAAAAAATTGATGATCTACCATCTTAATAAATTCCACCCCTATATTTTATGTATATTTTTTTATTTTCCTTTGTTTGTAAATAAATCAATTCAGTTTATCCATGTACATCGAAACGAGACAGGCTGTTATCAATTATTGACAAAATCTTCGATCTCTTTCTTTCGCATTCAAAAAAGTATAAACAAACTTAACCAGAGATTCCGTTTCACAACTGGAGCACTGGAAAACTGGAACTATGCCTGGTTTGGTAACCTAAGTAGATAAAATGGTGAAAAGACGAACTGTGGTTAACCGAGTTTCGAAACAACTGGTTAAGAAAATTCTATGGTGAACAAACCAGAGATTTAACCAGAGCTGAGAAGATTGGCCCTTAAGAAGTGTGCTCTTAATAAAGAAGTATTCAATGTTATCTCAATCTCAATGATCAATGAAGAATCTATGAACTATGAAAAAAAAAAAAATCTATGCAAATATTTTAGAAAATTTATATGAGTTCTGGAAAAACATGGGAAACATGGGGTCATCTACCCTTGGTTCTCAGAGGTAAAACATATCTTAGAGTGGAGAAAAAGTTACCTTCCCGTCATTCAAAAGAGGACGAATGATAACTTGAAATTGTGCTTGGTTTTTTGTTTTTGTTTCTCATTTACTTATTTTTTTTGCAAAAGGAGTGATCAAAGAATTCCAAAACCAAACTTATGATGTTCACCATTCACCAAGAAAACATCTTGAGACATTTACTCTTTATAATAGTTCTTGACTATCTAGTTGGAGATAAGTTCAAGCAGTAAAAAACTTTGTTTACCTTCGCTTTGCGTTAACAACCCCATATCTTTAAAATTAAAAGACAGATTACTCTTGGTAATCGCAGGCTAGGATAGCAATTGAGAAAAAAAATCCAAAAAGATTCATATTCAACTGCTCCGATGGGTTAATTGAACTTTATGTAGAGCGAATAAAATATGATCCCTGGATTTTCGAAGTCACCCATGAGGAAGAATGAGGAAGATGAAACTTGGTAAAAACCAAACAAAAGAAGGTCTCAAAAAACTTGGTATGCGGCACAAAACAGCTCGTCCACATTAGCACTGACTCCTAACATATTAGTTGAGCCACGGATTCAACCCGAAATGTAGGCCAAACGAAGAACAAGTGACAAGTATGTAACATTTGACCGAAGTATGCGCCTGATAAGTGAATCGTAACGAATAATCTAAAATGGAACTTCGAAAATATTTTGCATTTCAGAGAAAATCCGAACGGGGGGTAGGATAGAGCTGATTAAGGGATACAAAATCAGACAAAGAAGTGTTCGGAGAAGTAATACTGGCTAAGCAATTATTAACTCCATTTTCATTGACCGAGGAAAAAAAGAATGCAAACAAAAGTTTTGGAATTTATAATTTTTTATAGCATCCCCTTTAAAGCGAAACTTAAATCCTCTTCAATCAACCACTGAATTCACTATTCAACTTGTGTTGCACACTTGTTCAGCAAGTGTTTTTTTTTTCAAATAAAATAAATGCCGCATAACTAAACTATTCTCCAATTGAAAAGTACGGAAGAGAAAAATAACTTTTCAATTTCTCAACAACATTATGTATATTTTCATTTCACAAACGGAAATTAAAATAAGAAAAAAAAAGTTTGCTACACTGTCGTATGTTCTTCTGCCCCCATCACCAGCAACAGCATGGCAATGGCATATGGAACTTTTATAGAAGGAAAACCGAAACCGAATTTACTCATTTGGAAAGATATGTGGAAATGAAATGATATCATTTTTCTATCACCATTCTGTGTACATACATATGATGAGTGTGAGCAACAGTAGGTACGTTTGATATGTCCTGGACTTGCATGGTGTTTTATAATCATTTCGAGAAGGGTGCGAGTGAGTGGTGCTTGGTGATATATAATTTTATTTTTTTCAATGAATATACTTCGGGTGAAATATATATTTCGGGTGAAAACAGACAGCACTACCGTCTATTTTTTTTTTAACAATTAGTTCATGATGTTACACAGTGGGTCAGAAAGTCAATTGAAATAAAGTACTAATGAAAAAAATCGAGCACGGTATAAATTTGGGGTGTGAGGCATATTAAATGTAACTCAATTATGTGCGAGTTGCACGTGTAGAAACATAAATCTGATGATAAATTTACAAAAGAGGAACTTTTTATATTTCATTTATACCAACTGTAACAAGATGTTGGGGAAGAAATTCCAAAAACAATTTTTACAAAAAGTTTATTTCCGAAATGATTGAACTTTGAAATCTTTACGGGCAGTTTATGTATTTAGCGGTTTTCTTTGAAGAAAAAAATTCAACAATAAGACAAACTTGTCGATTTCGTAAGATTATGAACCACGACAAAGATCGAAGCGACAAACGATAATTACAAGTCACGCATTCAGCTTATTTAAAGGTTGACATGAGATGATCAAATATACGAGATGATCAAACACGCATGAGATTTGTCATATACTAAATTATGCTTGTGCGAGACTTCATTAAGATAATATTTGAAAGCGATTGAAATAAGTGACAAATAAGCGTTGCGTAACATATGTCATCAATTAAAGAAAAAAATAACCATAGATAATTTGAGAAGCATAATATGAGTACAGCTACTAGCTGTCAAATGGTTTGTTGATTGACAACCGCAGATTTTGTCAATCAAATGACAGCTGCAGGGTGATTTATATAAAGGGATGCAATAAGAAACTATATAGAATGAGATAAATCGAGAAGAATAAACGGTATGGTATAGGGGGTCTAATTGCCTTTAATTACGAGAATAGTGCTATCTTCTAGATTTATAGTTTAGACAATCAATTGCATACTTCTAAACTATTGTATGTTCATATAAATTGATTTTATATGGAGCGTAACTAAAAAAGATTTTGGATTTCAATACTTTTAATGAATTACATGGAAAGGCGTACAAAGTTAACTTCAGGTTAATTTAACCCTGAGATAATTTCTTAACGAAATACGTGTCAATAAATTCTTTCGCATGATAAGTATCACTGTTAGGAATCAGAATGATATATGTATATATATTTTTTTTTTTAAATTCAAATTTTTAAAATTTTGTTAGCCAAAAGTCCCATGCGGAACAAAATAAAACAATTATGTGCACAATGATGTTTTACCAAAATTTGATTATGGATACGAAACGAACATTTAATTTGTTGTAAATAATTTTTACTATTAGGCCGTGTGTGAATTAGGTTCAAATAAATTGTGGGTTAAATTTTCTACCACGACAAAATATTGACGTTTTGTTCGAGGGATTTAAGAAATTTCCATGAAAAAAAATGTTTTTCCTTCTTTAATTTAGTTAATTTTTTATTCAAAATCCATCTTTAAAATTAAAAATTTGGTCTGAAAAATGTAACAAAATCTTAACTTCAGTTATTTTTCTCTTTTTTGGATAGTTAATTTCATATTTTGAAACAACAGTTCGAAATCTTTGCAAAAAAATTGCCATTATGTATAGTTTGATTATTCAGTATATAAACACTAGTTTTCACAGCTGTTAAAAATTTAAAATGAAACAAAAAACAAATATTTCGTATTCTGTTTTTTTTGCAAAATGAACAACAATTTGAGAAAGTGTATTATATATTTATTCTTTGTATTTTTTGTAAATATCAACGCATTATTACAAGGCATTTTTTCTATCTATATTTTTATACACAAAAAAGAATATAAATATAATTTTATTTTTCAATTTGATAAGTTCAAGCTTACATTTATTATATGGTTTACAGTACTCTTGCCTTTTTTGTGTTTACGTTCATCTTTTCGCGCTAATAGTTTAACTTTGTTATTACAACCAAACGAAAAAAAAACAAAACAAATACAATCTTCTCTATTTATCTTGAAACGTCAAATTGCAGTTAAGTAATATCATTGAGTTTATACACGTAGAGAAATCATGTGTAAGTTTGAAATACTGCTCGTAGGATATCGTTACTATCGACTTAATTTTTTTACTCTTGCAGCAAGTATTCTTTAGTTAAAAGGCCAGAGAAATAAAGAAAAACAAATACAAATGCATGCAGAAGAATTTTGATCGGTTCGGTTTGAGTGTTTTTCGTTACAGGGAATTAGAACAATAATAATTACTCGATATGCTCATTTAGCGACATCTACTTTGGTGAGTTTGAAACCATCTTGATTCCTCTATATTCAATGGTAATATAAAGTTGCTAATGAAATTAAGAAAACGGAACCCTTGATTTTGCGAAACAGAAAACCAATGCAAACAAATTTTGATTGTCAGCTTAATATGTGTTAATAAGTGTTTTTTTGTTGTCAATGTCATTAGAGTTCACTTTCGAAAGTTGGGCTCTTTAGTTTAGCCTCACATGAAGTTTACTAATATAATTTCAATGTTTGAATGTTGAATGGTTGAACAAAAACAAAATTGCAATATTGTGGTTTCTAAATAAATAAATAACATAATAATGATGCTGTTTTACCAATCATTAAAATTAGTATAACTTAAAAGATTTCACCAATTAGAAGATAAATGTAAATTGCTTACAAGTAGTTGCAACTTGCATTAAGTGCGCATTGCTCCAAATATGATATTTTAACCAATCAAACAAATTAGCACCAAACTATTGCCTGCCATCTAATATAAAATGTAGTGTAACATGTTTAATTTCAATTTACTGTTAGTCACAAAAGTAAGTAAGCGCCTCTAAAGTTAAAGATAAATCTCTTCCAGCCAGATGCCAAGGTACTTCACTACACTTTTACTTGCCAGTGGCTGTCCAAGGGGTCCAACGATCACAAGTTTTCGCCAGTTCTTTCTCGTATCCGCAGAAGCTCTAGACAAAGGGGTTCTAAACAGAATAGCTAGTTTCGCATTTCTGAAAGTTGATTTTCAACTTCATTTTGATCTTTCCGTCTGAAAATTTTATTAATTTTAGGAAACATACTTGGGTCACTAGAGTTAATAGCCCGAATTCTATTATTCCAATATGAATTAATAGTCAACCTATAATTCTGCTTTATTAATTAATTGATGTTTTTAATCGAAGACTTCAGAGTCCCAATCTCCGAATTATGTCTATCAGTGAACCGGTTAAATTTGATACAATGGTGGTATGTGTAGGATATGACGACCTCATACATCCGCATGTATCATATTTACACAAAAAACTAAACCCTTCTTTTATTAACCAAAACTAATTTTTATCTAAAATGCATATCAATCCTTATTAAACATTAATGATTTTTGGGAAAAAAAATGTATTGGACGTGGGTAGTTGTCTTTATCAATTTGTATGGGGACAGTATCATCATCATCATCGGCTCGACAACCGGGGTCCGGTCCTGGCCTCCTTCAACAAGTCTCTCCACCTATCCCGGTCTCGAGCCGACGCCATCCAGTTGCGCACCCCAAGGCTCCGGGCGTCCTGGTCTACGCCATCTCTCCAGCGCAAGCATGGTCTACCACGCTGTCGTCTGCCATAGAATGTACCACAAAGAACTTTCCGAGCAGGTTCCTCTTCGCTCATGCGAGCTAGGTGCCCTGCCCACCGAAGTCTACCGAGCCTAATTTTTGTCACTATATCTGCTTCAAGGTAGATTGCGTACAATTCATGATTGTACCGTCTCCGGAATCGTCCTTCCTCACATATGGGGCCAACAATTCTCCTTAAGACTTTTCTCTCGAACGCGGCTAAGAGGTCAGAGTGCCTTTTGCTAAGCACCCAAGTCTCGGATCCATATGTGAGTACTGGCAGAACCATGGTCCTGTACAGCAGTAGTTTTGAAGTTATGGTGAGATTTCTGGATTTGAAGAGCTTTGACAGACTGTAGTAGGCTCTGTTGGATTTGAGAAGCCGCCCGCGTATTTCTTCTTCTATATTGTTATCGGCTGCTACTATTGACCCAAGGTATTTAAAGGATTGCACCACTTCAAATTCGTGCTCCGCTACCTTGATTGTTTGACCAACTGTTCCTCTCGCATTCGACGCCACCATGTACTTTGTTTTACCTTCACTAATGTGCAGCCCCAGATTTTGTGCCGCCTGCTCGATCTGGATGAAGGAATCGTGTACAGCTTGCTCGGTTCTTCCGATGATGTCGATGTCGTCTGCGTAAGCCAGTATCTGGCTGGACCTGTTGACGATGGTCCCTCTTGTTGCCGTGCCAGAGTCACGGATTGCTTTCTCCAACGCCAGGTTGAAGAGGAGGCAGGCCAAACCATCCCCTTGTCGGAGTCCATTAAAGATGTTGATTGGTCTGGATAGCAATCCGGCTATTTTTACTTGGCTTGTTACGTTGGTCATGGTCAACCTACATAGTCGTGTCAATTTATTTGGGATGCCGAATTCTCTCATGGCTTTGTAAAGTTCTACCCTGGCTATGCTATCATAGGCGGCCTTAAAGTCTATAAACAGGTGGTATGTTGGGATGTTAAATTCTAGACATTTTTCCATCGCCTGCCTAAGGGTAAATGGGGACAGTATAGATGTATAAAAATGATACATTGGAGGTGGAGAATCAGAAACAAATTTTATATTGTGTGCAGAAATGATACATTGGATAGGGAACGTGTTAAGTAAAAATGCCAATACATTTTATAACTCCTTTAAATAAAACACTTTTTGGTGCAACTGGGCATTAGACTATATCATTTAACTATACATATGTTATTATCAAATAATGTTTTTAAGGCACAAACTTAATGTTTGTAAATAAACGCGGATACAATACAAAGTATTTTGTTTCGTTTGAAATTACTTTACTTTATGAAAATATGACTTTTCATTCTAAATACTATTTACGTTTTTCTAGTTTTTTTTACTTTTATATTTTATTGAACCTCCCGGTTTAATTTTCTTCTCAGACATTTAATTAATTAATTGAAAAAGAACTGTATTCTTGAATTAGTCACATATTTATTCGTTCACTGTTTGTTTGTGTTAATAGGTCTTCAATTTTTTTTGGTTTCCAAAAATAGGTTCACTCGCACCAAGTGTCATAGACCTGCCACTTTGTTTTAGAAAAATTCAAAAGAGACAGTGAAACAGCAACACACATGCAAAAACTACTTCGATCTTTCTGCCCAGACATTCGTTAAGGGATATTTTAAGATGCGTTTCTATTTTTAATTATTGACAAACACCGAAAGTTGCACACTGTCTTCTAGGCACGTGCATCAAAATCATGTAGGTGCGTGTTTCATATAATGCAAGAACATCAATTTCCAAGATCGAGATACAAATATCCAGATACAAAATGATTCACTGATGAGAAAATATCTTCTCATCTTGTTAAAGGGCTCAATTTGTTCGCTGCCAGTGCCAACTCTGTTTTAAATTACCACAGGAACAGATGAAAATATACCATACATATAAGTAAACAGATAGTTTTTTTTTTTTTTTTTTGTTAATTTCTTTATTTCAAATATTATGTCAATGAAGAACTTGTTCTTGCTAAGCGATCTGTAAAATACTATCCCAGTGCATTAAAGGCTGTTTGATATTATTTTTTTTTTGTAAGCCACCGCTTGCATGTTTATACAAATTTGTATTATTTTGGTTCGTTTAAAGGAGAGAAACGCTATGAATCCTCTTTGTGTCTTGTATAATTCCCTACAAAGTTTATTATTATGTGTTCCCCCTATTAGCAGAATTCATTTTAACATTTTTTTTTAAATTTTTTTAGAGGAAATAAAGTTCATTTACATCATATATTATGTGTGTAAGATGTACCTAAATACATTAATGATGTTTTGAGAATGTGTTGCCTGCGAGCAATACAGATATAATATTTCTTGGAGTTTTTTTTGCTTTTTTTCAAAGTGAGTCATAGAGGATCTTTTCATTTAAGCAGATGGAATTCATTCAGTTTGCAACAACTGGATGCAAAAACAGTACGGAGCTGGAAGTTGAACTAACAATTTACTCAGCTAAATGGTATTTGTAGGTATTTAAACTCCGTGTCACTTGATTAAGAACTGGCAGTTTTGGGTTTTAATGTTAAGCGACTTTAAAAGGTTCAGTCATTTGACATCAATCTGTAATATAGTGTTTGTAAAAAAATAAGTCAGTATGCGTGCATTTGTTTGACGAAAAATCAAAACCCTTTTGATTTTGCCTGATGATTGATTATATGTGTAGATGACTGACGTCCTCTGACTGACCGTGTAAAGTCGCTTTAAGCAATTTTTTTAAACCCTTCGAAGCTTTCGGAAAAATTGATTTCACAATGAATGAAGTATGTATTATGTTTATAATAAAAAAAAATTACACCACCTCTTTTGTTGCGCCGCCTTTGACAATGTATTTCTTTTGACAGTAGGTATGCCAATGCCACTCTTGATTCCACCGGATGTGTCTTGTTGCAATATTAAGCCGCTGGCTTTTACATGCCGCACTCAGTTGTTGTTTTTTTTTTTTTCATTTACCCATGGCGAATATGGTTGGTCTTCTGTACCACGCGAAAAACAGTTGATCCAGTGTCTGCCTTAATTTTACTTACCTTGAATTTGAAGCAGCTCTCAGTATCGCTCGCCTTCCCTAACTAGTTGTTGCTTTGCTGTGTCTTCTTTTGTGGTTTTTCCCAATCTTTTCCGGGTATTTGAAATAGTTGTTTAGAACAGTGGTGCCTCTTCCGAAGTGGCTGGCTATGAAACGGATGGATTTGCCTTCTTCGCGGTAAGCTCGAATCTGGCCTATTTCCTTATTGGCTAATGTCTTTTCTTTATCCATAGTTATAAATTGAAGTTATTACTTGAACTAAGCTCCCTTGACCCTTATACTCCAAGTAGATTTAGCTACTGTTCTTATTCAAGTGAAACAAAATCTTTTTGGCAAAAGCATCATAAAAGTTGAATAATCAACTTAATTCTAATTTTTTTTCTAATATTAACATAGAATCCTTCATTCATTGTGCAATCAGTTTTTCCCAAATAAGCGAAAAATATCGTAAAATTAAAACACAAAACTGCCTGTTCCTAATCAAGTGACACAGAGTGTAAGTAGGTCTAAAATCGAGAGAACAAAAATATACTGTAGATAACATTTTTAAAGGCCAGTTTTTCAGAGCGAGATCATACGCCACAATGTGAAAAATTTCGGCAAAAGTAAATGACGTTTCATTTGTCAATTCATCTTTGCAATTTCTACTTGCCATTTTTCTGAATGACGTTTACCATTACGAAATTAAAAGTGGAAACCGAACATAGGACAAAATGTTCTGTATTGAAAACATTGTTATATAGAACCTAGTCTTGTAATAGTAATGATTGTATCCGGGAATTTGTAGTATCAACTTCCATCGTTGGAGAGCTCCGTACCTAGATGGCCGAGGGGCAAATTTCTTATCGATATTACTGTTAAAATATACGTACATACATACAATGATTGCAAATTTTAAATTCCTTATCCACATTACTGTTAAAATATACATACATACATGCAATGATTAAAAAGATTGCTATAAAGATAAATAGTTATCTTTCAAAAATATAATCTGTCGTAAAATTAAGTTTTGAACTTCGAATTTTTTATTTGGTGTTTACGCCAAAGAAATAACGTACTTCAAGCACCATGTAAAGTAAAGTAAGATCTGTTAATCTTTTAAATGAAAAGACTACAACCCAAAGCATTTGAAAGTTGGTATAGTTTATAAGTAAATATGTTGTTTCAAAAATATGCACAAATTTATATTGTAGAAGGTTATTCTCTAGACAAGAATTCTTCTTTTATGACATACCAGTGTAATAGAGTAAATTTAATGGGTTGTTGAAGTTTCATTCTAACCAGTTTTTATTGTTAACACAAAACTCAAGCTTCAGTAAGTTATCCGACAAAAAAACCTTTAAATTGTTCTGCATTTATATTTGTATATCATCAATTAGGATCGACGTGTTTGAATCGTGGTTCAAGTTTTTAACTCACGGATTATGGCAGATTATGTATGGAAATCAGTGGTTCAAAAATTTGAACTTAGTATATACAAATATAGAAAACTTCTGAATATCATAATTAGTAATTTGTCGATTTTATTATGTACAAAAAATTAATGTCATCAGCTAAAATAAGATCACAGAAATTTCTTTAAATCGAAGTTAAGTATTTTATTTGTAAATTGAATAATATGGTACCCAATTGACTACCTTGTGTATCGCCATTTTAAATTAAAATAATAATAAAATAAAATAATAATAAAAATTTCGATCTAAAATTAGCTATATCACATTGTCAGACAGACGATTAAAGATTTTCAAAAAACCGGTTTTGGAATTACATTTTAAAATATGCCAATTTTATGTTTAAAATAATAATAACATATTTTTTCACTTACAGTCAAATTTTTTGAAAATGCAGAAAAAATGTTAATTTCTGAAAAGAGAAAAAAAAATAATTTTATTTTGGTTTAAGTTGAAATTAATTTATATACCTAATATATGTTTTTAAAGTCATAAAATATACATAAAATTTTCTTTTCTTCTGCATGCCTAGAAGGACCAGAGATGCTCGCGAACTCTGATATCGAGAAATTAGGTAGATGTACCAGGAAAAGATTCCGGAGTATACCAAAAGGTAAACAAATCTCAAGGTTATAAAGACCGAACAAGTCTGCAAAGACGATCAAGAGAACATAGCAAGAATCGCAGTCAGTGCTGAGTATTTAAAAAAATTACTTCTTAAATTTTATAAGAATAACAAATCGAATTTCGCTGTCAGAAAAATCGAAGAATTCAGACTGTTTGACGCAGACCAAAAATGAGGAAAAAGCCATAGTATACGGAGTCATCGAAAAAGGCACATACATACGGAGATCTACATAGGTTCTATATTTGAGTACACCTAATTTTTTTTTCAGGGACACTATACCTCTTGCGAGGAAGTGACAAATCCGTTGTCATGACCAGTGCATCTCATTCAGGGTTGCAAGAAGCTCAAAATTCAGCTCAGCTCAACCCACTTTTGAGCTAGCTCTTTTTTTTTTGAGCTAGCATAAATTTGAGCTTGCTTCACAGCACAAATAAGTGAGCTGAGCTGTCAGTTGAGCTGAGCTATGTTTGAGCTGAGCTATCAGTTGATCTGAGCTGATGGTTGAGCTGAGCTATCAGTTGAGCTGAGCTGAGCTGAGCTTACAGTTGAGCTGAAATGATCTGAACTATGACGGTTGTGTAAAGATTATTTGCAGATATGTAGGAACAGGTACGCACAAATTGCAGTTAGTAACAATGTTTAATATAATAATTGAGTTTATACACATAGGAAAATCATGTGTAAGTTTCAAACTTTGCTCGTGGGATGTCTTTACTATCGACCGACGTGTTTTTTGTTTACTCTTGCAGCAATTATTCTTGAGTTAAAAAGCAAAAAAAAAAAAAAAATAAAGAAAAACAAATACAAATGTATGCCGAAGAATTTAGTTCGGTTCTGTTTGAGTGTTTTTGGTTACAGGGAATTATTGCAATAGTAATTACTCGATATGTTCATTTAGCGACATCTACTTCGGTGAGTTTAAAACCATTTTGATTCCTCTATGTGTATAAACTCAATGATATAATGAAAGTACCTACATACTTTTAGTAACATTAGTTAGGTATTTGCGGTTACACTGCATGAATTGTGTAAACAAGTACCTACCTATATTCGTAGACATATCTTAGTTTTCGCGCAGTTGTAAAATGTATTTTGGTTTATTTGTGTTTGTGAGTAAAACTCATTAGTATTTACAACTCTTGAAGTCTTAAAAGACATTTTAGTTGTAAAATGAATCTTCGAATATTTGAATTCTGTGTTCCGTTGGGATATCTATAAAAAAAAAACAGTAGAACAATTTATAATAGTTTATTTTATATTAAACTAGCATATTTTAGGTCAATTCAGCTCATATGAAGCTCATTTTTCCAGCTCAAAACGCAGCTCAGCTCATTTCAGCTCAGCTCAATTGACAGCTCAACTCATATGTGAGCCAGCTCACTTTTGAGCTAGGTCACATTTGAACTAGTTCACATTTGAGCTAGCTCCACCACATGCGCTCTAAATTTGAGCTAGCTCAAATAAGAGCAAGCTAAAAGAAAGAGCTGAGCTGTGAGCAGTGCGCCGCTCTTTTTTGAACTTGTTGCAACCCTGATCTCATCACAAGAACGCACACAAAAGGATTGGTTGAGAGTGTAAGTTGGGAGCAGTCGGTGCCAGTAAATTTATTTTCTTATCTTTTCATTAAAAGTTAATATAATTGTGTTCATTCTATCTAGTATTATGATTATATAAAATTTTAATATATGCATTACATTTTATTAAAATGTTGTCATATTTATGTAACCCTAAAAATATACTTTTTTAGTACACCAAAATGTTTAACAGTGTGCGGAGTCTATATTTCTAGACAAATTTTAAGTCTATTTTACTTCAAAGACAATGTAACTCATACAATGAAGTAGTTAAAAAAATATTATTGCGTTTTATTAAATAAAAATATGATTATTTGGACAGATGGTAAGAAATTTAACATCAAATAAATTAACAACCCTTAAGATGAAAAACAAATTTGCCTCATGTTTTTAAAAATATAATATTGGTTAATAATACAATTATGTATTATGGGTTGAAATAACTCACTCTCGACCCTAACAGGGGCAATGTATCTATAAAGGTTGCACTAGAATATTTTAAATCAAAGCCGCAAAATATATAGCACGGTAGAATTTAGGTTGAAAGATAGATGAAAAGCAAATGCATACTTTCATTTTTATTTGTTTCCATAAAGGTGAGCATACGATATTATATACGTCGTAAGGGTGACGATTTTAATGTGGGGTTCTCCCCCATTGATTATGTAAGCCACACGTCTAATGAAGTGTGATGTAATTGAAGGGCAAAATACCATAAGAGCTCATTCACTTGTAAAAAGCACTGGGCGAATATAAAACTAAGATATTGCGATATTGGGTTTAATATTAAAATGTACCTAATCAAATAACTAAAATATAAAATATTTGATGATTGAAAAAATTTAATTGAAACTATTTGGTCTATATGTTGAACTTCTTTTACCAAATGTAAGCTTAATAGTTTAACTAGTAAAACAGCACAAAGTCAAAACACTTACTTTTATATGTAGCGACTCCAATTCGAATCTTAGAGGTTTTCGTTTCATTAAAAACTAAAAATCAGCCTTTTTTGTAATTGAAGCGTTGCGTTGGGACAAAGAAGAGAGTAAGTGCATTATTTTAATTTTTGAGTTTTTTTTTCGGAAAAGATGATGCCACACGAAAACTTAAATTTCTATCTGGTCTAAGTGACTTCACGGGGCTTGTTTCTGATATAGGTATCCCTTTGATTTTTGCTATAAAGGGGTTTATTGAAACGAAAAAATCAAAAGATAAAAATAAGTGATATCACTGAAAATACAAATTTCACTTAAACCCCTTTTTCCTCCCAACTCTTCAATTATTGTAATATTAAAACAAATATTTTGTTAAGGATCTGAGCTCCATGAAGCTATTAGTTTGTTAATCAATAATTTGTACCAATTTTGGCAACACGATCGATGTCGCAAAACGTTGTTAAATAAAAAAAATTGCAGCAAGAACACACAATAAAGGAAATAAATGAACAAAATTGCCACCCCATTAAAAAAAAGTTTAACTGTCAAAGTACAAAATTTGATTTGATTTGATTTGTGGTGGTCTTTTGTTCAACTAAATGCACGGAAACGCAAAATAAATTACTTAGGTGCTGGTGCTTTTCTATTATTATTTTCGGAGCATTTCGCAATAGTTTAAAACACGGATTTCGACTTACTTTTGAGTCATAGCTCGTTGAACAATTTTTTTTTATAATTTAAATAGAAGCTTAAAACTAAAAAAGTTTACTTAACTATTATTTAATGGCCAGTTTTTCCAAACACTTTTAAATATTTATTCGGTTTGAAAAATCTTAGAAACGCCTTCCTGGCACCAAAATTGCTTCTGAGAATGTTTTGTGCAAAGTACTGGTGCTTATCCCAATCACCTTGTATATCTACAGGAACACAACATGATTAAAAAGAAATTCCTGCTGTTTTTTTTAAGTGAAATAAAATCTAATACATACATATATAAAAATCTCGTGTCACGGTGTTTGTTGTCGAACAGTCGTTATGATTTAGGACTTAACACAAAATGTTGAAAATGGCGCATTTTTAAAAACAATTTGATCAAAAGTCGTCTAAGGCCAGGCGCGGCCAGGTCGCAGCTGCTACGAGCTCTTTTACGATACATATAAATACATATAAACTGTCACTTTTGAAGCTTTAATTTTTTGACATTTGACAAGTAGAAACTACGCCATTAATAAAAATGGAACGATACACGCTTCAACAACGCATTGAAATTCACTACAAAAATGGTGAAAATTTGGCAGAGACGGTTCGTAAAACTAAAACATTTTTGGGTCGTCGTGAAGCACCTTGTCGGACCGCAATACAGAAATTGGTGGACAAATTCGAGCTGTTGGGACAAGTTAGTGATGTGAAGAATAAAACCCGTGCACGTCGCTCAAGAACAACTGAGAATATTGCTGTTGTAGCCCAAAGTGTTGAAGAAAACCCAGGTTTGTCCATTCCTCGTCGTTCTTTGGAATTAGGCATTCCTTTACAAGTGCGCGCATTAGGCGGCATGGGCCAGCATATAATAACTGGTGACATGGTGCGCGCTTGGCCTAAAAATAAAATTTCGTCAACTTTAAATCAAAGTTTTACGAATGAAAAATAAAAATCTTCTGCTCTGCATAAAAGTGGTTTGGTCTTTTAAGTAACTTTGTGTTCCGTTTGAAATATTTTGAAATCAGAAAAACCCTTTGATTCGAAGAAGCTTCATTTTAATTAAAAGACGTTTGTAGCAAAAATCTTAGTTTATTCGTTTTCGTATTTTAATCCCAATGGTTTTATTTTGATTCAAAATGATTTTTTTTTAAATACCCCAAACCGTAAATTTAAATGCGCAATGAAATATTTTTCTCTGAGAGTATGACTCTACAGAAACAAAGAGTGTTTTAAAGTGAAATAAAAAGGTGTTATTTTACTTTATTTTACAAACAAAACGAAAGCTTTAAAGCATTTCATGAAAAAGAGGAACTCGCAACCAATTTACAAATATTAAATTTTATTAAATGACAATAAATTTGAACGAAAAATACAAAGATAATTCTTCTCTTTTATTTTTAAGTTCATTTATCCATTGACAACGCGACTGGTATCCAAAATTCGAGTGATTTATGTTCCAGCTTCAAAAATTACTCACAAAATAAGGACTTCCGACCTCCGACGTTGTATTGCACTCAAACTGGAGAAAAACGAGTAATGTGCCAGTTTCATAGCCTATTAAAACACAGAAGCGTGTTAAGCTATTGAAATACAACTAATAATAACTACTAAAATCAACTCTGTCAGACACGTACCATAATTTGTCTGTTAGTGTCAAAGTTTTCTAGATATTTAAAAATTGCTAAAAAATCGTTCCATTCGATTATTATTTGTAATTTATTTCTCTTAATACCTCGGTTGATTTTTACTTATTATTTGATACTAGTATTAAGATGAACTTTTATTTAATAAATAACAATAGATCTTTTTATTTTGGTTTTTAGGAATTGAATGAATCTTAAAATTTATATTTTCTGACAAATTTAATTTATGATTTAAGATAAGAACAATATTGAAACAAACTAAATTGATAACAAGTAGCGATAAACTTTTACACTAGCACATTTTTATTTATGGGTAATAGTTTCACTAAAATTTTAATGTTAAGGCATTGTATATAAATTTCTATAGTACAACCATGGAGTAGCGCCATCTAAAGAAAGTTGTGAACTGCACATTTGGAGGTTCTTACATTTACTAAGTGTCTATTCTGTTACCCTAACAATAGTCGTGTACGAAACAAATTAATAATATATAATGTATTTCATTGGCTCTAAAATACTTATTTCCTTGACAAGAGTCGTAAACTAAACAAAAATCATATATGTTTACGACTGTTGTCAGAGTTACAGAATAGACAACTAGTAAATGCACGAACCTAAAAATGTGTTTTTCACAACTTTCTTAAGATGGCCAGGCGGTGATTATTCAGCATGAAAATACTATAGAAATGTATATACAATGGTTAAGGTAACAACTCAGAATATTGGTTGACCAGACCCGTCTGTTACGTAGCTTTTTTTTTTCTTTTTTTTATCTTAGGCAATTAAAGAGCTACCTTTAAGTCGTTGCATACAATCAAATACTAATAATTAAATGTATCTTAAAGTAGGCACTGTATAACAGCATAAAAGAAGTTGGATTTGTCTGTACGTGACCATATAAAACAAAACACTAGACGAAAAATGTTAAATCAAGTTTAAGTCAGTTTAATTTTACATATAAATGTGTATGTACAATGTACATTGTGGATTTTTTTTTCTGTGGTGATTATATGTAACTACCTTAAAGTTAAAAAAAGTACTTCATTCACATTTCTCCTTTTCTTATCCCAATGACAATCAATATTCAATGACAGTACATTCCAAAGACATACTTTCAAATGACTAAGTATTTATAAAAATTAATGATTCACACTTTAACCAACAAAAAAAATGCATCTCTGTTGTCATTTTTTTTTTTGTTCCAATTAAAAAAAAAAACAAACGTATTTGTTTTTCATCATACATATTTTAAAATAAATCTTATCTTTTTCAGATAACATAGTTCACCTATTCAACTTGCCGCATTCTTTTAGATTAAATTCAAATAAATTCATCTAAAAATAAATAAAAAAATGTTGCCTTACAAATATTCGATGCAATTGTGAATGGTCCTGTTTTTTGATCTACTACGATCACAATCAACCATCAAAAGGTTAATTATTAATTAATAAAAGAAGAACAAAATGTATGTTTTTATTTAAAACAGCACGGCCGGCGGCGTCTTTTTTCTTGAACATAGTTCAATTTACTTGCTATTCGCATCTACTACGTCTTCAGGGAGTTTTATTTTAAAGGAACACTTGACTATCATAAAATATTTTTGATTTTTTTTTTTCATTGGAATGACGTCAACTACTTGCACAAACATTGGTTTTGTTAAATGAAATCATTTTTGTGTAATTCACATGTAGAGTTCCCATATGTGTTCATGGGTGTTCATGGAGCGACAATGAAGTCAATCTTGCACCAATAAAGACACAAAAACATAAATGGAATTCCTCACGAAGAGAATACACATTCTGGTACGAGTCATCTTTACCAGAGTCGCATTATTGGTTGTGTTTTTCCCATTTCTGAACAAATTGTTTGTGTGCAACAATTCAATTAAATAGTCGTTTGCCATTAATTTTAAACAATTGTGCGTCAAACGACAAACCACGCGTTAATTTAACTAAATAGTGTATCACATTTTACTGGAACTGGAACTGGAAATGTCATAAGCGTTAAATATTTTTTCAAACACACACTTAAAATTAACGCGATTTGAGGGTTTCTTTATGTTGCTAGAGCTCGTAGAACATACATAATTGGAGTTCATTGGCGAAATGAATTTAATTTTTTTTTATTAGAAAGAAATGGAAATGGATAGCTATATGGGTCACGACATGAGACGTCTGAGAAATTAGTTCAAGCACGGGTATAAAATTTATGATACTTTACTATAGTTTGACCTTAATTCAGTATAAACTTGGGAATAAAGTTTTCTTTGACATTTTTTTGTATTATATTTGTATATTCCTATATATATAACACGCAACTTTTTTTCTTATCTTACTTTCAAATGAACACCCCTTTTTTAGATTTCAAAAGTAAATGCCCTCACAACCTCAGATATGTGAGCATTGAAAATGCATATCTTTTGAGCATTCAGCTGTGAGCGGTTATGTCATTGAATGGAGTACTCGTAATTAGTATCAGATCATTAAACTGGAACGATTTGTAATTTAATTGAAGCATTTTACTTATTAACAAGAGAAATAAGAATGAGGGACGAATGCTCAAGTTGCTCATAAATGGACATTTTATTATTGTTGTTGCATGTTAAAGCAACATAATGAATGGGAGGGGATTTAAAGCAATTGAAAAGAAGCAAATCTTTATTTTTACAGTGTTTAGATACTGCACCTATTAAAATACAATAACTGTTCCTTATTATGAAATAACATGCAAATTCGTTTTAAGATATCATTTAGGTAAGTTTTATTAAGCCCAGTTTCACGAATGAAGTTAGAGCTTCTTTTTTCGTTAAAGTTATGAATGAAAAGTCAGAAACTCAGATTTGAAAGATACCACCACGTATTTACTGGGCTTCATATAGTAAATTAAACAAATGAAACCAACTTATTTTTTAGGTAAAGAAGTTTTACTTCAAAATTTCGTTCGTTAGTGTGCTAAAAAAAAGTGAAGTGCTAAACTGATAAGAAAAGAGTGAAATTATAAGTGATTGGTAAAATGTTTATGTTTTGTGAAAAATTGTATTAAAAGGGCTAATATAAAGGGCAAACAAAAAAATTAGTTAGATTTTATCAACCAGATGGTAACGCTGCTGGTGTTCCATATAACTTGAAACGATTTATTATGCTTATTACCGCATCGCTGTTTTTGAAACTCATCATTGAATTCAATTTCAAGGCAAATGATCCATCATTTTTGGTGTTAATTGGTATTAAAATGAAGGTAATGAATTATAGAATTTTTCTATCAAAAAAAAAAAAAAACATTAATAAATAATTTGCCTCCAAATTGAAAAAATAAACTTTTCAATGATGAGATTCAATGATAGCTAAAACTGGCCCCTTAGAGCTTTCATTTACGACAGCTTATGCAGTTCCCTGCAGCAAAACTGAGATGCCAACATCCTATCTTTCTTGTACTGACAATCTTTTCTGGTCAAACTATAGTTATCAAACTCTATTCGGATATTTCTTTTCAGAGCTTCCGTATTGTGAATTGGATCATTACAAGATCACACAGCTTCGATATTGATCAATGATCCAAGGTATTAAAACTGTTCGCACTTGGGAAGCACTGCTTCTTTCAAATATAATAGTTCGAAATAAGCCTAAGTTGATAAAAATATGTGCAGCATAAGTGTTATGTCTTTTTGGCGCTTGTGCGATACCCATTTCACTCCTTACATCAAGTGCTGATGCAGGGATAAAGTATCTTCACTTATGATTGCTTCATCCATCAAAGAATTTTCTAATTCACTTTCGTTAGGGTCACTTACCTTATCTTCCAGTAGACAATCAAGAACTGTAATAAAGAGCAAAGGTCTCAAGACGCTTCCTTGGTAAACACCAACTTCGATTGAAAAATTTAGTGCATCTAAACTTTGTTTTGACTTGCTTGTACATATCCATGATCATCCGCACGTAGATTTCCGGAACTCTTCGTTGCCTTATAGAGCCACCCATACCAGATCTCGTGGTTGTCCATCAATTGTTTTTCAAAATCAACAAACACATCATGCAAATCGCTAGAGAAATCACGATGTTTTTACATTCCAATTCTTACACTCTGAAAGCGTCTGTGGTTGATTTACCCAAACAAATCCGCACTGGTCATCAGATAGACGTATTATATTTCACAAACGCCCATCCAATACTACATCACCTTGATTGAACGGTAACTATGGAAGTTTCTTGTAATAAAAACTTGATGATCATTGTTCTGTATCGAAAAGTAGTAAACGCACCTTGGTACATAAGAAATAGCGACTTGCACCGTGATTTAAAAAGCCTGCTCTATCACAAAATCAATGCGGACAAATGTTTGATGAAGTAGTTTTCTCAGAAAAATAAGTACCTTTAGGTGGTCCAAAAAAAATGGCAGTTCCTACATGTTTTATGGCAAAGCTTTTTAATTCAAATTATTGGGACTATACAACAAATTTGGTTCTCTATTAATTCTATTTTTCTTCAAATAATTTTTTTTAATGCTTGATTTAAGTTAATTGAGCGTTAATTGTCGAGTATTATTTTTGTTTCTTCAAAAATAAAAACAACTGCGCGCGCCGGCGAACTCCACCGTTGTCGTCGTAGTGCAGTTCTATTTTCATCTTCATTTTAACGGTTGATTCAGATCAAAATAAACTCATATGGTTTCGCGGATACCTGTGTTATAATTCAAATGAATCTAAAATTGTTTTTATTAGACAAAAATTTAAAGAACCCACTGAACTAAATTATTTTCTTTCGTCGAAATTCGATGCTACATAACATTTATAAAATTTTGAATGAAAAAAAAAAGAAATACAAATTTTCTATCGATTCTATCGGTACATAGTTTTTCGACAAAAACAAAGAGACAAAAATCTTTTGAATGAGACTTTCTCTTGAAATAAAATTGTAATCATCTTAAAAAAAAAAGATGATTGATCAAAAAAGTCATCTCCGTTCTAGGTGCTTCTCCACTTCCTAAATTAAACAAAGAATGAAAGATATGAATAATCTCTGAATCATTTAAAATTTCTCGATTTCAAGAAACTTAAGGTAAACAAAATAAAAACACATCTAGCAATATGAATCACAACAATTAACCTCAACATGAATTACAAAGAAGAATCACTCGTTCTTCATGCCAAATTATTAAGGAATCCGATGTTACGTTAGAGACAAGACAAGAGCAATGAACTTAAATGGCCTCTTAAACAAATTAAATTGCTCTATAAAAAAATATAATTTGCTATGCTTCACGTTCGAAAAAAGGGCTTTATGTTTTTTTGCACATGAAATGACACCATTTCATGTTTTTGAATTAAAAATTTCAAAGGTTGGAGGAAGTTGGGTGTTTTTGAAGAATTTGCTATCACACGGTTTTGTTATCTCAAACAATTTGAATGGCGCCATATCTGTTACACGGTTTTTTTTTCATCAGAAACTGCACTGTTGTTTGGTAACATTTTTGTTATCATCACCTTTGTATACAGTATAACTTATCATATATGATATTACATTCTTTCGACTGCAATCGAAATTAAATAACGTAAAAACAAACAATGGTGAAGCAATACGATTGAAAAGTTGGCACTTTTGAAATGGAATCTATGAAAATATCATTTATTTGGACTTGACTATTTAAACGAAACAAAACAATCGTTAACAGGCAATCCGAGTGTTGAGTTTAATGACTTGAAATGACGTGAAAACATGAGCCTTTTAGATATACAGTGTACACCAAAAGTTAATGCGTAGGCTACTTTAATAGATTTGTAAGGCATCTTCTTAACTGGGTATTCTGCAAAAGAATATTATTATTTTTTTAATGAGCGCGAGAACACAGTGCGAACGATTAGGAAAACCGAAGAGAGAACGACCGGAGATACCGATGAACATTGATTTTGAATGCTTGAGCATCAAACATTGAGTCGTGTAATCGTGGAGTTCAAATTCGAGTAGTGCGACTAAAGAGTTTACTTGTTGAATAGATCATATATTGTTTTTATGTGAGAAGTTAAAAATATAAGGTTTCATCGTTCCGTCGGTCGGTCTATGTGCATATAGTATAATACAGTAATTTAAGGCAAAACAAGTGGTCAACCTAGAAATGAGAAATAATACTTGTTTACTTTTATCTTAAATATCCCAGGAAGTCTTAATTAAGCAAAAACTTTGTCTGATAAAATTTGTTGGGCTTCAAAACGCAAATAAAATGAGTCTTTAAAAAGAAAATCGGACCACTAGATGTGGAAATATCTTTAAACCAAAAAACAATCAATTTTTCGGCAATTTTAAGAAATGGCCGCCAAACGACCATGATTTGGACTATTTGACCCACGTTGATGTATACCCCTATGGGTGCTGTACAAAACCCCACGATAAAACTGAGGGGTCATACAACGGCACACGTGACATGGGCTAGTGCGTAGACTATAGTATGTATTGCTGAGTGTTTATCGTATGAAAAAATGTTTTATACAATTTTTTTTTGGAATTTTTATGCTCTGTAACTTTGTAATGGATGCTAACATCACTCGAGCCACATGAACCGAGATATTCCCGAAAAACAGTTTTTCGTGACCTTTGACCTTGAATAATTTATTTCGCAGACACGAGTTTTTTATTGACTTTCTAGACAACTTTTAGAACGCCATTGTGAAGGTGTATACGAGTTTCCAGCTTATTATCTCTCATTTGTAGGTTGACCCCTTTTTATTAACAAAAGTTAATCTTCTTTTTTTCCGGCGATGTTATGATCTCGAATGAGACTTAAACTTCCCACTTCACCGCTTCACCTTGACCTCTTCAGGTTTTGGATTTTTCTGTGTTTGAGACCAACTGAATGCAAGAGTTTTAAGGTTCGCCTCTTTTTTCTAAACGCATATTTATATTTTAAAGTAAATTAAAACTTTAGTATTGCACTAATCGATTAAGAATCAATTTAAAATACCAAATTATCCTAGGGTAAGATTAACCTGCAGTTTCTGAAAACATAACACGAGTCACATTTTTTAGTCAAAAAAAAGTTAATCTTCTTTTTTTTCCGCCGATGTTAAGATCTCGAATAAGACTAAAACTTCCCACTTCACCGCTTCACCTAATTATCAGCTTGTCCTGTTCGCCGCCGCCGCCGGTTTGACTTCAGAAAACGTCAGCAAAACCTGAAGAGGTCAGGTTGTGGTTGTTCTGGGTCTGAGACCAACTGAATTTAAAAGTGTTAAGGTCTGCCTCTTTTTTCTAAACACATATACATATTTTAAAGTACATAAATGAAAACTTTAGTATCGTATAGTCAAAATGCGAGATTATCCTAGGGTAAGATTTACCAGCTGTTTACTCTGTTAAAAACAAGTTTTTTAGTCAGTTTGAGGTCCCGAGTTAACTCAGCCAAATTGATAAGTTAACTCTGAGTTAACTCGGGATCTCAAGATAGATCCATCAGAGTTAATTCCAGGTTAATCTAATCCGGGGATAATCTTGTCCTGAAAAACAGGTCAGAAGAAACTTATTTAATTAATTGCTAATCGGATCAATAGTTATGCAGTAAATACGTATTGATGCAACCTCTTTTCAACGTTGCATAAGCTTATAATGCCTCTATTCAGCTTTACATACGTTTTATAAACATTTTTTTTTTGCGTTCAGAGCTTTAACTTTATGTTATCGCTTTAATTAGTTTATAAATAAAACTGAATCATATTCATAGCATACATACATAACATATAGTGTCACTTAAATTATTTAAATCAAAACTTATAATTTTCAGCAGAAAGAGAAATTTGTGTACAATACTTTTCACCAACACTGTAGAGTCATGTTGTTAAAGATGAGACAAAAAAATCAACAGTCAACTAAAATCAATTGTTTTGATTTCATATTCAGCATGACAACAAGCCGGATGATTTCATGAATAAAACGTTTCGGTTCATGCTTTTTTAGGATTATTTATTATTTTTTATATCTTCGTTGATAAGATACCTTAACGAAGTTGCGTTTGTTTGAATTTAAATAGTTTGATGCTGAAAAAAAAAATATTGCCACTGCGTATGACAACTAACGGATGGGAACTTTGTTGTGCTCGAATATTATATTAATTGGGTTTTTTAAAATTAAGATCTTAGATCCAAGAAATCTAATGGCATACGATTGAACTATTTTACAAAAAAAAATTTTACATGCTTGTAGTTAGTTAGATCGACAGCTCTGTTTAACAATACTACGTATATACACCAATATATCTACAGGATGTTCCAGTAAGACAAAACTTGGCGTATCGATCAGTGTGTCGAACTCTAACCCCACTGCCTTTCACCAGACTTTTGCGAGGAAGTTACAAATCCTCCAGCGTTTTCATTGATTTTTTAATTTTTTATATTCTTTTATGTTTCATTGAATTAAAAAATAGATTTCAAAGAAAGTTGCGTTCTTGATGTTTTTGGAGAATTACTAAGATGAGATTTTGTTTACAAAATTTATTATTTAAATTTATCACAGAATTAGATTTTTGTTTTACATTTATTTGGTAGTGTTTTGTTTGCCTTCATAAATTTAGTTCTGTGGTCATTTGTTGAACCGAAACGTAACAATTATACTTTGCATGCTCCTGCTTTAATACTTGGTTGTGTCGGTTTGCCAATTTTGCACAAAATGTATCCAAGACGAATTATACTTTATGGTCTTATCCTCAAATTAAATATTAATTATCGTCATTGAAAATGAAATTACTTTTTGGCCAAAATAGTTATGTCGAACACAGTTTATTAATACTAATTCAGTTATTTGGCTGCCTTCAATAGGTACCAATAAACTGATTTAATCGGTTCCTATAAATCTTTCGATTTTTTTTCCAACTCTGGCGTCATTTTCTTAACCCTGTATATAAAATAAAGTACTGTTCTTTTGGTGTGTTTTTGTTATGCATTTGGTTGTAAATTATGAAACTCTACAGTAAAATTTGGCCGTTGGAAATTTCGTGTTGTTCCAGCAGTATATTAAAGAATAACAACCAAGAGAGAACTATTTAGTGATACATCCAAACAAGAGTGACATCAGAAGTAAGTAATGCCTACCTAATAAAGCCATTTCAATTGCTTATTCACTAAATATTTAGCACTTCTTTGGTCCTTGTTAAAAAAAAAATAATTTTTAAAACATCAATCGCATTCGAAAATATTAAAAAATATGAGATCAAATCAATTACATAGGTACATATTACATATAATAGATAAATGTTTGTTTTCGTGACCTTTATATTCATCAATTTAGAAAAGATTAGTGGGCTCTATGTCAAAACACAGTAGTTCTTAGATAACGTTCCACGTAATCACGTAATCTAAGAGCTACTGTGTTTTGACCTATGGCTATAGCACACTAATCTTTTCTACATATTACATATAAATATAGACAAATAATCTAAAAATAAAGGCTTGTATTTGTTATGAAATGATGCTGTAGCATTGTTAAATTTTTGAATAGAATAAAGAATATTAGTTAGTAGGTTCCCGATATCTGTACTGGGTAAATTGATTTCTTAGTCAAACGAGATAGTGATTAGCAGGAGTAATCTTTGGTTTGATTTCAAAGCTGATAAACAAAGTTCTTTACTGCCACAACATTAAAGTTGTCCATCATTACGTTTAGAAGTAGATTCCACTGAATGGTAGAACTCCTTGATGCCAACAACCACTTTGTTTTGCCTTTATTTACCATTAAAACTACAGAATACGCTTCTCCTTGCAATCGGTTTATTTTACCTTGTTCTTTCAATGATATCAATGGCATCGGGATTCCCCAGGACCAATGGAAAAAGAGGGCATAAATTTTAAATTTCGGAATCCTATAATATGGTCATTCACTTAAACTACTGCAGTTACATCCGATTTTTCTTAAGACTCTTGTGTGTCTGTATATTTGATTCCTACATTAACCTTTTTGGCGATAATTTTTAGTTCATCTTGTCCAACTATTTCAATCTTCTTTGAATAATCCTCGTAAGCAGTCTTCAAAGATGTACCAGCATTTAGGATTTGGTTGTTTAATGCTTCACAGTTTATGCATCACATCAATTTTATTATCGCTGCAGTTTCAGTGTCTATACATAAATAAAACATGCGTAAGAACATCCAAAGGAAAAAAAAAAACTATTTTCAAACTCATCAGAAAATTATTCACATCATTCTTGTTTCAAAAGCAAGAAACCTTGGAAAAAATTTTGTTGAACAAAATTTTCAAGCTCATTTAACTTGACTACACTGCTTATTTCTACCGGTTTTTTTTTATTTTATTTTGCGGTTTTTGAACGAACGAGATATACCTATAAACATTCCAAAAACACCTGGCATTTACATTTTACTACACTCAGTCAATTATCGCTTTTCTTATTTTTATCCATGAAACTTTTTATAAACATTTTCCAAAGATAAACCTGAATTGGAAACCATGGAAGTAATGTTTATAAGAAGTACATACATATGTATACCTATACCTAGAAATGTTTTCTATTTATATAATGTAGTTTTGATGATTGTTGTGGTTTTATAGACATTTTCACGTTTAAAGCGTAGGAATACACTCTATCGTATTTAAGATTTCAGTTCATATACAAAGCACACATCTAGATCCAAAATTAAAAATGCTTAAGATTCCAACCTACATACGTAATGCTATACACCTTTGCTCATATTTTATTTTTTTAGCAAAAAACAAAAGATACTTGTAAGGGTAAGTAAAACAAAAGGAACTGAGAAATATTTATATTTATCAGCATGTCTGCAGTCCTTCATAACGTTGGTAATATACTAAAAAGTTAACATTTTAAAATAGGTTAGTTACTTATTTCATTATTATCTTACTTATGAAATTCAACTTTTTTGCTGCTGCTAGTTAAATAAAAATGGGTTGTCAAATTGGAAGAAGCGTGGTTTTCACTTGGAAATACAACCGTTTTCTCCACACGCCACACGCAAAGATACAGATCTTCTAAGAGCTACTCGAGGATACCTAACATCAGATTGATCACATGGCAATCGATTGGAGACATTCGAACAACATTTGTATCTCGTTGCAGGATTGCTTTAAAGCTTCGTAAACGAGAAAATGTCGCTAGGAAGTTTAACATCAAAGAGTTGCAAACTTAAGAAATCACCAAAGCCTACGCAGATCGTATATCTCTTACTCTGGCATTTGAGCCTAAAGAGGATTTGCTTTGTTCCAATCACCTCATGTAACAAAACAAGCATCAATTCATGATGGTGATTTAAATTCCACCTTTAGACCTAATACACCATTCGACACGAATCTCGAACACCTGACAACGGATTTTATAACGCTCAAAAACAACATGAATTCGATGTACAACACCTCGATTTCAGGGCTGCTTTATGGCGAAATTTCTGGAAAAGAGCCACATAGAACCATGTCTAATCTTGGAATCCCCAACAAACTCGTTTGGCTATGTTGAATGATGCAGAATGACACTATAAGTTGCATTAAGGTAAAGTTAAAATTAAGTTTTCAGAATTCAGACTCATCATTTTCGAAGGCATCTTTTGAAAATAGAGTGTTAAACTACGAGACAAAACCTTGTATAGGTTGATACAAGTGGTGACATATTCCGATGGCATTGATATCATTGCAAGTACAAGGCAAACTCTATATGATTAATTCGTCAGCATTCAAACGGAAGAAACTTCAGCGGATCTAGTAGTAAACAGGGATAAATAAAATATTTGTTGTTATCAAGTAATGATATGCCTCAGCGAAATCTTCTTCCAAGCATAATGATATAAAAGTTTAATCTTCAGAGACTTTGCTGCAAAGTGCTCAACCAAATTGTCACAATGTAAGAACTTGATCATTTCAGTTCTTCTTTATTGTGCGGAGCTGTAGACATTATTAATATCGGATAGGGCAGGGCGCAGGACGCATTGTAACATTGAATTTATACACATAGAGGAATCAAGATGGTTTCAAACTCACCGAAGTAGATGTCGCTAAAAAAGGATATCAAGTAATTATTATTGCCCTAATTCCCTGTAACGAAAATCACTTAAATCGAAACGAACAAAATTCTTCTGCAGATACATTTGTATTTGTTTTTCTTTATTTCTCTTGCCTTTTAACTCAAGAATAATTGCTACAAGAGTACAAAAAAAACAAGTCGATAGTAACGACATTCTACGAGCAGTATTTGAAACTAACACATGATTTCTCTATGTGTAAAAACTCTATGGTTGTATGAAAAATGAGTGTATTTTTATCATATTGAATTTCCTTAGAGTTGTGGTTGCTTTGCTAGAGTGTACGAAGGGCTTAAGTGTAGACGTTCACATCGATCTATCTGCGATGGTTGAGTGAAGGAGGAATAATTAACAATGTTTCAATCCGATCTAAGTTAATTCAGTGGAAGTTCGAAAGAGAGGAAGGTTATTCATACGGCCGGACATGAAAAGAAGATCTCAAAAAACTTGGTGTCCATAACAGAAGGTGGCTTGTGGCATGTTGTTTCAGAAGTAGTTAATGTACCAGTATTTTGAAGTCACAAGTTTATGCGAACCAGCGACATACATACTGCAAAATCCCATATAGAGAACATCCAAAGAAAGTGCAAAATCAATTTTTCAAAGTAGTGTAAAACAAATAAAAATGCTAAATAAAAATTAATGTAAAATAACAAAATAACAATAAAAATTTCATTTTATAACTAGTTTTTGCTTAAAACCTCGCTTAAAATTAGTTTTAATGAATTTGAACAAATTGAGCAAATTGAGGTATGTGTTTTCGGCTTTTCTTTTTCTGTTCTTTTTTTTTTTTAATTCCTTTTTTCATTTGCAATTCAATCTTAAAACTGTCCTAAAGCTAGACAAAAAATTATAAAAACTAAGATACTTATGTATATATATTTTAAACTAACTTACTGGCCCTTTGTGGGAGCTCTGTGATTAAAAACTATTTTTAATTTATAAAATTAATGCTTTTATTTAATACCAGAAATTCAAAATAAAACTCGGTGTCTTTATCTTTCTTTTTTTTTTCTTTTTCGGCCACTTTGTTCTTTTTTTCTTATACATTTCGCAGCTTAAGCTTTGACAAGTAAATATTTCAGATCAATAAATAGAGAATGGTTTTATACCTTATGCTGGTTATGTTTTTAGAAAAGTTTTTGCGAATCTCATGGAGAATGCGACCACGAACAAGGTTATATAGGTATGTATCACCGGGAAAACAAAAGATGCACTTTGAATGGAATTGTTACTGTACTAGCGTTGTACTTTTCTATATATGAGATTGAAACATATTGTTATACAAAGTTTTTTATTGCTTGCGTTCGCGTGCACAACTATTGTGGTTCGCATACTTTACTGTTGTTGTAATTCCATGTTAAAACACAACTGATCGACCATATAGCTGCGGGGGAAATAAATCTGAAAGTATCCTAAAATGTTCAGTATACTCTCGAAGCCAAGGGAGGATTGGCAAACAGCTGACGACCAATATGTGTTTGTGTGTCTTTTGACACCTATCCGATTTTGGTCGTTCGCAAACTCATACGGTACAGGCGTATCCAGATAGCTCTTTTGGTGTGCACCCGAACGTGCACATTGACAATCAAGCATGTTCCCATTTCTTTCCAATAAAATGAAATGATCTAAATTTGACAGGAAGAAGAACTTTGTACGCTCTCGTTAAGGCTATTCTAATTTTCGGCAGTTTTGAGAAAGTTATGGAACACAGGTTATAGGTACATATGCATACATTTATAAAATCACAAAGCTATTAGAAAATTATTCAAAGAAAATTATAAAACCAGATGTTGGTAGATTGTATTCATAACTTATACATATTTGAATATAATTTGTTTTACAAAATGATTCGGCAGACGAAATGGCAACAACTAATTCAAAGTGATTCAACATCTGGTATGGTAATTAAGTACTTATATACCTAATACATTATCTCTCAAGTGACGACGACTGCTGATAAAAGTGGATAATCAAGAAATCATTTGGAACTACATACATAAAAACATAATATAATAATTGTTTCAATTTGATCAATAAGATTTCTTAAGAAGGTCAAGAAATAGAAATCAGGTTCAAATTGTACAAGAGGATCAATTAAATGTTTAAAGACTTAACTAATGCATTCAATTATCTTTTGAAATTAATAAAATGTACACATATTGTTGCAAACTTTGTAACGATGCCAACATAAACCCTAGATTTTTAGAACCTGTTGTAGCTTAGTTTCTTCAGCACATGGTCAATTCAGGTGCCATTTTTGTTGTTTCTACCCAAATTTCATTACGTCTATACACTAATCTATACATCGATTGTTTCAACTTATAATGCGGCATTCATGACATACTGATCAATCAATCGTCAACATTGCGTTCGACGATCACTAGGTACCTCTTTTGTAGCCAAGGTAGATAATATTACGGATATATAGAACAAAACCAAAACACAAAGAAATTCACAGCACTCTAGACTAACAAAAGATCGCCAGATCCTTTTCCAATCGAGTCAAACGCAATCTCTTAAGCATCGAAAACCAGTGAAAATAATGCCAGGAAGCAATCGCAGATGCCGATTCTTACGTGCTAGGATTTACACGACCACCGCACCGAAGCCACTGGTTTGACGAAGAATGCCATCATACAAAGCGGCCCTTTGAAAAACAAGACCAGCTCGGGAGCTGAAAAGAAGAGAGGAACATCGGCTTCTCAGAGGAAATAAGTAGCGTGAGAAACGCGTGATTCAGGAAATAGAAGGATGCCAAGCAGAAAAAAAGTTCTTAGGTTTACCAAAAGTTAAAAAATAGACTGCATGGACAATCAGGACAACAAAGTAATAGACTTGCAGTTGGTGCTGAGAATATGGAAAAATCATTTCTGCAAATTGTACAACGGCGATGATAAACCGAATTTCGCTGGCCTGCAGAACAATTCCGTCCATCTGATCTCGACAAAGTGAATATAGCTATATCTAAACTTCAGTATAATTAAGCAACCGATAAATTGGTAAAGAGTATGCACATCTCATTTGCAAAATATGTTCGAAGGAGGCATGTCCAATGAATATAACCTCAGCATTGTTTGCCGATCGTCAAAAAAGGCGATCACCTGGAGTGGAATCGCGTAATATGATAGTTGATTGTCACATTTTTGATCATCACTTGTGATCAAATTGATTTTTCCTTCTGCGTAAGATGATCACATCCACCAATTCAACTCAATTCAACTTTGTTCAATTTGTCAGTGACATTTGTGAAAAACATTGTTGCCGTAGTCATATTTTCAAGTAAATTCATTTAAATTGTTATTTTTTTAGTGAATAAATCCAAATAACTCTAAATTTAACCATTTATTTTCGATTGTTGTATACTCATATGGTAAAAGAAATATTGTTTTTGATGATTTGGTGACTAAAATTGAAAAAAGTTGAAAACTTTATAATGTTTTGTATGCGTGTGGTAACTCTAGTAACATTGCCACAAAAATAAAAATGAAACGTCAATTTCATGAGAAGGTGACTATCACAATATTTTTGTGATTGGTTTTTAGCTATCACTGTGATGATCACCTTACGCAGACAGAAAGTGTAGATTTTGACTGTCACTTATCACAAATCACCTTAGCCGATTCCACCCCTGGACTGCACCAATTAAGGGGGCATGTCGCATTCGTCAACAACCTGATCCGTGTAGATTTAGGTTAGAACAGTCGACCAAATATTCACACTACGGCAGATCAGACACCATAGGCACAATCTTTCAAAAGTCCGTCCAATTAATCGCAACGATATTGACATAATGAGAAGAACAAATCGTGACTTTAGTTGTTTTTTTGTGAGTATTAGGAATGAAGCCAAGAAGAAGGGTCTACCGGTGAATCAAAACAAAGCCAACACCGACTTCTCGCAAAAAAAGGTCACCATAGACAGTTATAACTTTGAGGTGATGAGAACTTTGTGTACCTAGGTTCCACTATCAACTGAGTGAATAACTCTAGCACTGAGATTAAACTTAGAATTACTTTTGCCAGTCGATTTTTCTTTGAGCTAAGAAGGCAATTTAAGATCAATGCAATCCTTCGAGCATATAAGGTTTCCATATATAAGACACTTATCAACTCGGTCCTGATCTATGATGCAAAGGCATGGACAGTATTTAAGATGGATGATTACGCTTTAGAGTGCTCTAAAACAATAATTCTTCGGGTGATCTGTAAAAATCGGGAATGGAGAAGAATATATGTATATGGAACTGTACAGCCCTACAGTGACACAGACCTTGTCACAAAAGTGGGCAGACAACGACTATGGTGGCTGGTTCACAGAGAGCGAATGGACACAAGTTCTCCGGTTCGGAAGCCCTTGGAACGGCTGAATACAAGAGGACAGTGTAGCAGGTGGTTCACGAAAAACGCAATTGAAGAGGACAGATAGTTTGAAACAGAGCCGACTGGAAGAATTTTGTTGGTTGAGGCCCTGGTCCACCCCAGTTGTAGCACCACCTTAAATAAGTCATAAGGTATAAGTATACGTATACATAATTTGTAGCCCACAGAACTCCGGCGTCGTAATATCTTACTGCAATATCAAACAACATACAAAATTCAAGTTTTCAAGTCAAATTTGATGTGCCAAACTGCCCGTATATTAGAGTAACTTCATCTGTAGACCATCTTCAGAACCTGTCATTGTTATCCTTTGAGTGTTCTGTTCCGTGCATTATGTGGGTAAGGCATCATTTCTAGTATCGGTTGATGAGTTTAATTGCAACCACAAAATTCGATTGCTTGAAAAAAGGCCAATATTCATATTCTTCCTTTTATGACAAGGCAATGCAGAAGGGATAATTGCTTTGATTTTAGTTTAAATCATTTAATTTTAAGAATAATCAAATGTTATGTTACTTTCATCGCATTTGCTTGACTGGCGTCTTCGACAAAAAAAATAATTTGAACTCGTTAGGAATTTTGATTATCATACGAGTAAAAAACTATGAATTTGATTTAAAAACTAATCGAATACGTATGTACATAAACATACATATCTCCCTAAAATAGATAAGTACCTAGTAATTTTATTTGTTTTGTTTATTTGTTTTATTTGTTTTGTCTGCTAAAAGTGACATCCAATTTTATGTAAAATTATATTTAAATTTTGTGGTTCAATACAGGATGCAGCTCCCTTTTACATAGTTCCAGTTATAAAGCCTCCAAAATAACCAAAGCAGAAGAAGAACAAAGAATTTTGTTATATCGTTGTACATTTAGTACCTATAAAGAAGAAGCAAACCAAATTGAGAACAAAATTCTTATTTTTACTCATCCTACTCTCCATCAAAAGCCGATGGTCGATAAATAAATAAAGAACGAGAATAACGACGAGCGGGCCGGGCGGCCACAGCTGAACAATCATCGTCAACGACTAAAAAATATACGGCAAAACAAAACACAAACAAAGTCCGACCATGATCATCTATCTGCTTTCTGCAGGCGATGGCTGGCAGGCTGACTATGGATATGGATATGGAGTGTGAAATGGGTGCACGACCCACACAAAACTCACTCATCTCGACGACACAACGCAAATTTTGAGCAAATTAGGGGAGCCTGTCCGCCTGCTTGCCAGCCGCCGCCGCGCCGCCAGCCACCAGCATCAACTCCAGCAGTTATTCCCTTTTTTCATATACAATTTTGGACTTTTATTTTCTGCAAACACATACTTTAGGACGGATTTGGACGCAAATTCCAACCGAAACATGAACATGTTCAAAAAATTGAATTAAAAAAAAAAATCAAAAATTCTGACATAGAGCAGAGCTAAGCAGAAAAGGTAAAAATTGTGAAATGAAAGGTGTCAGAGTGCTTTGACTCTGGTTGCAGTGATGTTGCCTCATTTTTTTTTTGTCTTTTTTCGGGGGAAAAATAATCGATTTTCTTCTCCCTGTGATGTTGTCTACTTCCGCCCTGTGATGAAGCAGCAGAAACATAAACACAGGAGGAGTGGCGAAGACTTTTATGTTGACTCTGGGATGAGGACGGAGACGACAGTGAGCGTGAGTGCCCAGACCATTGATTTGTTAAATTTTTGGATTGCTTCCTGCTGCCGGAGCAGATTGGGGGAGCAATTCAAGACTTACCGCAATTAATAGTGGATGTTGTAAATTCCTTGAGGGTTGGAGCTGCTTCGGCGTTTAGACATAAAAGAATAGAAAATAAATTGTCAAGCTAAATCACTGGTTTTAATGCACTCGGTTTAAACAGCTGCAAAATTTATATAAACACACACACGCACTGCAAGCAGAGGAACAAAACACAAACTTCTGCAAGTCTCACTCACTTTTGGTTGAATAAATCCATGGAAGGTGTATTTTTCACCGCGGACGCGTGAAAACAAAAAAAAAAACTAAAATCGATTTGCGATTACAGATAGAAAGTCTAGCCGAGTCTATGAAAACCGAACATTTTATTTAAATGAACTTTTAAGTTTTTCAAAGCACATACTTATTGAGCTAGGAAAACTGTATTTTTTCCTTCTTTTTCAGAAATTACTGAATAAAATAAGCAAAACTTTTTACTTGCACAATGTCCAGCTTCGCAGCGACGCCCTTCGTCGAGTCGTGGAGAACTGGATATGAAATGAAAGTGAGCGAGCGAAAATATTACACTTACACACGGACGGACACGGCGAAGAAAAACCATTGAAAATGTGTTTTTAACCCCAGAAAAAGAGTAGTGGGCACATAAAATTGGAGTTTTAAGAGAGAAATTGCTCAATCAGTGGTAATAAATGACAGCCAAAAGTGACAGTTCCACTTAACCGTGAGTGAACATAGATGTAGTTTGAAAAATTATTGTAGAGTTTAGGGTTGATACATAATAGTTAAGCGACCTGTACGCCCTTTCCTTTGATCACCAATAATTTTTGTTTTGCTGTGAATGCGTGTGAATAATTTCTACTTCACAGCCGTTGTGCATCATACTGCAAATATTTCAATTTGTGAGAATCGGAGACAAGGAGTTTCTTTTGAGTACTTTATATCACTAACCCATTATGTAAAAACTCGTTAGGGGTCTTTTCAAAATCTACATTTGAACCTTTTATTTTAAGTTTAATATTTTATTTGAGTAATGACCTGTACCAACCGTTCACCGTGAATCTGGCGGAGTGTAGAGACCATTTTAACTGAACTTGCTAGTATCTCTTAATTAACTTGCGAATCTTAATTTATTTCAATGATAGCATAATGCACAACATTTTGCAACAAAATTGATCTATTCGCATGCGATTTTAGGCACTTGCATGAATTGTGTTTGTGTGCGGCAATAAAGTCGCACGATAATTATTGGCAATGCATCTATGGTGAAAATTTACACCTTTTTAAACAGCCATTATGCACAGATAACTTTCAATTGATTTGCAGTTTGTAGCTTTTTATATTAATTTGCGTATTTTACAACAAAGACATTAGGCCTTACTAATAAACAAATTTAGTAACAGCTTAAATAAAAATCTCCACACTTTAGAAAAATGTTGGTGTACCTATATATTTTGTCTAAAGTGTATGTGGAGATTTTAAGATTTTATTTAAGCTCTATAAATGTTATTATAAGTAAAGCCCACTGACGACATTGACTTATTTGACGCAAAAAGCGGTTTGCAACAAATGTTGGATGGTATACGTCTAAACCACCAGTGTGTCAAAGAATACCACAGCAATACCACGCGAGCAACATGGTATTAGCGTGCTATCGAAACTAGGGTTTTTACCGTAGTATACGCAACTTTTTTGACTCAGCTCCATTTTTAACCATTCTTTTTTCGTAAATATGCTTTAATTAAGATTTTTTTTCTGATTTATCAGTTAAAATGGTTATTTTGTTGCAAAATGGACGTGCAAAACAAAAATAAATTAAAAAATTAGGTACATCAAAAATTATTAAATAAATGTATTTTTAGTGGTAATTATGTGCCAGAATAAAAAGAAAACATTCAAAACTATCATCTTTTCATCATAATAAAACAAATGAATTACTATTTAGTACCGAGCTGTCAACGGATACTACACAATGTGTGTGTAGTATGCGTTCATGGTATTGTCAATACCATGGTATCAATACCATGGTATTTATATTAGCAGTGTGTTCAAGGTATTATATTACATATTTTTATTAATATAATTGAGATGCTATTAAATTGCTTTCATATTTGTTTGACAATAGGCGCATCAGAGTAAGTGTTATTTGGGTATTGAATACCAAAGTATTGAACTATACTTTTCCGAATGCAAAAGCGAATTGAAACTTTTACTGTAAATTTTTTTATGAAACTGATGATTTGTCAAGGCAAACTTAAATCAATAGCTGCTGAGTATTGCAAACATTTTAAACAAATTGAGTTTGGATTTTGACAGATGATGTTTTGCTTGCCAGAATATTTTTAACAATTAAACAACATTAAAGTATTGAATTCCTACAACACTTTCTGGAATGTGCCCAATAAAATGTCTTTTGAAAGTCGTTTTGTATGATACATATGTACTTCAGTTAGGCTGCTTAGCTTGGGTATTTTCGAAGATTTCATCTCCATATTTTTTCCATCTATGCAAATGTAAGCCCAGAATATGGTTTGTATTCTAAACATTCTAACTTAAGACATAACCCCTTATCTAACCTAACCCTGCTATAATCAAAACCATTAAATTGAGCTACTACTATTTATATAAGACACGCACCAAAACAGTACAGCGGTGTTCTTTTCCGTCTCCAAGATATAATAGTTACATTTCCCAACACAAGACAGCACTTAGGAAGTAGCGAATTATTGAACCTTCATTATTCAGTAGCTCTCAAACTTTTTTATTTTATCGATTTTTTCTCTGTTTCTGTGTTGTTAAAGGAATTGGTGTCCTCATGGAATAATATAATTTTCCCACTTGCTTAAACGAAATTATATACCTAGTTTATATGCAGGGTCGAAAGATCGAGTTTGATTTGAAACGAAATTCCAACCCAGGTATTTCAGCCAACTAGTTGAATGCTTGAGGAGTTGAGTTAAGTGCGAAAAAGTTGAAATGATAGGAGAATACCTGCGTTGCTTTGTGGACATTAAGACCAAAAGATCGAATTTTCGAGAAAAAAATATTTGTATTGCTTTTAAAAGTTATGCGCATACTTTTCAACAACAAATGTTCATTCGTTAATATGCAATTGATCACATGCAGAAATAATTGTGTATTCACCATTTCAACCCAGGTATTTCATTTAATTTTCTACTCAACACAACTGCTCGAGTGCGATCGATTTGTAAACTCATCCCCGTTTACAAATGGGTGAACCTAAGTTCAAGCTCGCTTCAACCATGCATATAAACTAGGTAATAGTCAGCGTTAAGCGACTTTTGATTTTGCCTTTTGACTGATTATATGTGTAGCTGACTGACGTCCTCAGACTGACCGTGTAAAGGTCGCTTAAATAAAATAGCTATTAAGCGAACTTTACACGGTCAGTCATTTGACATCAATCTGTAATATAGTGTTTGTAAAAATAAGTCTGTAAGCGTGCATTTGTAATGCTATTAACCAGGGCCGAACGCAAAAAAAAAATCGGGGGGGAGGGGGTGGGGGTTTAAAAAATATATTAAATATTAATGAACAATTTTTTGAACAATTTATAAATGAAGTACCTCGACACAACTACTAGTGAAGTTCCCCTAATTTGCAACTTATTTGCGAAATATTTTAAATCAGTTTATTCATCTGAATATGTTTCACATTCAGACCTTCCAAACTTAACCAAATGTGTTGACATTGGTTCTATTGACCTTTTCCAAGCGGAAGTGGAAGAAGCATTGGTAGGCCTAGATTTGAACAAGAAAGGAGGCCCAGATGAAATTCCACCTATTCTTTTAAAAAAATGTGCGATTGCCTTATCTCAGCCTCTAACACGAATTTTTAATCTATCTTTGTCTGAGGGTCATTTTTTGAAAACTTGGAAAATTTCGTTCTTATCACCAATTTTTAAATCGGGTTCTAAACAGGAAGTCACAAACTATAGGCCAATTTGTAAGTTATCTGCCATACCTAAACTTTTTGAAAAAGTAGTTTATAACAGAATTTCAAAACTTATTCAAGATAAAATTTCAGTTTTTCAACATGGGTTTGTAGCTGGTAAATCAACAGCAACTAACCTAACGATAATGGCGAATGCCATAATAAATAATATGGAAAAAGGCTTCCAAACGGACATTATTTTTACCGACTTTGCGAAAGCTTTTGACAGAGTTAATCATAAAATTCTGGTCAATAAACTTTCTTCTTTTGGTTTCAATTCATCTCTTTTAAAGTGGTTGGAGTCTTACTTAACTGAAAGAATCAAAATTGTGAAAATTCAAAATTTCAACTCTGAAGATATTCTTATTCCTTCGGGTGTTCCACAAGGTAGCCATTTAGGCCCGTTACTTTTTCTACTTTTTGTCAATGACATACCTACTTTTTTCAAGCACTGTCTTCTTTTCGCGGATGATCTTAAGCTTTCTTTACCGAAGGATTGCTTGCGAATCCGACTGTAGCCTTCTTCTAGAGGATTTGGAGAGTTTGGCTAATTGGTGTGATATCAACCATCTTCACTTAAATATTGCTAAATGCCAAATATTGTCTTGTTTTAGGACTCGTAATCCAACTTTCTTCGACTACAGTATCGAAAATACAAAGCTGGCAAGAGTAACCCAGAAAAAAGATTTAGGAGTTATTCTGGATGTTAATCTATCGTTTCTTCCACATTATGATTTTATGGTTAATAAAGCCAACCAGATGCTAGGTTTCATTAAAAGGAATACCAAAGAATTTAACGATTCATATACTCTACTATTAGTTTATAATAATTCTCTTGTTAGATCTGTGCTTGAGTATTGCTGTACAGTTTGGAATCCTTATTATGCTAACTCATCGCAGAGAATAGACAAAATTCAAAGAAATTTTACACGCTACGTTTTTTTTAAGTTAAATTGGAGAATAGTCACACCTCCTTATAAAACCAGATGTCTTTTGTTCGGATTAAAAACGCTTGAAACTCGACGTAAATACTTTTCAATTATGTTGATCAGAGATATTATGACCAATCATATTAAATGTCCTCCATTAGCTGCTTTAGTCTACGAGGGCAATGCACCTTTTAGAGTTACACGCGAACGATTTTTAATTTATGAGCAGTTTCATTTTACAAACTACGGTCGAAATGAACCCATCACCCGTTGCATCAGAGAAGCAAACTCTATTTGCTCTAGAGTTGATTTTTATATGGTTTGCACGAGAGAAACGTTTAAATCAGTTATATTAAACAAAATTTAAATATATTAAATAACTTAATTTGTCATATTATTGATTTCTGTTCTCTTTTTTTGTTTTTTGCTTGTATAAATTATGTAAGCCCACTTGCCCACTTACAGTAATTATATCTTCCTACCTATGAATATTAGTCTGTAAGAGTTTATAATATGCTCTGATTGATGAAATAAATCTAAATCTAAATCTAAATCTAAATATGACGCAAATTTTTGAACATACCAACTACAAATCAATTTTCTCAGAAATTTCCTTAGCTGCCGCAAATATGCTACCAAATTTTACTTCCAGATTCTGTCACATTTCAACAATTTTTTCGTATATTGACGTTTATAATGTGCAGAAGCTGATATTGCATTCTTGTTTTTCGCAAAATTCACTGATGTCATTCAAATATTTTTTTTTTTTTTTTTGAAAAATAATTTTTCAAAAACTATTTAACAAAACAAAATTATTTCAAAAGAAAATAAAAGAAGAGAATTTAAGCTTTACAAGAAGATCATATAGCATGGTATTTTAAGTTAAATTTTTTTTGTTTAAATAGAAATAAAAAGGTCCTGCTTAGTGAACACAAAAATGTAAGTCTGGCTGTCGGAAGTGGGGGCAAAAGTGGGTAATACCATTGTATATACATTTATATAGTAGTATCATGCTCAGATGCCTTAGCAACATTCACTCTACAACCATGCAGCGCTCCTATATGCCTTGCGCAGTACTAACCCAATGGGGGAACGAGAACGCGTTATAATAAATTTTTATAAGTGGAAGGGATTGAAAGATTTTATTTTTTTTGACGTTTCTTCTTCGATTCTGAATAAAAAAAAGTGATGAATTTAGGAAATAGAAATATAAAACTGGTTCTTGCAAAGGTAAATAAAAAAAGGAACAGACAATTATTTATTTCTTCAAGAAACGTTTTTGAATGTATGCGTGAAATAAATATTTTACACAAAATGCAAGGTTGTGTGTTATTTTTCAGGATGTATGTCAGCTGAGATTATGTTACAGGATATGCTAGACTGTGTGTGGGCAAAATAAAAGGCAAGTCAAGTGTAGGGATGAATTTGGTATATCCTGCAGGTGAAGATTCGAAAAAAAAATTAATAGGCACTTCTTATATAATCATAGATGGGTATGATTTTTTGCGACCAATTTGAAAACAAATAAATTGCAAGTTACAAATTAGGTCAGTGTGTATTTTATATGTAAGAAATATAAAAAGAATGTTTACCTGCATCGGTTAACATACCTATGTAGGTTTATGTTATTTTTTGTGTTTTATCGATAGGTAATAAAAATGATCAATTTATAACAATCATTAAATAACTAGAACGAATAGTTAGGTTTGGTCAAAATAAGAAATAGGTAGATAGGTAGGTATATTGTATGAAATATTGCAATGGTCTATCTTCACCTGTTTAGGCAGGACATCCGTTAAGGATGCAGGTGTCAATACATGTAGACAGACAGAATTTTTGGGCCTCCTTTTTTTCGCATTTGACCAAAATGTAAACAATTTAATTAAGCAATTCAAATTTCCTTTATTCCGGAAGTAGCTAACAATGAAAAGTGATCCGTTACAGTAAGCTCATAACTCTCGCAATCACTCTAGAAACGTCTGTCTAGTTTAATGAATTAGGTACCTAGGTACAACCCGCCCATAATATTATATTCAAAAGATAGTTAGTTGTTATTAACACTCATGCCAATTAACATTCATGCCAATACTATAATGTTTATATAAAATTTTTGTATAATTTAACAGCAAAACCCAATAATTTACTTTTGACACCAAGGAAACTGAAAATTTAAGTATTATGTCTTTGTACCTATGTTTAAATTTTTGTACCAAATTATTTTCTTGATTTTTAAATTCATTTAAAACAAATAAATAAAAGGAAATGTTCGCCGCGTGCAACTACCTAGATTAGGTATATAAATTTGCTTTTAAAATAATTTATATCGGAACTTCATTTGGCTAGTGTCGTGGGTATCCTACCTATGCAACTCATTGTTTAAAGAATTACCTACGGACAAAAATCTCGCTTTTATCGAAGTCATTGGATTCCTTTTTAACTCTTTATCTTTTGAAAAAAATGGAAGTCGTTGAGATATAAGAACGAAATTCACATACAATCTTTGAAGCTCTTAAAGAATAGGTACCTAACAAAAATAAGAAAGTCAGTGAATTGAGTTTACAATCCAAATCAAATGTCGAAATTACTCTTTCAGTTATAATTGCACCCACCATGTACCCACAATAAAAATCAGAAGATTTATAATTTACCAATAGTTAAAAAAAATTAAATCAACTGCTATTCCTTTCCTACAAACGCCGCTTTGTACGTAAAATTCTATTCGATGTTTTTATGTTTCACAATATGCTTCCTAAAAACAAGAGACTATTCATTACCTTACATTGTAAACATTCTGCAGTTGCATATCAAAATATTTCTATCTACTAACACATTCACACTATTGCTCCAAATAAATTTCATGAACCACTAAACAAGTTTGAATTATTAAAATGCTAAACTAAGCTAAAAAATGTAGAGATACAACTGTCGCCACTGCAAAGTGCTAAACAAAACATTGACGCAATCCAAATGGCCTCATTGTAATAAATATTTCCTTCTACAGCATTTTTAATTCATAAAATCACTTACGAAACATAGTATCAGCAATTTTTGTACCCCAACACACAAATCACTTCTCGCCACACGATACATAATCCAACGGAAAACCTCCCCCAATCATTTGCTTTCTAGAAAATTCCGTTGCGATAGTGCATAGTTAAAAAATTATAAACTTACGTGTCCGCCTAGCTATTGGTTGGTTATTTTTTTTTTTGACATTCACATGATAAAAAAAAAAACTAAGATAACCCCTTGGTAGGCCAAGCGAACTCCGAAATTATAAAAAGCATTAATAAAAGATCGCCGGTTTTAGTGTTAAAAATAATTTTTTATTTTTTTCAATTTTCTTCAAAAATGTATACATATTTCTTTGTAAAATGAGGATGCGACTAGGACATTTCCTCTTAACAGAAAAAAGTTGCAGAACATCCAGAAATGCCCCGAAGCACTCTTGGAACTTATAAAAACACATTTTTGTCAAACTTACAAACTAAATATAAAAAAACGAGAAACAATTTGTCATGACGCTGGAACTAGAGTTCGAGGAATCTTATAGAATATGTTGTTTCTTGAACTCCAGCATGAGATTCGTCATTCTTAAGTATAAATCTTTGATTACAATGGCTATATTTTCGGAGTTAAAGTCTAGAATTCATCATGACGTGCTAGTGCCTCACCAAAGTCAGTTGCTTCCACATGCGTCCGACGTCCTCTTCAATATATCTTCAGTTCCTGTTTGGCAGCTGAAATTAAAAAAATATTTATGTATGTAAATAGACAATTTTCTGTTTAATGCAAACTATAAAAGAACTTACCAGCACCAGAAATCTTGCCATCGATAGGATTGAGGGCTTTTTCTGTAACCAAAAGGTGAGATTGTGTCATCGAGAATTCCTTCAAATGCACCGCCTGAAAAGAAAAGCAAAAAGAAACTGATGAGTTTAATTAATATTAAATCAAATGCAGTACATCGACCTACTAACAAACCGACCGCACATACTTTACCCACTGACATCTTATGACTGACTGAATTTCTAAAACAAATTAAATATCTCTTTCGCACGATTAACACAAAAAAAAAATAACAATGTCTTCTTGTCGGTGGGCGCTTTTTTCCAGTGGCCTAAAACAGAAATACCAGATTCAGATTCATGCCAATACTATAATGTTTATATACAATGGGTAATACCATTGAGTTTATACACATAAAAAAATCATGTGTAAGTTTCAAATACTGCTCGTGGTCGTAAGATGTCATTACTATCGTTTTTTTTACTCATGTTGCAATTATTCTTGAGTTAAAAGGCAAGAGAAATAAAATAAATTGTTCGGTTCGGTTTGAGTGATTTTCGTTACAGGGAATTATAGGGCAATAATAATTACCTACTCGATATACTCATTTAGCGACATCCCTCTTGATTCCTCTATGTGTACCTATAAACTCAATGGTAATACGCACACAAAATTTCCGAAAACTTTTTGGTTTTAGCTTTTTCTTCTTTTGAATTTTGCAAAAATGATTCAATCTTAGGGGAACCCAAATTTTGCGCGAAAAATCCAAATTCAAAAACAGATTTCTTGGATATTTCGGACACGTGAATCAATTTTGAAACAAAGAAATAAATTGGCGGGAAAATCAATATTCATAATCAATTTTTTGGGTACTTTAAGCTCGTCTGGCGGTTCTTTTTCCACACTCAAAACTTACCTACTCGATATACTCATTTAGCGACATCCCTCTTGATTCCTCTATCTGTACCATTGTATATATGTACATTTCTATAGCATTTTCATGCTGAATAATCACCGCCTGGCCATCTTAAGAAACTTGTGAAAAACACATTTTAAGGTTAGTGCATTTACTAGTTGTATATTCTGTAACCCTGACAACAGTCGTAAACATATAAGATTTTTGTTTTGTTTACGACTCTTGTCAAGGAAATATGGATTTAAGAGCCAATAAAATACATTATATATTATTAATTTGTTTCATAGACGACTATTGTTAGGGTAACAGAATAGACACTTAGTAATTGTAAGAACTTCCAAAATTTCCGAAAACTTTTTGGTTTTTGGTTTTTCTTCTTTTGAATTTTGCAAAAATGCTTCAATCTTAGGGAAACCCAAATTTTGCGCGAAAAATCTAAATTCAAAAACCAATTTCTTGGATATTTTGGACACGTGTATAAATTTTGAAACAAAGAAATTGGCGGGAAAAGCAATATTCATAATCAATTTTTCGGGTATTTTGAGCTCGTCTGGCGGTTTTTTTTTCCACACTCAAAACTTCTGGGGCTTATCTATTCGTGGTAAGGGCACTTTTATCTTCTATTGGGGAAACCAATTGGGTGGGGAAAAGAAAATTCCAAAAAGTCGATTTTTCGCGTATTAGGTATTCACTTTTGTCACCTTTTCCGATAGCCAATTTTTACTAATATTTTTTGGGACTTTTGCACACCCAAAATCTACTGCGGGCTCCAGGGTACATATATTAGTTTTGTGTCTATATTCCTGTCCTAAACCGGGGACTAAACCGATTGATCAGGAGATCAATCGGAACCCTTGTAGGGTACACACGGTGGCGCTGCCTTTGCGCCACCGTCAAAGCAATAAAAAGTAACTTGTAATTTAGAAATAAGTGTCTTAATAAAGTAAAGTAAATAAATTTAGAAAAAAAAAAAAAAATCATCAACTAAGTGGTAGCGACGGTGGTCTTTGGTCTTTGGACCTCCGTCAATTTTAAGATAAAAACGTAATTAAAGTGAGTAGTTTCAGGGTGGCTTGTCCCCCAGTAATTCGGACTGCTTATAAAAGCAGCAAATACGGAGCTAGGAAGCAACATTTGGGACTGGTGTTCAACAGCGCTCCAAGCAACCAGCAATGGCCAAGATGGAAGTAACATTTTGTTAGAGATGTACAGCGCTCCATATAACGACATCGATGGACGAAAACTTCCCGCCCAGCTAATATTTTACTGCTAGATACCCAACGGTACATCAGGCATCGACAACAACAGTAAAGTTTATAACGCGACAACAAGTTTATAACGTGACAATCCAGCGTGCAACAGTGTTTCTGTCTTCATACATATAGTGTTCAAATATTTAAGTATACTGTGATAGTTTCACTTTATCGTTTTGATATTTTAATGTAATATACTTTGTTTTAATCAAATTTTCATTGAAAACGTAATAATTAATTATTTACGTATAGTCCTAGGGCGGTCTCGCTCTATCAAGCTATCTAAACATACCATTTATAAGTGTTAATAATTTAAACATAATATATGCATTGCATATACAGTAAAAGTACTGAGCTCTCGCTCTAACTTCAAAAGAAATTTTAATCTCAATGTAAATTATTTTATTTTAGTGTTAGTTTTTAAGGTATTTGTAAATATATATGTGACTTTCCGTCTAAAGCAAAAAATTATACTTATGAGCAAAAGTAGTGTAACTATATATCTTTTATATAATAACTGTTCGCCACGAGGCTTTCCATTATACGCAACTGAAAAAGAAGGCCATACATTACAGCCACTTTTGTACTCGCTAAAGCGAACAAGAATTAGAATTAGAATAAGACAAAAATGTAACTAAAATAAACACAAACACATTTGAAATGAGCAGGAAATTATCGACTTAATGCTTCAAAACTTCTTTTTCAACACTGATGGACTTTCTCATTTCACTTAATAATTCCATGTATGAGTATCTATACATAACATAAATTCCACATCAGTTTAATTTATTGAACAAATTAAAAGAACCCATATGAGCTTCTCATAGGAGGAAAATCTTAGCCTGCTGCCGGTCGCTCATACCACCCTGCAGCTCAATTCAAGCTTCACTCAATGTCGATATCACATTACCCGAAATTAAGCTAGATATTATATGGATTCCATCTGAACGATTAATATATGCTTCATCATTAAGATTCTGTAAAATATACTTTAATTCGTCTAGGATTTTGTCCTAGGAAGGCTACGATGAAGTATATATGTAGGTATAAATGAATAGTGCAAATTTACAATTAATGTTCCCATTATCAATTTTAAGGAATGCTGCATACATCAACACCACTCTACAGAACATTCAACACTACGTGCACGACCAATATATCCATACGAACAGAGATAGATAAAAACAAACGAAAACCGAAACAATACTGTTACTTTAAACCGAGCACCACATTATATCGTCCTGCCTAAATCACCACTCCCAACAGCAGCCGCCCACTTGCCAATTTAAATGATATGCCAGCTCCGTCAGTGCCAGATTGGAATATAGCAGTCGACTCGAATGACTCGTTTGTCAACTGTGCGGGTGAGAGACTGCTTTTTGGTCCAATTGGCCTGGCTTGGACCATGCTGTTGACGTTGGATCAAAGTAGAGCAGAGCAGGGTAGAGCTGCGCGGAGCTATATCTACCATTGGAGGGTGTTAATTCTGTAATTAACAAAAAGGCGCCCTACTGATTTCAAATGTCGTCCATCGGACGGTCGCTCGGTCTAGGTTTGTTTACTCATTGGCAGGGCGGGAAATAGGGCCCATAATAAGGAAGGGTGCATCTGGATGAAATGGGTGTGTGTTGTATCCCGACATGGCATAGATTTTCGAAATTCTTCTCTATCGAATTTAATTGATGGGGTAAAATAGTATAAACGAAAATTTAATGTAATTTGACAACTTAATTAAATGAAGTGTAAATGTGAATGTGTTCCTGTGGATTTAACATCAGTTTTCATTTAGCTCCGACAGAAATGACTAACTTTGAAAAGGAGCAAGGAGTAAACAAGAAAAGTAGAAATGGAGAACTAGAAACTCCAACATACATACATGAGGGAGTCATCGTCATTACACTTTGAGTGTAATTCTAGATGACAATTAAAATGCTTTGTTTTTTTTTGTCTGTCGTATTCTGACTAAGGGTGTATATTGTCGAGATTTAGATCATATCTGAACATTAATCGTTTTTGTTAACACAAGCGGTCATTTAAGGGTCGTTTTGCTCATTAGAATATATTCGGAATGCTACTGCTTTCCACTCACTTAACATGACTGATGCCATCTAGTGGAAGGGTGCTGCTTTGTATACTTAGTTGAAGAATGTTTTTAAACAAAAAACGAAATATGGAAATTGAAATAAAATGCTCGGACAGTTTTTCAACACATTTTATGTATGTAGAAGGTTTATGTGAGTAATAAAACAAATTGTGTGAAATTTATACACTGAAGAGTGTTGTGTCCTTGGTCATTTAACACTGATTTAACAGAGTTTAGGAGTTTTTAGTTGAGTATACGAGTCATTTGATTTCTTTAGTTATAAATTAAGCATTATTCCAGTCATCTGATGTTTGTTCTTTTGATTTAATTGATTTGTTGGGTTTAAAGTTAAATATACTTAAAATAATATTCTAGGTAATAATTGACAAAAAAAAAAAAAAAAAACAATAAAATACGAAGGAAGCGAATAAAAGTTTTCTTATGCATCTATGAACAATTTCAAACGAAATAATTTAAACGACAAATCACAGCTTGTATTTTTTTATACTGATAGTCGGTTCAATGAAGTATTTTTCGATATGACTACATTTAAATTATAAACACAGTCAGTATCCATAAAGGTTTTTGTACGAATCCTTTGGTTTTCGTTACTGAAGATCACGATACTGGAGAGCGACCGACCGACGCACGTAGTAAAAGTATGTAGGTCAAACAACATAAGCATAACCGTTAGGATTCAGGAGTTCAGGAGCATGCCAATATCGAAAACAGCAAAAACGGAAGAATAAGAGAACTCTTGAAACAGACTAATGAAAGGACACCAGTATTCAGTTGGCATCAGGCTCAGACCATGAATAAAGAAATACAAGTTTCCGCCGTCGTATCACAACAAAAAAATCATTCTGCGTATGACGTAAGCGGTGACCCTAAACTGGACAATTTTAGTCGTAAATTTCGATGTTTAAAGAACAAATGTGCATTGTTTAGTTTTGCAATTTGTTTTATTTTAGCTATTGAAGACATTTTATAAGTAGTTATTTTAAATAGTTTATCGGATAATATAATAAAAATATTTTTTAGGGGTCACAGGGTCTTGTAGTTTTAAACATGTGAAACTTGTTTAAATCACTTATTTTTAGTTTCTTTTATTTGTGTTAAAAATACATAATTTATTGTTAAATTTATTGAATAAAATGTATAATTTAATGCAAATTCGTAGTATTTTTTGGTAAAATGCAATTAAAATTGTTTTCTGATTGTCAAATGCCCACAGCTGTCAAATTTAAATACATATGTTAAGCAACCATTACACGGTCCGTCATTTGACATCAATCTGTAATATAGTGTTTGTAAAAATAGGTCTGTATGCGTGCATTTGTCTGATGACTGTTTATATTTGTAGATGACAGACGTCCTCTGACTAACCGTGTAAAGGTCGCTTAAGAGCGGTTCCGTGTTTAAACTGGGAAATTTGAGTCTGGCTTGGTGAGTACTCTCGTGAATCGTATTTAGTAAATCAGCAAAATTAAAAATTATTTAAATTAAATTAAAAATAATAAACTTTTTTGTACTATTTTATTTCTTTTTGTTTTTTCTGTTTAGTAGAAATATAGTTGCCTAAGTTCTACATACATATTATGTACATTGAAATAAAAATAAAATTCAACATTTAAATCAATTTAAAATACTGTTATAAAATGTTTTGTCGTTCAATGGTTTCATTTCAACTTAAATTAAGTTCTTAATTCAACTAACAAATGCGAGTGTTCCAGTGAGTGAAATGCAACGTCAGATTACTCGCCTTACATTTCGGCCGTGAGTTGGTTTAGGTACATGTAGGTAAATTTATCAGTTTGGATATGAATGTGTTATTTTCTCAGTAAATTGTTTCACACACATTCTTGTATTAGTAATGAAAATACAAAAACAAGAATGGATTTAATTTTTGTTCTGTTCGTTTAAAAATTGTTTGTTTACGTTTTTAAATGTTAATTTATTAATTTGTTTTTAATGTCAATAAATAAATAAAATTTTAGTGTTAAACAAAACAGAAAACTAGAAAACTCTATATTATTGATACTTTAAGGAAACGTGCCTTGCCGCAAAATGGTAAAAAATTGTTGTAAACATTTTATTTATTTATTAAACCTTAACGAGTGCATATTAATAAACGTAATTTAATACGTACATATGTATATGCATAAATAATGAAACTTATTTTCAATCAAATATTTTGTCACATAAAAAGTGAGGTTATGAATATTCTTGATATTTTTTGTTTGATGGCGTTTTGGGTGTTCGAAACTATATTCGAACTTTCTCATCTCGCCAAAATAGCTGAATCGCTTTAGGCAAAGAAGTGAGATGAGAAAATGAGTGAGGCGAGTCACAGTTTCGTTTAATCCTTGAACTATGTTCATTTTGTAGGTAATCGAAAGTAATCTATTGTTCACTTCAGTTCAGCTTCTGAAACCACTCCCCAGGTGACATTAAATTTTATGAAATTGTTTTTACAACGTTGCGAAACTTTAGGTATCTACTTCTTTAAAAATATTATTTACTAAAAAAAAGATTGAGTGAAAAAGAATTTAAAAATTAGTGACGAGGAAAATCTTTTGTTTTGAATATGAGAGAAGCAAAAAAAAAAAGAAACAAGAGAAACCTCACGTTCATGAATGAAAGAACACAAGATTACGACACTTTGTCATTTTCACTTTGTTGTTGTTTCACTTGTGACGTAATTTTCACTTGTGACGTAAGCACCTTGCACTCTTTTTCCCTTTGGTTGGGGTAAATTCATAACAAGATTACACCATTTAATTGTTTTTCTGTTTATGCTTACGTCACAAGTGAAAAAAACACAACAACAAAAAGCTGAAAAAAACGTAATCTTGTATTCTTTCATTCATGCCTCACGTTTGTCAAAACAAAATATTCAATGAAAATTGACGGAATAAAAAATGGTCAATTAATAAAACTGACATTCTAGTACGAATAGTATAATAAAACAACAATAACAAAATATTTGTTGTTGTTTCGCGTGTTCTTTGAGAGAGAGTAAGGGAGGACAAGGAAAGATACTTGAAAAGGAAAAATGCTGCTAGCTTCTTTTCATAAAATTTAGTTAAACGACACGTTCAACTGAACTTAATTTCAGATTAATTTCATTGTGAAACCGGACAAGTAAAACGAAAAATGTAAACTACGTTTAAGTTTTAACGTTCAATTGAAATGAAGTTTAAACGTTCACTGTGAAACTGGGGGAAAGAAAATTAGCGTCTAAGTTTTTGATATTTATGTACATACGCACACCACATACCCAACAATAAATTGATGTTGTTAAAATAGCGCATTAAAGCGCAAATTGCGGTTTTACTGAGATATTTTGCGCTATTTAAATATTCAAATGGTGGGCTCACCTCACACTCTTCAAAAACTCATAAATTTAATTTTGTTTGATGGAAAGTGAAAATTAAGCCAAAAATTAACTTCATCGGTTAAGATGTTCCTTTTTAAAATTTAAAGTTTAAACTTAAAGTTGCGACAGACACCAACTATAAATGTCAGTTTTCTTTTTTGATAGTTTCCAAACGATATACATATCTACTTGTTTTTGAAATTCGATATAAAATAATAAAACTTGAATCACGTTCTTACTTCGGCAGATGATATTCAAAGCTTAAGGGTCCGTTTGTATCAAAATATAAAATTGTTATGTCCTTTTCGACATAACTATTAAAATCCTCTTAATAATGACTAAAATTATTAATTAATGCACGTTGTATTTATAACTAATATTAAGTTTTTTTTATATTCCACATAATGGTTCTCGAGATAGTGAGTTATGCGCTGTTATCAAAGTTAGAGAACTTCTTCAAAGAACTTTTTTGTTAAATTTTTTGTTCGTTTTTAATTGAATAAAAAAAGAGTTTTCTTACGTATAGTCGTGTTTACCATTTATCCGCGTCGTCATCAGCGATATATTTGAGGAGCAAAAGAAGGCCTTCTTCAGAAGTCTCTTTTGTCAGGTATCGTCAAGTTTTTCCAAGGAGAGCAGCTAAACGCCTATAAGTTCTTGGCTTGTTGGTGTAGAACGGTGGGGAAATCTGCTTCGAAATTAATAAGTTTTTCGAGGATTACATGTTTTCCATGGTTTGCCGACATGTATTCTGATTTCTGAATGTTTACTTCGTAAATATTTAAATGAAAATGAAAGTTTCCGATATAATCCATCTTCTGATACGCAGGTTGATTCGTTTGTGCCACACTGTATGACGATATCATCGAACTAATATTTTAAAAACATAATATAATATCATATTCACTGGTATAAGCAAAAAAAAAACTAATTTCTACAGATACAAATGTTTAAATAAATATTCAAAATTCCTTGAAGATTCAATAAGGTGTTAAACTACCTTTATGTCACTTGATTTCCCGAAGTGTTGAGTTTTTAATATACATACATATAGCTACAATTTTGATTCTTGGATAAATACCTAATAAATATGATTAAGAAATAAAGATCATACGACCGCACTAACTTTAAAAAACTCACATGAGCAATTTGTAACTAAAAACAATTTTCCGGTCGACTAAGTCATGTCAAAATAATAATAAGATGCGAAAAGAAGCAATGAAAATATCAAATAAATGTAAACATCCCCGTATTGAATTTTTCTTCAGTGTGAGTGTCATCGCCTCCTAAAGAATGTTATATATTTTCATATATTTCCGAGTCCTTGGTAGATGTACATGGGGAGAATATAATCTCTGCTCGGCTGTCATTATGAATTTTAGTTGAAATAAATTCGTATTCAAATTTATTCACTGAAGTAGATACTCCAATAAATTTTGCCTTCACTTGGGATGTAATCAAAACAACATCAAACTCAAACCGTGCGTACACATTAAACAACAGCATTATTGTACCTTACTTTGCGAACTTTTTTGTAATGCGATGATGAAAAACAGCATATTTTTACTAATTCTCGGTAAAAAAAACATAAGGTATTTCTTTTTGAAAAGCGTTGGTAGAAGCTTTGCATGTTATTGACAGGTTATTATTTGAGTGTTGTATAATTTCTGGTTAAATATGCCGTAACTGCAAAATATATGGATAAGTCCGTTTGGCTAGCTTCATTTATTGTTCTCAACGCTCGCGAATCTTACATTTATAATAATTCTTCAAATTCCCAATCTAGACTTAGGTAACAGAATATGTATACGACATACTTTTGGTTTTTGTTTGTGCATTATTTGAAGACATGTATGCTATGATGTAATCTAATGTATAATATTCTAGTCTGGTATCTAAAGTTATCTTGTAATACCCAGTTGCTCCAAATACTAATGAATATTTATTCGGCCAAACATATTGATTTTTAAAAGTGCATTCGAACGAAGTTCCCAATTTGTAGTCTCTTCTTGATGAAAGGAAAATTTCAAAATAAAATACATTGACAAACAAAGTTAAAAACATTGTGAACCTGAACAATGCTCGCATTCAATAGGATGCTACAATTGTATAGCTTTCAAAAGGCTTTTTTTCTTTAACTAAAAAATAATTTTTTGAGATTGCGTTGGTGTGATTTTTTAAATATGCCAATTTCCTTATTACTCCGAGATAACCAAAGCAGTTTTAAGATTATTCTTGTACAAATGGCCATAAATAAGTTATTATTAATTCGATTAAAACGTGACAAACAGTTCACATTTTTTGCCCACGTGATGAAAACGAAAATACTTGAAATACCGAAAACAATAATTCCAATTCTTAGAAAAATGATTCTAATAAAACGCATTGAGATTTAGAACGATTAGACATGAATCCAATGATAAATATATTCATTAGAAGTAAAATTAAAGCAATAAAATTATATTTCACACTTAGAAAAAAAAATGCGTTGTTTCGCAATTTAAGAATTGCGAATTTTCAAATTCTTACTGGTTGCGGTGTTTTGAATTGAAAAAAAATTAATACCTATTTAAATAAAAAAATATCGAACAAATTTTTGACGAGTAAAAATTTTTATACAAATTTACCGATGGTAAACTGTCGAAATTTTAAAGTTATCTATCGAAATTAAATGTTTATAACCCTATTGAGCAACGCATGAAAATTCTTGATCTTCATTATGAATGTATATACATATATGTATCTTACAAGTTTGTGAGAGCAGTGATTGGAAAAGCTTTACGTGGGTACCTGAGCGTTTAAGCTTCTAAACCCCACGGTGGGCAAACCCACTGCGAGTTCAATTGAACGTAAACTAGCGTCCTGAAGTATAATTACCGAAGTAGATTACACCGCAGTAACAAATTTGAGAACATGTAGGTATGTGCACACTCCTTGTTAAGAAGCGAGACCGATCTACATCTCTTGCACCGAAGTGCCAAATCTTTCAGCTGTGGATAACCACAGCCAGCACGAAGCTCCCCGAAAGGGCCAGCCCAATTGTTAGAGTAGAGAATGATCAAGATTAAATTCCATAAAGGACATTCCTCTCGAACAAACTCTAGAGCCCCTAACACCCGTGCTAAGTTTATTGTACGTCAAACCTAAAACGTCGTTTAGTTGAGGAAATACTCCCAACTGTAAAACTTTGACATTCTGACTTTACCTACAAAGCCACAGGGATTGCCTACCCTGAAGATGTGCCCAAGTATGTCTTGAACTGGAACCAAACTCAAGTTCCACATCTCAACTTCCGTCAATTCCACTCAACTTACTCAATTTTTGAAGGTAGTAACGCTCGTTACCCAGTTTATGTTCTGGGATAGAGTAGTTATCTACCGCCTTTTCGGGTGGCCTCCTTGAGTTACAAAGACCACCCTGCTTATTTGATACTATCACAATGGCACAAGCCCAGTGAAAAACCAACAAAACACTCATGTTATGAAAGTTCCCTTTCAAACGTTTAAATGAGTAATCGTCAAGCACACTTTCGTGATTCCCCTGCCCTAACTACTTTTGCCTGATGTAGGGCCGTTACCCAGTTAATCCTGGGATAGGTTACCTATTGAACACGGACATTACACTGAAGATGTTTATAAATAAACATTTAGGTATGCTCTGGTTCTTTATCAAGCTTATAAGGGTGAACGTCCTAGGGCGAGGCGTTCTGCCGGATTGCAGTTAGTTCACTGATCAAGACATCATAGATGCCGTAGAATAATGAACAGTTTAAGCCCTACCACCACGACAAGGTCACCATCCATCGGTAGAGATTGTGAGAGCAATTGAAAAACTGTATGAATCCACAACTGCAATGGTATGCGATGGAGATCACGTTTCTCAGAAATCCGATGTGGAAATAGGAGTTCGCCAAGGATATTGTTGTTCTCTTTGTAAATCGACGACATCACAGAAGCACTACCTGGAAGAGTATCTTTATCGGGGATGAAAACTACGCCGATGACATCGTCTTATTAGCTGAAGATCCTAAGATGTTGCAGTGGAATTTAACAGTCAAAATTCAACACAAATAAATCAAAAATGTTTGTTTTTAAAAATGGTATACTGGTAAACTTGATGTTGTCAAACAATTTCAGTATCTCTGCATAAATCTATCGTTCAACCCTAATATGGAGCATCACTAAAATATGAAACTGGAAAAAGCTAAATCAGCTATTTGCATTAAGTGGAAAAATATCTTCAACTGTTCTTATATTTTGAAAAACGCTTAAAATTTTTCGAACCCACAGCTCGAGCTATATAATGTTGTATGGTGCACAATACTGGGGTTTCCAAAGTTATGAAACAGTAGAGCAACTACTTCGTTTCTTCATAAAACAAAATGTTTAAACTCCCATTTGCCTGTCCGAACTACTCTATTTACATATAGAAACAGGATTTTTCTTATCCACTCTCAAACTTTATTTCGACTACCTTTTCAAAGTTTTGAAAATGCGCAATGCTCGACTTCCCAAAAAAATGGCTTTATATGCGCTAAGAAATAAAACACTTTGGTTTACTTAATGGGAAAGAATTGCAAATGAGTGTGGGACCCCCTTACAATTGAATTTAAATTTTTTAGATGATATAAAAAAAAAGCTATACAGTTTGCTTCAAAAACTCGATGAAAAACAACGTACCATATTTTTGGAAGAAGCAAGGTCTTCGAGTCAACGATTAGTGTATCGAAACCTAAACCACAACTTGAAGCTAAGAAATTATTTCAACTCCTCTTGCAATAAAGCAATAGTGGAAATGCTTCGTTTAAATTGTATGACTCACAGAAGTGACCTTGTACAGTTGTGTTCTATGTGCAATCTAAATATATCTGGATAATATAGCACACTTTTTCGGACGATATCCAATTCTAAGAGAACTTCGAAGAGTTTACTATAGTAAAAACAAGTTAAGTGACTTCGTAATCTACGATATTCTGAACGGCTAAAACTGGAAAATTCTTTTTGAATTCTGTAAAGAAGCATTTATTTATAGAAATAGAATAATTTCTGAATTTTTTTTAACAAAAATAAAAGCAAAATTTTATTTAAAACTAAAAATAAATACATAAATAAATATTGATATATATGTACGTAAAAAAATGCAGAATTTGAAATGCAAAAACGTTTACAAAACCATAAACATATGAAATATAAGGTGCCAATCTGGCAGGCGACAATTATCATTTTTTTTTTTTTTTTTTCTTTCGGTAGGTGGAAATCTTCAAAAGACACTTGATAATATTCGGTATCAAGTAGTGTGGGACTTCTACCGCACTAAAACCACCTAGAATTATGACCAATCTATAAAAGATCGACAAATGATTTTAGTTTCTCAATTTTTAGTACACATTTTGGGAAGTTTGATGATTTAATACTTTCCCATCGCTTTTAGACCATCAGCTCATGAGGCTTTGTTCTTCTTAGTCTCCGAACATTGGTACGTACATTTAAGACTGTCTCCATTTCGGAGTTAGTGTGACTAAGCAGTCGCTGATTGTGTGATACAGCGTGTTTTCTAATTACTTCTGTAACCATTTCTACTTGAAGGTCACGATGTAAATCGCTGTTTCTTATATACCAAGGGGCGTTTACTATTCCACGAAGGACTTTGTTTTGGAATGTTTGGATGGTTTCCGCATTTGTTTTCTTTGTACAACCCCAAAGTTGGATGCCATACGTCCAAACAGGTTTTAATACCTGCTTATACAACATTAATTTGTTTTCAATTGATAGGTCAGAGGTTTTTCCCAGTAACCAGTACATTTTTCTATATTTTAAGTTAAGTTCTTCCCTTTTTTTCTTGATGTGCTCTTTCCATTTTAGCTTTGCATCCAAAGTCATCCCAAGGTATTTGGCCGTATTGGAGTAAGGTACTACTTTACTATTAATAAAAAGTGGAACATTATTAATCTTTTTATTAGTAAAGTTTATATGCGTTGATTTTGTTTCATTAAGTCTGATACGCCACTGTTGCGTCCATTCTCTTATCTTGTCGACTGCATATTGCAGTTTTTCTGTTGCCTTTACAACGCATTTATCTGACACTAATATCGCAGTATCATCTGCAAAAGTGGCCATGATCGCATTGTTGTCCACTGGAATATCCCTTGTATACAACAAATACAGGGTTGGTCCTAAGACACTTCCTTGTGGTACGCCGGCTTCGATTTTCTTAAGTTCCGAATACTCTTGCTCGTACCGTACTATAAAAAGTCGGTCGGTAATATATGATTTGAGTATTTCATAGAACTGCCTGGGAAGGTCCCTGTGCAGTTTGTACTCGAGCCCCAAATGCCAAACCTTGTCAAAGGCTTGAGCAACATCTAGAAATAGAGCGGAACATACTTGTTTTTCTTCAAGTGCTTTTTCAACAACATCCGTAATTCGATGTACTTGGTCTATCGTGGAATGTTTGTTTCTAAATCCAAACTGATGATTTGGTATTAGTTTTCGTTCTTCTATTATTTTGCTTAGTCTATTTAAAAGCAGTTTTTCGAAAACTTTTGCCATAATTGGTATAAGCGATATTGGTCTGTAAGATGTAACTTCGGTTGGTGGCTTACCTTGCTTTGGTATAACAATGACTTCTGCAATTTTCCAATGATGTGGAACATAACGGAGCTTAAGGCATGCATTTATTATGTATTGGAATTTTTTGAAGGCTGTTGTTGGCATTTCTTTCAAGACCTGAGCCGTAATTAGATCATACCCGGGTGATTTTTTATTTGATAACTTGTGATGGCACATGCTTTTTACTTCTTTGAGCCTTACTAAGGGAATTTCTAAGTCATCATTTTTATTAAAAAATTGTAAGTTATTTGCCCCTGCACTTTGTGGAAACGGCTTAAAGACATTCGAGAGATGATCTGCGAAGAGGTCAGCTTTTTGTTTCGGATTTGCAGTCCATTTTCCGTCTTGTGCTTTGATGGGCGGATTTTGTTGTTGCGGTCTATTCAGACGTTTGGTAGCTTTCCACAGTGAGTAATCAGTAGAAGCATCCGTCGTCAAACTTTCAAGAAAACTGCTAAGTGAATCATTTTTGAATTCATAGATTCTTTTTTTCAATTCGTTTAAATACTCTCTTATCGCCCGGAAATCTCGAAGTTTGCCATTTTCTTCGAGCCCTTCTTTTTTCCAATTTTTGACAATTATCATGACATGTCTATAATGTTATTTAGGGCTTGTTTCACAATATCTAAGTAAGTTTCAATTAAGCTATTCGGAACTTTTTTTGGCAGAAAACAACAAAATATTACATAGCAAGCAACGAATTTGACTGATGAGTATTTTACTTGAAACTGACTCCGAGACTGTGAAACAAAAGCCCTTATAAGAAACAAAAAATGTGTTTCCATTACTGAAATTTTAATAAATATCTATCTATAATCTAATCTAATCTAAACTAATCTGTATATCTCTTCAGGTAGAGTGTTCAGAGAACAATCTAAAATAGCTATACAATATAATTTATACACACTTGGCCCTATTGGCATTCATATGAACTTTTTGTCCTTAGGAGTTAGTTGCATTGGAATCAATTATTTCGTAGGGTTCAACAGCTATCACTATTAGGTACATTTTGCCAAAGCCAGAAATGACCCAAGAAAGACTTGGAACATCATTAATGAAATCTTAGGAAAGAAAAAACCCACAATTGATGAGATAATATTTAAAAACTTTCCCAATGATAAGGTCCGACAAAATTAGCAAACGACTTCGTTGAACAATTTTCCTCCCAAACTCATTGTCAATACATGTGGCCAAAAGACATCTTCTCATGAAAATCAACTCATTTTGCAATCAATCTTTGTGGAAGAAGCAACTTCAGCTGAGGTTTTCTATATATTGTCTAAAACAAACTGTAATAAAGGACCAGGAGCTGAAGGCATACGAGCGATTGACCTTAAAATGAACGCGGAAGTACTTGCTCCAATCGTGAAGGAAATAATAAATAGAAGCCTGATGCAATGTTGTGTGCCGAAAATTCTAAAAAAAAAAAAAAGTTTATAAAGGAGGGACAAGAAACTTACTGACTAACTACAGGCCTATTTCCATCTTACCTTTAATTGAGAAATGTCTTGAAGAAGTTGTTGTTAAACGTAAAAACAGTTTTATTGAATAATATAAGGTGCTTAATCCTAATCAATACGGCTTTCAAAAGGGAAAAAGCACAAATAAACTACTAGGGGATTTTGCAAATCATGTAAATAAAGGCTTAAATAAAAATCACAATGTACTGGTCATGTTCTTAGACTTAAGCAAAGCCTTTGACACTCTTAATCATTTAAAATTAGTTAAAGTTTTAAACCTATAATTGGGATAAGAGGAAATATGAGTAGATGGATGCAAGACTATTACTTAACAAATAGAACATTTATAGTCAAAATCTTAAATATGCTAAGTGATGAAAAAAGTATCTTTTTTTTGGAGTGCCTCAAGGATCGAAACTTGGTCTGATTCTATTTAACATTTATACAAATGAACTACTGCGCCTTTTGAAAAGAAGTACTGCCTTCGCCTTTGCTGACGACTTTTCTATCATCGTTGCACACAAATCTCTACAGGTGAAATATCTCGGCGTGATAATAGACGAACATTTCATCTGGCTTGAACAAGTCAAACGAATTCGACTCCAATTAAAAAGTGCTATGTTTGCCTTAACGTACTCGACATCCGATGTGCTGAAACAGGTCTACTATTCCTAAGTCGAATCTCGTCTTCGATATGGAATATTGGCCTGGGGAAGCACATCCAAAACACATACAGATAAGCTAATCAACCTTCAAAGAAGACTGCTTAAAATAATTAATTCTTCCCAATTTAAGGTTTAAGATGTGAATAATATATTCAAGATGACATAGCTATTCTTGAGGACTATGACGATCAGCGATTCCAAAAACCAATTACTCACTCTATAAATACAAGAAGAAGAGCACAAGGACTGTTACAAATGCCAATTTTCTTTAACAATCATGGAAGACGTGAACTCAACTATTTGATGCCACTCTTTTTAAATGAATTACCAGCTAATATGAAGAACATAAGAAATTTTAAAAAACGAAAAAAACTTAATAAAATCAACTTTTTGAATTTAAGTCAATTATAAATTAACATTACAACGTCTATATTAAAAATTAAAAATTAAAATTCAATTTAGTTAAAAAATCATTGGAATAATTAATAACCATTAATTGAAATGTGTATCATCCTAATGTCTTGCTAATTTTTGCACTTTATATAATTTTAAATCCTACTTTCTTACTTTGAAAATTGTACTTTAAAAGATGTAAATCACCTGCAGATAAGCCAAAAGCTTTGCAGGTAAGCTAAAATTGTTAAAAACTTTAAGAAAAAATAAAAGTTTTATTGAATTGAAATTGAAAAATTGAAACGTCGCTAAGTCCAATTTTTGTTGTCATTACATATATGTATCAGTTTTTTGGAGATTTATTTTGGAGGTTTTTTATTAAGACAAGTTTTTCGCTTAGCTTCCGGCATATTATTTTTATTCACCTATATAAATAATATGCTTTGCTTTTATATTATGTGCATTGTTTTCTCGTATGTTTCCCTTTTGCCAGTTTGTTTTTAGTATGCACATACATATATTTAATTAAATTAAAATAAACAATATTTAAAAAAAAACAAAAAATGAAGAAAAAATTAAATCAGCCATGGGAAGGAAAATACATTTTAAACCATTAGGTATATCCCTTTCAGCAGAAAGCACTTGACGATATAGACTGCGTGACTAAACATGAGTATTTAATCCCAAATGGAAAAGCAACATAGAAAACGGAGATGGAGACCAGAAAACGAATTGAAAAACACCACTATAGTTGAACTAATGTATATTCGGTTTGCAAATGTGGAAAAAGATTCCAGTTCATTGCCTCAGAATAGATTGTAGAAGAAGATGATGGCTCTTGTTTTCCTTCACCTGATCGACTTAGTCCTCAACCTTCCTAACCCATAGATGAGAGAAATCCCACCCTCCAGTATTAATAAAAAAAAAGGAAAAAGAAAAACTGGGTAGATTCAGTATTATTTGTGTGTATCTTTGGTGGCGTGCCTTCGAAAATGTTTTCAACTAAAATGTATCTGCATTTTCACATACACTTACCGGAGCTTTTGGATGGACACAGATAAATATATGTATACATGTACAATCTGCACTTGACGTAAATTTTCTCCGGCAATAATAATTCCACAGGGAAATTGAATTGAAAATATCTAAGTGGATTGGACAGTTTGGGGTCACCATTGGAATAAACGACAAATTTGCATGTCTTATCACAAGACGTCCAGTTAAGCACATTCTATTCTCTGGTTCAACAGCAGTTTCTACCACAAACAACCACCTACTATATATTAAGCCATATGCTTTAATTTCTTAGATTGGTCTGCAAGTAGGTGTAGGTTGTCATTGTCAACGGTAAGTGAATTTGTAATAATTGTTGGATTCATTTCCTATTTTTAGCTTTGAAGTCGGTGTTCGAGTTAATGATATCGTGTGTTATACAAGTTATTAATTAAAAACTGCATTGACTTTTAAGATGGACTTTGTTATTAGGGTGTGGACACTTTACAATTATAATCAAATTTACAATAAAGGAAAATATTTTAAGTATTTCCAAAATTCGTCTTCACTTTTCCATTATCCAAAAATGCTACATGATCCCTGTAGGGATCACAATCACAATTTGTCTATTTATTGAGTTTGGTAAAGTACCTTGTCCGCGAGACCAATTGCGTCATATTCGTATCGTCTTTGTTTGTTCCAGGACCTGGTCTTTCACAAGCATTTTCTGCCCTCTTGTTTCAAAAAATATGACTTCGCATACATATTGTACGAGCACATTGAATATGAATACATATATTTCAATATCGCAATGGCAGACGAAATTGAACCTGATAAGGAATTCCACATTAGTGTAGTGCATCTAAACAAAGGATCTCTAGGATGGGCATTTCTTACAGTAAGGGATCAATTTGTGGTCAGATATGGTTAAATGTCACTTTTTGAAATTTTACGTGAGATCATTTTTCAAAATGCAAAATGAAATGAAAAATGAGGAAGATGTTTTCACAAATTAATTTTGTATTTTTCTTTTTTTTCTATATTGGTAAGAATTTAATTTGAGAAAACAATATTTTGATTTTTTATTACATTCTGGCTTTTTCCCCACTAGTAAATTAGTATACAGTGTCTTTTGGACTGCGTTCTCAGTGTCACTTATTATAACTTGACAGTAGGTACCAGCTGAGTTGGTTGTGCTGATATATTTTGTTCACGATGGCGTTTTTGACGTGAAGGCTTTTTCATATTATCTTCTTTCTTCAAAACCTTGTCACTCCTGCTGTCATGCGAAGCATCTTCACCGGTGTCTTTTTTATTTGTTATTATTTTCTGATGCGAAAAAGATCTCTCCACCCTAGAGCTTTGTTCACATTAGTAAATGCTGAACAGGTGTGCGTTAAATAAAGTATCCTAAGAAATCACTGTCATTTGGACGGAAGCGGAGACGTTTTTCAAAATCACATTCCTTTACCCCTCTGTTATAATTTCATCCTGTTTAAGCAGCTATGTATATTTTCGTAGGTACTCGGCCTGAATTTTATTTGTAATTATTGTATTTTCGTTTGGAGATAATTCATTTGCAATACTGAAGACTTCTACAATTCATTGACATATTTTGAACCAACGAAAATTTCTCTGATATCTCGGATTCCTCAGTTTTTTGGTTCACGCCTACATATATTTTACAATCTTGTACTATTTTGTACAATTTTGCGTGAAATTGTGAACGTGTGAAAGGCAAAACATTTAACTTATTTCGTTAAAGGCTGTGAATGAAACTCGCTGAAATTTGGGTTCTTAATCGGTATTATGTATATGCGCCTACTATACATTTCTACGACGCTGATGGTATTTTAATGTTGATAGGGTGCATAATTTTTACGGATTCGCGTTATTTAGTAAGGAATGAGAATTTGTCAACTATGACTCCCCTTCTTCGCATCTCAACATTGAATTTATCAATGACGCCATAAAAACTTGCTGCAAGAACTTCAATGAACGATCGGTAGAGATTGGCGTACGTCTCTAGAGTGACTTTCGGGTCTTGTTGCACCTCGCTGATTTTTCATAAGGTTTGTAAAATTTCGCCTGTTTATGGTGTCCCTCGGGACGTGATGCCCTAATCAATTGCTCAATTTGTTTAGGGGCTAATACGGAACTGAATATTGCATCGTTTTTGGCGACGTCAAATACAAAACACATAACACATAAGGTGGTCCAAATGCCAGTCATGTATACTGGCATTAGTGTTAAATGTTCAGCTTATAATTGACAGAAGACAGCATTGAGTTTTCCAGGCATCAAATTCCTCTTTTGGTTACATACTTTATTTTTGGTTTAAAGTAAATATATGAAGATAAGTTTTAATAAAATTCCATAAATCATTCATATATTTTCCTTTTTGTATTTTAAACTATTAAAAGTTTTTAAATTTCTAATATACACCATAAAAGAAGACCCTATATGTAAAATAATTTCTAACTAAAGACTAATTTGATTCGAATGTAAAGTTATTTACAGCGAAATTATTTCTCTGTGCCCAGGAGTATATTTTGCTGATGTTGTCCATATGTATAATATTTCAGACTTGTGGCATGATTGTATCCATAATGACCCCAACTTTTTCTCATCAAGCTATGATAGATATAAATCCGAACTCAGATTCAAAAGTATAAAAAAAAAACAAATCCAAAGGGCATTCGCCGCTGAGCATGATCGCTCTATTCGATATTTCGCTGAAGCTGAAGTATGCGAATGATTAATCGAAAGTTTAATTAGGCGAATCTATCCCTACATGGGGAATATTCATATCATAAGTGACGCAACCAAAAATAACTTTTCTGAAGAGAGCACAAATTGCCATTGATTTTCCATTATGGTTGGTCCGGTGGGTGAATAAGCTACCGAGAACGAAGTGAATGTACTCTGCTGGTCATATCATCATCATCATGCATCCACCAGACCAGAGAGTGTAAATACGAGTATACCATTGCCACAGTATCATCACTGCAAGTGCTGAAAACTCGAATAAATTGATAGATATTTCAATTTTCGCCTTTTCGGTTTATCTAGCCGCCTCACTCGGTAAATATTTTGTGACCAGCAGTAAATTGACAATGCGAGATGGGTTCATCCATGGCCATGGCCTGGATCATGTTTTACTCGTTATGTGAGCAGACAGCACCATTCCCCCGGAGGAGGATGTAGGTATGGGAGATTACATGTAAGTATATATGTATATTATACATGTCGGCCTTAAAATGACAAATTCTTTTTAAAGTTGAAATGCATAAGGGATATAGGTGGGGATGTCGACAGACGATTGCAGCCAAAGATGCGTGGTATGCCACAAAGTACGCTAGCCTTTGGCCACAAAATCCTGTCAGTTGGTGCGCCAATTTAACATGAAAAAGATTCAGATATGCAATCTATGTAAGTAGGTATTTCAATAATTTTCCATTTCTTTTCAGTTAATTTTCCACATTCAATGAAAATAATTCTGAATACCTAACCTATTGCGAATAATACCACAAGTATTTTGGTTAATTGCAACAAAATATCAGTCTATTCATTCGAAAGGGATGTGATTTCAATTTGATTTGTATAATAAATGCGGGGGTTTTATTTGTAATTATTCATTTGTGAGACTTTAAAAATGTATACAAATTGTTGAAATTTATTCTTTAATGCATGCTTAAACTTCGTTTAAATTAGTCTAAAACGTATTCAATGTGTATGATCGCTTCTTTATACTCTTTTAATAACCTGTAATGAAGCGTTAAATTTTTCCTTATTTAAGACCGTTTCCTTCCCCCTTCAGCGCCTAGAATTAACTTAACGATGTATTTACCCTCATCGTAATGCTAATAGTATTTTTGTTATTTGTTTTAATTATATACATATATTCCCTTCCCATACTCTCTTTTGGGAGTAAAAGGTATTTTTCGTTCGTCACTCATACAATTCACACCATCTCTATCCAAAAAATATTATAAGTTGTGGTGGAATTTTTATGAGAAATTTGTATTAAGGTCCGAAGATCCCAGATGAGACTTACGCTTTGGGCTTTTAAGCTATAGCTGTCCGCTGTGAACTTTTTTTTTTTTATTAAAGTAGGCAATAAATATTGGTCAATACCAGTGATGCCATTCGTGAATTTTAGAGCGAAGTGTTTCCAGAACAAAATGGTACTGTTTTGCCCTAAAGCGTAGTGTCGTCTTAGAATTGAATCACTTATTTTCAAAGCATGACAAGTCCACTTTTTTCAAAATCCATATTTACATAAATTTGCTATCTAGGGATGGCCACGTGTTCCGGGGAGAGGTTGGAAGATTGGTAACATACCAGACTGTTTAAGTTATTATTGTTGTTATATTGTACTATTCGTACTAGAATTTCAGTTTTATTATTTGACCATTCAATTTGACCGTCAATTTTTCATTGAATGTTTTGAACAACCAACAACAACTTAAAGGTTTATTCGTTTTTCCATTTTTGGCTTGACATATAGCTATTTGAAGGAGTGCCAATTCCTATCATCAGTCTCCTTATTAGTGGTGCCGAGCTTTAATCCAATTTTATTATGAAAAACTTTTTCACATGCACATCATGAGATGCGAACCCACGCATTATCAGATTTGCTCAGTCTTCGAAGTCGTATGCACATTCAATTGATATACAAATAGATATTGATTGAGAATTTGATGCTTTATAATTTGAGCTTACAAAGTTTGTTTTTATAGAATGTATGAGAAAAACAATTATTTTATTTATTCAATATTTATAGAATGTATGAGAAAAACAATTATTTTATTTATTCAATATTTTATTACTATGAACTATATCTTTTTTATAACAAAGTTTTCAAACAAATTTCATTTATATTGGAAAAGATAGGTACATATGTAAAAAAACAACGAATATAGGCGTGTTTCACTGTCGAATTTCCTGGATAAATTTTTGTCAACTTTAAGGCTATAAGAAACCTTTTATAAAAACTTCGTGAAACAAAAGAATTGACAAAGAAATACGGCTGCGAAACAGCAGTATTAACGTCAGTTTGTATTCTAAAATCAATATTAAATAAATATAGGAAAGTAATGCGTTCTTTTAGTCACAATTGTTGACTATTGTTAACAATTGTTCATTTTTGTCGTTCCTTTAATACCAAATTGTAACGAATTTGAACTATTTGACAACTCAACCTCGTTCCAAAATGCATTGTTGAAGCCTTTGAGAAACCACGATTTTTCGTCGCTAATCAATTTTAAAGTTTGGAAAAATGTAATATACTACTAATATACCTTGATTTCCGTTTGACAGACTAAGAATTTCTAACAACGAGTCGTTCCAAAATGAAATTGTTACAATCCTAACAAACTCTAACAATGGCACATTAACAAAATTTTTTGACACAACAACAATAACAATATTGTAATTAAAAGAACGTACCAAAGGTACATCATTAATCATGTGGAAAAAAATAATAAAACTTCATTTTAACAGGCGGCTATGTTCTCACTTTTCCATATAGTTGGCTCTTTTACACCACAAGAGCTCTTGTGGGTAAATTTCTGTTTGCCTCCTATTGACTCTTATTAATTTGGGGAGATTTTCTTGGTTTGATAATAGTGTAAAATTCCCTATTGTCGATTTCTTGCATTCAAGTATGATATAGGAGGTAAAAAAGTGAAGTGTTTTCAGAAAAGAGGAAGTGACCGGAGTGTTGACATGAAAACGAAGTGAAAAACTCCGATCGAAGTGACAACGGCATCGCTGGTCAATACTCCCTGGTGGATCTCCTACAGCTTCACTCGGGACTGGGTTCCTTCTTGGTTCCACCCCGTTTTGGTTAATACTCCCTCGAGATCTTTTCCAGATCTGCTTGGGACTGGGTTCCATCTTAGTTCAACCCCTTTCTATTATTATAAGTAATAGGTTTCGGTTAATACTCGCTTGTGGATCTCTTCCAGCTTCATTTGGAACTGTGTTCCTTCTTGGTTTCACCCCTTGCCGTATTATAAGTTGTAGACAATAAGCCTTATATGAAATACCATGTTTATAAGCCGTATATAAAATAACCTGTTAAAATTACCTTTAAGCCGATAACTTGAATTACAAAGCACCGAATTAAACAACTAAAATCTACTTAAATTGTTACTATACCGACTGCTTTGATAAATTGTAAGCTAAATAAAATTAATTATAAAAAACCGCATTATCGGAGTTTTGAAGCCGCGACCCAAATAAAACACGTTTATTCCATTATTTTCTCCCAACGTTTCGTGATTTTTCCCCACTTCTTCAGGGGATATAATTTTATTGAATATATCATTTAAAAAAAAAGTTTTTCATTAGGTAATGATATAAAACTATTATCACTTTGCGTACTTTATATTTAATCTTTTTACATATTTGTCAATTTATCCTATATTGCAAACAATCCCACTACAGCACTGACACAAAATCAAAATAAATTAACAAATATACGGAGTATTCAATACAAATTACTAGAATTCGCGACAGTTTGTTGTAACTGAAACTCCACTTTTCCTTCTTATTTGTTATTTGTTTAACGATGTTCAGTTCTCGATCATATTAAGATTGTGCGGTAACCATTTCACTTCAAAATATCCTCCCATATCCATCAAGCATTCGTTTCGTAGCAAGCAAAAGGTATCCCATAATTCACGAAAAATTCGTAAATTGGGGCTATTTAATAGTACGAAGAGTGTTGACAACGAAAAAAAAGCTGACAGTTCAAGGTAAGTAAAATTGGACCACTGTACGAAAAAAAAGGCATCTTCATTCGATTATACTGCATGAGTTATTTCCTAGTCGTAGTTATCGGTCAGAGTTGGCCATCCAGATCTTGCGAATTAACGCCATTGGACTTTTTTATTTGTGTTTTTTTGAAGTCAAAGGCATATGCAAACAAGCCCACGACCATCAACGCCTTGAATGAGAAAATGGGGATGCGTATCAATTAAATTCGGCTACATTTATGCGAAACGTTGAAGCTTTTAATATAAGAGTAGGTATAAGTACTTGCCAGCGACGCCGGCCGTGTCGTTGGCGTCCATTTATTCGATGTACTGTTTCATACATACATAGCCCCAATCAACCTGTATACTCTATAAATCAATAATAAAATTAAGCTTTCTAAAAATCTGTATTTTCTATCAAAAATACATTTTGCATGAACATTTGAAATTTGTTTTGACCAACTAAGATTGTAATTGTGGATTTTGGATGAAATCTTATTCTTCCTTCCGCTTATTTTTTCATTAGTAGTGACAATGAAGCTTACATTGATTTTCCCAACGTTTCGACAGAGATTTCTGTCCTCTTCAGGGGATGTTACTTTAAAACAGATTTAAAAAAAATATAAAATAAACAATCAAATACTTAAAAAACAAAATTATTTAAAATTTAAATAATTCAATAAAAAACAATTAATTTATATGAAAAAAAAAACAATTTTTAAATAAAGAACTTCGACTGACGAAGTATTGTCGAATGAACTACAAAAAAAAAAGTTATTCCATTTCAGGGGTGCATAACCTTATATACCTTTAAGCAGATATAATCAAATCAAAAGTCACTTCCGATGGTAGTCACATTTTTGTTTATGTTGGCTTGCATAACATGTCGTAATTTCGAAATATCTTGTTTTAACTGCACCTGTAGATGATGCAGATATTTTGTCTAGGTACACTACTACTGTTCGTAGTCTGTGTTTTAAGTTCCACACTTTTCATCTTTTGTTCTTTCTTGCAACGTCTGTAAATCACCGTTAGTATGATACAATCTTATGTTTTTTACCTTGTTCTAATTATTGCATAACAATCTCTCTTGTTAAATCCAAGAAATGGCCTATGGTTTCAGTGTTTCGCCAATTCTTTTCTTAAACACAGAGACTCAGAGACACAATACTTGTACCCGCCTACTCTTTTATTAGATTTAGAACACGTTCTAATAAGCTCAAAATATTTCGAAATTTTTGTAAAATTCGCCGACTCTTTTGAAACGTATCGGGGGTGCCTTTTTTAATGCTACGTGTAAGTATTCTTAGAAATTAATAATATATAAAACATGCCTACAATGTTTTTAATTCAGTATTACAAACTATATTGAAGAAAAATTAATGACTTTTGATATCCTAAGAATTAGCCTAAGAATTAGGTTATGAAGTTAATTAAAAATGTTTTCACAAGACTTAAAATACCAAATCATATACCAGAATCTTCACAAAGAAAACCGCAACTACATTCGTATGAGCATGGTAGATAATATTGTTTTTTGAGATTTGGAATATTTTGTAAGCCCTGGAAACGGTGGGTATGTTGAATGTAATAATTACTATGTTGATTAATTGTGGCCAATTATAAATATGTATACTACCATTCAGTTTATACACATAGAGAAATCATGTATAATTTCAAATACTGCTCGTAGGATGTCGTTACTATCAACTTGTTTTTCTTTTACTCTTGTAGCAATTATTCTTGAGTTAAAAGGCAAGAGAAATAAAGAAAAACAAATACAAATGTATGCAGAAGAATTTTGTTATGATCGGATTAAGTGGTTTCGGTTTTCGTTACAGGGAATTAGGCCAATAATAATTACTTGATATGCTCATTTAGCGACATCTACTTCGGTGAGATTGAAACCATCTTGATTCCTCTATGTGTATAAACACAATGATACTCCGTTGATTGGAGTTATATTCCTATTTCGTATCTACAAAATAACATAATATTAAATAAACCGACGTACCCAAAATCCGTCAACTATAATATGTGCGGTGGTTATTCTTAGAATCAGTGTTCATATTTGGGTAGAAACATATACATCGTAGAAACTGTATTGAAAAGGAGATTAATTTTTTTTTGTCTAAATGTTATTCATAATACAAAAATAGTATAAAATAAAATTTTTGAAAAAGGCTGAAAAATTTTAATTTTTCTTAAGAATTTTCTCAGATACAAAAAGGTTATTTTAAACAATTTAACTTACAAATATAGAAAAAGGATGTCACCTGTTAAGCTATAGTTAATTAAATATATGTTCATGTTGTGTTTTATTTATAATAAAATGAACGACTGGGTGTCGCTTGAATTTGCTCTTGTAGCAAAATATGGGACTACAAAAAAATAATATATAAAGTAATGTTGAAAGGCGAAAACTACCAAAAGGCCTAAACGTGAAATCAAGTTGAATGGTAGCTATTATAAAACAGTCGTCTAGTAAAAAAAAATTGCCATCTTGTGTTAAATTTCAAAATTAAGTGGTATACCAAATTTTAATTATATCTGTTAAGCCGTTATCAAGTTATGGCCAAATTTGTAAAAACCGTTAAAACCGAATCTCCGTTATGGGCATTTTTAGCCAGAAATCTGAAATGCATATTATATACTAACATTGATCCAAATATAACGTTCACAAAATTTTATCAAACAGCCGTTTTCGAGCAAATATACAAAAACTAAAACGCGTTATATGGCTGGTACCCGTTATAGCCGGTCTAAAACAAAAATTGAAATTCGTCCTAGGGAATCACCAAAAAGTGCTATAAGCCAAGTTTGAAGAAAATATATCAAACCGTTAAGGCTGTTGCTCGTTGAACAGACAACTGCACATCCGCACATTCGCACATACAGACCGACGAGCGGCATGACGAAACCTCCTTTTTTGGGTTTCTCTATCATCGTAATGTCAGGTTTGATTAAAATCTCAACATTTTTTTTTACACGAAACCAATACTTGCCCTATTGAGCAAGTATTGTCAACGGTTTAATATACCTAATCCGTAGTTGATAAAAATCATTTTATCTTAGAATTTTTTTTAGTTTCTTTATGAAAATATTGAGGAACAAGAATAAATATTAGGTCACGCGTTTGGTCCATTTCTCGTCAGGTCACACAAAATGTGCAAATAGGTAGTGTAATATCTTAAAAGTGCAACCTATGAAAAGTAGTTTGGTACAATTTAAAAAAAAGACAAAAATTGTAACATTTTAAGCGTAATCTCAGTTTTGTATTTTTAATATTTTTACTTGCTCAATAGGGCAAGTATTGGTTTTATTTAAACAATAAAAATCGAGGTTTTAATCAAACCTGACATTACGATACTAAAGAAGCCTAAAAAGTAGGTTTCGTCATGCCGTCCGTCGGTCTGTCTGTGCGGATGTGCGTATGTTTGATTGTATGTGCACCGACCTACAGCCTAAACAGTTTGACGGATTTAGTTCAAATTTCGTATATAGCACTTTTTGGTAATTCAATAGAGGAGAAATTTGATTTTTTTGTTTTCGACCGGCTATAACGGGTACCTGCCATATAACATATAATGCACAAACGGTTTTTTATATATTTGGCCATAACTTGATAACGGCTTAGCCGATTACTTTTAAATTTGCGGTATAGATGTTAAACCTGACATTTAACACCAAGATGGCATTCAATTTTTTTGGCCAAAGAACCAATTTAAGCAATTTTTTGATATTTTTCGAACTTTCTTCAGAAATTAATAAATTTAATTTCTGATGATGAGCTGCATGTCAGTTCGAAATGCATTCGATTTTTAAATCAATAAAAGTAAATGTACGTTAAGTTTAAAATTTAAATCTCGTGTTTTTTTTTATAATTTATTTTTTAAATGTTGTGGTCTATAAAGGAAGTTTCTTTTTCAATTAATTTTATTTAAAAATAGTATTTTATAAAGTTTTTTCAGGCAGTAATTTATCTAGCTGATGCGAAAATAGTAATGAAACTTATAAATCTGCATGTTTTTTTAATATCTTTACAGAAGTTATTGGAATTATTTGTAAAAAATTTCTAATTTCTCATTAATTTTATTCGCGTATTTTGTATTAAATAATGTCAATCAAAGATTACCTCACAATACTTCCTCCACCATCAAAAGCAAGTGTTTTTTAACGCAAACAAATCGATGAGCATCGTATCGGCAACAGCTGTAAAGTATCAGCATCGCTAATAAGAATCTGATGCCGAATCACTGCACATTGTGTGAAACAGTTCGTTGCGGACAAAATGAGTGTTTTTTGATAAAAATAAAAGTGCTGATTAAGAAAACCTTGCATTTTATATTTTTTCATATAATTTTTAATTCCAGGCTAAACAAATTTCAACGAAAAAGCAGTTAGAAGTTTTGGTAAATTTTAAGGAAGAAAATAAAGAACTCGCTACAGGAGTTTGTTCAAAAAGTCATGGAAAAAATAGATGATACAATATGTACACAGAATAGATTATAATATGGATGTTGTATTTCTTTATGTGTGAGCCATCAATGCAACCAATAACACCAGAGAATCCAAACATTTCAAAGAAATACAAAATCTTAGTGCGGTACACAATTTTATGATGTTGGGAACTGATGAATTTCGTATGGCAGCACTTACTTTTTCATTAATTTAGTCTCTATATAAAATCTGGTTTAGTTAATCGAAAATAATTTTAAAGCTACGAAAAAAGGTAAATAAAGAATCCCAAAGTTAATCATCCTGCTCTAAGGGACTTGCGTTTTCCTCTTCAGATTCAGGAACACTCAACCATACATCAATTGTATCCATTTTTGTTTTTACTTTTCTAATTTTGTTCAAAGATATACCTACTATTTTATTAAAAATCTTCTCAAACAAAAAAAAAACAATCTGAAAAAATCACTTCTGTCAAACGTCAAAGTATGAATAATTCACAGTCGATACTTTTTCATTCACAATAACTCAAGTACTAGTCGATCAAGTTGCACAATACCGATTGTGCGATCGATCGACGGTGATGGTCGTTGCTTTTGCGATCGTTGATCGACAACCGCAATAGGGGTCAATATCAGTGGTTACTTAAATCAATTACCTATTTTACCCATTCTGTTGTTTTTCTATGTAGCTATAGAATGCTCAATAGTGATCTTTAATCATTAAAAGTAAAATTTAAGAGAACAAAGGTTCAGGTGAAAATCTGCTTTGTGTTTAAGAACTCTTGAACATGAATCATGAGTGATGAACTGAACTGCCAGGTCCTGGATGTGGGAATTGAATACTCAGGGTATTTATTTCTCATGGTATAGAGGTATTATTTTGGATTTGAACATAGATGGAGATGTCAAAAATGTATTGATTTTCGAGAGGATGTTTTGTAGGTCTGCATAAGTTTTATGAGTTATACTCGTATCTACATTTCATAGTTTTATAGTAATGTAGGTAAATGTCAAATTGAATGTAAGCTCTTCCACAATGTTAAACCTAATTAAAATGTTTTTTCATATAAGCCTTGCTGGTCTATCGAATAACCATCGCCAGGCTGTTATGTGTTTCTATACGCATATAATTGTTTTCAAATGCAATGAACGAAGATCAAGGAAACAATAGCTTCGTTATGTTTATTATATACCTACGAGTATATCTTTCACGTGTTCGACATTTTGAGCATATTAGGTACAGAACAGTTGTTATTGTCACTATCTTATACCTTCAGCAGATGATGCTTATTGGAAATGGTGACTCTGCTTTACCTTTATATAGATAAAGGTACATTCGACTAGATTGTGTGAAATTCCTTCCAATCTATATACGCAATAAGGGAATATAAACAATAATGTGGGTAGGTAGGTCAAAAGGTAAGGATATAATACTATATCTACTGTATACTAATACGTCTGAGGCGTGTCAATTGAAGAGGGATAAAATAGCTCGAGGGCAGACATGATGCTCTTTCCTTCGGGTGTAAAAAGACTTGTCGCTCTAGTCTTTGGGATCCTTCATTCATTATTGATATTATAGCCGAAGGCTTAGTTGGAATTAAAAAGGCTTAAATCAACAATGCTTGGAGATATTTGTTCTTTTCCTAACGCCAAAGACCGACCGACGACGTACTTTAAAGATAATAGGATACGAAATCCCATGTATCGATAGGTAAAAGTATCTATACGGTTTGAAATAATTATATTATAGGCATTAAAGTATATGCGCACTTTGCAAAAATACTCTCTTTTCAAATACAAAATAAATATTCACTCAGTAGGAGTAGATTTCCTACAAATTTGACCGACGACGAATGATTTTATAATGGTTACTTTTTATGGAAAATCAGACAAACGTCTGAATGAACAGTAGAAACCAAATCCACCAAAAAAAGCACAAGACGGAAAATGAATTGCAATTCTGAAACAGAAACATGACCGGTTCGCAGAACATCTCACGAATGTCTTTAAGACTTTCGCAATAGCATCTTAGGATTTGAATCCGCTAAAAGAACTTGTTATTTTATGCTTAAGGTTTTTCAACAATAAGTTTTTTTCCAGAACTCGGGACCCTGATAAGGATTTTGCTGGACGCTGAAAATAATAAAATGCACGACTGGGTAGCACGAACTTGCTAATGTAGCAAACCACGGGATTGAAAAAAATTCAATTTAATAATTTATGTTCAAAAACGAGAAAAATATTAGAAAAAGGCCTAAGCGTGAGACTAAGTTGTATGGTAGGTATTATAACACGTTTGTTTAGCCAAAAACTTTAAATGCCATTCTGTGTTAAATAATCTAATTAACTGCCATACTGAATTTAAATGAAATCGGTTAAGCCGTTATCAATTTATGGTCAAATTTGTAAAAACCGTTATCACCCATTATACCGTTATATGCATTTTTAACATGAAACGCAGTTATGTTAACAGTAGTCTAAATATAACGTACACAAAGTTTTATCAAAATCGTTAAAGCCGTTTTTGAGAAAATTTTGAAAAACTAAAACCGTTATAGGGAAGGTACCCATTATAGCCCTGCTAAAATAAAAATTCGAATTTCACCTTTAGGGAATCACTAAAAAGTGCTATATACGAAGTTTAAAGAAAATCTGCCAAACCGTTTAGGCTGTAGGTCGGTGCATAGACAATCGGACATACGCACATACGCACATATGCACATCCGCACAGACAGACCGACAGAACGGACGGCATGACGAAGCCTACTTTTTTCGTCTTCTCTATCATCGTAATGTCAGGTTTGATTAAAATCTCGATTTTTTTTACACGAAACCAATATTTGCCTTATTGTGCATTTGTGCAAGTAAAATACTGAAGACTTTCAAAATCACACTAACTTACATGTAGTTGGAAGCAAGAGAGAGAGCAAAGGCCAACAAACTAAACAGAAAATGTTTTTGATTTTACTTTAAAAGGAAATTTCTTTCCTATATTTGTCCATTTAGAAACATTCGTTGACATGGGCTACTTAGGTGCACGAAATTGGTAAATATGCACATTGTCTCTGTCCTCTGATGATGCTTTAAACCCTTCAAACAGAAATAGTTACAGAAGTTAAGAACACACTGTATCACACAATCAGCGACTGCTGAATTACATCCTATAACTCCGAAATAAAGACTATCTTAAACTCTAAATGAACAAAATACTGTGCGGAATCTAAGAAAAACCCAATAAGATTCATTATTAGATGGTCTGAAAGCGATGGAAACGAAATTTAACCCTTACGTTTTCATGTGGCCCATTGGTTGTGCGAAGTGCGTATTGCTCCTCTATCATACACGCACTTACAGCCAGCGGTTACAGTGCTCAAAATAAAATTTATTTTTAACAAATAACAACAAATTTCCATAGAAACACATATAGAAACCAAAACATTTTTGTGTGCACTGGCTAAAAAAGTCTCCTTTCTCTGTGTCTTTGCAAATAGCAAATACTCCGTTGCCTTTCGTCAAAGTGTGGACGGTGGTCTCCTCAGTGAGTCTCACACTTTCTTTAGCTAGATGCATAATTATCTTTGGTCGATGGTGTTGAATAATGTACTTAAATGTAATACACAAGTGAAGAAAAATCTGCGAATTATATTAAAAAAAAAAAAAAAAAATTAGTCAAAGTCTTACTTCTGTACAAACGTTATTATATTGAAGCATACTCGAGATAACAAATTGGTCCAAAGAGCATTGGTCTTTGACACCCCTGCTGAGGCTTATCATGACAAATAGCATACCTATACCTCTTCCCGCATCAATGAACACTCCTTTATACCAAAAGAATTAATCATAATCTTTAATCAGTCAATTGCCAACAAACACCGCAATTATAATTTTATTATTCAAACTTCAATAGGTTTCCTTTAATTTAAAACGACAGTAACAGTCTAATTTAAATATATTTCCATTGTACAATTTTCTCACCCCCAACTTCCACCTCATTCAATCTAAAAGAAATAATGTAAACATATTCTTAGAAAATACTTTGTACAAAATCGCCTTTAAAATCAACTTCACATTATGTAGTTTGCGGCTTAAGATTGCCTCTGCTTGTCGACTCTAACAAATGGCATGAAACTTTATATTAAATAGGTAAACTCCTCTCAATACCAATAGAAATGGTACACATAAAAAGTAAAGAACATTGGACTTGAATCTCTTTTTATACGAATAAATTTAAAAGGACTTTCTGAAAAATATAATATAATAATATACTAACTCATGGCAAGGCTATTCAATTTCTTCCTGTTTATTTATACATACATACGTATGGTGTATATAATGTCTATCTATATACAGAAGGTATACCTAACTATACCTATACCTAAATGGGAGAACAAAAAAAAACTCTCATAGAACGATATTAAAAGAAAGTTATTATTTGTTTGATGTTTGACTGAAAAATAAGCAAATAATTGGATCCCCATTCGAGAGATGCAACCAATACCGCACACTTTAGTAGTCGGAAACGGAATCGGAATCTTCAGTAGTGAATCAAAAATCCCTAAAGGTTGCCTTCCTCATCGGTCGATTCACATAGGCGAGAGAGGCACTTTTGGGAGTTAATAATGTTTATGACAAAGTCACAACAGGAAAGCAACAAATAAGTTTGTGTTTGAGGTCTTTTATTCGTCATCATCATCGTTCACTCACACAAGCCATAAATTCTATAGGGGTTTGCTTTTGCCATGTCATTTTCTATGAGTTTCAGTTTCATAACATAATGTTATAATGTTATCGAATAGGTAAGGTAGGTATCTACCTAACGTACCTACATTTTGTTAGCTAGTTGTATAAAGTGAGCAAACTATATGGACATTAATATCTTTATTATAAGTAGATACAACACTTTTTTAAAGATCTATGTTTTTTTGGTTTGAACGACGAAAGGACGTGTAGCAATAATGTTTTGGTTGAAAAGCCATCAAATTGATTTAAAATAGCATTTCATAACTTTTAGGTCATGAAAAGAACTTATCAATTCGCTGTTCATTTCAAAATCGACAATTCGTGGCAAACTATTAAGTTTTATTCGCGTAACAGCAGAATGAAATAAATCGGTGTTGAACATGCTGCGCAATGATCCATCATCGATGGTTTGCATCAATTTGTGCGGCAGTGCGGGCTAACATCATCTAGTTTCTAGCACACTCTTTTAGCGAATTCCAACTGGAAAATATTTCAGCTGGCGAAAATCTGTTCGGCCAAATTTTGAAAATATATTGCGAATTTTTGGAAAAGATATTGAATTTTTACTATGAATCAAAAGTGACATTTCGAATAAAATAAAGTGTATTTATTGGCTTTTTTAAGTAATATTTGTCTATTCCTTTCAGTTCGAGAAGATACTTGAAATTAACATATACATACCTAGTTCGTGGTCTGACAGTTTTGAATTCCAGCTTTGTAGGAAAATATTATTTTTGAAAAGAAATAATAGTATAGGAAAGCTAGCGACCGATTTTGGACAATGTTTTCGCGCGCCTGAATTCCCAGTCCAGTAATTGCTTGATTGTCACTCGTCAATAAATGACAATTACGGCCACCGAAAATGTCCGGAAACAAAAGATACAACCCTGCGAAGTTCAGACAAAATACCCAACAATGGTGAATAATTCTGACACGAAATATAGTTTGAAACGTTTAAAACAATAAACTTCATAACATTATCATGCCGGAAAAGAGTTGCCATAGCAGCTCTAAAAACAATATAAAATTTTTTCGAGAAAGTGACAAATCACCTTGAAAATTGCATCTCACATTAGTCGTTCGTACATGAAGAAATTCATAACAGGCATAAAGTGAAATGCCAATTTTTCGGGTAAAATTCAAAATCAGGTATTTCATTTCAGCAAATGAGTTGAAAGTTTGAGGAGTTGGGTTGAATTCAAAAAAGTTGAAATGACAACTGAAGGAATCATTTTGATTTGGAGTTAGAAAAAATATGTGTTTAATTCTTCTTCAATGTATACGTATGAATTTACGCTTGTAAGAATTTACATGTAAACAAACAAACACATAATCGAAACTTATAATTTCAATCCAGGTATATTCTAGCAAAATTTCAATAAAACATCACTGCTCGAGTATGATCAAGTTGAATTCAATTTCGTTTTTAAAGGACCGAATCTAAGTTCAAGCTGGCTTCAACAACGCATATAAACTATAGGTGGAACTTAAAACCGCGGATCTGAAGTACGGGTTGGGTACAAACTCCCGAATGACATTATCTCGGATTCAAAATCTAGATGAAAAAAATCTCGAATGACGAAATCTCAAATGACAAAATCTCTAATGCAAAAATCTCGAATGACGAAATCTCGAATGATAAAATCTCGAACGCAAAACTACTATTATACTAAAAATAAAGGGCACGACTGGGTCGCAGAAACTTGCTCTTGTGGAAAGTTACTTTCATGTTAACAACTGGAAAATTTAATTGATCAGTTTTTAAAATAAAAAGATTTTCTGTATATTTATTTATTTTCAAAACAAAATGTATGCAATAAAAAATGATTTATACGAAAGACATCACCATAGGCGATAAATCAATTACATAAAATTGATCGTATTTTGTTCAAAAATTTTTTTAATTATCGGTTTAAAAAAAAACTTTTACAAAAATAACTTTTTTTAAAATTTTTTTTCGCAGTATTATTTAAGGCAAGCAGTTGTTTTAGAATATTGAATTTCGTCAAAATCGATGAACTCGTCCAAAAGATAGTCAGTGTAATAAAAAATGGTTCTTTGACAGGTACCTACCGTTAATGAGCTGATTCTGAATAAAAATTCAAAATTCCAACGAAAGACATCACTATTGTAAACAAATCACTCATATAAAATTTTATTAAAATCGATCGTATTTTTTTCAAAAAAAAAGTGGTATTATCAGTTACGCTTATATGGTAGGTACCGTTATTTTAAGACCTAGGATAAAAAAAAAAGTCTGGGCATTTGTGAAAATAAATGTACAAAAAAAAATATTTTGAGTCGAACTGAAGAAAAACTTAAAATGTACCATCTTTACTAAGCTGTGGTTTCTTTAAATTTGTTAGAAATTGAATAAACTTTACGATATACTTACTGTCACAACTTTCTGTGACCAATTAAATGTTTTTTCCAAATTTCACTAACTTTTGTGAACAATTAAATAAAAAACTGATTTTAAACTTTATAACTTTAATTTCTTTTTATAAACCCCGAAGTGGCTTGGCCTGGCGTGCTTAAAATTACAGTCTTTTTCTTCGTCTGACAAACTTTAACAAAATATATTTTTACATCTGCTTCTTGTCGTGATTACGTCATCTGTCTGGCTCCTTCGTTCTTTTTTCGTAGTAGTAGTGGTGCAGGCATATGAAGAAAATGGTAGTATAATGGTATTGTGGCGGTATGGCAGCAGCCAGACCGAGAAAATGGGCATTTGTTTTTGCAGATGATTGTATTAAAATGATATCAGATACATTATGACTTTTGGTGCATGAACACACGGTGCTTTCAGTTGTTGTTTAGAATTATTTAAGACACCTACTTTATTAAGTTTGTTAAAAACGCAAAGTTTATGACTTTAACAGCAAAAAAGGAAAAAAGTTCCAAAATTTGTGGGTTTTCGCTTGGTACATGGTATAAGAACAAGTTTTTCGAAGTTTTAAATTTGGATCGAAACTACTCTTACTTACTGGCATACAACATACTAAAAAATTAGAATTATTATCATGCTTTACGATTTCAGCATTTTTACTTGCTCAATAGGACAAGTATTGGTTTCGTGTGAACAAAAATCGATGTGCGGTTGTGCGGTTGTCTGTGCCCCGATCTAAGCCTGAACGGTTAGTCGGATTTTCTTCAAACTTCGTTACTTTGTGGTGATTCCCTTTAGGAGAAATTCGAATTTTTGCTTTAGCCCGGCTATAACGGGTACCCATTATATAACGGTTTCAGTTTTTCTTAATCCTTTTAAAAATGGCTCTAACGATTTGGATTGAACTTGGAGTACTCAAAATTTATGGTAATGTTAATATAACTGCATTTCAGGTTTTTGGCTAAAAATGCACATAACGGAGATTTGGTATTAACGGTTTTTCTCAAATTTGACCATAAATAGAGAACGGTTTTACCGATTTGGTTTAAATTTGGTACGGTATTTAATCTAAGCATTGATGGCATTTAAAGTTTTTGCCTAAATAGAAATTTAATGATAGTTACCATACAACTTTATGTCATAGTTAAATTAAATTTTATAATTAAATTAAATTTTATAACTGCCCTCATCTACATGGTGCCCAAGGCGGACCGCCCCTGCCGCCCCACCCTTAGTCCGCCAGTGCCCCTCTACATTCCTTTTTTCTAACTTTGTCCTTGTTAAGCTATAGCTTTTTCTAAAGATGGTTACTAGAACTATATATATGTAATTTGATTGTTTGCAGCGCCTCTAACATCCAATTTTTTAAATATTGTTTTTAACCAAGCTATAAAATTTGAAATTTTAATAGGTGTAAATACACATAATAGAAATATGTATACTCAATTTTTAATGACAGCTTTTTTATCACAGAGAACTTGACCTATACTGGGTTGCCCAAAACATATCACCTTTCCGTTAGAAGCTATAACAGATGCATGCATCATGGTATACGGGGTAAGCCATGACACGACATACTCCTCAAAATATCAGAATATTTGTGACAAATAATTAATACATTGAACACATGTATATGTGTTCCTAAAGGTGTTACTGTAGTGCCATACTGTTATGGCGTCCAGAGGTACTGATATAGACCATGACCAAGCTCATATGACACTTAGGCCTTTTCTAATACATTCAAGAGTGTATATACTTAATGCAAGGCAAAAAGCATTTGTAGTTTTTTGTATAAATGTACTTACATATTATTTGAAATTTATGATAAATAAGTGTTACTCTTTATAACAGCCATTTCATATTTCCAAGACGAAATATAAATAAGGTTATTTCTATCCCTTTTTTATTGTGAATCCAGTTGCTGAATCCATTCCTAAAATTTGTTTCAGTAGCGTAGTGTAAGTAAAAAATAATATATTGGGCATATGAAAAAAAAACTAGTCGTCGTACAGAAAAAAATTGTCTTAATTTTTTTTTTTAATTAGTGGAAAATAAAAAACTTCTTTTTCTCGTACAATAATTTAATTTTATTTAAAAGTTAACGTTTTCGAGAATAATTATATTATCATCATCAGACAAGCAAAACTAAAATTGAAAATAATTTATTTACAAATTGTATAGTCTTAAAACTTTACGCACATATACACGTCTATTACTGAATCCGCAAAATTTCACTCCCCGGGAGTCGCAGTGGATCTGCATTCGCATAAAATTCTATTATTGAATCCGATGAATGAGCTGCATTATCGATCCGCGAACTACTTTTCCATTTTTGAAACTGCATTATCGTGGATGTCAAAAGTTGACATTGGGCGCGTTCAAGTGCACACGAGAAAAGCAATCTAAGATACTTTAGTATCGTAAAATATCTAATATCGCAAATTAAATATTTTTAATGATTTTAACGACCAATCTTAATCCGTCAGTGTTTCAGCAATCACTGGACCGATTTACAAGGTAAATATGCTGTTGAATAGAAGAAATGTCAAACTTGGTCATGGGTACTATATTTTTGGACAGATTTCCACGGTTTGGCCAAAAAACGACACCAAAGTTGTACTTCTGGAACTCTAAATAGTTAATAGGACAAAAATAATTATTTTGACTAAAATAATTTTTGTACCGCAAAATAAGCCATTTTTATTGATTTTAACGACCAATCTTTATCCGTCTCTGTTTCAGCAATCACTGAACCGATTTTCAAGGTTCATTTGCTGTTGGATAGAGGAAATGACAAACTAGGTTGTAGGGACTATATTATTAGGAAGATGTCCATGGTTTGGCTAAAAAACGACACCAAAGTTGCACTTCCTAAAACAACGCAGATTACGTTTTCGAAAACGGCCATTGTCAATAAATTACTAGAAATACTGCAAAAAAAACTTTATGCCTTTCGGCGATCCAAACATTTTTATTTCTGTTTCAAAAAATTCAGATTTGTTAACTATCTGCTTCTTCTTGAATTTTTTTTCATAAAAATCGCTTTCATCCGCACCAATTTTACTGCGGATTTGCTTTTCCAACATTTGTATGGAGTGCGGATGTGGTGCGGATGCATTTCGTTTTCAGTAATACCAATTTTACGAACAACGTTACTGACATTTATTCCCGCGTATGGCTTGTGGAATCGCTAATAGCAAATCTACCGAAAGTGAGTAAGACTCCCTCCACAACTCATCGTCGGATTCTCTAATAAGGCTGATAATTAATATTTTTTGTTGGAAATTTAGTTTTCCATTAAAAAAGTATAGTTTGATCCGTACGAACGGACGTTTAAGTAGATGCTCCCGCAAAAAACCTAAAAGAAGGCAAACAATCAATATTTTAATCATTTAAAAATCATAGTTTAAACCATTGAGTACTTTACGCAATTCATGGTTCCTATTTTGTTCTAAACTGGTTGACATATCATAATTTTTATAAGAACGATTAATTTACTATGTTATCATTATATATAATAAATTATAAACGGTCTTTGTTACTTTTTTTTTTAAATGTTTATAAACGTTTCTTCGCACTTTTATCAATTTTCACTCCTAGTTGAATTTTGATTTAAGACAACAGACTTTTATAAACGAAACTTCAAATTTTGTAAAGCATGTGCATATTTGAATACTATTTTTACAACTATCAGAGACAGACAAAACAAACCCAAACTTTGCTATGAAAGCAATGCTATTATTTTCCTCTGGAGATCTGTGCTTTTTGATGTTTTTATTGATTTCCACGATTATTTGCAAGCAAAGGGACTCAATTTGCATCTGTGTTAACAAGTGTTTTTCAGACAAGACTATAGATTAGCTAAATTAGCTAAAGCAAGACATATGGTCGAAAAACTCGTCGACGTTTTTTATTATTGATTTATATTTATATTGAATTCGAATATCCATAGTAGCGGTTTATAATTAGTATCGTCATAATAAACATCATAATCTTCATAATATTAATTTAAAGTTATTCACGATAAGAAATATTATATATACAACAAATAATTTTGCAACAACACCTCTTTGCTCTTAAATCTCAATTAATCTTTCTGTGCAGATGTAAAATCCAAAAGCGGAATAGTTGCCGACTTTTTCTGGAGTCAACCTAGGAAACCTAAAGTTAGATCCTTTGGTTCAATTGAGAGAGTTGTGGTCTCATTCAATGTTATAAACTTTGTTGGAATATTAGAAGTAATTATTCAATAAATGACGAAACCAATAGATATAGAAATTTTTAATCAGGCATGTCTTTAAAGAAAAGAATAACAAAAAATATCTCTTGTCCTTTAACTAAAAAAAACCGATACAAATGATGTTTAACTTAGTTATGTGGGGCGTCGAATCCTGGAATTCCAAAAACACACTACGCCACTGTCTCTGTTCAATCAATGAATATGTTATGCATCATTCGTAATAATACATACAAATAATAAAGGTTCAGATTTTATTTCAAATTTGTAAGTTGATTGGATGAAATATAATGATAATTTATTGGATCAATGTAAATTGATTCTTCGGCAGGATGGCTAACATTTCAATAGGTCATTGCAATGCATAGTTCATCCGGCCAACAATTTCATTAAAATAACTTTATTTATTGGAAACTGTACCTACATATAAGGTCAACATGTTAATTCTATTGACAATTCCTAAAGTACCTCATCTCAGACAGACTGACTGACGGATTGAATGCACAAAAATCCATAATAGCCAACATCCAGTGTGAAACACTATTTGGTCTCGACAGTCCTTCGTTGTCGTTTATGGTCGTCCTCTTCCCATAGAATTCTAGCTACAAACATTTAGGATAAACTAATTTGGCTTACTCGTCACCAACACTGGCATGCGAATGATCCAGAGGATGCGGCTGACAGGGGAGGATGTTTATAACATAGAAGTGAATGCAAGCAAAGTAAGGCTCTTCATCTTCCAAATAAAATAAGGGAGAGACGAGAACGCTTGACAACTGACAAATGTACCAGGACGCGTTGGCCGTTTGTTTTAATTTACCACCCGTAGTTTGGACTGCTTCATAAGGGAAATCGAGTAGACTTTGACATTAATTGCGTTAGAAGAATGGAATACCTTCACTGTGAATGTATTTGGTCGCTGTACCACTCATACTTGACACCACCACCGCCATCGTCGCCACAGTGTCGTTTGGTCGTTCACACTCGTTCTTTGGGATGGATACGGATATACGGAAGTATTTTTTTCGTCCTTTCAGTATGGTTCGTTTATTTGTCACACCGCGTTGGGTGTTTAGGGCCCACACTTTGCTGCCGCCGTTCTTTTTTTGTTTGCCTTTCTTTAAAAAATGTTATCAAGTTTCAACGCACGTATTCAAACTTAAATTATTTTGTGCATTTACAAAGAAAAGGACTAAAAAAGGAAATATGTTTGTACATAGGTTGATACGATGGCAAAATAATCTCAACGGGGATACAATTGAAACACAATAAATCTTAATCTAACCTAACAGCAAGAGGTCACAGTCATTTGTCTTTTGATTAAGTTTAGGTCTGTTAATCGAATTATCACAAAAAGGACCAAACACTAAAATTCTTTGCCAAGCTACAATAAATTACCTACTTTATCATTTTAAACCACAATTTAGTTGCTTTAAAATAAATCGGTAGGTACCTATATCTAGCTATGGAGTTAAAAATTAAAATATGTGGTTTTCCAAATCTATAACCATCTGAATTTTTTCTCAAATGTCGTCTCTATTTCGGCACTATAATCAACCACCCAGTACGTAATTGCTTATTATACCTCTATTACAAGTCCAAATGTTTTATAATTATATAAGGTTTTTGATTACAGAGGCATAATAAGTACTATGCATTCGCTGTTATGCCTTTATAAATAAGGCTGATAGAGTTTAGTCTCCCAAATAATTTATTAAAAAAAGTCGATGAATTTTTTTATTTGGTTTTTAAATAACGGGATAGTGATAAGAAATTAAAAAAAATTACTTTGTCTTAATTTTTGTTTATAACATTATAACACTGACTTAAGTTCCTACTCTTTAGGTTGACTTAAGAAGCATTTTTCAGTATACACTTTGAATCTGAAATCGGCCGATGATTCGGTTTCAGTGTATGCGAACCGTAATGGTTGTATAACGGACGGAAAAATCAGCGTGCGGTACGGTTTTCAAGGTTTGTCCAGACCAGATAAATACAAAATATTGTTTCAAAATCGTTTCTTAAATGTTTCCCATTTGAAAAAAAAAAATTGAATCATAGTCGTTTGGCCGGGTTTTGCTTGACGGTATCTCCGTACTAAGCCAGCCCGATTTTAATTTTGTAAAGCTTTTTGTGTCAATGGCTTAAAGGCATAACTTTTTTATTGACACATTTTTAACGATCAATTTGGTGCCCATTTTTGAAAATGGTGGCCAAACCACCATGACTTGGATCTTGTGACCAACTTTTTCTGAAACCCCTATGGGTGTTGAACAAAGTCCCAAAGCAAAACTCAGGAAACATATATCGGTACACGTGATATGAGCTGGTGCACTGCTATGGAAATAAATAAAATAAAAACAACTGAATATTTTTTTTAGTGGTTTACTTGTATCTTGAATATCTCAGAAGTTACGTGTTTTTGCGAAAAATATATCTTGATAAAAATGTTTTGCCTTTAAACAATTGACACAAAAAGCTTTACAAAATTAAAATCATACTGGTTTAGTGCGGAGATACCGTCAAGCAAAATCGAACCAATTTTGCGGACATTTTTCTAAATATGGCGGCCAAACGACAATGATTTGGACCATGTGACCCATTTTTTTTATACCGCTAGCCCCTAGGCGCATTTAACATATCCCCATGACAGGAGAGGGGACATATAACGGCACACGTGACATGGACTAGCGCCTAGGCCCTAGACTACCTATATGTAAAGTGAATATGTCCCAAATCGATATTTGCGAAACTCACCGAAAAAAATTTGTTTTAGAAATGTTGAAAACAGCTGTTGATTTGACTGCATTTACATTCGAAACCGACCCAACAAAGAGTGCTGTTATAATTTAACAGCGACATGGTTGTCAATTACAAAACCAAATGTAAAACTACTGAATTAGTTGTACATTTTACATCTAAAACATACAACAGAATTATTTTTTAAATGTACAGCATTAGTTGTTCCTTCTAAAACCGAATTGTGAAAATTACAGCATTTGTTGTAGATTGTATACCATTAGACAAATTGTTGATAAAACGACATGAATTGTCGAATTTACAGCGCAATTTGTCAAAACACAGCTTGATTTGTGGAAACTACAACAATTTGTTTTTTTTCTGAAATAGTTAACTATATCTAAAAAAAAAAGCAAAAGGCAAAATAATTTAAAGTTATTTTTATTTAAATTTGTATGGCCTTTCGTCCATGAAAAATTGGCGTTTCGTGTAAATGCTCACCACACCACCACACAGTTGAAATTATAGTGAGCAACTTTTCAAAACGAAAATTTCCGCTTTTTCAGTTCAACCATTAATTATATACGCATAGAGAAATCATGTTAAGTTTCTACTCGTAGAGGATGCGTTAGTAAAGACGATTAAGGTACTATAAGGCACGTCTTGGATTCGTGCAAAAAAAAGTTTTGAGATAAAAATCAAAAATGAAATTACGATGACAGAGAAGACGAAAAAAGTGGGTCCGGCAATTCTGTCTGTCTGTCTGTCTGTCTCGGCTATAGCCTAAACGGGTAGGACGATTTACATAAAATTTGGTAGGTATGGTTTTTAGGGTGATACGCCCAAAGTTTTTTTTGTAGGTCACTCTAAGTCAAAAAAAAAAAAACAGTACCTGCCATATAACGGTTATCGTAAACCTCATTTTTCTCGAAAACGGCTCCAACGATTTCAACCAAATTTCACTTGTGTAATAAAATGTAAAAGGTCTATCATAAAGTGGAAATCAAAATTTCAAGAATATTCGTTTAACGGTACCTGCCATATAACAGTATTTTTAAATTTCGGTTATCTCAATAACGGCTGAAGCGATTTGAACTAAATTAAATACTGAATTTGTCGTAGCTATTCTAAATAGCATGTCATCAATTTTTTTTTCTCAAATTTATATTTGTTAAGTTTTAAATAATTTTTGAAAAACAGTTTTTGTGAATTCAATATTTCAAAAAATTTAGTTTTAAGGTGTAATAAATTAAGTTTAAAAGACCAGCATTCTCAATTTTCTTAGAAAAAAGTAAAAAAAAAACCGGTCCAACAATTTTGAAAAAAATCTTTTCATAAACTCACATTTATAAAAGAAATTTTTTTGCATACTTTGATTTTGGTTTGAATCTTTGTAAGATATGGTTTTCAAATTTAAAAAAAAAAATCATACGATTTTTTCGTATTATTCCGTAACTTGCCACGAGAGCAAGTTTGTGCGACCCAGTCGTGCCCTTTATTTTTGTTTACTTTTGTAGCAACTATTGAGTTAAAAGGCTGGAGAAATAAAATAAAACAAATACAAATGTATGCAGAAGAATTTTGTTCGTTTCGGTTAGATTTTCGTTACAGGGAATTAGGGCAATAATAATTACCCATTGAATGTTTTGAACAACAACAACAACTTAAAGGCGCTACCACCAATTTTTAAACGAATTTTATTTACTCGTTTTTACGAATTTTATTATTCGTTTTTCCATTTTTGGCTGGAGATATAGCTATTTCAAGGAGTGCCAATTCCTTTCATCAGTCTCCTTATTAGTGTGCCGAGCTTTAATCCAATTTTATTATAAAAAACTTTTTCACATGCACATCATGAGATGAGATGCGAACCCACGCATTATCAGATTTGCTCAGTCTTCGAAGTCGTATGCACAACGCATTCCACCGCTTATGACCACTGACGACACACGTCGCGATGTTATGTTTGTTTGTTTTTCAAACGCATTTAGAGCTTCAGTTGTTGTTGTTGTTCAAAATATTCAATGAAAAATTAACAGAATGGTCAGTAATAAAAACTGACATTCTATAGTACGAATAGTACAATATAACAAAAATAATAATAATTACCTCTATGTGTATAAACTCACTTTTTTGACAAAAAACTAAATGTGAACTATATCCAACAGGATTACGATTGCAATCACACAAAGTGATTTTGACAGATAATTCTTGTAGATTTGAATACATTTGTTGTATTGATTTCACAATTTGTTTTTGACTTGGTTTTTATTATTTAAAAATGTTTCAATAATCAACAAATCCATATGTACAGTAATAATCCCTCGATAATGTGAATTACCGATAATGTGCTGAAAAAGGTCAACATTCAATTCGAAGAAGCTGTTAAGCTGGTGTTTAATTTCTATCTCAATGGATAAGAAAATTGTTCCATTCAGGTAATAAGAACTAAAACAAGTTCTATAGTATTGTGAATCCCTCTAAAATCAGAAAACGCGTTGTTTTATTTAGTTCACATTATCGAGGGACTATATACTGTATAGTTATGTTTCTTTTAATATTCATCGGTAGGCACACATACACACTTCTAGCAGGGCCGGCCCGAGCTAAACTAGCGCCCTGCGCAAGCTACACTATTTGCGCCCCTCATTTGCAGTTATTGGTGAAAGAAGTCATTTCCATTGTCCAGCTCATACAATTGATCCGAAGATCCACGAAAAGCTAACGATTGAGTTCCAAGAAATTTAACTAAAACAAACAGTCTGTGAATTACTGCTCTCCAATGCTTAGTTTCAGCACTCATTAAAATATCTAATTGTGAATCCATTGTTTGATTCAATTTCAACCTCTTTTCGAAATCTCTCCAGGATTTGAAGTTTTCCATATGGAATAAACTATTCTCGTGGCTCTTTAAAACTGAGCATAAATGAGACCAATTGGAATATCCTGTGCTTGATAAAGCATGAGAATGTTTATCTTTTGCAATTAAGTAACAACAAAAGCAATATGCAGCATCTTGGGACTTTGAATAAACCAACCAAGGCCGTGAGACAATTGTACCATTAGCTAATGTACGTTGGTAACTTGATTGTGTGAATCTTCTACCGTTATTTTTGGGAAAACTGAAATTACTAATCTGGAAAGGACCCCTACTAACGATTCCTACAATTTGTTCACCGTTTAAGTTGGACCAATTGCTTGGATCCTTGTAAAAAGCCTCTGAGCTTGCTAAAACGTCTGCCTCTGAGCTAATCACTACTTCTTCCATAGCCGCAACTGGTTCAAAACCATTATTAAAACCATCTAAAATGGGTGCACTTGTAGGATGGCTTTCACTTACCCCGTCACCATTATCAACACTCTTTTTTAAAAATTTGCAAAGCTGACCTGCTTGCTTTTTATTGTCGGCGTCAACAATTTTTCGCCGTTTTCTATTTTCTGCTCCCGATGGCTTTTTTTTCTCCATTTTAATCAAACTAATAAAAACAAAATGCACTTCGGGAGACAGTAAGCACTTTCACAGTTACACTTTTGCAGTTACACTTTCACAGTTTCACTTTTTTTTTATTCTACATACCTACCACTATTTTTGTTTACCTTTTTTAAATATATGTAGGTACCTATGTAGGAAAAACGCTTTTTCTAAATTCTTTAAAGTTTGTTCAAACTATGTAAGAACAACTTTAGATTAACACTGCATGGATTGTTTCAATATCACTTTTTATTAGTTTATACAAAAAGATTTAAATTTCGATTCTTCTAAATAATAATTTATCGGCCTTTCTAAAAAATGTAAGCACGACTGGTCTCTGCGCGTAGCAAGTTTTATTCTCATTTACCTACCCAGATTCCCTTTCCTTTATTTTGAGTTTTTGAGTTTGACCACAATAAGAACACTGCCAACATAGACAAATAAAGTCATTAGATTTGTCAAAAATCCTGTTTTTTAATGAAAACAATGCCTGGCAAGAACAAAACAATAGAGAAAAGGAGACACTGAAACTGAAAACAAAAGATTCACTCATCAACGACAAACTTTTTTTTTTATTTCACCCCTTTGTCTCAACAGACGATAGAACAAAGCTACACTTGCACTCATCAAGAGAAGTCAGTGCCAAACCAAATCGTAAAAAAACATTCAACAGGAAAAGTTTAATTCAAAGGCGCAATTTTCAATTTTGCGCGCTGTTAAGTTATTGAGTATGACTATTTCACCCAAAAATAGCTGTTTGAGTGATGTTGTTGAAATCGTTTTCATATGAAAGAATTGACATCGCGCGCACGTTAGGATTTTGCGCGCTGTAAACTGTCTGTATCTGCTGTGGAAGAATTTTTTATCATGTTAGATAGCATAGGGGAGGGTTGTGAAAATAAAATAAATGCCTTCACTTATGCACACGATGAATGTGATGAGTGAGAATAACGTCGGCAGTTTGAAAAAGAGAATAGTTTGTGTCTGTTTGTTCTGTTGTTGGAGCTGGAGGCATACAGAATCGTGCACTTTGCAAAAAAGTTATGTTACTGTGGGTATGGGTGGGTAGGGGTAGAAAGGCAGGTATCGACTTATTATTGTGTTGGGATGGTTAGTATTTCTGTATTTAAATTCAAAATTAGCAGTTATAATATGATGGATATCAAAATTGTTGTGCGGTATTAAACAAAAAATTAAAATTAAAAAGTAGGTAGGTATAAGTAGGTAGGTATGTGTTGGTTGTTAGATAGTGGCTTTTTCAATGCTTGCTCACTGCGCCCATCGGGTTAAGCGCCCTGCGCATTTGCACCTCTTGCACGTATAGCTGGTCCGGCCCTGACTTCTAGATACAAATACATACATTGTAAGTTTTAATTAGTCGTATATTATGCTAATATTTTAACCATCAACCTGTATACAACCGGACTTTTCTTCTAGAGAAACTTATAATAAGTAATTATTTGTTTTTTTTTTTTTTGTGATAAATCGAACAGGTCAGGCGTAAGAAGCGAAATAGTTTTAATTAATATTTCTGAAACTTGGTGAGTTCTACGGATACAGAGCCTACAATTTTTATTCCAGGAAGCAAAAATCAAAATTCGATAACAAATAAAAAGATACACACCTATATAGACTGCATCTGTTAATTATAATTAAAGTACCTACTTATTTTTCTATTGTATAACCAAGGTATTTCGCAAACTTTTGTTTTGAGTCCATTTATAACAACAAATATAACATTCTTTTGAACGCAATTCAATACACGCGAGTAATCAGAATTAATGACCTAACGCCCATCCTTAGGATAGAATGCGTCGCCTTTTTTGCACCCCAACCCCCAATCATGTCCAATTTGAGTGGGTGACATCCTGATCAGCTCAGCTTACCTGATCCGTTTTGCTGCCAATATAATCAAACTGATTATTGATATTATTGATAATGGCTTTGTTTGCCGGCTGAATGAATTGAAATTATTATTTTTTGAAGCATAAGAATAAGGAGCTGGGCAGGACACTCCAACAGCCACCGATGGCATTGGACATTGTGTTGTCACACCCTCATTTGTGTTCACGGTATAAAAGACACTGGCAAACAAAAAACTCCTTGTCATCTTTAAGTGGTGGATTAATAAAGGAAAAAGAACGAAGGACCTGGTATTGATTGCACAGGCACACTGGCTCCGTCTTTGCCTTGGCCGTTGTCCTCGTTTTGTATATGGCGTTGCTATTGGAGTCTAGTTACGACGACCGATACAACCAACGGACGTACATACCTATGGAGCGTTGTCATTATTGTGTTTATTATTTTTATTAATTCGATGAGGTTGCCCCCACATGTTGGCCCGTTTCGTGCGTCCCGGTTTCGCATTGTGCTCGTATGTCGCAAATGTGACACATGAATCTAAACATGCTATACCTAACACTTTTTGTGGGATGCCTGCCCTTCATGTGGCATAATGATGTGCTGGCATACAGCTGAGTTCTTTGTTATTTTCGCTGTCATCTGGAATATGTTTTTGTGCTCTCCAATGGCTTTCAATGTGTTTACTTAGTTAGCCTATTGAAAAGGAAATGGGCGTAATGGCACTCGATGAATAACACACTAACGAGATGTAATTTCGGATCAAATTACATTGTTTTGCATTTGTTTTTTTTTCCTAGGAAATCAATGTGGAATGGGACTGGGACTATGGTGCTGGGATTGAAAGAAATCAAAGAAAATTTCAGTCAAATTTTGGAAGCTCCTTATTAATAATATCTTCTTAATCTATTTAAAAAAAAAACTCATTATTTTGATTTGTAAAAAAAATAGAAAGATACACACAAAACATGAGATATGATATTATGAGGTTTAAGAGGAAGGAGATTTAATATAAATCCAGTGGTAAATGATTCTAACAAAAATTATATGTTATCCTTATAATTGTTTACAATTACTCTAATGCAACTTTGCTGTGATCAAACGAAAGATTTATCTTTCCAATCATTGTCTCTTAGGAATTTATTCCACTTGCCTTTGCCAAGGATCGAAAAGGATGTATTAAAAATGATCTTAACAAAGTTCTGACTTTAACAGATATCAATGGCGACAAAGAGTATGTTTCGTATCTATGTAGAAACATCTATATCTACAAGTTTCGCAACGTCTTGTCTTTAAGAAATCATGAAGAAATATCGATTAGGCGGCATTTCGGAACACAGCAGAGATGACTGTCAAAACCAGCTGTGCCAGGTATTCCATTGCTTCTTCAGTCACTTTTTTGACATCTTTATGTAATATTCGAGTGGACGATCGGAGGGCCCTCCGAGGGAAAAAAAAACCTTCCTAAACCTTCCAAGTAATAAACTTGTAATCAATTTGTGACAGATTTAGGACCCTTTTTTAGTACTAAGGTGACTGGATTATTAGAAGGTATGTGTAGGGGAGAGGTTGAAACAGTGAGACAGTCAGTCCGAACAGTGAGACATTAAATTTGTCTGCTTCCCCATAACACACACAAATATTTCGATGCCAGCAATATTAGTTCTTTTTCATGGCGTAACTTTAGTTTCTACTCCGAACAACATATCCCGTTGCGCGGTTGCTTTCAGTAAGTGAAGACCGGAAAAAAAAGGCAAAAGCATTTTTTGTTGTGTTGCGAAAATTTGTATAGGTACCAACTTGGAATTTGCAGGTAGATGATCCAATTTTTTTCTCTTTGCTCTTTCTTATGTGTTCTTTTGTTCTAGAAACAAAAAATTACGAAAGCATTTTTAGTTTTTCGTGCTATTTTTTTTTCTTGGAAATAACAAAAACTGAACACTGAGACAGATGAAAAGAACAAAAAGTAAGATTCTATGCATATATGAATCAGATATGTATGTATATATCTATAGATTCTTACGTATTATTATTACATAAACATAATCATTTGAAAGCTCAAGGGAGTTCGGAGATATCACTGATGTTTAAAAAAAAAGTGTCTCACTGTTCCGACCTCTCCCCTACATTTTGCAAATGGCACCAACAGTCAGTTTTGTTTAAAAATTTGTAGTAAACATATGCTATGTCAAAGGTGTTATTTCGTACACTCTAACTTAAGTTGGCGATAGGTAAAGATACTGAATGAAACCGCGCCAAAGCAGCTTTTATGGCCATGAGTATAACAGATTGTGTTTTCCTTTTGTTTCTTAAATAATAAACAATTATGGTTAGTAATTAAGCCATTTATCACTTGCCTTGAAAATACCTGCAGATAACGTTAAAAGAAGAACCATTGTCGAGCAAAATTTGACGGTGACAATTGTGATCGGTAAAGAAACATAATGACCAACGGAGTTATAACAGCTGAGGGCGAATTGTAATTTTTGGAGATTAGAGACATTTGATTCCAATAAGACGGTGTAGACTTACACACAAGTTGCGCGATTATACATCGCACGCGCCAATTTGACCACCCCGCATTTCATTTTGCATATGTGTGAGATCTAATTAACCTAACATTTGTTCTGGCCAAAACGATTCAAATGCGGAAAAAGAGCCATCAAAAGGTTGAAAATGACAGTATATAATTATTCAAAGATTATAATCTGTACATATAGACTCACTTTTTAATTTAACTTTTGGGTGTATAGAAGCTCACTTTTAAATAGACGTATTAAAAATGTTAAAAATATTCATAGTAATTTTCCTTATTCCCTTCAAGACACATTATTATCCTAATCAAGATAATGTTTTTGGTTCTCCTGAAAATTTATGAAGTGCACGCAATATTTCGCAATTTTCTGATCATACGCTTTTCTAACAAAATTCACATATTACACATACATACTTACTTCTCAATAAAATCGGAACCTTTTTTTTCGACTGTACGCAGGCAAATGTTTCTTTAAAGATTACTGACAAATGTTATAATAAGCTATCAGAAGTTCATATCTACTATTTTTCCCACTCCTACTTTCATGTCCTTGCTGAAGGCTGAGAAAAATATTATTTTTTTAACCTAACTATACGTTTGTGCTTCAAAGGCCAAAGGAGTATTATTACTCCACATCCTCTGGGAGGCGATAATGCTTCCTACACATAGATGGACTTTATGCTTTCGCTGCGATCGCATGTATCAATACATATACAGTTACTTTCAGTATCAACTACACGGACAGTACTACAAGCATGCTGGTTTTCAGTTTTTCACCCTTAGTACTCAGCTATACTGAGGGTGCTTTTAATTTGTGCTCGTTTGTATCCGGTGACACTCTTTCTAATATCATAATTTTAATTTATAGACATTGTCCCATATTATGTGACTGTTGATTCCATCCCGGTCCCGGTTGCGTCCTGTGTGTTGGCAGTGCGACCAGCTCACATGACGCACGACCACGTCATTTGAACCACTATTTGCGGCACCATGCTTCTCCTCGTCGGAAAACGAACATCGGACAAGAGAGTTACGTGTAAAGCCACAAACAAGCCCGACACAATTTGTACGACAGCAACAGCAACTTGAACTATATAATGTGTCGTTGACGTTAGCGCCCGACTACTGGGCGAACAGATGAGGCCGATTTTGAGGTTTTATTACCCCCATTACTTTCATTACTTTAAAGGTTCATCAGAGATACTTTCGTCATTGTTTTTTGCATCAGCAGAAGAGACAATCGGGCGTGAGTCAACCCCGTTTAAACGCATACCCATATTCAACCATCCGTTGGCCAGTTGGGTATAATTTAAGCTTGCAGGACTCACACTTGTTATGTAACGACAATATTTGCGTGTTATACGTTTACCTGTTTGTGGTTCAAAGTTGTGGTAAGCATTCGGTTCAAATGAGAGGTTTCCATACGTAAAGTTTGTTAATTGTGCTCCATAAAGTAGTAAATATTAATGGGTGTTATATTTTATATATTTTATTTGTGTTTTCTATATGCGGAGTAATTATTAGAAGCTTTGTTGGTCTTTCAATTAGGCCACAGGAAATTGCTGAAGAAGTCATATTAGTTTTGACCTTTGTGCAAACATACAAAAATGCTTAAACAAATGGAATGACCAAATTAGACAATCAAGTTAACATTGTGTGCGTCAGAGTCATTAAGTAAATTATAACTAGCTTATTCATTATGGCATGATGCTTTGTAAATATATATAAATACACAACAGATGTCATATTTCATATGTTAAATTGGTCTTTAAAGAAGAATGTTTAGAAAATTAAAGGTAAATAATATGATTTAAGGAAGTCTATACTGAATCTGTTTATTAATGAAAACGTAAATACATATACATACATATTATGTAACTTTTTATACAGGGTGGAGTAAAAATAATATATACCCGATGTTGTTTAATATGAAACAACATGATTTTATATTTTTTAAAAATTATTATTTGAACGTTTAAGTCTTTTCACAGTTTTTTTGAATGATTATCAATGTCAACATTGACGGGCAGCGCCGGCGGCCGCCATTTTACCGATCGATGTTATCAATGTCAACACTGACGCCCCCCCCCCCTTTTCGATAGAATATACATACAGTTTTCACTTCAGGAGTTATAGCGTATATCAGTTTAGTTTTTGCTCAAATTTAAAAATTAAAAAAAAAAAAAAAAAAAAACACACTCAGGGAAAAAATTATGTTAAATTAACCAAAAATTAACCGACTACAGTGTTGTTATTTTTCAACGCTGTAAACTTTTATATTTAAACGTCTTAATGAACACAATACACTAACAACATAATCTTGTTATTTGTATGTTCTAAGAGACACATCGTTTGTTTTTTTAAATTAACAGGATACTTTGGTTACTTCTGCAAATATACTTGTAAAAGGGCGATTCCATTATCGCGGGTGCAACATTTAGACGCATTTAAGGCTTCTTAGTAATAGAATAAAATACATTTTTAGTGAAATTACTTTTTGAAGGGCTACATTTTAGTTTGGTCTCTTTGAATTTATTTAAAAAATCTTAAATGAAATGTATAGATCGTCGCTAGGGAGGGTGAAAGTGCGATCGCGGGTGCAACTAAATTGGATACACTTTTCTGTGTCGTAACACAAAAACACAAAAGTCTGCTAACTGTGAATATTTTGTTTTATAATTCTATCATATTTTAAAAGGCGATAAATCAATCGACTATTCAGTAATTAAAAAATTAAAGAAAACACAAATAACTAAGCTATTATTTACTTTTTAAGCAATCGCGGGTGCAACGTTAAATTATCGCGGGTGCAACTCGTCCAAATCAGGTGAACATAAACCACATTTTAAGCACAAAAAAGACAGAATTAAAAGTAAAGCGATATATTTTATTTATAGGTTTATTTATAAGTTAACTTACTTACATTATTTTTTCTTTTCAAACACATCAATATTTAAAAAAAAAATTATTATTATATTATTGCCATCCAACTTCTTCTCTGGCACTTTTAATTTTGCAATTATGTTTCCAAATTGAACATCTGCTATATGAATAATGATTTCAATGAAGCGTTTACCATCAATTGTCGTCAAAAACTGAATTCTAACTTCTCCATCTTCATCTATGTCGTTCTTGCACACCCCTACATAACGATATTGTGTAACTTTTCTGCCGTACTTGCAGGAGAGCTGTACGAGTACATACGTACCAGCGCAAATGTCTTTTGATGAAACAGCATTGAGTCCACCAGATTCAATATGTACTTCTGCTGGTAACCTTGATAGTTCAAAAGACGTTTTAGGAGATACATCGCTGAAAGATTAATCATCTGAGTCAGGATCTGGAGTCACTGTAAACATCGGAAACACGCAATTTTATGTGGAAGGTGGACTGAATCTTCTGATCCGATACTGAGGACACACTTTCATTAGAACCCCCGGGCTTCTTTGTGTACCGGACGTAAAAGAACTTCCAAATTTTCATCGTTACAATCACTTTCCGTTTCGGGGACAGTTTTAAAAACGATCGTGCTTTTGAGATGAGACTGAGACTGAGAATGCTGTTGCCCTCTCCAAATTGGCAGAAATGTTTTGACTGAATGACTAGTATATTTTTTAGACCTTTCCATTTGTAGTCGAATATGGGTTTCGTGTCTTCAATTTGTTTTTTCGAAACGAATATAAAGTAAATAGTTGTAGAGAGACTCCGGGCCAGATCATAGAATTCTTCAGCACTGTTAAAAAAAACTCTTCGTGACAGCGATCCACACGGATCTTTTAACACCAGCGTTTTTAAATCTTCATCTACCTCCATTTTTCTTTCCATTACCTCTAGTCGTTTGGAATCACTATCCCTTCCTCTCCGGAGATGGTCTGCATGAAGTTCAGCATTTGCTTTCAATTTTCTCCTATACCTTTGTGAGGCAGTCTCTATTCTCGGGTTTTCTGCCATTTTATCCTATTGTAAAAGAGGGAAAAATATTATTAATATTATTATAAAAATAAGTATTACATATTTATCTCTTTATTTACCATTTTTTTATTTTCTAAGTCCAAATCAATCAATAAAAGATGCATAATGTTTGATGATAGAAATGTTGCACCCGCGATCCCAATCTCGCGATCGCGGGTGCAACCAATTTAAGTCAAGATATATTCCATTTTTACTTACCTTATAATCCTTACTTCGATTGAATTAAGTTTAATTCTTGTTTTACCTTACTTTTGCCAAAGTTTCAAAACACTTGCACTTTAATTCTGTGAAAAAAACAAACTTTTATAACTTTTTTATCGCGGGTGCAACGAGCTTACAATGTAGTTTCTTGTAGTCGATAATGCGTACAAGTAAGAACAGTACTCACCGGTTTTTGCATGAATGAATAAGCAAATGTTGTTACCAAGTGATTAACCGGTAGTATATATCAATTCAAACGGTCGGCCATAGTTTTTAGCTCAATTGCAGCCAGGTAATGGTTTTCAGTTTTCACCATACCTTAAGTTGTTGATATTTTTAAGCGCAGAAACACTTTAAATATAAACTTATTATGTTAAAAAAGTGATTTTATTGTAAAGTTTGAATATTTTTCTTTGTATTGGCATGGAAATAATTAACAAATACTGTGATTTAGAAATTGATGTCCAAAATCGTACTCAGCGGAATCGCCCAAAAGTAACATTTCTTTCAGGTAAAACAGGAATTTTTGCAAAGGTAAACTTAATTAAAATAGCATGATAATCTTGTTACTTGTGTTTAAATGAACAGATACACTGAGAAAAAAATCTGATATCAGATTACTTTTTGTGTGTTAACAGGATACTCTGGTGAATTGTGCAGATATAAAAAACATTAATTAAAAGGACACTCTATAATTACTTTTGAAAATATAATGTAGGATTAACATTGCTTTTAGGTAAAAAAAGAATTTGTATAACGGTAAACTTACTAAAATTAACATGATAATCACATAAAACAGGTATACTGTTTATTAAACATTGTTTTTTTTTTTGATTCAACCAGGAGAATCTGGATAAAAGAGATTGTCCATCTTGTGAAACCTTGGTAAAAGGTCATGCGATCTATATAAGCCTGCTGTTAGAAGGCATTATATGCATTATTATTATGTCTCAAACAAAGACATCGTTCTTAAGATGATTCAGTATGGGAACCCATCCCTGACTACTCTGAATTGGAAAGTTGCGAAACTTAAGGATCCAGCTGGTTCTTATAGATCTGCAATAATAGTGATTAATAAAGACTTGCTGGTTCCCTTAGCGTTACCTCAAGGCGTGGTAAGGTTCGGATGATAGGTATGCTATTACCTTAAAAAAAATATAAAGAATATGAGGAATACGCACTTTCAGCGCCTCAACAAACTCAAACACGTCCCCAGTGGATACACAGGAGGACGTGAGCATTGACTTTCCATGGAGATAGATATGCCGAGTATATCTCATCCATTGAAAAATCGATATCTGTCAAAGAGGCTACTCATATACCTTCTGGCGTCTACAATCATTTTGGGATTTACAACTGGTGATTTAATTATGAAAAAAAGAAGTAAGTAATTAGTCGAGATATATAATATCAAAAAAACTTACTTAAAATATCAAATTGAATTACTGATCGAATCCTATAATCTATAGATTTTTCTTAAGTATAGGCATTATCCAAAATAATATGTAAGAAACCTATACAAACTCGATTTTAAATTAAACTTATCTTATAATCAAGTAAAGCATGTGGTTTTTGTTGTTTGTTTGAAAAAATGCATATAATAAAAAGATGAAAAGGGGGACACAGAAAAACAAAATTTCAAACTACTCGCCTATTAGATTGTTTAACTAAAGTTTGGTACAAGAGCAAGTTCGTTAGACCCGCATTCATTCATTTTATTAACCAAACACATCCAAGTTTAATCGAGAACCTTCTTAATAAAAATATAATATGTGTAATGACTTTTAAATAAAAGTATACCTTCAATAATACTCAAATCAAATTTTATAAAAAAATTAAGTATGTATTTATGTAGAGCACTCATAAGCTCAATTACTGTGAGTCTATTATTCTTTTATTAAGACTTCAATTTTCTTCCATGCAATATAAGTTTAAAAGAAAACCTACATTCGAATTGAAAACCGTTCCACCACCTGTCTTCGAAGATTATTATAATGTATAGGTAGGTATATATATTTATATATACTTCCAACGATACTTATAGCATAGTCATTCCCCTTGTAGGACTCTCAACAAGTTGTCCGGGAATACAAAATAGAAACAACAGAACGGACTTTAAAAAACATTAAACATCTTCATTTTTATTTTGTATAAATACAAGAAACAAAAAAAAATCAGAATTGTTCCATCTTATACCTATTTCTTCCGCTTACGAACTCCTAAATCTCCAAGCAGCATCATAAAAATCAAATAAATCAAAAAAAAAAGAAAAAAGTTAAATATTAACTTATTTCCTTAAGAGAAAAAAAAGATGAGGGGAAGGGGCATGACATGGTCTATTAGGGTAAAAAGTACCACGTAATCCGATTGGGGCGATATGTACTCTGCTCAATGGGCAGCTAATGCCAATAGGTTTATTTGCCAACTTCGAGAGTTCCAACTTATTAAAGTCTTAAGAATAAAATTTTGAAGCAGAAGTAAAATTGTTTTAATAACTGAACGTGTGTTCCCATAGAAAATAAAAAGAAATGTAAATTTATACATTTAAATAAAAGGAACGACTTTGTCGCATAAACTTGTTCTTATTGAAAATCGATGCCTTAAAAATTTTGAAAAAAAAACAACACTGAAAACACACAATTTAGACAAGTTTAAATGTTTGACAGATTGATGGATATAGACGAGCAATTAAAAAGAAATCTGATGATTGGCTTGGTCGCCATGAAATAGCTTGTTGGTTAATTCATCACACTTCTCTATGTATAGATTGAACTTTTGAGCGTAAGATATGTAATGCAACCTAACTGAATTAATTAATAATATACAAACAAAAACTTTAAATTTAATAATAGAGGTACCGTTCTATACTATTATCAACAAATTAGGCAAAGAAGGTTTTATGTACTGGCACAACAGTCACATAGCGAACCTAATTTCCTATACCAGTTCTATACAGGAACCTAAAATTTACAGCAAAATATTGGAGGATAAGTCACTTCCTCGGAAGAGGTGTCATTAGGGGGTAGTTCAACCACTCTTCCTTATAGATGTGAGAGTTTGATTTTTCTCAACTAAAATTTTCTGTCTTTGACAATAGCGTAATGTCGAATTTTTATTACGAATATATAAATTGCCTTAGGTATATTATCAATAATCACAAGTTTAAAGGTGGAATGACTTCAACGATACTTTTATTTCCTGTTAGTACTATAGATCAGAATTCAGTCAATATTTGTTTGAGGGGAAAATAAAAAAAAAAATAAAACAAAAAAACAAAAAACAAATGTTTTAATGTGCGGGTGAAGCGTTGTAGGAGATTATTCAAATTATTAACTGTCGAACGGGGGATTTATTTTTCTTCGGGGAAGTTGTTGCTTTTTAAATGGTGATAAGAACATGATTTCTTTCCACGCGGTTTAAAGACCCAAGAAAAAATTCCATAATAGACTTAGGGCTATTCTTTTCAGCTGTGGTTATTGGTAACCATTGGTTATTTTAGTTCTTAACCATAGATTTTGTATGTGTTTCTATATGGTTACCAGCAAATGGTTAAATTTAACCAGAGTTGAAAAGACTGGGCCTTATTATAACACAAATGTGTTAGATATTCCAAGATTTTTGTTGATTTCGTTTTTACAATAACATCTATTTATTTTCGGCTGATTTATCTACTCATATAACAATTTTTATAAAAACATCGTGTAGTAGCTGATGTTGTTTTCGTAAATTCTTCCATTAAGCTTTTCTTGTTACTGATTAGGACAGAAAAAAACAAGTTGAAAAGTGTTGAGGGAAATATATGCTATTTGTAATTCTTTCTTTCGAGCAAAGGGCAACAGTATAGGATCCTTCCGTACACCCCGGTTTCCACGTTTGAAGTTTGGTGGATCGATTTTCAATAAGCAAAACTAGCTTTTAGTTCAGTCAAATCTGAAGAAATCCAACAAAATTTCCTGGTGCGCTTTGAGATATCCGCGAAAAACCGCGGAATTTTCGCACTTTTTTCGGTTTTTTGCTAACATCTCGGAAACTATGCGTCTTAACTGAAATTTTACGCACAACAAAATGAAAGACCATCAAAATTCCTACAAAATGTATATGTGTTGTTTATTTCTCAGGCGTACCGTTAGCCCGTTAGAGCGCTTTGAAAATTCAACATAATTACACATTTCTGTTAAAAAACAATTTGTTTTTACATATGAATTTTTAACGGTTTGTTTTCTTGTTTTTTTTTTACAGAAATGTGAAATTCTCTAACGGGCTAGAGGTACGTCTAAGAAATAAACAATATACATGAATTTTGTAGTAAATTAAATGGTCTTAAATTTTGTTGTGGTAAAATGTCAGTTAAGACGCCTAGTTTCCGAGATGTAAACAAAAACCGAAACCGCAGTTTTTCGCGGATATCTCAAAACACACCAGGAAATTTTATTGGATTTGTTAGATTCAGATTCGGCGACCCAAAAACATAGAATTCGTAAAAAAATTCCATTTGTATATTTTTTGTAACATGAGGGCGATTTTAACGATGCTTTTACTGGCCTATTTGGGGTTCAAGCAATAACAGTGCCAATAAGTCATCATCATTAGTAAAGCTACACTAGGAGTTATATGTTTTTCTCAATTGCGTTCGAGAAACTCTTTGGTCGACTATAAGTTTGCTTGGGTAAATGAAGCGAAAAGATATTGAAGCATGAATATACTTGAATAGTGGTGTTAGAGAAAAGAAAAGGCGTCTCGCTATAGCTCTGCGATGACAAAAGAAAAAGAAAAAAATCGGTTGATTTGGAAAAAGAACAAAAAAAAAAAAAAAAAAAACACGAGCAGCGTCCAAATGCAGAGTTGTTCCGGTGAAACGTTTATGCACAAGTGTAAGAAAAGATTCAAAGGGATTCACAAAACATCCTGGAGTCTACAGATACATTTAATTAAACACGATATATAGTGTTTAATTAACTGTCGATATTACGCATCTGGAGAGGTTACTTCAATTAAGCCCACTTGCACGAAACTTTTCTGACAATAGTATAACCACTGATTTATTCATGGATAGGAATTATTTCTACATAAAAATATAAACCCGTTGAACCACTACATTATAAGCTAAAGATTTAAACGAAAAAAATATGACCGTTTAAAGCTGAATATTAAGAATATAATGATGACAACGAGGTCATTTATACATTTTTCTTATTTATTTTTAACAATTTCCTTGAAGTCAACGAACGTGTTCAATTTGAAAATTGAGTGACATAAACCTTTGTGTGCATATTGATTTGAATTCAATGAACAACAACAAAAATTTTAATTATTTTTACCGTATTTTGATGTTGTAAAGTGGCTATAGGCAAGGGTGAGTGTCTAATGGTGGTAAAATGAAATTATGGATTGACATTTTACACACTACTCATAAAAAGAACAAAAACTATTTGTGTTTGTGTTGATTCAAAGAATATATCCGTTTCATACACACAGTTTTGATATCCTTGATAGGTATACAAATAAAATAAAGTACCTAAACTATATATAATACCTATGTGATGATGTGTGTGTACTACCTAACTTTGGTACTTGGCTGAAGCTGGAGCTGAAGGTCGGAGCTGTAGTATAGCTTTCGGATTATCCTTGTTTGTCGTGTGATTTCCTTTCGCCCAGCAGCCATTTGCGTTTTTTTCTTCTTCTTCTGTGGAGTATTTTTATTATATTGTTGGTTTCCAAGGGGCTTATCACTTGATGCCATGACAAAGATCAAATGAAGAACCCGAGATAAAGACGTTGTAGTTGATCCTGGGGGGTCAGTCATTCAGATGCCAACAACTTAATCACTGCAATGAACTTGACGACAAATCATTTCTTTAAGTTTGTTGGGGTTGACATGACGAGATGGTGGCGAAACCAATGTCCTTATTTTTTTTCATTTTTTTTGCTATAATGTCACTGACCATGCAGTTCGGAGATCTAAGGATTTTTAAATATTGTTATATGACTTTACAAATAAAACGTTTCATTATAATTAAAGTGCGAGGTGAATAAAAGAAATTGTATTTTTGACAAAATACCAGATGTCAATGATTTTGTTGAGAATTATCTTCTTAATACCTTTTGATTTGACCAATAAAGTATACTGACAAAAAAAAAAAAACAAATAAAAAGATGTTAGGTACTGAAGTTATAAATCTATTATGAAAAATTTATTTATTTCTTATGGCTTTTATGTATATGTAAAACCATGAGCCTGGACGTTTCAGATGTCTATAAGACAGAAAATAAAATATCAATAATAAGATTATAGATACCTATACTGTTAATTTGTTTGCGATATTTTATGGAGCGTTTCAGCTGTCATTTAAGACCCGGTTTTAAGATTTGAGTTTACGAATTGAAATTAGTGTTGAAAACGTTTAAGGCGAAAAATATCACTTAGGCTCAGGGTTAGATTAACCTCGAGGTAACTCTGCTGAATAAAACATTTTTAAGTCTGTTTGAACTCAAAATTAACTCGGCTAAATTTGTGACCTAACTCAGAGTCAATTCGAGGTTAATCTTACTCTGTGGAATAATCTCACACTTGTTATTTTAATTAAGTATTTTAATTAAGTAAATTATTAAGTATTGGAATAAGCCCCATTCCTTAATTCTATTAGAAACACTGCCGGTTCGAAATATTTCAGATCAATATATTGTTTTCACGATATCGTCTGAACGATCTCGATCTGGCTATTCAAAATTTTTCTTCAGAGTAACTCAATATTATTGTAAAAAGACTATTGTGAAAACAATAGCGTTTGTATGATAGCTAAAAATGTAATATTATTATTACTGTGACTTGGTCATATACAGTGGCCTAAATAAGGTAGATATAAATAAAGACACATAATTTCAATGTTCGAATGCAAATATAAAGATAATATTTTAAAAGGAAATTCAAAGTTCACCATAATTCAGAAAAACTCGAAAAAAATTTAATTTTCACACCCCAAGTCGATTTTTTCTTGACCAAAATTGTTTTCGCTACGCGCTTGTTCCTTTTTTCTGACCACCAAAAAGCTTCTCGCTTGAAAATGAAAAAAGGGTATTAAATTGCAATTTTTGCTTTCTATGAATATTCTAGTACGAACGCGATACGCTCGTAATTCAAAAAAAAAAATTACTTTCAAATACAATCGCTAAGTTAAAAAAAAAAATATTTTATCAACTCAAGGAATGCTTGATTCTACTGTTTTCTTGACAAGTTGGTCTTATTGATTTTCGAAAAATTTAATTTATGCTAGCAGAGGTCATAGCGCAATAAGGCCAATAGGGCTCTTTTTTTCAATTTTGCAAAGTTAAATAAAGCCAACCGTACAAGTAAAATAAGGTCATTTATACAAAAATGGCCTAATTTCGTACGGCATTATTCACGGCACCTAATTTATATCAAAAGCGTTTAAACATTATTTTTTATTTTCCTGTTAAGCTTTAATTTTAACCGTTGGATTTACAGAAAAGATTCTTTTGACATTTATACAACCCATAATGAATGGTGAGCAATCAAGAGACATGCTCGAATATGCAAAATGAATTTGGAGACATTCCGGCGGGTGAGAACTTTGTTTTTCAGCAAGACGATTCTTCTTTTCACAAATCATGAACAATTCGCGATTGGCTTGAAGCTAAGTCGAGGTTCTTACCGTGGCCTTCATATAGTCCTGACCTTAGCTCAATTGAAATCTTGTGGGCTATCCATTGCGAGAAAACTGTATTCAGATGGGAAGCTGTACAGACATGTAGAAGAGCTAAAGCGCAAATAACACAGGTACAGAGAAATGAAAGAATTTGTATTTATGCTCCGCATTATAAAGAAGAAGAAGAAGAAGAAGAAGAAGAAGAAGAAGAAGAAGAAGAAGAAGAAGAAGAAGAAGAAGAAGAAGAAGAAGAAGAAGAAGAAGAAGAAGAAGAAGAAGAAGAAGAAGAAGAAGAAGAAGAAGAAGAAGAAGAAGAAGAAGAAGAAGAAGAAGAAGAAGAAGAAGAAGAAGAAGAAGAAGAAGAAGAAGAAGAAGAAGAAGAAGAAGAAGAAGAAGAAGAAGAAGAAGAAGAAGAAGAAGAAGAAATTATTTGCGAATCTTCCGATTGTCATGAGAGCGGTTCTATAATTATGTATTTATTTCCGATGCTTGAAATTTGTTTGGTCTGAGAGGACACAGTAAAATTTTCTACATAAACAACCTTAAACAGAATCGGACAATGATTATTTCGCACACTTAGAATGAAAGTGACCTAACTCAAAATTCCTGTAACTTCAGATTTTGCAATAAACGCGAATTATGGGTAAGAAAGGGACAGCCTTTCGGATTTTTTCATCACATTGTTTTATATTATGCTTTTTAAGGTCAGTTTATTGCAAAATTTGAAGTTACAGGAATTTTGAGTTAGGTCACTTTCATTCTAAGGATCCGATGTATTTGCTTACGTCAACACAATATTAAAGCATTAATCAACAACCCAACTTGCCACAAGATTACGTTCATGCGACACAGACGTGTCATTTAGTTTTCAAGTTAAAATAAGGTTATTTCTTTAAAAATTGAAACGTGTGGATATAAATATAATGACCATCAACCATCGCAAATTGTATCTTATCAAAGGATCCTCAAAAAATACACTTATGCCATTTTTATATACCTTAATTGTTGGATCAGTTTCCTCCGATGTCACAGGAAATAACAAAATAGAATTAGATTCTAAGGCCATCACCATTGGAAAAGGGTGCAACATCACCCACAAACTAAAGCAAATATGGTGCACTATAAGAACTATAAGAACAAACTTTTGTGTTCGTATATATACGAACACAAAAGTTTGATCTGACAGAAGCCTTTTCTTGTACGAGGTCACTATAGCAATTATTATATTATTTCATTTTGGCATTTGTATGTGTGAAAATGTTCGGTGGCGCCTCATTAACTGACCAGCCGTGTCTCATTTTCTCCGCATCATCATCATAAAAGCAAAACTCACAAGCACATCTCATCATCCTGTATCCTCTTTCTGTTTCTTTTACTCTACCATTACAATCCTATAAGGCTGTCTCGCACTACAATTGTTTCTATGCAACAGGGTTTCCCATTTCATTCAACTTTGGCTTTTCATTTTATAATACTCTTTCATATTTTGTTATTTTGTGGAAGAAGTGGCCATTATAATGCTCTCTCAATGATGGTATAGAAACAGGAGCATCAGGAGCAGGAGCAGGAGCAGGAAGTACATTTTATTCTTTAATAGTAAAAAGTTAAGTGTGAGGGGATAATCACTAAAACTCCACGAGAATGACTCTCCGCTGAGGAACAGGGGAATGTTTATGAGTGGGAGTCTCAATTATTTTGAGGGTTAGTTTTGCCAGTAGACAGCTTTTATTTGAGTGTTTTCTAAATAAATGGGGAAAAAGCTCAAATTTTATGGTAACTTTTGCTGAAAAATGTAATTGTGTGGCAAAGAAATCGTTAGGAAATGCAACTTTACTAAGTTCAAAGGACCAATTGAAATCCTTTGTTAAAATATGGCGCATTGTAAGATGGATTTTATTTTTATTTTTAAAAGTAACACAAAGAAGTTTATCAATGGAAAAGGTACAGTTAATAAGGAGGTCATAGGGTGGTGATGTCAATTGGTTGCGTAACTACGTAATCGTGAAAATGTTGAACAAAGAAGTTTCCAAGGATTTATATTCAAATCAAATTTAAAAACGAAACCCAGTTAAGTTTTAAAAAGAAGTCTATCTTTTTTGAAATTGTTACCAACAATTTGAAAAAAAAAAAATATATAAAGTCGTATGTACATACCTATGCATTAACAATCTGAAAATGAAAAGCTTTTCTGTGTTTATCTATTATAAAGGTAAGTTGCATTGTGGCAACAAACGGTCAATAGTGTTTTTCGTTCATTAGATAGCAGATGGAACACCTTGATACTATCATCTACTTGTACATGTATAGGTACGGTTGTTGTATTCCGTTGCAGGGTCTTCTTTTTCCCAGGCAATGTTAGTTCTAGAAAAACATTGCACGTGACCTATTATATAGAAAGCATGGTAGATAAGGCGAGTATCTATGTAGATATGAATCCAAAGTAAAGGTAAAGGTTTAAGAATTGAAACAAACATCCAACAACAATGGTTTTTCTTAAAAAATTATAATTTTACGAAAATACATATGTTTAAAGTCTGGACTCTTTTGTCCACACTTGATTCGTAGGTACATAAACCTAGAATCTGATGTCGAATAATAATATAGAACGATTCTTGTATCGCTTATATTTATGTAGGTTGGTGTTCCAAGCAGACTCACTTGGACGTAAAAATTCAAAGTCTTGGTTGATGGTTTTTAATTAACTCATAAAATTATTTATTAATATCAACATTTTATAGCAAAATATTGCTTATTAGACAGTTATTATTAAACATTGATTGCTTATGAAAATATATACTACAGTTGAGGCAAAAAGGTCAAGCTCACATTTCATTGTCTTTTATGCTGAGATTCGAAAATTAATTAAAAGCATGACTTTGTTTACCATCAGTTTATCAACCCGAATACACAAAAAATGTGTATCGTTTATTTTGCATGAAAATAAATCAATTATGTGTATGGTTTTTTATTACTGAGTGAATGAACTGCTTATTGCATAAAAGACAATGAAAGGCAACCCGAACATTCTGCCCCACGTTAAACGATTCGTTTTACAAATTACAAATAATGTTTTTAGAAAAAGAACTATAAATACAAATACAGATTTAAAATTTAATAAGAAAACAATTTACTATTTATTAAAGGAAATAAAAATAAGTATCGTGTTTATTCTTCAGTAGTTACATTAAATCTAGCTTCTGATGGGATGTCTTTTGGTGTTGATTGCATTCTCGGGATGGTGATGTTTGCATTATGTTTCCTCGGCTGAGGTGTTGGATGGCGAGTGTCTTATTTTTTTCTTAGGTATGTCTGGTTGTACCCTTGAAATGTTGGAATTTCGACTAGAACCTTGCATTTCCTTAAATGTTTTTTCTTTTGGCTCTGAATGAATCACTGGTTTAGAATGAACAACTGTTTCAGGATCAACTAATGGTTCCGAATGTTTGAAGTGTGCTTTTGCTACGGGTGTAGGGTGCGAATCTTCTTCACTTTCAGTCGGCAGAGGTGCAAGTTTATGTATGGCACGTTTGAAAATGCCTGTTTTAGTTTTAACTTCCGCAACGCGCACTAAACCGTCGTTTCCTGGTATGCATTTGGTTATTCTTCCCAGTTGCCATTGAAGAGGTGGTAAGTTGTCTTCCTTTAAAATCACCATCATTCCTTCTCGAATACTGCGATTTTCCTGCTTCCACTTTTGGCGATGTTGTAGTTGGCTTAAGTATTCGCTGGACCATCGGTCCCAAAATTGTTGTTTAAGCGCGACTATTGTCTTCCATCGTTTTTCCAAACCCTTACCAAAAACTTGGGCTGCAGGGTGAATAGTGCTAGTTAACGCTTCACCAATTAAAAAGTGTCCAGGAGTTAGTGCAGCGAGGTCATTCGGATCTGATGAAAGTGGTGTTATCGGTCGAGAGTTCATAATAGCTTCAATTTCAATCATAAGTGTTTCTAATTCTTCATAAGTTAATTTTGTTGGTTCCAGATTCCGTTTTAGAAAGTATTTCGCAGATTTTACTGCCGCCTCCCAAAGGCCACCAAAGTGTGGAGATCGTGGGGGAATGAAATGGAACGCTATGCCCTTGTTATTGCAAAAGGTTGTAATCTTCCCTTGTGCTACTTGATCATAAAGAACCGCTTGCAGCTCCGTCAGTTGATTCTTTGCTCCAACAAAGTTTGTGGCGTTATCGCAATGTAAATTAAGGCAATTTCCTCTTCTTCCGATGAATCGTTTAAGGGCGGCGATAAATGCATCCGTGGTGAGATCACTCACGACTTCGAAATGTGTTGCTTTTGTTGCAAAGCAGCAGAATACCGCAACGTATGCCTTCCGGGGTCGTTTTCCTCTAATATTGAAGTGAATCCACACCGGTCCAAAGTAATCAACTCCGGCGTTAACAAAAGGTCGAGCTGGCTGGACACGTGTTGCAGGCAAATTTCCCATTGCTTGCGTCATTAATTTCGGTTTTGTTCTTGTACAATGTATACACCTGTGTACTACTGCTCTGACCATAGTTTTGCCTTTAATGGGCCAGAATTTTTGACGTATTTTAGCTAGTAGGCCTTGTGGTCCTATATGACGATTTTGGAAATGAGTTTCTGTAATCAATAATTTAGTGAATTCGTGGTTGTAGGGTAACAAAATCGGGTGTTTAGTGTCGTAATCCAAATCTGCAGCTTCTAATCGTCCTCCCACGCGTAGGATACCCTTTGAGTCTATGAATGGTGATAAAGTAGTCAATTGGCTATTGCCGTGGATCCATTTCCCCTCAGACAATTGTTTTAATTCTTCTTTAAAGGCTTGGCTTTGCATGAATCTTACAATTACCTGTAGTGCTTGTTCCAGTTCGAGAAGTGATAATTCATCTTCCTTTGGTTCGAATTGTTCCAATTCGATAGGCATTAATTCGTCCTTCCTTGGTTTGATGTTTCCGCAATTTTGAAGGAAACGATATATGTATGCCACAATCCTTTGTAATCGTGAAAATGAGTTGCGGTGATTTATACTGTACATAACGTCTGTTTCAATTGTTGCTGTCATTACCAATTTCGATTTTTTTATGTCTAAATTGGTGGGTTTAGCCTTGAATTCAGCTGGCCATTTTATTTCAGGTCCGTATAAAAACAGTGGTCCATAAAACCAAATGTGGTGGTTTTTTAATTTTGTGGCTGACATCCCTCTTGATACAATATCGGCTGGATTTGATTTAGTTGGAACATGACGCCATTGATGTGGTAATGATAAAGATCGTATCTTCTTGACGCGGTTTGATATGAAGCTATGATATCTGCCTGCGTCAGCATTGATCCAAGCTAATACGATCTCTGAATCGGTCCAATAATGAGATTCCAATTCCCCAAGTTTAAGATCCTTTGTGACCTTTTGCATTAGTTCTGTAGCTAATTTGGCTGCGCACAGTTCTAAGCGTGGTATTGTCGTTTCACTTATGGCTTCATTATACCGGTTTTTCTTTATTGGTGCTACTCTGGATTTTGAACAAAATAGGTGAACGGTTATTGTACCATTATTCGCAATTGATCTGATATATATTGCTGCACCGTAAGCCTTTCCCGATGCATCTGCAAATGCATGTAATTGGGTCTCCTTGGCTATCTTATTTGAAAAGACATGTCTTGGAATTTTTATGTCCTTTATTGCTTCCAAATCTTTACGATACTTTTCCCAAGTAGTGTGTAATTCCATTGGTAAAGCCGCGTCCCAATCTATCTTAAGCTTCCACAATTTTTGGATGAACAGTTTTGCAATGATTGTCATGGGGCTAATAAGACCTAGCGGGTCAAAAATATGCGCTATTTCAGATAATGCCGTTCGTTTTGTTATTTTACTGTGTTGAATAAAGGTTGAATTTATCAGGAACTCATCTTTTTCTGGATTCCATATGAGACCCAGTGTTTTGAGATGTTTTGCTTCCTTGTCCAATAAGTCCGATTGTAAAGCTCGATCTTTTGGAGGAATATGGTTTAAAAGTTGTGGCATATTGCTGCACCATTTTCTTAGATTGAAGCCTGCTGACTGCAGAACCTGTGTCAATTGTTGTTGCATGTCTCTAACCTCCAAAAGGCTGTTTGAACCTGACATGACGTCATCCATATAGAAATCGTTAGCTAATACCTTGGCTCCCAAAGGATATTTACGTGTATATTCCGTTGATAATTGTTGCAAGCAGCGCGTTGCCAAATATGGTGCAGAAGTAGTACCATATGTTATTGTGTTTAGTTGATAGCAACGCACCCTTTCATCCTTCGTTCTGCGCCAAAATATTAATTGATATTTTCTGTTTTCATTTGTTACCATAATCTGTCGGTACATTTTCTCGATATCGGCAATAAATACAAACCGATATAAGCGAAATCGCAGTAAAATGGAAAATAAATCGTCTTGGATTTTGGGTCCAGGTAACAAAACGTCGTTCAATGATATATTCGTGGAAGTTTTCATAGATGCATCGAACACTACTCTTAATTTTGTTGTGCTGCTCTCTGGTTTGAGTACTCCGTGATGAGGCAGAAAGTAATGAGGTGTTCCAATCTTAGATATTTCGACTTCTTCCATATGTTCTAATTTTAAATACTCTTCCATAAAGTTCGTGTAAAGAATTCTGAGAGGTTCATCCTTGCTTAATCTTTTCTCCAACGCAAAATACCTCCGCAAGGCGAGTTCTTTGGAATCACCTAATGCTGAAGGTTGTTCGGCAAATGGCAAACTTACTATGAATCTTCCATTTGTATCTCGCCTAACTGTTTCATCGAATTGTTTTACGCATCGCTGTTCTGACAAAGTGAGACTGTTGTTGGTTTCTTCTATTTCTTCTAGACGCCAGAATTTTTCTATGATGTCACTCAGAGAATCCTCCTCAATCCCAACACCACATGTTACGCTTGACATTGTTGATCGTTCAACTTTCCCAGCCACTATCCAACCGAGTACGGTGTTTTGCAGAATAGGTAGGTCGTCGGATAATTTTATTTGTCCCACTGACAGTAATTCATGGTAGAACTCAGCTCCCAATAACAGATCGATTTTATCAGGTCGGCTAAAATCTGGATCTGCCAATTTGATATTTGAGGGTAACTTCCAGCACGACACGTCCAAAAGTTGAGATGGTTGTGGTGATATTATATCCTTTAGTATGAAAGCTTCAATTCTAGTGGTGTAGCCACTAACATTTGACAAACATTCGACGTTTACTCGCTGATTTGATTTTTGTGTTCCTTGTCCTATTCCCTCGATGGTGAGAGAATCTGATCTTGGTTTGAGATTGAGTGCTCGGACAATTCTTTCACTGATAATATTTATCTGTGATCCCGAATCCAATAATGCTCGGCAATTTATTTTTTGCTGATTTGGTCCAACAATCTGAACCCTAGCTGTTCCCAGTATGATGAGAGGATGATGTGTATTATTCAACAAAGCACTTACAGCCTTGTTTGAATTTCCAGAATTTTTATTTGGAAGGTTATTTATTGTCGTTTCCATCTTCTTAGTAGCTGGACAATTTCCGGAATAGTTTGCATCTGTTTCGAAGTGAACAAGTGTATTATGTCGTTTCTGACACTTCAAACAGCTTCGTGCTTTGCAATTGAAAGTCTTATGTCCAAAACGTAAACAATTAATGCAGAGATGCCTTTGTTTGGCCAGATCTAATCGTTTAGCTGGCGTCAAACTTAAAAATTGTGGGCAATTGTAAAGTTGATGATTTTCCTTGCATGAAACACAAGCTGATGGTGACATTGTAGCTGCTGCTAATGTCTTTATTCCAGAAACGTGCATCCTATGATCGTCAGATTTATCCTTATTTCCCAAGGCCTCTAACGATTGGAAACGATTTTCCAAGAAAATGAGAAATTTATTGAAGGCAGGTATCTTCCTTGGTTGACTCAAAGATTGCTCAAAGAGTGTGTGGGACTCCTTATCCAGTTTTTTAAGGAAAAAGTGGAGTAATATTGGATCCCATGAACTGGTGTCCACATTTAGTCCTTGGAGCCCCATCAAGCATTCTTGTATTGTGTCATGTAGATTGCGGATGGATTTTGCACTTCCTGATGATATGTTTTGGTGTGAGAATAACTTTGAGAGCCATGATGACACAAGCAACCTAGAGTTATCGTATCTTTCAGTAATCAACTTCCAGGCTGCTGCATAGTTGGATCCTGAAACCGAAAGATGGTATATGAGTTTCGCAGCCTCTCCTGTTAGGCTTGATTTTAGAAACCATATTTTCTGACCATCAGATATATTTTGGTTATGAATGATCTCCTTGTACAGATCAGAGAATTGTTGCCATTTAAGGTAATTGCCGTCGAATTTAGGCAAATCCACCTTGGGCAGTTGCCATGAGGTTTGCGGTATCTCCAATTGTGTTGCTGATGTTGATGTTTCGATTATTTCAATCAATTCTTGCAAAGATTCCGCAACCTTTTCTTGCAACTCAAAATATTCCCTTATTTCATGGTAAGTTAGAACGTTTTCCATTTTTCGATAAATGGCAGTTAACTCCTCCCAATTCAGTTCCAATGTTCGACATTTGGTCTGACAAAATGCTTTGCTCTTGTGTGGCTGTGCAGCATTCTTTTCGATTGACCTCTGTATTATTTCCATTATAAGTTTGTATTTTTGCTTTGTGTTGATGTCTTCTGGCTGTAAATTTGCATTGTCTTTTGTTTCTGCATTTGAGCCTTCTTTCTGGATGGGCTTGGGAATCGCTTCCTTTGTAGCTCCTTCCTGCTCATTTTCCGCAGCTGCTGCTGCACCCTGTTGGGCTAATGATAATTTTTCTTTAATATCACTATAGAACGACTCCTTTATTCTACTGATTTCTTGAAAAAATTTTTTCTTGATGTAAGGATGGTCATCTTCTATAGTTTCTATCCTTCGGATTTTGGAATCTGTCTCATCGAAAACCTTCCAGAGCAATGCCAATTTCTGCAAGCGATCATTTAAATAAGTGATCGTCTTACGCTCTGAAGAGTCTTTTTTGTAGTTTCTCCATAGATTGCATATTTTCTCCCCAGTATCTTCCTGTTCCTTTGTTAGAGCTTCAATATCCATTTTGCCGTTGTTTGATTGATCCAAAGAATGATATCAGCGATCGAATTTAGGTTGAACTGTGTTATGGCCCAGTTTACGCCCAAACGCAAAGTTTTTGTAATGTAAGGCGATGAACTGTGTTATGGCCCAGTTTACGCCCAAACGCGAAATTATTATGATACAACGTATGAACTGTGTTATGGCCCAGTTTACGCACAAACGCGAAGTTATTGTAATGTAACGCGATGAACTGTGTTATGGCCCAGTTTACGCCCAAACGCGAAATTATTGTAATGTAACGCGATGAACTGTGTTATGGCCCAGTTTACGCCTAAACGCGAAGTTATTATGCTCCAACGGATGACTCTGAAGTAATTCTGCAACTGATGAAACTGCTGATGAAAGTCCTGTCACGGTCGCCAAATGTTTAAAGTCTGGACTCTTTTGTCCACACTTGATTCGTAGGTACATAAACCTAGAATCTGATGTCGAATAATAATATAGAACGATTCTTGTATCGCTTATATTTATGTAGGTTGGTGTTCCAAGCAGACTCACTTGGACGTAAAAATTCAAAGTCTTGGTTGATGGTTTTTAATTAACTCATAAAATTATTTATTAATATCAACATTTTATAGCAAAATATTGCTTATTAGACAGTTATTATTAAACATTGATTGCTTATGAAAATATATACTACAGTTGAGGCAAAAAGGTCAAGCTCACATTTCATTGTCTTTTATGCTGAGATTCGAAAATTAATTAAAAGCATGACTTTGTTTACCATCAGTTTATCAACCCGAATACACAAAAAATGTGTATCGTTTATTTTGCATGAAAATAAATCAATTATGTGTATGGTTTTTTATTACTGAGTGAATGAACTGCTTATTGCATAAAAGACAATGAAAGGCAACCCGAACAACATATTTTGAATTTAGATTATCCATTCTATGGTCAATTTAATTAAAAATGTAACTTTGTTCGAAAATATGCGGCCATACAACAAAAGGTATTTAAGTCAATTGTAAAAAAAACTTAGCAGGTATTTTTTACGAAAAGTGTCCAGAAAAAAAAAAAAAAAAAAAAGCTTACTGATTCCGGGGGCTTAGCTAAGATAATACAAACAGATAAGTCAAAATGTGAGAGATGGGAGTTGCAAGGGAACATTACGATATCATGCAATATAAAATCTCAAATAACAAAACTCGCTTTTTTTTTAAATCTCGAAAAAAACAAAACCTCGAAAGTTTAAAATCCAGTTTTTCATAAACTCACAATCACAAAATCCCGTTTTATTTTAAATCTTGCAATTTCCAACCGAAAGCACGCAAACTAAAATCCCACTAAATAAATATTAAATCCAAAAGAAACTGAATAGGTATACCTACACACCGAAACTCGCACCCTCCACAAATCCTATAGTGAAGCCAAGCTGGGGGGTAGCATGCGAGATTTTAGTTTTTTGTTTGGGGTTTTTTGTAATCGCAAAATTCTAGGAAACAGGATTTTGTTATTGCAAGATTATAAAAAGCGGGTTTATGTCATTGCGAGATTTTGTAATGTGAAATTTCGAGAGCGAGATTTTAATTTGCGAAATTTTGTATAACCAACCCGAGTTGCAACGTTGAAATTGAAGGTATCAATATGTAATAAATGAAACTGGAATATTGACAATCGTCTCTTCGGCCACCGGTCTGACATTAACAGTGGTGGTTCTCAAAAAACTGCACTTGCCCTCCACTGAATAGAGCAGGATCACAAGCCTGACTTAGAAAATGTGACGATACTAGAAGTTGAGAAACACCCTAACAAGAGAATGTTGTTGGAAATGCTGCATATCAACAACGAAGAGAGTTCGATCAACAGGCGATCTGATTGTGAGAATCTCAGTAACATTTACAGCCAACTAATACAAAACAATAAAAGAAGGCAAAATTAAATTGTCTTTTGTCAGTGTTGGGAGGTGTAATCCAATAAGGAGATTTTTTCATAATTAAATTTATTTTAAAGTAAATGTAATTATTTAATTGAATTTATAATTTTTAAATTGTTTTTCTAAATTAACTTAATTAATTTTAGTGTGCTATGTGTGGTTCTCTTGAACATATTTTTGATTGTGGAAAAAAAGTTTCTTAAATTAAATTGTAAGTTAAATTTTCATGTATGCTTTGTATAGATGACATTATTGACGATGTATATTATTTTACAATAAAGGCCTGAGGAAGAGCATATTCATGCTCGAAACGTTGCAAACCATTTAACAGCTAGTTTTATTGACCTGAAGCCTGCTTAAACACAATATTGTTTGTATAACATTTAAGAGATCACCCGAGAGATCACCAAAAATACCCAAATAGCTAAAGTGTTGCTGCCTTATGCGACCTCTTCAACATCATTATGAAAGTCATTGTTCGAAATTCGGGTGGGTTTTAACCGACGAGGGAATATTTCTATCAAAAAGTCGATGCAAGTTCTGGCACCCTGTATGACCGCGGCGGCGGCCATTTGAACTATATTATATTTTATACATAACTGTGGTATGGACCCAGACTGCGTTAAATGTGGAGATACCCTCAAAACAGGGGAGTGTAAACTCGGGCAAGATAGGGTCACAGATATGACCCAGTTAAAATGTGCGCTCTGCCGAGGCTTCGGGCACCCCGCAAACTATCGGGGATGTCCGAAGTTTCAGGAGATATAGCAAAACAAAGCCCAAAAGAAAACAGTTGAGGTGAGACACCCTGAAGTACGCCAGAAAACAACTTCCGTCAATCCCGCAATTTCTTACGCCCAAATCGCGTCTGGAAAGGGAAACACGGTACAGCCTCAACCCCAGGTAGCCAAACAGGTCCAAGTGCCTACGGCTCCTGTGCCAGAGGCAGATCTGATGAAGGTGTTGCTGACCATTCAGGGTCAGTTAACCGACGTGCAAAAACAGATCAGGGAGCAGGCGGCTAGGGTGGATTACCTCTACTCTATTCTGCCGGCAACGCGAAATGGTTAAAGGCGCGCTGCCTGAGCGACCCTTTAAGATCCTAGCTGTGAATGGACCAAACGCTGATTAGGACCGAACGTAGAGCAAACCTCTTTCATTTGCTGCAAGACCAAAGTCCTGATGTGTTTATGGCTAGCGAAACTAAGCTAAACCAGAAACACAAACTGACTAATAAAAATTACAATATCGTAAGAAGGGATCGGCCCAACTCCTCTCAAGGGCGTGGGGTCGCAATTTTCATACGAAAGGGCATTAAACATAAAGTTATATATCATAGTGAAGTGCGAAGGTTCGGGTTGCTAGAAGCCTGCATCGTTTGCATTCCACTCCAGCAGGGGAAAAGAATGTACGCAATCGCGGTCTACGCACCGGACGCACCTCAGCCAGCTAATTTTATAGCAGAACTCGAAAAACTTTTTGAATGCTTAAGACTGAACTTGGATGAGAATTATTATCTCATGGCAGGGGACTTAAACGCCAAACATGTAGATTGGGGAAACCAAATACAAAATCTTAGAGGGAACCATCTTTTTAATTGGATGGGTCGATACAGTGTTGAGTGTAGGATCGACCTTTTGGCTACAGATAGACCGTCATTTCCGATAAGTGGTAGTTTTCTGGATCTTTTACTGCTTGACTCACGACTTATTATAACTGACGCAACAAATCAACAGACAAGAAATTGTTTACGAACAATACGACAGTGATCACTGCGGACTTGCCACCATAATACAGCTTCCGAGCGAACTTGTGGAGTTGGATGAGTATGTGCCTGTGCACTCTTACAATTTCAGTAAGACGCGCTGGCCACGCTTCTCCAACGCCTTGGCAAGAGAAATACGTTCCGATGACATTTCTCCACCAAATGACAGAAACCTGACGAAAGTTGAGATCGACGGGTTCATGACTCAAATGGATACGATTATAAAACGAACAATGGACAGAACAATCCCAAAATATAAGGAACAAGACCCTTCTGGTTTATACAAGAACGCGACAATCGACGCACTACACCGACAAAAAAGTGGACTGCTGACTATTTTGAAACTTCTTTACAGACGTTTCACGGACACACGTGATCTGGAGATTAGGACATTGAAGACGTCGATCAAAAACATTAACGTTCTGATTAGACAAAACTATAGATTATCTATGATGATGATGATGATGATGATAGATTATCTATTAATTTATATTGGGATAACAGAATTCGGGCTGTTAATTCTAGCGACCCTAGTATGTTTCCCCAAATAAATAAGATATTTAGAAGAAATGATCAAAACGATCTTCCATGTCTTAAACTCCAGAGGACAACAGATAACGAAGACGTACTAACGATTGCGGGAATTGATCCGGAAGATGCCGTTTTCGATGATAATTTTTATATGATAGAAGATCCTCAGTAAAAGGTAGAAGCTGCAGGGGCTGCTTTCCAGCAAGTGTATAAGGTGAATGCTAGCATTCGTCCGAATCATGACCTGGAGAACAGAGCCTTGCTGCACAATTTCTATCTTGGAAATAACATAACGCAATGGCGATCTGAAAATACTGGTTTCACCGGGTTCAATGACGAAAACTTGGCAAACGCCACCATCGCCGAGCGAAATGGACCCAGTTCATTGTTAATTTCGAAGGTAGAACTTCAGTTAATTTTTCAAACATTAAAGAAAAAGAAATCTGCGGGGGATGATGGTATACCCAACATTTTGTTACGACATCTCCCTGAGGAAGCAATAGACATTTATACCACACTATTCAACAACGCATTGAATAATGCATATTATCCAGTGAGTTGGAAGATAGCTGTGGTCCATCCTCTCCCCAAAAAGGGAAAGGACAGCTCCAATCCGGCAAATCTTCGGTCGATAAGTCTTCTTCCAAGTATCAGTAAAGTATTCGAAAAGATTCTCAATAGAGCTCTGTTCAAGTGGGCTGAGGACAAGAATATTATTCCATACAATCAGTTTGGCTTTAAGGCGGGACATGACACTATTCATGCCGCGTCTAAGTTAGTTTCTGATGTTCAATGGAACAAAGCGAAAAATCAATGCACGGGTGCCGTTCTTGTTGATTTAGAGAAGGCTTTTGACACCGTATGGTTAGAGGGTCTTTATCTGAAGTTAACTAGATTTGGCATAAGTAAACCACTGTTATATATGCTTCATGACATGCTCAATGGTAGAAAGTTTGTTGTCAAAAGTGGCAATGTAACTTCCGCCACAACTTTTGATATTAAAAACGGTCTACAGCAAGGAGCTGTGAACTCGCCGATTCTTTTTAGTATTTACACCAGCGATCTGATAGGTAGTCTCACTCATGCGATTGCGTATACCGATGACCTTGTAGCGTACAGGACGGGTCCAATAGTTGAAGTCATCAGAATTCTCTTGCAGCGTGACTTCGAAAAGATTCAGCGATATTGCGATGACTGGAAGTGAAAAATTAACTTTCAAAAATCAGAAACTATCCTGTTTAGAACCCCTTTGTCTAAGGCTTCTAGGGATACAAGAAAGAACTGGAGAAATCTAGTGATCGTTGGACCAAGTGGACATCCACTGGCGAGTAAAGATGTGGTAAAGTACCTTGGTATCTGGCTAGATCAGTATCTATATTTCATTCGACATATAGATGCTGCTCTGGCCAGAGCTAGGGGAGCGTTTGCTCTGACAAGACGGTTGTTTTATAGCAGCCGCCTTGAAAACAGGGTAAAGATTGATGCCTTGGCCGACCTACGTATTTCTAATGTATAACTAGGTAGATTAAGTAGGACAGGACGGTGGCACCAAAAAAATATAAAAAATTAAAAAATTGCATGTTTGTGGATATGTGCTTGATATGTTTATATGTTAATATATGCATATGTATACGCGTGTGTGCATGTGCATCGGCAAAAAAAAAAAAAAAAAAAAAAAGCTGCTGGTGGCTGTTCTAGTTTTAAGTTATTTTAAGTATTTTAAGTAGTTTTAAGTTATTTAGATATAATTATTGCGTATATTTTACGTATATTTTAGTTTTATTTAGGTAGAGGGTACTTTTAAGTTTTTAAATAAAATTAAATAAAATAATGTCTTGAAAAACAAGTTTTTTAAAGAATTTTCTTGTTTAGGTTTAAGTAATATTGAATTTTAAATTAAGAGTAGTCTTTACGCCGAAAGGCATTTTTTAAATATAGTTATATTATAATTTAGAGCGCCCGTATGGGGCCAGTAAGTTAGTTAAGTTAATATGTAAGCTAGCTATAGATTTTTTGTCTAGCATTAAGATAGATATAAGAAAATGAAAAAATAAAAAATGAATTAAAATGCAAAAAAAAAAAAAAATATTTTATACATACTTATATAATAACATCGATAAGACTTTGAAACAAATAAAACAATTCGATGATATCTCACAGACACTTTGTTTTATTTAAATTTATCGTTGGAAAGCGCTTAATGGAAGACACATAAACATATTTTTATTTTGAAAGTTGTTTTATCTAAACAATAAGTTCTCCTTAGTAATGGTTGTGTTTCTTTATAGATACCTAAATGTTCAATCTTTTAAATCTATAAAAGAAATAGACATAATACAAAATTAGCGTACCTACTTAGCTTAACCTGAGGAAGAGGAAATATAAAGCATTTACCAATTTTCAATTTTTTTTAAAGATATTTATCAGTTTTTTTTACCTGCGATTGTTTGACGTAAGGCAAGCTATAATGTATTTATAAAAAAGTTTTTAAATATCAAACAAACATAACATTACGATGAGATAAAACGTTACGTATATAAGACCTAAAATATTGGATACGGCAATATTATGTGTTTGTCAGGTTGTCTGTATTGTCACTTACAGGTCAAAGCCTAAAGACCCGACTATGGTGCTCTCCTGAGCGAGAAGGTCGTATCTCAAATTACAATTTTAAGCGAAGCTGAGAGATGACGGATTTTCTTCGGCTTTCGAAATTTTTTTTTTGGTAAAACTTATTTATTTAATTACTTAACTATTATTTTTAAATAATATCAGATTTCGAGACTAAACAAAACAAGAAAAATAAAACAAATTGAGTTACGACCTTTTCGCTTAAGAGGGAGGGCAGTATGGTAGTATGGTAACTATGTACATGATCAAGAATGCATTAACATGAAGAATAAGTATAATGAACAGTCATCTGTCAAAATCAGACTGTCATAAGTCACAGCTTTCAAATTTATGTATTTCAGAAAGATTCAGAATGAAATACCTCAAAGGTAAAACCCATAACGCGTTGCGTGCGTTGTGTTGTGGCTTTCAACTGAGTGCAATATTAAATACATATACACATATTGTTCTTAAGCGACCTTTACGCGGTCAGTCATTCGACATCAATCTGTAAAATAGTTTTTGTAAAAATAAGTCTGTATGCGTGCATTTGTTTGACGAAAAATCAAAACCTTTTTGATTTTGCCTCATGACGGATTATATGAGGACTGATGTCCTCTAACTGACCGTATAAAGGTCGCTTTATGAGATGCGACTTTTGAGAAGCAGTTTGCCTTTGAGCGGTTTCTTATAAGAAGCTGTGTATTTAATATTGCACTCATAGTTGACAGCGACAACTCAATGCCCGCAAAGCGTTCTATGGGTTTCATCCTTCACCGCTTCTTTACACGTGAAATTTTGACAATGAATGGCCAAACACATAGAAAGCGTTACGACTGAGAAAGTAAGCTATTCAATGTCCAATATTCATTTCATGGCCTGTAATTTTTATAAAACTATGATTTTATAATACCAAGTATATCTAAATTTCTTTATGTAGAAATTTAGACAAGAGCATGTTTGTGCAACCCAGTCGTGCACTTTAATTATTATTTAAAACACTTTTATAAAGATAACAGGTCATAAAGTGATATGGTATAAGAAAAATTTAACCTTGAAATTTATTGAGAACTGATAAATTTCAAAATAACTCTGGACAGGTAGGTAAGTGTTTTAAATGAATGTATAGTATATGTGGTGCTTTGAGGTGTTCAAGTTAAAAAGTTGCGCGAAAACAGAAAGTTTTCAATCTCGCTAAAGTTCAAGTCGTGTTGGTATCACTTCAATTTTTCAATTTCAATAAAACAAACAAACAAACAATGGCAGACATAACATATCGTTTAGCTACTCCGGAAGACTATAATACGATTTTGGAATTTTTACGGCTACACTATTTCAAAGATGAACCTTTATTGCTGTCCACCGGACCAGCTGAACAAGATTCAAACAATGAAGAGTCATTTATGTCGTGCTTATATGATGGAATATGTTGCATGGCATTCAGCGGTGATCGTATTGTTGGTGTTAGTCTATGCTACCCAAAATATCCCAATCACGAGAAGATTTTGCTAGATGAGGCTTCTCAGTTTCCAAATACAAACAATTTTAAGATATTATTATTGTTGGCATCTATCGAAAAAACTTCAAATGTTTTTGAGAAGTACAATGTTGATAAGACAATCCATTGCATGGGTACGGCTGTAGATAGAGAATTCCGTGGAAAAGGAATTGGACTTGCCATGCTTGATAAAACAATGCAAAGTGCAAGAGAGTTGGGATATCCATTATACACTATCGATTGTTCGAGTACCTATTCGGCGAGATTCTGTGAACGTTTGAATATGGACTTGATAAATGTTTGTCCGGTTGCTGATTTTCGTGCACCAAACAATGAGGCGCAGTTGTTTTTTCCTCGTGAGGAACACAAACTTTTGAAAACATATGCTAAAAGATTGTTTTAATAATCTTTGTGAACAAAAAAAAAAAAATTATTATTAAAAATGTGTACCTATGTATGTATTAATTTCTTGGTAGATTATATATGTTATAAGAAACATTGCTGATGTTGTTGATGTCTCATTTATTCGAACAAAAATAAAGGACACGACTGGTTCGCACAAATTTGATCTTGTGGCAAGTTACTTTCGTGTTCAATAATGAAAAATTCATTTGACCAATCTTTTTTTTGAAAACAAAAATATTTTCAGAATTTTTTTTTTCAATAAAATCTTTTGAAAACAAATGTATGGATGGAATAAAAAAAGATTCATAAATCGAAAGGCATCACCATCGGCAAAAATTCATATATGTATATGAAATTTTATCAATGTACTTTTTCGAGAAAATAAAAAAAAAACTTTTTCAAAAAGTACTTTTTTTTCAAATGTATAGGTTTAGCAGTTTTTGAATATTAAATTTCGTCGAAATCTGGTGCAGCCGTTCAAAAGATAGTAGGTGTAATAAGAAACGGTTCTATGGCTCGTACTGTTAATAAGCTGGTACCGTGAAAAAGGATTCAGACGAATGACATCACCACTGGCAACAAATCATTCATACAAAATTTTAACGAAATGTATCGTAATTTTTTCGAGAAAATTAGAAATATCGGTTTTGGGAGTAAAAAGATAGTCGGAGTAATAAAAAACAGTTCTATGACAATGCACCTACCGTTAATAATTCTGAAAAAAAAAATTCATCACCATTGCCAACAAATCACTTTTATAAGATTTTAAACGAAATTGTTTTTTTTTCGACACCTACATACATATGTCAAAATTAAAAAAAAAAAATGCCTGGGGATATTTCTCTAAAATATCATATTTGTACCAATTTTGATGAAAATCGACCCAACTGTTAAAGATGCAGCTGTCGATACACCCTGACAGAAAGGCATAATTATCGGACCTACTTTTTTCGTGTTCTCTATCATCGTAATGTCATGTTTGATTGTTATCTCAAATCTTTTTTTTAAGAATGTATAACTTAAAGATCGCAAGTAGTAAAAATGTTCTAATATGAGTTTTTTGGAGAAAACAAGTGAAAGAACAAACAGCAATAAATATATATTTTTGGCTAGATTCACGAAATATTTTTTTTTTTTTTTTTTCTTTCGGTAGGTGGAAATCTTCAAAAGACACTTGATAATATTCGGTATCAAGTAGTGTGGGACTTCTACCGCACTAAAACCACCTAGAATCATGACCAATCTATAAAAGATCGACAAATGATTTTAGTTTCTCAATTTTTAGTTCACATTTTGGGAAGTTTGATGATTTAATACTTTCCCATCGCTTTTAGACCATCAGCTCATGAGGCTTGGTTCTTTTTAGTCTCCGAACATTGGTACGTACATTTAAGACTGTCTCCATTTCGGAGTTAGTGTGACTAATCAGTCGCTGATTGTGTGATACAGCGTGTTTTCTAATTACTTCTGTAACCATTTCTACTTGAAGGTCACAATGTAAATCGCTGTTTCTTATATACCAAGGGGCGTTTACTATTCCACGAAGGACTTTGTTTTGGAATGTTTGGATGGTTTCCGCATTTGTTTTCTTTGTACAACCCCAAAGTTGGATGCCATACGTCCAAACAGGTTTTAATACCTGCTTATACAACATTAATTTGTTTTCAATTGATAGGGCAGAGGTTTTTCCCAGTAACCAGTACATTTTTCTATATTTTAAGTTAAGTTCTTCCCTTTTTTTCTTGATGTGCTCTTTCCATTTTAGCTTTGCATCCAAAGTCATCCCAAGGTATTTGGCCATATTGGAGTAAGGTACTACTTTACTATTAATAAAAAGTGGAACATTATTAATCTTTTTATTAGTAAAGTTTATATGCGTTGATTTTGTTTCATTGAGTCTGATACGCCACTGTTGCGTCCATTCTCTTATCTTGTCGACTGCATATTGCAGTTTTTCTGTTGCCTTTACAACGCATTTATCTGACACTAATATCGCAGTATCATCTGCAAAAGTGGCCATGATCGCATTGTTGTCCACTGGAATATCCCTTGTATACAACAAATACAGGGTTGGTCCTAAGACACTTCCTTGTGGTACGCCGGCTTCGATTTTCTTAAGTTCCGAATACTCTTGCTCGTACCGTACTCTAAAAAGTCGGTCGGTAATATATGATTTGAGTATTTCATAGAACTGCCTGGGAAGGTCCCTGTGCAGTTTGTACTCGAGCCCCAAATGCCAAACCTTGTCAAAGGCTTGAGCAACATCTAGAAATAGAGCGGAACATACTTGTTTTTCTTCAAGTGCTTTTTCAACAACATCCGTAATTCGATGTACTTGGTCTATCGTGGAATGTTTGTTTCTAAATCCAAACTGATGATTTGGTATTAGTTTTCGTTCTTCTATTATTTTGCTTAGTCTATTTAAAAGCAGTTTTTCGAAAACTTTTGCCATAATTGGTATAAGCGATATTGGTCTGTAAGATGTAACTTCGGTTGGTGGCTTACCTTGCTTTGGTATAACAATGACTTCTGCAATTTTCCAATGATGTGGAACATAACGGAGTTTAAGGCATGCATTTATTATGTATTGGAATTTTTTGAAGGCTATTGTTGGCATTTCTTTCAAGACCTGAGACGAAATATTAAAACTTTTATTATTTCAGAGATCATTGAAATTGATTTGATCATTGAAATCACAAAAGTGATAATATTATGCCAACTAAGCTTTAATAGAGTTATTTTTTTTTAGTAAAAACAATTTATAACTTGACTTAAAATTGGCCAATTATAGCTACGGTGACCAATTTTTTTTAAAGCAAAAATGAGGACAAACTTTTTCAAATTAAGGCCCTTATTGCGAGAGTCTATTCAGGTCATATAGTTAAGTCATTTAAGGCAAACTCGAAACTCGTATGCAGTCATATACCTACACTAGCGGCTACACCTTATATAAGATCTCGCGTCTGCAAGTTATTCAAGGTCATAAGTTCACAAAATTTGCGTTTTTCATGGCTATCTTAGTTTCTACTAAATGCTGTTAACATCTATTATAAACATATACCAACAGTTTTTGAGATGGAGGGCGGAAATCGGATCCAAATATATTGTTCAGACTGCTTAAAGAGTTACCATACTAAAAGTCATGACTTCTTTAAGGTAAATCGTAGGGAGGGACGGGGGCATAAAGTTCCCCTTTTTCGGTCATACGCTTGTAGCATGAAAATGGTGCGTTCGTAGTGAAAATTTTGATATACCTATACCGTTTGCAAGCTACATGTTTCCAAGCAATATATTGCGTCGCGAAAGAAAAAATGCTTACTTAGAAACTGAATGTAGTCTATTAATGAAGATAATACTTAAACTTAAAAAGTGGTTTGGAAGAGAAAAAGAGGACAATTTAGTGAAAGAATGACAAAGGAAGGACATGGCACCGAAAGGAAGGACTGTCCTCTCAAAAAGAGTACGGATGGTCATCGTAATTATAGCTAACATGTGGGCATCAAGATAATCAAAAACTTCATTTATGCTACCGAACTGTAATGTGATGATAGTATGATACCTTTTCAAAGTAATTTCCGACACCATTTTAATAGCTTCCACTTCCGAAAAACAAGAAGAAGAAGAAGAAGAAGAAGAAGAAGAAGAAGAAGAAGAAGAAGAAGAAGAAGAAGAAGAAGAAGAAAAAGAAGAAGAAAAAGAAAAAGAAAAAGAAAAAGAAGAAGGAGAAGAAGAAAAAGAAGAAGAAAAAAAAGAAGAAGAAGAAGAAGAAGAAAAAAAAAGAATAAGAAGAAGAAGAGGATAAAGAAGATTTTAGATCAAGTATACTTATAGACTTTTTATGTAAAATACGCAATACTGATGCAATAAGATGACTTCATAACAATTAATTATTTTCAGATCTGGCTTAATACAGGGTGCCCCGAAAACACTCACTCGATATTGATTTGAAATATATATGAAATGAAATGATATGAAACAGATGAAAATATATGCGATTTTTTAGCCTCATATGTCTTGCAATTAAAAATAAAATCAGTAATGACTTCCATATTTTTCAAATGGAATAGACGATAAAAGTTTTCGTTCATTATTGATGTCGTCATTTACCGCGGTGAGTGTTTTTTTTTTTATAAATTATTGAACAATTTAGTTTAAACCAATCTTAACCTCTTGTATATTTTTATAAAATAAATTATTTATTTTCGTATAGCTACCTACCATAGTTTTTAAATGATTTTTCAATTTCTAACGCAGGGCAGTAGTGTTCCGATTAAAATTGAGGCTCATATAAAATAATAAATTGTTTTCTAGTGAAGTATGGTAGACCCACCTAAGATTTTAAGGCCAGAACGGAAGCCTGCCGAGATGAGAGGGGGAATATGGTAGTGGATACACAGTCAGTGCTGAGGATCTGGAAAGAATGTTTTTCTATACTACTAAATTGCGAAGATAGCAAACATTTCTCTGCAAGGCGACTAGTTCTAAATTGGACGATGATGGTCAACATTTTTGTTCACCCGACCTAAATCAAGTGCGCTTAGCGATTTCCAAGCTAAAATCGAATAAATCTACTGGTGCAGATGGCTTTCTAACTGAATTGTTGAAAGCAGCAGGAGATGTGTTGATAGGGAGCATGCACCAACTTATCTGTAAAATTTTGTTGGATGAAAGTATGCCCCATGAATGGAACCTTGGCATAGTGTGCCACTTCCACTAAAAAAGAGACGCTCTGACATCCACCAACTACAGAGGAATTAGTTTCCTAAACTTCACTTATAAAATTTTGTCTGCTATCCTGTGTGACCGCTTAAAACCCTATGTAAGCGATCTGATTGGCCCCTATCAGGATGATTTTAGGACAGGCAAGTTAACCGTCGATCAAATATTCACACTTCGACAGATTTTGGAAAAAAAAACCAGGAATGCCAGATCGATACACAGCATCTCTTTATCGGTTATTTAGCGTAACGTGGATAGAGACGAATAATTCGTTACAGTTATTGTACACATACAGTGCTATATCGTAAATCTCTGCATCCTTGCCAAACTCGTCCGCTTGTGAATGATGACGATGAAGAAATCTCGCTGCTCTGTCAAAGTCGGTAAGAACACCCCCGAATCGTTTGATGTTGAGAAAGGTCTGAATAAAGGAGACGCATTATAATGCAACCTATTAACAACGTTCTTGAAGATATTCTATACGAATATCGCAAGTCAACACCACTGATACAATTTATAAATAAATCCGTTCAACCACTCGCGTATGCCAGATGACATAGATATTATCGGCCGAAATAAGCGAACTGTTTGCTGGTGCATTTGCCAGTATTGAATCCGAGGCGGCAAAAATAGGAATATCAAACTCGTTGACTCGGGCAAAACGCTACGATATGGATAGGTAGATATAACTTCAAGAATTTGTCTACCTGGAAGGGATCCACTATAACAACGTATAGAATATGACATCAGTGGAGAGATAAAACGAAGAATTACTCTTGCCAATCGCTGTTTCTTCGGGCTGATAAAGCATTTAAGTAGTAAGGACATCTCTCATAGAAACAAGGAGACGTTATATATAAGGAAGCATGAGCGTTAAAAGACTCGAATGAGAAGATTCTTCGAGTGATTTTTGGTCTGTGTGTATCGAAGGAGTATGGAGAAGAAGATTCAATGACGAGCCTAAAGGGCTATATAGGTACAGCGATAACCTTACCAAGAAGCTGAAAACGTGGAGCATATGGAAACCAATGCACCAGTCCGATGAGTCTTTGAGTCCAAACCGGATGGTGTACGCAGCATTGGAAGACCTCCCAACAAAAGGAGCACACAAGTGGAAAACGATCTCGCCTAGTGCCGTGCGAAATTGGAAGCGGCTAGCTAGGAACAGAGCTGGCTGAAGAGACATGTTGGTTGAAACCGAAGTCCATCCTGGACTGTGAGCGAAATCCAAAGTAAGTAAGTGAACAGAAATCTTGTAGGCAACCCGGTCTGTTGTCTTTCTCTCGAATAATCCAAACGATTAAGTGGCATATGAAAAAGCACCTATACTCTTATTATAATTGTTGGTTCATACCTAAACAGGGAAAACAATATTAATTTAAATACTTTAGGTACCTATTCCAGATTTACTTAAATATAAAAGAACTTAATAGACACAAACATAATCGAGAATTTCAAAACAAAGCATCTTTTATATGCACCTATTCCGAATCGCAAAAATCAGAAATTTTCACCCCGTCTTTTGTCAAATAAAAAAAGCTTTGCTGTCTGCACATAATTTTAAATTCTGTCGGCGTATAATTCGTTTTTCTACATAAGAATGATAAAGGAATTGAAAAACAAACACCCTTCAAATGCAATATACCAACCTCCCTTAAAGTAATTAAGTTTTCAGTCTTGTGACCGGAAAATTTTTCGTTCACGGAAATGGAGTATCATAATAATTATTTATCTTTTATAACTGAGACTTGTTCGTGTTCCCAAATGTCACGAGAAGCCTTTCAACATCCCTTTTTCAAAGCAACACTTTATTCCTAACTAGGGGAAATGATATTAATCTATGATTCCTATACCCACACCCTTCAGTTTGTCGCGAATGGGGAAGTTCCTATAAAAGGCAGGGGTGTGTAAAGCGTATGCCTTTGACGACAACCCTCACTCTAATTTTTTGAATTATAAAAAATAGGCCAGTGTCAGAGCAACAAGTAACATACATACTTACATGTTCTACAAACTGCTTTTGAGGGTTTCTTATTTAGTTCTGCTATTCTGAGTTCTCAGACGCAAAATTGCTCACTCAAGTTCTCAAAGGGGGTCGGCTGGCGGTGGAGTTAGTCATAAATACTTTCGGATATCCATGTTATTTTTTAACTGTTGCTTCAAGACCACTCTGGCCAAACTGTTACTCCTGTTGCTTAATCGTCTAGTGCGCATGTTGCCACACAAAGAGTAGTAGTTCTCCCATTCGGTGTAGTATCTACAACATACTCGGTACTGTTAAAGGCTCTACTTAGATTTTTTTTTTTCCTATTTTACGGTTTATAGTAGACGATAAGAGACACGTAAGTGTAAGCAGGCTATCCCTTGGGAATGGTTCAGTTTGATTGTATGCGTTGGAGACATACCGCACCCTAGTAACCATCCAGAGAAGAAGTCACCTAAAGAGTGGCTACACGTTCAGTAGCTTTTCGATTATTATCGGTTCCATTCACCCAACGAGCTGGCAACCCGGCAGTTATCGCATCGCATACCGCCACTAACAGTTGAAAGTTGACTTTCACCGTGAATACTTCATCAAATGTAGTCAAAAAAAAAAAAAAAGAAACTAAATCAATTACCCAAGGGGCCATACGTTTCAGTAAATTAAAAAAAAAGTACGCCCGTCGTCTGACTTCTCTTGATTAATTAACTTAAATAATAGTGCAGGACTTTCCCTTTCCGGATGAGTTACAATTCCGAGATTCCGAGGATGGCTTTCGACTCCAAATTGACATTTGGCCAGCCTGCAGCAGTGTGTCCTCTGTCTGCAGTCACCTTAGCAATCCGTTTCAAATCGAAATCGAAGCTACCGTATATTTATTTTTCCAGCGGCTATTTGTTCTTACAACGGGATCAAAAGGATTTTTATCGAAAATTTTAATTGAAAATACTTGCTGTGCATGTCTGTGTGGCGACATATAAACTACCGTTAACCGAAGTGCGATTTGCCGATATTAAACACAAACACACACATATATAAGAACGCACTCTCATTCGTACCGTGTCGTCGTAACTGAGTTATACATTTTTTTCTTCGTTGCTGCAAATGGGTGTGTTGTGTCGCCATCGGGTCCTGCTCCCGATAAATTTGTTGTGCCATATGGAAGTGAATAGCATATTGAAAGTGATCTGGATCTCTTCCGTAATTGTTGCATTCTGGTAAGTACCTATACTTTTGCAAATTACTTAAATTAAGTTATGACCTTTTGAAATTTAACTGCAAGGATATGGTAGAATTTTGTTAGTAAAATGACGTGTCTGTAAGTGGGTGGGATAGGACTCGTAGGATTAGCAGATGTACATAGATGTCTCATGTCTGAAGTTGGGCGGATTTTGTAAACATATGGTTGATTCGAATTTGTATGACGAATTCCTTAAAACCGTGCTGTGCACGTGATTTTCGTTTCTTTTTGTTTTTTTAATTGTGTGTGAAAAATCTAATGTAAATGCCTCAAAAGATATAAGAATTTTATAGAAAAATTTTAGTTGTAATGGAGAAAATTTCTCATCCATATGGATGCTTATTTCCGTGCATTGTTATTTGAAAAAGTTATAAAGTCGATAAAGTTATTTATGTTCCTATTCATTCACTGTTTTATTTCAACATTTATTCACATTTCTTGAAATAAGTAAGTAGCTATTTGAAAAACATTTTCTAACAATCAATTATATCTATTTAATGGCGTTCGTCTAATATTTTACCTACAGTGAAATTTTTTAAATGGGTTTAACATTAAAGTCAAAAGTTAAATAAACAAGACCTTATAGGAAATTTATATTTACTCTTTAACCAATATTATTTTGTGAGCAATGCTAGTCTTACTGGATGGACTGAAGAAATCTCCTAGAAAATATACTCTTAAGCCCAGTTTTTCAGTTCGAGATTATTTTAGGTGAGCTAACTCTGAGTTAATTCGGGATACCAAACTGACTGAAATACGTGTTTGCAGCAGCGTTAACTAGATGTTAGAGTTTGTACCCATGTTCTTAGATAGATAAGGCGATATTCATATTTGCCTCGTTAAAAATTAAAACTATTCATTCCCCTTTTATTGTATCTGAAAAAAAAGGTTTCTGTAAGTCGATGTGCCGATGGGTCTTGCATTGGAAGGCGATAAGTTGAACTGCTAAATTACCTGTCATACAAGAAAATAAAAGTAATGGGCATTACTGGGTCGCACGATCGTGATTTTTTGGCTTGTTGTTTACCCAAAAAATTAAATAAATGAAAAAAAAATACGTTTTATTGTTAAAAAAAAACAAGTTTATCAGACAAACAGCAAAATAAGTTGCACAATATAAAATTTATCGAGAATCCTAACCGAAAAGATTAAATTTAAAATTAAAGTTTGTTTTTAATGATTATACCGACCAATATTAATCCGTCTATGTTTAAGCAATCACTGAGCCAATTAACACGCTTAGCATGCTGTTGGATTAAGGAAATGTTGAGCTAGGTTTTGGGGATTATATTTCTGGACAGGATGTCTACAGTTTGGCTAAAAAACGACGCCAAAATTGCACTTCGGAAACTAATAACTAAAATTATTATTTTCAATATTTTTTCAAAATACTTAAAAAAAAAAAGAGAACTGCAAATTTGGAGAACTAGTTGAGTTTTAGCTCAAAAGTAAATTTCATAAGAATCCATACACAGGTTTTCAAAATATTGGATTTACAAAAAACGTTAATTACAAAAGATTAATCATTATTTGCTTCTAAACATTTTAAGACTTTGGTGCATATCTGAAAATTGCGATTTTATGATTCAATTTAAAAAAGAATTACAATTTTTTTACCTTCTTTGGTTCAGAAATCTTTCTTTCAGCGTGCTCGGTAGTACAATTTGACTGTGATACGATTTATCGCAGTATTTTCATATGTTCCAAGCAATAATAATCAAAGTTACAGAACCTCATTGAAGCTATAATATTAGTTTCCTTTCACGTATCTCGATAAATTATATTAATGCGATAGTTACCCAGCATGGGTAGATACTGAAATAATCTCGCACTGAAAAACTAGGCCTTATACAGGGTGAGTCATGAGCAATGCGACAAAATGCTAGGGCGTGTAGGTTGCGTTGAGATAAGAAAAAAATCGTATGGGAGGGGGGGTCTATTCCCCTCCGTTTAGCCGGGAGGGGCAATTTTCGAAAAAACTGACTTAAAATGGAAAAAAAAATATTTAAAATCAACGGCTTCATTCACAATGCTGTGCGATACGTTTTTGAAAAGCCAATAACTTTTTCTTTCATTCTGTGTTTAAATAAATCTATTCTAAGAAATAGTTTTTGAAATATTAATTTTCAAAGTCAAAATTTTGAAAAAAAAATTTCAAATTCATTTTTTTCAAAATTTTACGTAATTAATTGCAAATTTTAATTTCAAAATTCAATGCTGTTATTAATTTTAAATCTAAATAAGAAAACCGGATGCAAAAATTTTATGTCGTTCTCAAGAAATTAAAAAAAAACCAAAACCACCTTTTTCTAAGAAAAACATTTATTTTTATTGTAACGAAGCAATTTAAGAAGCATTAATCTTAGTTTTTTTAGTTTTTTTTATTCCTTTTATTTGTACTATGTTTTTTACTTATAAAAAATTCTCGATATGATCTCCATTGTTTAGAAGGCATAGATTATATCTCCTTGTAATGGCTTCACATAAGTTTATGCTTGACAAATTTTCCTGCAATTTGACTCCAGCGACTTCAATTCGTTCCTTCAGTTGTTCCAATGATACTATTTCCACTTCGTAAACATAATTCTTCATAAATCCCCATGCATAGAAATCTAGGGGAGTTAAATCTGGTGACCTAGGCGGCCATTCCGTGGGGCCCCTTCTTCCGATCCAACGGTCACTAAAATGATAATCCAGCCAGTTTCTCACCTGTAAGCTGTAGTGTGCTGGAGCACCATCTTGTTGGTAGATTAAAGTATCTGCTATAACCAATGGAACGCTGTCTAATAAATCGGGTAAAAGGTCTCGTAGGAATTTATCTTGCGTTGCAATTTTTTTTTTTTTTTCATTAAAAAAAATGCGGTTTTATTGTCCCTACTGTCCCCATAACAGGTAGAACCCATGGGCTGCGGGCAGGCCAAGGCAAAAATATTGACAGGTCAGTTTTCAGAAGTTATCAATGAAAATAATATTAATCCAGGGTTATTCCAATACTATTTAATTTTATTACGTTCTCATAAAACTCCAATTAAAAAAAAAGTAAAAAAACAAAGATTAATGCTAAATAAATAAATAAATTGCTTCGTTACAATAAAAATAAATGTTTTTCTTAGAAAAAAGTGGTTTTGGTTTTTTTTTAATTTCTTGAGAACGACATAAAATTTTTGCATCCGGTTTTCTTATTTAGACTAAAAATTAATAACAGCATTGAATTTTGAAATTAAAATTAGCACTTAATTACGTAAAATTTTGAAAAAAATGAATTTGAAATTTTTTTTTCAATTTTTTTTTTCAAAATTTTGACTTTGAAAATTAATATTTCAAAAACTATTTCTTAGAATAGATTTATTTAAACACAAAATGAAAGAAAAAGTTATTGGCTTTTCAAAAACGTATCGCACAGCATTGTGAATGAAGCCGTTGATTTTAAATATTTTTTTTCCCATTTTAAGTCAGTTTTTTCGAAAATTGCCCCTCCCGGCTAAACGGAGGGGAATAGACCCCCCTCCCATACAATTTTTTTCTTGTCTCAACGCAACCTACACGCCCTAGCATTTTGTCGCATTGCTCATGACTCACCCTGTATAGAGAATTTGTCATTTCCTCGCGAGATACAATGCCCCTTAAAAAATGAGTTTTAAGGCTGGATTTGAAGCCAGACTAATTTCAATTCGATCAACGTCTACATAGAATAATTATATCTGGACTGAATTTTGATTAAATTCTCCATATGGTTATATGGAAAAAAAACCTTAAAGTGTGACGTTACTAAATAATTGTTTTTATTTACCCTTATTTTACATACAAAAATGAATATGCATTTCATTCTGTTTCTAGATTAAATAGAATTTGAAATTCTCGATACTACTTATTTATTGGACTTTTGCGAATCAATTAAAATATTTATGTTTGTAAAGAATTGAATTTTTTGATTCGTTGCTGCCTCATAAATTTCTTACCAATTAATCTCGAGAATTTTAAATTTTGTTAATTTGTAAGAAACAAAATTAGAAAAAATATAATTTTTTGATAATGTGAAAGTTTTTTTTTACTTAAAAGATTGTTTTAAGACATATTGTAGATGTACATAACTGGCAGATACTTATTTATATTGGTTTTGAGCTTCATGTCATTGAAAAACATCTTCCATCACAAGCAGCTTTACTTACGCCGTCTTGAAATATTGAAAATTCTCCAGATTGACATCAAGACTCTATTTGTTACAATATATACATATTAAGACAATCAATTAGTTCATTTAACTTGGAAATGTAATATGATAATAGGAAAATGTTGTCGGGATAAATCTAACAATCATTAATTCAAATACCATAAAACAGAATTAAACAAAATTTCTTTTACTGAAGATTTTAGAACTATTTTCATAACTTTTGAATAACAGAGCACGTCAACGTGTAATCTGAATTAATTTTGAAACTTATAGGCAAATAAAAATCACTGAATTCAAAATTTTTTCGGACTTCTATACCAAGTTTTTTCATTCCTCATTAACTTTTAAATTCAGTGATTTGATTTAATGAATTCGAAATGATTTCAAAACTATTCATTTATTGTCAAGTTCAATCATTTAACTCAAAAGAAAGAAAAAAGCATTGCAATAGATTCAATAATAATAAAAAAAAAATAAAAATTGAGAGACTGAATTCAAATTGAATGGTATCTACTTATTCAAATACGCTAAATTCTAATTTAATTTTTTAAGTTAAAAATAAATGCGATTTAAACACGCTGAATTTTTAATTAAGTTTTGAATTTCAGATCAATGAAAAATAAAATTCAACTATAGCTCTCTATCCATTGTATACCAAAACAATTATTTCCTATATCTTTCTACTCCTTCTTAACTAGTTTCGTGCAACACCTGTTACATTTAAAAGGCAAACCACAGAATTAATCATTTTTCTTTAGGTTCTCTTTTCTATAGTTTTTTGTGTTCACAAGATGACTGATTACAATTCATTTACTTCTGTCAAGTTTTCTTGCTTTTTTCGTCCTAAAAGTCGTAGGTCCTTGAAACCAGCTATATCGACTTTTCATGCCACCAGACCTTATTTATTTCAAAATGATGAAAAATATATATGTGGCTTCATACTCCTTTCTCAAATATTTGAAAATTTTGTAATGCATTATTCTCAATGGCCTTAATCAAGTGACCCAACTTTGTATATCCTATTTCTACAGTTCCTTAACTGAAATTGTGAAATTTTGCTGGATTTTCCGAGTCACGCAAAAAAATTCATAGCTTTCCTTTTGAAGAATATGTACGTACTTATACATGTAAAAAATATATCCGGTTCAAAAATTAACTACAGGTATAAATCGCGAAAAAACCGATTCTAAAAAAGTGACTTTAATCAAGTGACCGGCAGTGTATAGCAATAACAGAAAATTCCAATTTTCCTCAAAAAAGCTAAATTTTTTTTTCTATACCTATCGTTTTTCATTTCCTTTATAACTAAAAAATTCATTGAAAATTTTGATGTTTTCGTATACCTATACGATTGGTTCGCTCGAACTTCCTCTTATAGCAAACTGTGGCACTTTCAAAAAAAATAATTTAAATTACTTGAAATGTGAAAAAAATCAAAAATAGCCTAACGGGAGATCAAGTTGTATTAGAAATTTATTAGTTAGCCAAAATGTTTAAATTTTATTTTGTTCTAAAATGGTCAATTTAAGTATCATGCCAAATTTGAATTAAATTAGTTCAGCCCTTATCAATTTATGGCCAAAAACCTAAAATGCGGTTATATTAACAGCCCGGCAACAAAGTTTTATCAAAATTGTTGGAACAGTTTTCGATAATATGTGGAAAAACCCGTTATAGCCGGGCTATAAAAAAAATCAAATTTGTTCTTTAGGGAATAACTTTATAAGAACAAGAAATTTTAATGAAATCCGTCAAACCGTCTAGGTTATAGCTTGTTGAACAGACAACCGCCACATCCACACAAATAGATCGACGGATGACATGACGAAAGTTACTTTTTTGGGCTTCTCTATCATGGTACTGTCAGGCTTGATGAAAATCACGATTTTTTTTACACGAAACCAATACTTGCCTTATTGAGCAAGTATTAAGATAACAACATGACTGTGATTTTATTTTTCGAAATTTTATGATTTAAATTAAAAGGTTGGTATGGTATATCGTATATGTCACCGCTGATTATTGCACTTTTATCAAATGTGGTTATTAAGAGGTTTTAGATTAGCCATCATTTTGAAATGCATATATATGTTAAAATTTAATTTTTGCAAATCTACGTAAAAGTATAAAGTGTTCACGTTTGACAAGTCGAGGTTTTTCTATGTTTTTTAGCCCAATTTCGGACGTCAGATACAAAATTTGTTTAAGTGTTATTTCCTTATTAATTTGGGCAATATTTCCTTTTTTAGAATTGTTGTAATAAATGAAAACACACTTGTTAAAATAAAGCCGACGAGTTTCGTCTGGTTATGAGTTTGTATAGTGCATTGATAATATGTTAACCAGACGAAACGCGTCGGCTTTTTTTTTTTAATTAAATCTTTTATTATTGTGAAAATAGATACAAGTGCGTGTATTCAAATAAACCCTTTGAAGGCTCTTTTAGTTAGTATGGGACAAAAACGAGTTTCTGATGAAACTTACCACCAAATCCAGTGCCGTGAAGAAAACCGGAGCAAAATAAAGCCAAACAATGCTTGCACCACATGCTCGTTAACTTTATATAACACAAGAGATTCGGCGTTATTTATAATAAAAGGCAAATCTGAATGTGAACCTTCCAAACTATTCCAAGCATGCACATGCTATTGCTTCTATCCTAACTAAGCCAGACCCGTGTGCAGGGGAGTTTTGGGGTTTCTAACCCCCTCCATGGGAATAATAAGCATACTGAAGTCTTTCCTCAACAGAATGAAAATTTTCAATGAAAAGTGAACTATTTGCACCATGCTTTTCAATTATGCTATTATGCATGATGATTCTCGTGACTTCTGGATAAACGAAATTCAACTTTAGCGTCGACCGAGCACTCGACATTTGCAACGAAGATGGGTTTCCATTTTTCAAATTTCAATCAAATACTTAACGTTCTGTCAATTTTGCCTGTGAAAAACAGAAAAAAAAAGATCTGTCTTTTTTAATACATGTTCGTATAGAAACCAGGCGATTTTTCAATGATCGTGGGTAAAATGGACGGAGAAGGTTTTTAAATTGAAATTTATTCATTCCTAAACAATTTTTACAAAAGCAGACAAAGTTCGACAAAATGGGAGCACCTCAAAAAATCCAATTAAAAATGGTGGTTTGAAGGTTCTTAGCGTGTTATAATAGGCTGTAATTTTTACTTACTCTTTGGTGTTTTGTCATTTTACCAAAGATGTGTTGCTATAAGTTTTTAGGGCGGAAACAATCAATCAAATGGTATAAAGGAAATATTAGATATGTCAAAAATTAACAAATCCTAGTAAATTGAATATTAGAAATCACTGCCCTGCACATTTTACAAAAATGGATTTACGAGATATGCATCCGTAGCCGACGATTAGCTTCCGTTTGCTTTCGACTAATAGTATTGGAGAATGAGGTTTACATTGAATGTGTTCGAACAACAACAACAACTTAAAGGCGCTACCACCAATTTTAAACGATTTTTTTTATTTACTCGTTTACGAATATTATTATTCATTTTTTTCTCAAAAACCACAAAAAGGAGACTGATGAAAGGAATTGGCAATCCTTGAAATAGCTATATCTCCAGCCAAAGATAGAAGAAAAAAACGAATAATAATATTCTTAAACGAGTAAATAAAAAAATTCGTTTAATATTGGTTGTAGCGCCTTTAAGTTGTTGTTGTTGTTCAAACACATTCAATGAAAATTAACAAAATGGTCAGTAATAAAAACTGACATTCTATAGTACAAATAGTACAATATAACAATAAGAATGAGGTTTACGGTATAGGAACATATACCAAAACCCTTCATCTTACCTATGCTATTTCTGATTACTGGTTTAGTATATAGAAAGATATTATATAGATTTTTTATATTATATTATTTTCTGATAAAAATTGACTATCTCAGGACTCAGAGTGACAAGTAAATATGTGCATATAAATTGTAGCTATATACAGCTACGGGCCATCATCATGAGTATCCAATTTTCACATTTAGATACTTCTGTTTATTTTTGACAGAGTACTCTACTCCATCTGTATTTTAATCATAAATTCCACAATCATAGATTGTATAGATATACATACCTGTAGTAAAGAATTTGTTCACTTCGTTTTAATGTTTCACCTAGAACGAAGTTGGTGCTGTCACCACCACCACCACCACCATCGCCAAGCGGTTTGGGGGGGGGGGGTGCGTAGCTCTCCTGTACTGTAATATAAATTTTTCGTATCTGCTGATGATGTTGTTGTTATTGTTGTTTTTGTTGTTGATGTTGTCCTTCCGCTTTGCTGAAATAAATTTATTCAGCTTCAATGCAATGGAATGCTATGATGAAATTCTCTCCTTTAATGCAATCATTCTATACCGCTAAGGACATAAATATGGAAATGAATTTCACAAATATACAAAGTATCTAATAATGTAGTTATTCTTTGGTTATTTTATTTTTCCCCAGCTTCTATTTTTCAACTCCTCTGCTTGCCTTTCCATTTTTGTAAATTGTAAGTATACTTATCAATATTATGTTTTGGTGATGAGGAGGTCTGTAATTCTGTAGAACCGAATGAAGAACACATTTTGTTTCACAGAAAATGTTTACGAATATATTCATAGGAATGTAAATAATTTAGTAGAGAATGATTACTAAATGATTTTTAAATATTTCGGTGGTAATTGAAAACGAGCCGCCAAACTGAGTTCAGTTAAACGTATAGAGTCCCACGAAAACAGATCAGGGCTTGTTAAATTGGGGGTAAATCTCAATGGGAAATGTATACAAATTCATGATAGCAGCGGCTTTATACCTATACAGAAATTCAATTCAAATGTCTGATGTTTTGGGGGAAATCATGAAAAGAAGTTTGTGTAGTACTGAATTATTAATTTGTACGCACTTTAAAATATCTTAAACGTTAAAGATACTTTGACATGGTTATCTTGGATATCAAACGATATTTAATGGAATACAGTTCACAGATACACATAGATATTGTTTTAAAACAGTTGGGTGTAATTTAGAAAGGTGAATTATTTATATTACGTTATGATATACACAATATTATATGTATTGATGTCTTAAAAGCTTTACATATTTAAATGATAACCAAGCAATTATAAAAAAGCCCGATCTTGTGTTGTTGTTGTTCGTATGTGTTTAACTAAGCAAATCTCATCCAGATAAGATCAGAGATTAAGATAAAATACATACCTACAGCTTATGCCAATTTTAAGTGCTAAATATGTTGAATATAATGTTTGAAAATTTAAAATTACATTTCTATGCATTTTATTCATTTGATTTGATCAAATTGATAAATCTTTTCTAGAGTTCGGGGTAAAATCCATTAAGTCGTTCACGAGAAACCTCAACAAAATGTAGGTACGGTTTGGCAAACATATTTCTTACAGCACCAAAAAAAACCGTTATTTTTTGTGCTAAACTGTTTTTTTCCACTGACTAAAACATAACTTGCATTACCAATACCTACAATACAATAAAATTAAATACTGGGTTTGCACAAGATTGTTCACATAGTAAAATATGGGACTACAAAATGTTTAATTAATTGAATTAGGAAAAAGCGCAAAATAAAAAAAATGGCCTAAACGTGAAATCAGGTGATATGGTATAGCTATATCATTAACTGGTTGCTTATGTTGTTAAGTTATGGCAAATTTGTAGAAACCGTTAACATTGACACCAAATCTCCGTTATTAACATTTTAAGCCAAAAAACTGGGCTAAAAGAAAAGTTAGAATTTGTCCTCTTGGTCTATAGGGAATTACTAAAAAGTACTACACACGAAATTTGAAGAAAATTCGTTAAACCTTTAAGACTGAGCTACATCTGAACAGACAACCCCACATCATGGTCACATTCGAACATGTTACGCAAATCCTCACAGACAGACCGACGACAGACGGCATGACGATCGTAATGTCAGGTTTGATTACCTCGTTTTTTTACACGAAACCAATACGTTCCCCATAGCTTCCCCATCTCCTTCAAGGTTCAGAGATCATCGACAATTAAGGGCTACTTACGAGTTTGTGGATACTGCGATGGTTCCAAGGATTTGAAATCAGCCTCTCTGTCGCTGTTGGGAGACATTGTAAAATGAAGTAAAATAAACTTAAGTATATTGACATAATAGCTTCGGAGACGCTATAGCAGAAAGCAGTATAGCTATAAATTGATTTGAATGTGGTTATGAGTTATTAGAGGCTGCAGGTCCCTACGCAGGAATTGTTCATGGAAGTGCATATTTTGAAATTTTGGATGAAATGTCATAAATTATTCTTTGTCGTGCGACTAAGAAATTTGTCGCTCTATTTTTTTTTAATGACTACTTTACAGTCAAGCTATAGCACTATACCGTCTACCACGCCACCACAGAATAATTATTTGAGTTGTCCTTTTAAATTTTTTATGGCATTTTATTTTTTTTTTGTGGTGATGGTAGTGTCAATTTAACTGTCAAGAGAATGTCAAGATAGCACTTCTATATAGAGGTTATTAAAACAAGTAGCGCGTGTCGGAGCACTATAATGTCCCAATTTTCAACCAACTTTTGGCAAGTAACAAGTTTACAAAAACCACTCGTTTTTGCAAAAACCTATCAAAAACCAGTTGAAATTGCGAAATGAACAAATCAAACATAATTAGTGAAACATTCAGCACTCAATCAATTGTGAAGAATGAGAAATGAAAGACGACTGTCAATAGAAATTATGATCAACCAAAAAATCTTAATTTGTTTGGATTTTCTGTCAGTTTGCCGGTTATTTTATTCGATTCAACATCAAAAAACAACTTTGGATTGTGAAAAATTAATTTTGCGTGAGTATGTATATTTGAAGAAAAATTGGTTGTTGTTGTTTTATTATATATTTGTATATATATGTATGTGGACGATTATTCGGTTTCAGTATGCCCGAAGCATTAAAATAGATTTGTAAAAGTGTGAGAAATATTGTTTTTTTAAGTTTTGGTTCCGACCTAATGGCATCTCGTTGAACAGAACTTTTACGATAAATTGATATTGTCAACCATGGACATCTATATGGACTGCTAGTCCAACGTCAGTTCCGTACAATAATTGTCAAAAAAATGTCGCCAAAATTGTATATAGCGATGTTAGCCCTCCATACGCCACTGTAGGCAAAACAAAAAACTACTAAATTCTCGATTGGAATCTCGCGACACATGTATGTCTTAAAAAAATTATAAAGTCGCATATTCCAGCAACCAAATAACAGACTTTTTTAATTTCATTCATAGAAATGTGCGAAATCTATGAGTATTTACCTTCTTTTTTTTGAGCGAATGCAAAAATTGAGCTTTTTTTTTATGAAATAACAAAATTAGATAAAATGTGAACCACGTCAAAATTAATGTTAAAAAAAACTTGAAATCTATGCAGATATTATTGTTTTTGTGATACAAATATTTATTATTATTTGTATATGTAATTAATTTAACTGCATTTACAAAAAATGTTGTTATTCAAATGAAATGAAAATATATCTATTTGTTTGGCGTTTGCCCACAAAAATGAGATTTCATGTTTTTTCCGATAGTGTAGTTTCGAGGGCTAGTGTCGCTCAAAATGACAGACTTATAAAAGGAACCAACATGATAGGTATGCAACTAGCAGTCCATATATATTACGTCCATGTTGTCAACATTTGAAACTGAATTTAACAAATATTCAATAAGGATTATTAAAAATGCACTAAAATTAGTTTTAAATAATTCTTTTCAATTTAATTTTCATTTGAAACTAAATTAGGGTACAATTAACAAAATAAAAAAGTTTATTTAAAAGCACAATTTCAATGTTGTTGACAAAACAAAATTAAATGTCAAACAAAAACGGGTAAATGTGCGGTATGAACGAATTTCGAGTTTTTTTCAAAAATTTGATTCCGTGTGAAAAGGCTATAAGTCTAGTTATACTTCATTTAGATTTTCCTATACCTACTTATATGTATATACATTATATACATACAAAACATAAATATTTCTATTCATCATATTTTATCACTGAGAAGCCAAGATAACTTTTGCCACTTAAATTTCAACAGAGACAAATCCAGTGCTATTCTTTTTTAATATGTCCGTAAACATGTTTAATGGTTTTCATCCGAAGAGATATTTTATGTATACAGGTATCCTGTTTTAAATATATTCTTATTTTTTGTCAGCCCCCTTAACATTCAATAGCTTTAGACCTTTAAATATTTTGTTGAATATCCATAATTTCACCTTTTGATTCTTATATTAACATTCATATTAAAATTTTATAACTTTATCACTAATCTGGCAATGCATAGATATAAGATACTGCTTTTAAATCATAAACTCTTCGAAAATATGTAAGGAAGCTACTAATATGCTGTGATGGTGTGATTTTTAATATTCTTCCCTTAAAGTCAATTTCCGTAAATTTTTTAAAGACAACGTTTAATGTTTAAATCAGCCCCCAAAAAAAATTCTTTATTCGCTTCTATTATTGGCAAAAGGACAATCTCTTCTCATCCTGCAACTAATGTTGTATCATGCAGTGGCTTATGTGTGCACATATAAAAACATCTAAGCATTTTTACGACCAGCATTTTACGATCTTTGTGTTGTTGTTGTTTTTGTTGTTAGTGTAAGGTGAACGATGCGATGTGCGATGGGTAGAATTTTAAAATCAACGTTTCATTGATGGCGCTCTATACCTATATATAACAATTCAACTCAATTCTGGTATCAGCCCCTCTGCTTTGCCTTTTGAGGCAGAATGAATCCTTAAATCAAGACATTCACTCTTTTTAAACGTATATCGTTCGTTTTTTTTTAAGAGCGGATGTGGCATGGTGCTTTCATTTACATTGAATAGGTGTACATTTTTTATAGCTTACATAGGGCTCATCCAGGAATCACATTTGAAAAATCCTTTCTAAATCCTTTGGTGATTTATATATATATCTACACACAGGTATTCAAAGGAATTTGAATAAATGCATGGTTTCTGTTAAACTGATATGCACGTGCTTTGCTGTCTGGTTTCTGCATCGAATGGATACAGCTTTAGGCAGGATCTTCAAACTCATCTTGGCAAATAACAATTAAATTCAACTTAAAATGCAATTAAAAGTATGCAATGTTTTATAGTGGTGGGGTTTCAAGGGAGTCAATTAATACAAGCCCGAATATTATTAAGTTTGTCACGGAGGCTCTATGCCACTTAGAGAAACTTTAACTTATTTTTTATTGGCCACATAATGAGAGACTTTTAATTGCCCCAGATAAAAGTAATTGTAATTAAAAATGTTTTCTATTTCTTTCGATTTATATACTCGTAGGTACATAAATATACTTTTCAACCTTATCAACCCTTTAATGAAATACTTGGTGAATCTATACAACCTACTTTTTTTTAAAGATTTTGATTCCTTGATTTAATTTCATGAGGATGGGTGTGGGCTAACATTATTTACGCATAACTTCAAACTTGATTTGATACATATATTCACTGAAAACCCATACTTTTATGGTCCTTTTTCGAATATGATCTTAAAAAATCCAAATCAAATTCTTTATTTTGTCCATACATAGCAAAAGAAATGGAATGTTGTTAGGGTACAAAAAAAAAAGAAACATAATATTTCAAAGAGTCAAGGATACCTATATACAACAAAAATCCGTTTCAATATGCATTTCAAAAGAATCCTTTCATAATGCGATTTATTTGGTCAAAGGCAACCCTTTTGGGACATTCTCTCTGTGTACATTTTCAATCTGGCTCACTTCTAAGAGTATAGAAGATATTGCATGGAATTTTTTTAGAATGTTTCAATTTTACGATGTGTAAGTGTAATGTCCAGATCTAGATTTTTGTGTTTTGAAAAAGAAAACTTTTAAAAAAATTATTATCAATTCAAAGTAAACTGATGTTGTATATTATCTATACATGTTTATTCGTATGAATTTGTTTATAATTTTCAAAAGAATAATAAGGTTATTTTGTGGAAGACATGATGTATATACTTGTGCGAAAAAACGACTCGTAAATAAAACAACAACATAGGTATATGTGCATATGGACTTAGCTAACCCGGTGGCTCCATTGCACATTCCCCATATGAAGCATGAATATCTACCTGTCATCAGATAACCAAATGGAGACCAACAATTCAACATCCAGTTCATTATCCGGTCCTTGGCTTGGATCGAATTCGAGTCATCCGCTGATAATAATATCGGCCAAATAATTCAATGGAGACGAAAAATTCAATATTCAATCAATAATCCGGTCATGGTAATTTTGATCCAGATATGTCCTAAAAATATCCCAGGACGTTTGTTTATTTTTGACATAGGTTTAAAATATAAAAGTAACGGTACCTACCATAAGCGTTACCGATAATTATATATTTCTTGAAAAAATACATTCACTTTCGGTAAAATTTTATAAGAGTGATTTTTTGCCAAAGGTAATCTCTTTCATTGGAATTTTTTTCAGCTTATTTACGGTATCTGTTATGGAAAAACTTTCTTACACCAACTATCTCTTGAACGGCTGCACCGAATTTTACAAAATTTAATGTTCCGAAAAATTCTTATTTTTGTAATAAAATAATAAAGTTTTGATAAAATTTGTATTTTTATACCAATTTCTTTATTTATTTATTTATTTTATTTTTTTGTTTTGTTTAAATAAAAATGTAACGGTATTTTCATGTTTCATGAAATTACACGAAACTGAAATATCTTAAATCTCCAATTTATCCCACGATCTCCCAGCACTATTTATGGAACATATATGTTGTTAACGATCTTTGAAACAAATTGTTTTTATAAAAAAAAAGAAAATAATTTTATATTATTATGGATACAATATGCAGCCATGTTTGTCTACTAACAAAATTATGCAACCTTCACGCCGAATTTTAAAAACCAAATGAAATGGTTTCAAATGCAAATGGACAAAGGAGGATGGAGTGCCAACATACCTACATAAAAAAAACAGTGACAATCAATTCCAATTGACGTCGAATTTGCATATTCGAACGATGATAGCTGATATACGTACCCATCAGATCCACATCCACCAAGCAACGTGCTTTATCGCAAGAAGTTGTATAACAATAATGCCAATACAAGGGCAATGGATTCTATCAAAAACAAACATCTAGCACGTCCTTTACTCGAAAATGATGTTATATTCCTATGTACACATCGCATCACATACAATATAACGTTCGTGTTAAGCTTCATAGCTATTTTTAATGCTTGAGGTGATAATTGGATCGGACTAGCTAGGAAGGACGACAGCAGTAAAAAAATTCCAGCAAAAACCATCTGGGGCTTTATTATAAAATCGTATAGAACCTTTTACGCAAGCCTGATTGTAGCTCAAACTTGCATCATAAAGTTTCGCACAAAACACAACTTCTCGCATAAATAAAGCGACTGGATGTGGGTCTACCAACCAGTATAGGTGTATCCATGAAAGCAGTTGAAAATTAATTTAAAAAGTTTTTAGCCAGAGCCCGTAGAGGCGTAGAGTGATTAGTTATTTGAAAATATGCAGGTTTTCAATTTTTTTTATTGTTTTATTTTGTTCATTTGCATTGCAGTTTTTATCGAATATACAAATAAGAAAAAAAAACCGACCGGTTCAACTGCCATCACAGGTAAAGTTTTTATTTAAGGGGCTGAGGGAGCGTTTTAAACTATACAAATGATTATGCATATAAGCTAAAGACAAAATGATGCTATTTTTCTTGAAAATTCTATGACACATTGTTGGGATTGTGATTTATGCCTATTTGCACCATAATTTAATAAAGTTTTTCTACCTTATTAGTAAGTTTTGAAAAAGTTGTTATTTTACACCTTATCAATTCAAATGTATTTGGGAAAATATTAATGAAGTTTTTATTAATTGCCTTTAGTCATTGCATATACATTTTTATAGTATTTTCATGCTGAATAATCACCACCTATGGCCATCTTAAGAAACTTGTGAATAACACATTTATAGGTTCGTGCATTTACTAGTTGTCTATTCTGTTACCCTGACAACAGTCGTAAACATATGTATATGATTTTTGTTTTGCTTACGACTTTTGTCAAGGAAATATGGATTTTAGAGCAAATAAAATACATTAAATATTGTTAATTTATTGATTCAAAACTTAATTTAAATAAGAACCTCCAAATGTGCGGTTCAAAAGTTTCTTTAGATGGCGCTGCTCCATTGTACTATAGAAAATTATATACAATGCTTTAGTGAATCTGATTATACTGCGATTAATATAGCAAACAAGTGCAATTTTTAAATTTAGCACCCCGAAAAATATTTAAAATTGTTTCGTGCAATAACAACTGAAGAAGAAGAGAAAAGGAAATAGAAATAAAAAAAAAACATCCATATAATGCTATGACTTTTTTCCGGTGCCGTGAAATAACGCCAAATTTCCAAATTCGGCCTTAAATTTTCCGAGGTGAAACAACGCCGAATTTAAACGTTCGTCTCTACTTCGCTTTGAGAAAGTGAAATATTACCGATTCTCCTTTATTTCGCATTGGCGTATAAGTAAATAGGTATATAAAAAGCAGTGATGTGGTATAAGGAGCATCGTGTCCCTATATAACCACCCTGCTTAAGGAGGTGTCGGGAATACGTTTAAGTTAGTGTTATATGGCCAAATTGTAAAATTTCTTCTTATAAAACTTTAAAACAAGATTTTTGCCTTTTCCTAATGAGTCCAATAAATGTATACATCTGTGTGGCGTGAAATCTGATGTTTTTGATTTTTTTTAAACTTGTATATGATGTTGGCCTAACTAGTAACCCAAGCTTGTGACCTCGAGCGCTGAACGCAACTTTGTCACAAATCGAAAAAACCTCGAAAATCTCGGATTTTTTTCACATTTTGGCGATTATATGTTAAATTATAACACTATAATCGTCTGTGTAGACAAAATAGTTTTCAAGATACAGCTTTTCAAAGTTTTTTCGAACTTCGGTTTTTTGCAATGTTCCATAGAGCCCAGTACCACGAATCCAGTAGCCTTATTTAGGATGTTGGCCAAATGAATAATCCATGTTTTTGACCTCGAGCGCCCAAGGCAACTTTGTCAAAAATTGAAAAAAACTACGAAAATTTCGAATTTCATTCAGATTTTAGCGATTAAACTTTGTGACTGTTGACCCAATAGTTTCCGAGATACAGCTCTTCAAAGCTTGCAAAAATGATTATTTATTCGAAATTCGCAATTTTTGCAAACTTTGAAGAGCTTTCGGTAACTATTGGGTCTACAGCCTCATATTGTAGTTAATGCAGTCTACTTTAAAATCGTTCTTGATGTTATGGATTGTGAATCCTTGTTCGACATCGACAGTTCGCTGAATATGATGTTGTTGGTCAAAGAAAAAATATTAATATGATTTTTAATTTAGACTAATTTACATATCTGGTACTTTGTGTTATTATTTTTATATTATATTGGATAACTTTATCGACAAGTGAAAATTAAAAATTGCCAAGGCTGATTTCCAATGTTGCGTTGGCGTTAAGCCAGCGTTATAGACGCGTTGAGATGACAAAAGAATATTAAAATCATTTTACCAAAAATAGTCTTAAAAAGTTGTTTTGCCAATTTGATATTAATATCATGTGTTTTTTCTCATTATAAACAATGTTGAATTTGTTGGTATCAAATTTAGTACCAAATGAAAATATATCACTTAATTTAAATGCATTTAAAACTTGCCCAACTTCAAAATCTATTTATTTACCTTCAAACACACACATCTGTTTATAAAAATGTCAGAGACAGACGCATATCCAGAAAAGATATTTCGGAGGGGTATACTCTCGGTGAAAATACTCACAAAAGTTCAAAAATATGATTAGTTGGTTTCATTTCACTTCGTCTGTATTTACATATCAACAATTCAGGCACTTTTGTGTTAAAAAAAATACTTTTAACTAAACCGAAAATGAATGTGGTACAACTAACTCAACTTTCCCCCCCCCCCCCGCATGGCTACGGAAAGTTGAAATATTTAAACTTCTGCATCGCGCTCGCTTACGTTAAGTTGGTTAATGTACCTGCTAGTGGATGCCAAATCAAAGCGGCATTGTGAACACAATACATGAATTCCTGTAGCTGAACTTTTGCGTTGACATAAAATTATGTCAACGCGACGCCCAACGCGGCATTGGAAATCAGCCTTTAAAACAATTAACTTTAATGTTGCTTATTTATTCACAATCAAAAATAATAAAACTATGTTAGGTCCACTTGCACGAAACTTTTATAACAGTAGTAAAGTTGTAACGAAGCGTTACAATTTCTCAATATTTAATCCGTTTATCCTCCTCCCCGCAGACCTTATTATCGTGCGAGAGAACGACAGTAACAGTACCAAAAATAGTACTTAAAATTACAGTACTATTTGTCATATGGTAGCAGAAAGTATCATTTTTCTGTCATCCATACGATTCACACCGTCTTACTACCAAAAATATTATAATTAGAGGTGTGATTTGTATTGAAAATTTTGCCTTACTTTGTTCTGATACCAATCTAGAGTATTCAAGGCATCAAAGATCGGGCTGATTGGGAATCCTCGAGCACCCTAACAGTGACAGATTCGGTTGAGCTTCGGGTTTTTCAAGCTATAGCAGCCAATCTATATTTTTTAAGTATTGCGTACATTTTCCTGGGTAGATCCTTCAGAACTACCTCGCACTTGGTCCATCATTGGTTACAACTTTGTTTCCGTCATCCTTCCTGGGTAGGTCCTTCAGAACTACCTCGGACTGGGTCCATCGGTGGTTCCAACCTTGCATCCGTCAATCTTCCTGAGTAAATCCTTCAGGTTTGCTTCTTATAACTTTGAACGAAATTGTATAACCATATTATTATTTGAATAAAATAAAAACTAGTTCGAAACAAACATCACCAGCGTTTTTGAACCCGCAAAACCAAAGTTTTACGTGCTACCTCAGCCTCGACCAAAAAGCACCTCACAAAGAAAGTAACTACTGATTTATTAATGCATGGGCACTCACTATCCATCGTTGAACCACTACACTTAGCGCTCTATCTATAGATAAATCTTCAAAATATGTATCCAATTATTTTTCTCCGGATACCTTATTACATCTATCAAAAAGAATTTGACAGGAAGTTTCTGCCACTAGGTGTCGCGTTAAAGAACTAAACTACGATAGTAAAAAAATGGTGTTGAACCGAGTAAAAATTTGAGTCCGTATACCAGCATCTCGGTCGAGTTAATATTTTGAAACCAACATAGCTATACTTCGAATATAATAAAAAGCTAAAAAATCGATTTTTCTCTTCAACACTCAAAATATGTTCGTATATCGCAACCATCTTTGTTTACAAAGATGAATGCATTACAAAGTAATGGCCTCGTTACATGACTGCAGGCAGAAGGAGTCATCGCCATCGTCTGCTTTCCTGATGGTGATAGTGATATATTTGTTAATATAAGAATTCATGGAATTTTTGCATTTTTATTGCCAAAGAACAAAAAATAAAGTCAAGCATGATATGTAGAGATGTAGAGTTGTTGATATCTTTCTGAAAAAAGGCATTTGCGTTGTATATGTGCGGGATGATACTACGTGTCCTCTTTATCATTCATTTTGTCTGGTTCACATCGAGTGGCAGTGGAAATTCTAATTTGAGACGATAATAAATATTCATTGGAATGTATAATTGACACAAGTGGATGTGCAAAAAAGTGCCCGCATGAATCAATCCGAAAGTAATGTTCAAAGAGTGTATGTAAAGCTTTGATATAAATTAGCGACCGGATATGTGGTCTGTGAAGAGAATAATGGATTAATCACTTTTTACACAAAGTTTGCTCCTGGACGATGAATGCTTTCATATGCGGATTTGAAATCGATGATCAAATGGTGAATCTCCAGTTCTCGACTTAAAATTCGTTGATTCTTTTCCGGGAATTGCTATTATAGTCGCCGTAAGCCGGAATCCATACTAGTAAGTGACCAATGAAGTGTTATAGAACGGTTTAAAGTCACTGTCACAGTTATGTCAATTAATTGTTATTCCAATCAATTGCTGTGACAATTAATGGCCTCATTATTCAGTCTTAATTTTTTCTTTATAAAGGTATCTATATCTATGTTCTTCAAGAATTTAAATTCGTATGTTTGATTCCTTTATACTTCTTTAAAAAGGCTTTTATTGGATGAGGTATTACATTCGAATTTTTTCGTTCCTTAATACTTCTTAAATTTTTGGAAAAATGGAATTACATCATACTTGTGGTCTTTTAGGCAAGTATTTTTATATATCATATTGGCTCAGTAGGTAGCACACCAGGAACATCATGATGCGAAAGAACTGGAGTTCAAGATCCGATTGAAGCACACGTATATGACGTATATTCTTTTTCAATAAATGTCTTTTTTTTAGAGAAGGAGTAAAGAAATGTTAAAGGAAAATATAACTCACTAAGATTTTAGAAGATTTTATTTATAAATTTACCTTCTTAATTCCCTCTATATAAGACCGCCTACTTGCGCCTTATATCTATTAATAAACAAAAACTTAAATCGTTCCTGAAGAAGAATATATGCCGTTGCATATCTCTAAATTCTTGAAGCCTTCTTTAAATAACTTATTGCTATATTTTTTACATTTAGCAGCTGCTAAAAATGTTCCTTGATTATATATTTACTATTCTCTACGGTGAAGTTGATGGAAGTTTTGAAGTGTGAACTTGTTTTATTATAGAGGAGTTATTGAACGTATGAAAGTTTAACAAGATGAAAAGATGTGATATTTTTAATTTGTTGTTCACTTTTGTCCTTTGACAACTTGTGGTTTGACATATGCTGAGAAGTCTTATTTTGATGTTGGGGCAATATTCAGTGCAAACTGTCTAGACTTGAAAATAAGAAGTGTCTGTAGTTTTGAAAAATTTTCAAGTTTATTGTTAAGCATGAATTCATCTGATTTAAAACAAAAATATTACACTTATCGATTTCAAATAACTCAGAGAATTTTTTTTGCCAAAAAAATGTTCAATTTAACAAATATTTGTTGTAAAAAATGCATTTATTTATTTTCCTGATTGAATATAATTTTACGCATCAGCTGACTGCTGATTTAAAAAAAATGAAACAAATCGTTCCAATTATTTGAGTTCATATTTCACTTGTTCCACTGACAGATTTCTGTCAGGACAGTTTCTCGTGTGCATTTCAATCAGGAAAACAGCCTGTCCACTGACAAATTTTTCCTGATCGCTATAAACGCTGAATCTGTGCCGAGATTCAGCTATTTCCGCGGGTGAGGCGAGATGACTCGTCTCATTCACTTTATCATCTCACTTCATTGCCAAAAGCATTTTTACAACGATTTTCTACCATTTGGCGGCAAGGCACCTTTCCTTAAAGTATCAATAAAGAGAGTCAGTTCTTGTTTTTGTATTTTCGTATTAGTAATGAATGAAAATATGTAAAACTATTTGTTGAGGAAATTACACATACTTATCCAAACTGATAAATTTACCTACATGTACACCAACTCACCGCCGAAATGTTAGGCGAGTAATCTAACGTTCCATTTCAATCACTGGAACACTCGCCTTTGTTAGCTGAATCGCTTTTCAATGAAATGCGACTCATCTCACTCACTCCCTGGAAATTTGAATTAGCTGAATCTCGGCACTGGGTAAAATTCCTGTTCTCATTTGTTTCTACTTTTCCTCATTGTTTTTCCTGATCGCTATAACCGGCCTCTTAGGAGAGTGTCAATAGTCTGACGATTCCCACCGTCCATACTCGGGCGAAACACATCGAAGTATAGGTGTAAGGGCTACCAGAATCTTCTAAGTTCTTATTACAACATGTTAACAGTGGCAGCACTTTTAATAGGGAAACAAGAAAAATTCAGGTTGAACTACTTAATCATTGATAGATTATTCGTGTTTGCACGCCACTATTCACATTGACACTCCCGTTGTTCCTCCTTCAGGCAACACTATCGAACAGAAACACCTATATCCGAACACCAAAAATTCAAAGCCGTTTTAAATTAATTTTGACATATTCATAGTTGTTTTTAAACTACAGTTTTGCTTAGCTTTGGTTTAAGCAATGTATTTTAGATAAGATAAACTGGAGTTTTTCTTAAAAACAACTTAGACGGTGTCTATGAATAAGCCCCATTCTCTTTTCGTTCGTTCTTAATTTGTTACTCAGCTTTATACGAATATCGGACTGTCATCAGATATTCCAATATGGAGGCCAACAATCCGATGTTGGTTTGTTGGTAATAGTCGTTATCTGATGACACGCCTTTATTCGTGTCATCGTTAATGTGCAATGGAGTAACCGAGGTAATTCAATAACTGTTAATAACTGTGTTAACTGTTGTATCGACTCTTATTGCCATATTATTCAGTAGTTTAAATCTTAGATCCGGATTTAAATTATTGTTTTTTTCGTTTATTTTCATAAAAAATCATCTTTTCCGATTTTTTTTTTCTTTTATATTTCTTTGTTTCTTATATATATGTGTTATTTTGTGCGAACAAACAATATTAAACTTGGGTAAGAAATGAGTAAAGTTCATTTTTGGATTTAATTTTACATCTGGGTTTAACGAGTGAATAATATGGCCGTTACTGAATTTGCTTTCAACAATTTACCTAACTTCTTTTCATTGATTTTTTTTTTTAAATGCAAATGGAATTTATTTTTAAATTGTTACTAATGTGATAACGTAATATTTTGTTTAAATATGAACACCATTTTTGCTTTTACTGTCTTATTATACCTTTCCTTAAAACATTGAACTCCCGTGGGATAAAGTTTTTCAAAAGAAAGCAATTCGGTTAAAGTTCTTCACATATACCTATCTGTATCTACCTATTAACTTTAATCGCACAATCGGAATACATTATAAGTTGGCCCGTTGGGACTGCCTAAAAGTATACCTCATAATGAAGTTAAGTTTTTGCAAGAACAAAAAATAAATATAAATATAAAGATAAAGATCAAAGATAAATATAAACATAAACTCTTTTCAGTTCGTTTTTACTTAAAATGGGAATTAAAGTGTTAAAGCTTGGAATACTTCTTTAAGGGTATTTTTGTATTCTTAAAATAAAAAAAAAACTTTTTATACATGTGTACATAATATATGTTTCTTATAAACTGCCAAACATTTTAGGGTTACCCTTAACATTTGTGTAGGTAGGTATGAATAATATATGTATGGTGTCTAAAAGATTCAAATATGTTTTAAAGGAAGGCACTTTAAGTCGATTGAAATAATGCTTTTAGTCGTGATACTTGACATATATTATTATAAAGTAAACATAATGTTACTTGACATGATTGGATAAGCAGTATATGGAAAATGAAAGATCGCATTTCAAGTTAAAGTAATTAATTCATGGAAATGAAATCAAGTTTAACAAAAGAAAGTCTTAATAATGTGAACTAATTAAAACAAGTCATTTTCGGATTTTAGAAGGGCTCACAATATTGGAACTTTTTTCAGTTTTTGTGACTTAATTGAAACAATTCTCTTAATAATGATAGTAGAAAAACAAAAATTAAATAATAATCACGAGTAGGTACACTTGTTTAAAACATAAATGAAATGAGAAATGTTGTTATTTTGGATTTGCGGGTTGAAAATATGTATAAGATAAAAATAACAAAGCACCTTGACATTACGCAATTTAAAGATTTCTCTAGCTCAGGGCGGTTATTTCAAAATGCGCGGCGGATCGCTTTGAAAAAGATACCTTACTTTCATACAAAAAAGGATTTATGAATTATAAAAAAAAGAATTAACTATAGATGAAATGAAAGTCCCCGTTTTCAGTTGTTGATTACAAATCAATTGAAATGTCTCTATTGTTTCTATTTGTTTTCATGTTTGGTCTAGCAATATTTTATTTTGAAAGTGATCAATTTAAAATGTTAATGCCAAATCTATGCAAAAACTTAAAGGTATCGTTGTGTGGTTACGTAGGCGCACCTTGGTGTTATTTGCCTAGATGTGAGAATCTATCTTATGAAATTTGTATCTTTCCATATAAATGTCTTCGTCAAGCGTTTTTCCTTCTATTTGTATTTTTCCCTGAGTTGCCTTTTTTCTATATTAAATTAGCTAGAGTTAGTTAACGTTTTAATTATTAACTTATATATTGTGACACAGTTTCGTCTATTTACTTAATAATAATTTCATTTTTATAAAGACTTCTAAATCTGATAGTTAAATGTTATAAGTCACTTTTTGAAATTTTACGTAACAGAATTTTTTGAAAATGTCAAAAAATCAAGTGGTTGTTAGAAATTGAAGTTTTAAAATATAAAATTAGTTTTTTTAAACAGCAAATTTTTGATTTCTCATTACATTTTCAACTTTAAAAAATGATCTCACATAAAATTTCAAAAAGTCACTTATTTATAACAGTAAGACATCTGACCACAGTCTTACCATTCCAAAATCTTTGCCTTTGAGTTGTTGTTTTTACTGACAATTTTTTTTCTTATTGCAGAATTTCTCATGTTATTCGATCCTTAATGGCGACCGGTAAGTTTCTTAAAATCCTACTGCATTTGAAAATAAATAAACACAATATATTATTAGTATTAAAATACCAATTAGCTAAAAAAGGTAATCATATTTCTACTTGAAAACCCCGCCTTTTCTTTTTTAAATACGAACGTAAAAAAAAACGATATTCCTAGGCACTGTGACTTTCTATTCTTGATAACATAAAAAAAAAACACCCGGAAGGATTTCCCTTAAACCTTTTAAGTGAAAAAAGAAAACGTTTCGTGCTTGAAATTTAATCTGACAACTTTTCTGTTTACATTATATTTTTCGAATAGCAGTCACGCGTTTTTCAATGGAATGGTTGCTTCCAACTTTAATGTCTTAAGAGTGTAGAATTTCTTGCGAAGCTTAATTTTAACACTAAACTCTTTCTTCTAGGCTAAATGTTAATTAAAATTAACTCTTACTCTTACCATCTGCAATTGGCATCTTGAAAGGAACAAACATTTAACTTAAAAGGTATTATGTCTGCTTCATCTGCACTTTCATTGCGAGAGCGTTATTTTTTGTCTTAGCTATTTTCTTGCTGAGTTGATTTAAATTTCGCCCTCTGGTATTGCTTTATGATTTTATCCCTTTTCTTTTTGCAAAAGCTTATCCTTTTCAACGATAACGAAGGAGTAATGAATTTAAACATACGAAGCCTATACTACAAAATTTCAAGGATATTATGTAGTCTCTAAAAGACCGAAGGCAGTTCTGTTTGTTTGTTAATTTGCCACACAGAAGCGCATACGGCATACATAATAATATAAAAATTTGCTTTAGCATGTGTTGGATTATTTCAAAAACACCAATTTCATGACTTTTATTTTTAGTATATATTTTACTAGCGGAATGTAGACAGCGTTCCTCGAGTCTTTTTATGCCTTTTTTTGGTACAAATTATAAAGGGTAACCACGGGTTCCATTGAGCGAGAAATCACATCAGTCTTTGTTTTTAGTTTGGTAGATTTGCAGAAATTTAATGTTGACTTTTGTAGAATAATCAGTGCGATCTGTCATCGGAAACCGATAAATTGCTATTTGACGCCTTTTAGTTTGACAGATATGCACAAACATATGTTGACGTTTGCAGAATATTTAGTGCAAACTGTCATATAGTAAAGCAGTAAATTACATTTTGACAGATTGTAGCTTGAGAGATTTACCAGAACTTAATGTTGACGTTTCCAGAAAAATTAGAGTGAACTGTCATCGGACACTTTATGGTTTGAAAGAATTTAGCAAAAATATTTTGGATTTGGACCAATTATTTAATGTACCCTGCCTTATGGAGTTTTTTTTTTTATTAAATTCAAAGTTTTCTATCATGATAGCCTATTTTTACACCACTGAACATTCTGAATGTATGCATGAAGAATGAATAAGTAAACGTCTCAGCTGATTTACTTTTATTTTTTTTTTATTGCTGGAGAAAATAAAAAAAAAGGTCCTGCCCCGGGCGGGACAAATCTTTACTACGTCACTAGATGCAGTGTGACTTTATAATATGTGACTTTCAAGTGTTTGAATATCTGTAGTAAATATCCTTTGTATAATAGATGTGTTGAGCATCATATAAAGGCACGAATAGTACTCTACAGATAATAAAGGGTAAATGTTGTCTTTTATTAAATCAATATTTTCGATAAAACTTTTGATTATTATCATTAATTACTCCAAAAATAGTTACTTTAAGCCAAAAAACACTTTTACAAAAAAAAATGAGCGTATTTGTTCTAGGTGTTTTTTTTCTAAAAGTTGAACATTAAGGAATTAAACCAAAAACAAAAAAAATAATCGTATTTTCTATGATGGTAGCCGAACGCAGGAGGTGGAAATTTGATTTTTCCGAGTCTGTTCCTGTTCAACTGAACCAAAAAATCAACTCCCCACTAATTATATTTATGGAGATGTCTATATATGGCTTGGTTAACAAAACTAAATTTGAATTAAATTTTTAACTAATGTTATATGATTCTTTTTTATTTTTGGCTGGAGATATAGCTATTTCAAGGAGTGCGAATTCCTATAATTAGTCTCCTTATTGATGGCGTTTAGCTTTATTCCAATTTTAATAAGAAAAACTTTCTACAAGCACATCATGAGATTCGAACCCACGCATTTTAAGATTTGCTCATTTTACGAAGTCGTATGCACTACGCATCCCACCGCTTATGACCACTGATTTCACAGGTCGAGATGTTATGTTTGTTAATCAAACATATTTGGAGCATTAGCATTTTTCTAAGCGCATTAAAAACTTAATTTTACTATATTCACTTCGTTTTTTATTTATTTATGATACCATGAAATTTAATAACTAAAGTTAAAATCAAATTAAGACCACAGTTTCGTCCAAAAATAAAAATGTACAATTTGATTTACATTTATTATGATTATGATTCTTTGACGGAAATGAAAAGTTGGCTGGAAGAGCAAAAAGTGTTAATGGAATTTGTATACAACTTTTGAATACTATATACCTTTGTATTTGTATTTATTTTATTTTATCTCTTGTTTGTTCAGATCAAAAGTCAAACTTCTTTTTTTTATAAAAAAAAAATACATCAATTTAAGTTTGAAATTTTATATCTTAATATTAACAATGCGGCAGTGAGATACATCGGATGAGTTCTCAGTTTCTATTATGGAAGTTGTGGGTTATCTGAACCAGCACTTTGTATACCATTTAGTTTCTCAATTCACTCTTACTTAACAGGAAATTATTCATCCTCTTTTGGATTTTTAGAAATCTTAAAGAATTTTTTCTGGCAGCTTCACAATTGAGGCTGTGAGCGCAAAAGCAGTGTAATCATAAAATGCAACAACGGAGATAATCGTGTTTAAGGAATGCTCTGGTCCATAGAAATGCTCCAGGGCGGGAAACAATATTTTATCATTTACTGATTTATTCATAAGCTAAGATAAGTTGCTCTACTTTTGCATCGATTAAGCATTAACTTTTAGTTATTATGATACAAGAAACTCAAAATTAAAAAAAAAAATGTTGGTTACGCCACTTCTGCACTCACAGCATCAAATAGCATCTAACCAAAGTTTCTTCCATTTCTCATATCTGGACATGATTTAAACAGTTGTTCCGCTTCTGAATTAAAATACTTGGTATGTACGTTCTATTCCCGATGTCATATAATTTCAAGCTGATGACATTTCGCACTGAATGCTTTACAAATGTCAAAATTAGATTCGTACAAATCGTTGATAAAAAACAAATTGATAAAGCGCTAAACTGATAAAATCCTTCGTTTGAAGATTTTTTCACCTATACATCTTAACATTAAAGTATCATTCGTACCAACATCTAAAAATATAACAACCAAAATTAGATTCGATACTCGAATGAAAGTCGAAAACCTATCGGCATTACAAATTTGAAGTCTACTTTTATCGGAAGTGATCCGGTAGGGGGATGTTTGTGTGAAAATGAAAAATCCAAGTTCAATATGTTTAGCTTTTAAGAAAAAATCACACAGAAAACATTGGACTGGAATTATTACCAAGAACAACATTGAGTCGAAAAGTTATTATTCTCTGTTCCCTTATTTCTTGGATTCCAAAGATGGACGAATTGTCTTGTCCCACGTGAGACATCTTTCACATACATATAAATACTTCACTTAATTCCATGACAGATATATTTAGAACATAAGACATTTGACATCTGGCTGTCAAAATCTGCTAACTTATGTCTTATTTCCGTGAAATCGTTTATGCTTTAAATTTTAATCAGAAAATGTTTCAGACAAAGTAAATCAAAATTATTTCAAATTTACAAAAATCAGAGGAAATTTTCTACCCAGCGTTATAGCCAGTGGTGGATTATGACATTTCGCCGCCCTAGGAAGAGCTGTAAATTGCACCCCAATTTTTTTTGACTATACCTTCAAAATTGTATTAAAATAAAAAATCACTGTAAAAATTGTCAAAATCAGGTTTTTAGTACATCTAGATCAAAAATGAATGGATTTGTTTTATCAATGAAAAACCTACTGAAAAACTACTATACCCATATTTAGAACGACTCGAATGCGAAATGCTGTATGATTAATTTTAATTTCAGTGCTTCGTCTCGGTCAAAGATCATTTCACTCACAATCAAATGATTTATTTTATTTTCGGTCAAACAAACAGTAGCAAAATACTGAGATTGAAATGGTTGTGTTCACTATCGTTTATTATGAAACGATTGAAATTGAAATTCATTGGTTTTCGTTTGTTTGATTCAAATCATCAATATTTTACAGTTAAAGTTTCAAAAAGACTGACAGTCCTAGTACGCCTTCAATAAAAATTATATATTCTACATGTTGCCGAAATGTGAGCGTTGAAAAAAAATCTGCCGCCCTTAGGCAGTTGCCTGTATGGCTAATCCAATGCTGATTATAGCTCTTATTTGAACTGCTTCATAAATCCAAAATGATGTTAACGTACATATATCAAGGTTTAAACTTGACTCGTTATGATACCAAAAGTTTGCCTCTAAGGTACCGAACTATAACATCCTGAAGCCCATCATCAATTTGATGTTGAAAATGGTGTATATTTACAAAAAGTTCATATACCTACATCTACACATAGATAGATACATATACCAAGTAAAATTCCAGATAAAGTACTTAACGAACTAATAACCATCGCACATTCAAAATATTGTTATGGTTTTCACTGAGAGGTTAACAAACGTGAAACAAGGAAACAATAAAAGTTTATAACTTAAGGCATCTTCATAATAGCCCTTCTCCAATTCTCTTTTATAATAGGAGTTTTGCAAAGACAAATTCAACCGATGATTGGCAAACAAAACCCTTTTTCAAGTTATAAAATGGATGCAACTAAAAGATACAACTTTTCTGCTCGGATCGGATAGAAAGCAACCATCATCGATTATAATTGCGCCCCATTGTTGCCGTTATATTATATAACTTGTGTAAAGGAATACCTTTTTCGTTTGTAGAAAAAATATTCTTTTTCTGAATGAACTCCTTAGGGATGAAGGTTATGTTCTATTGAGAAACCATACGCTAGCTGTTTGCACTTACAAAAAGATTAATTGAAAAAGTTTCATTACATTATTAGGTCTGAGGGTTGTGAGAAGAATCAATACAACAGTTATTGAAACCAAAAAGGACATCATTTGTGGGGCACTTTTTGGATTTGTGGGTACATAATTGTTGGCAAATAGCCTCATTGAGGTTCTGTAAAAGGTTGGGAATATAGCACTGATTTCAAAAACAAATCGTATTCACAAAAATGGACATTTTGTGTTTGGGGAAAAAGTAGCAACTAAATTAGGAATAACGTCCTAATTATGGATGTTTGTTCAACACCTCTCCGTTTATTCTCACCAGAAGCAGTTTATGTGAAGCGGTAATTGCCAAAGTTTGTCTTCATTTGCAGACAAGCACGCACCCAAAAAAAAATACGAATATAGCTTTTCAAGAATAAACAACAACAACTTGGGTCATGAGGTTTGGAATATTATATTGGTATAGGGCTGGTTCGTGGTCCTACTTCCTGGTTGTCGCTTGCTACTTTGTGTCTCTACTCTTGTTAGTCGTAACGTAAGTTGTTTTTTCAGGTGTGCCGGAATGGCACATAAGAGCATTTAAGGCTTTTTGAATAGTTGGTGGTAGGCTAATAAAATTTAGGTTGCAACATAGCTTTTCATTAGGGAATCTAAATTGCTTATATGAGATTTTGTGCCATATAAATTTGTCAGCTAACAGAAATCCCCGAAGTTGTATTTGGTATGCAAAAACTAGAAGTTAATGGCCGTTTGTATTGGAAGATTTTTGGCAACTGATATTATGATTTGAGACCCAAAAAGTTAAATGATTTTTCTTTCAGTTTGCGAAAAAGGTACATTATGTTACTGGTTTTTGTTTAATTTAGTTTAAGACTTTATTACTTTGGTTTATATTTTTTTTTGCAGAGAGAATTTTAAGGCACAAAGATAATGAATGTCGGAATTCAAGCAGTTATCGTCGAGCATTTCTTTCGAATGTGAGCATTAGCCTTCTATTAAAACAGTTGTACCCTTTTCATAGTTTACAAACTTTCTGCTTAACACAATTGTTTAAAGAGTATAGTTGGTGTTTAGAAATAAATCTTTTTGTTGTTGTCAGGTATTTTTGTAAAAAAAAAGAAACTTCAACTATCTGTATTTGTTTTAAAACACCCGTTTGACTTTCGAGACATTTTATGGAAATTATCTTATAGGTAGATTTTTCGAAGATGCGAAAGATTTTAATGACATAGACGTGTATAAAAATAGACTTCATTAAATTTTATTACTTGCGATTATAGGTTACAATAAGGCAAGTTATAGATTCTTGTAAAAAAAATATTGGTCTCAACTGGGTAGCATAACTTACTTTTAAGATACAACAAATTTAGTTTACGAAATAAGGAAATTTACTTTTTTCCAAAAAAAATGTTTTCAAAAAATTATTTAAAAAAAACTGATGGTGGTAAGTTTTTGAAAATATATTTTTCGCAACTTCATATTTACCGAAGAATTTATTCCTGCATACTTTGATTTTGGTTTGAAACTTTATTAGATATTATTATGACTTATCACTTTTAATAAAATTTCATGAGATGTTTTTGTATTTTAATTTGTTTAAAATTTTCAAAAAAATGTTAAATTGACATAACAAAATTATTTTATTTGTTTTTTTGTTTGGGTTAAGCAAGCCTAAGAATTTCTATATAGCCGAATCATAATGGCGCAGGTACTTTTTCTTGCAATATTTTAAATTAAAACAAAATCATTAATTAAATGTTTTGTAAAAATCATTTTTTTGAAAACCGGAAGAATATTTTTTATTTAAGTTTTTTATTTGAAGTGTATTTTTTTCTTAAAATGAGCAAACCTTAAAATTTTTCTTAAATATATTTAAAAAAAAAGTTATATTTACAAATAAATGAATTTTTTCAAAACCCGGATGTACGATTTCAGTAAAATATTTTTAAAATATTTTGTAATATTTAAAACATATTAAATAGACTAATTTATCAGAAAGTTATGGATTGTTAAAATTTAATTTCAAAATTTTTTCTTTTTCTGTTTTAAATTATTTCATATTTAATTTAAATTTATTAATTTAATTTAAGAAATTATTACACATAATTTAATTACTTTGAAAAATACAGCATCAAACATGGAAGTTCAGAAGAATAAAATTATATAATTACGTATAACATACGAAGGCGTCTGTAACTGAAGCGTATACAAGGAATTTATAAATCAAATTTTAAAACATTTTGCTTACGGACCCAAAGTGCTTTCTATTTCAGTCAAATAAAAGTAAAATTTCTAAATATGAATTTTATGGCTGACTTGTGAAGTTTCACGGAGCTTTCAATAGTTAAATATATTTAGTTCAGCTGTTTTGCAGCTATTTAAGTGCACGTATTAAATGTTTAAAACAGTCTCTGAGATAAATTGCTAGTAGTAATAATGCATTTCTCCTTCATCGTCAAAACTTTTGGGTTATCGGTTATCGTCATAAGAAATAATAGCTTTTATTTTATTACCATTGCTACTAAGCAAAATTAAATGAATAAATACATTTTGTTTCTTTTGTTCCAATGAACCCTAACAAATGCACAATTAAGCACAGCCAAAGAGCATCTAAAGGACATACATGTCAGAAAGTAGGGGTTGGTAGATTTAAAATTTTGAATAAGCGTTGTTTTTGAACGATGTACGGAGAGAGGCGGAGATGAAAAATTCCCAACGCAATAGTTGGGAATTTTTTAGTAGCCATGGTATAGTGGAGTGGAGATTGCTGCGCTTTAGCCGTCAAGTCTGTCATTTCTGTCCGCAACCAATGAAATTTTTCATTACCGTTCCGACATTTGTCGTTTAGAAAATGACAATCGGTTAACATCATTCTGTCTTGAGCAAAAAATTACATACACAAAATATGCGATGAGATTTTCAAATAGTTAACCAAAAATCGATCGCGTCAAAGAAGAACTCTCTTAAAAGATTGAAAAAGATTCAAAGAAGATACGAAGACCCGCACGTGTATCCGAATACCCGTGTATTTCCCTGGTAATACTTGGGAACCTGAGGATTCGAAAAAACCAGAGTACACGAACATTTATCGGGTAGATACCAGATTTTTTTTATACTTTATATCTCACATTTTTAATTGCAAGTAGGCACAAATTCTTTATGTGTTTTTTGGGGTTAAATTATTCTTGCATTTTCTAGCAACAAGCGACGTAGAAATATTGCAAGTATTCCTAATTTGGACAATAATCCATCTGTTGTTATTTCAATAAACTGATTGTGTATTACCAAAATGTCGGAGGAATGAAATCAAAACTAAAAAAAATTTTACTTAAAATGTCTTGAAGGATCTTTTGTTGTTATTCTTATTACTGAAACTTGGCTTAATTCTTCAGTACTCTGAAATTGTACCACCAGAGTATACTATTTTTCGTTTGGACAGAAATTCTTCTAACAGCATGTACAAACAATGAGGAGGAGTATTGATTGCTGTTAAATGTTCTTTTAAGTCAAAATTAATAGTACCTCATATATGTCCAGATTTGGAACTTATCGCTATAGAGTTATCGTCTTCTCAGTCTTTGTATGTATTTGTTGCAGTTTATATACAGGTTCTGCGTCTTCTGTTTATGAGAAATATTTTTCGGCCATTAGTGAAATTGTCCAAGTATCAAAAAATTCAAATATATTTCCTTTTGGAGACTTTAACCTCACAAATCTTAAACGGCAGATTGACGTGGATGATAAATCATCATACAATGTTCTTGAACATGGGCCTTTAAAGAAGTTTCGTTGAGTCATTACCAGTTGCTGGGCTAAGCCAAATAAATGGAATTCGGAAATGAAAATTTGCGTTTTCTTGATCTCGTTTTTTCTGACTATGGACAGCTCTTCTGTGTCGTTTCGAATGTTTATGATCATGACCATGTTTTACCTAAAGTGCCACATCATTAAGCTGTTCAATGTGAAATTCAATTTAATGATGAACCGAACATAAATAAAAGTAAAACTGAATACAACTTCAAAAAAGTAAATATAGCCAAAATGGAACAATTTTTTAATAATCTTAACTAGAATTATATATTAATTGAGGATGATGTAAATAAATCTGTTGAAAATATTAATAACGTCTTGAAAAACTGTGTTGATTTTGGTGTTTCTGTTAAAACAATACGTTGTGACCAAACACTACTTCATTGGTTTACTACAGATCTACGACGTTTAAAGAACCTTAAAAACAAATATCACAAAAAGTGGAAAACAACAAGAAGCATTTGTTACTACAAATATTTTATTCATTATAGACGATTATTCAATACTAATTTAAAGTCATCATATAAAGCTTACATTGATAGAATAAAGTGTAATATATCAAAAAATCCACGATCATTCTGGAATTTCATCAAATCTAAAAAAAAATGTTTAACCTTTCCTTTAACCGTGCAATTTAAAGATAAGACCTCAAGCCGTTATATGGAAATATGTAATATGTTTTCCGACTTTTAAACGTGATAAAGTAAAATACTGTGATAGTACTCAACCACAATGGAACTGTGATATACCCTTCATAAGACTGAATGAAAATGAAATAGTGCAATATTTTTTGAATTGTGTAAATGCCACATTTCTTCTGCTATTACACACATTTTTAATTCTTCGCTGTCAACTGGTGTTTTCCCCGATTTATGGAAATCTTTATTTATCATAACCCTTCACAAGTGTGGCAACAAAAATACGGTTGAAAATTATCGAGGTATAGCAAAGCTTTCATATATTTCAAAATAATTTGAAAACATTTTATGCAAATATATTCAGTTTTACTACTACAAACCTGCTTGAATTTACAAATCAAACAAACAAGAATTTATCTGACGGTCTGCCAACTGATGTGTTTTATGGTGACTTAAGTAAAGCGTTTGATAGAGTTTCTCATACACTGGTTATTAACTTGGATAACATCTTACTTAGATAACAGAACACAAAATCTGAAAGTAAATACCTGCAACTCTAAAAAAATCGATGTTTTATCTGGAGTTCCCCAAGGCAGTCATATTGGACCTCTTCTCTTCATTTTATTCATCAATGATTTACGCACGACTGTCCTTGATTGCAAAATTTTGATATTTGCTAATGTTTTTAAACTTCTTTGTTGTTTCAAAAACCCTAATGGATATTTGTTTCTTCAACATGACATTGATAATATTTCCGAATGGTGTTCTAAGAACGGAATGAATCTCAACGTTAATAAATACAAGGCGATGACCTATTCTAGGAGACGCGATCCAACAATTACTTTTTATTTCATTGATGATGTTCAGGTGGAAAAGGTGGGACCTAGGAGTTCTATTTGATGTTAAGCTTTCATTTAATCCTCACATCGATACAATAACTAGTAAGGTAAGGGGCCGCCTTGGACCAATAATAAGATTTTCAAAATAATTCAAAGATCCTTATATCTTTAAAACACTTTATTGTGCACTTGTTCGCCCTGTGTTAGAATATTGCAGCTGTGTTTGGTGTCCTTATTATGACATTGCAACCAATAAACTGGAAAGTGTTCAAAAACGTTTCTTGTTATATGTTCTTTGACACCTCCATTGAAATGCAACTCAAGATTAACCACCATATGAAAGTCGATTACATCTTCTTAATATGTCAACACTTGAGAAAAGAAGGAAGGTTAATAACGTAATGTTCCTGTTTCAACTCTTATCAATATCCATTGACTCAGCTTATATTCTAGGTCAACTTAACATAAATACTTGTCCAAGATTAACTAAGAATCCTGATTTTTTCTACATATTCTCTACAAGAACCAATTATGGTTCAAACGAACCCTTAAATGCTATGAGTAGAGATTTTCAAGCATGAAAAGCATTTTATTTAAAAATTAGACACAAATATGTAACTTTGAAACTTTGATTAATATACAAGTAACTCTGAATTTTAATGTCTTACAAGAATGCTTCGCATGACAGCAGGAGTGACAGAGCTTGACTGAATACGGAGTTAAAAGATACGGGAAAGCCTCCACGTCAAAGAAACTATCGTTCAAAAAATACAGCACGACAAACTCAGCTGGTACTGTCATGTACTTAGGAGAAACGCTGAGAACCCCGCCCAAAAAGCATTATCATACAACGTTCCAATACAATCGCGGAAGAGAGGCAGGCCCAAGAACTCCTGGAGAAAACAAATGCAACGACACCAGCATTCAGTTGGCCTCAGACATGGAACAATCCATAACCGGAAAGCTTGCCGACACTTTCTGAGTTCAAACCGACGAACCCCACTAGCAGATCAGTAGAGAAGCGGTGAAGTGGGAAAGTTGTGATCCCACTCGAGATCATAATATCGTCGGAAAAGAAGAAGAAGAAGACACAACTTAAGACTTATGTATATTGTCAGTAGTTGAAATAAATAATTAAATAAATTAAGATTACTAATTATTCAGAGCAATTATTCGGTGTCAAAAACGTTATGAAGTAAGAGTTCATTAAGTGCCACTCATGGACTCATGCAATAAATTGAGGTCATCTCAATTTTCGATTTAATCTGAATTAACAAAAGCTAACACACATTTTAAGTACAATATGTCTCTCAAATGATAATAAAATATCAATTACCGACTTCAGTAAAACAGTAATTATTATCACAGCTTTATGAAAAAGCCAATGTCTGGAAATAATTCCTGCATGGCTATCCTGTTATCGCCTGTTCGTTATAATTATAAACCCAACCCAATGGTTTTTTGTGTTTCGTAAATTGTATAATAATTTCGTGTTTTCCTATATGGAAAATTTCTGGGATGCATTGATGATACTTTTATTGTTATCAACAGCTTTTGTTCCTTCAATAAAGTAATTAGATTCATGTCATGATAAACGGTACAACACTCCTTACTAGGTGTAATCACACATTACACATAACATACCTATATGTATTGTAATGGTAATACAACCCGCTTACACAAACAACACGTCAACTAGGGTTGACAATCTAATTATTAACAACGACATTCTGTCAGTTCGACAACTAACCGAACTGTCTGCCAACGCCAAATTATCGTACTCTACGTTGCGCGCCATTTAGTAAGGGTTATAAAATCAGCGGTAGCTCTAAGGTCCACACGAAACAATGCGTTAGTAATGGGCGAAAACTCATGGTTCAGTAAATGATTCTAATAACCCACTGATTTTCTAAGTTTCCCCAATGATGGAATCCTACTACCGATTCTAAGTGTAACGCTTTGTCATGAGGGTCTTATTACTGGAAATTCAGACGGACACAAATGAAAACTATGAAATTCCCTACTTCGCTGATAAAGAAACTCTTGTCGAATCATCGCTTACTTCTTCTCGACAGATTGTACCTTAGGTGTTCGATGTGCCTATTGTTGACAGTGAACTTCATGAACGGAAAAGACAAAACGGACCACTCCTTTCTCACCATTTCCTTTCTATCCACACTTCAAACAAAGTCTCGACTTCTCTTTGATTTGTTAAAGTTACTAGGTTCTATCATAGGTTTATGCACAATCATATTCGACTCGAAGTTCGCGATTAGAATTTAAGAGCTTAATTGATTTTTCCCATCCAATGAATTATACAGACCGAGGAAAGTTCTGCTTCTGGATGTGATTGAGCTCTCGGTGGTATTCTTTCAGGTCGTCACTCCAGAAAACGTCAGGACACATTTCAACTTTCGTGTGGTCAAGTCAAGTGCTAGCTTAATATAGTGATTCTGTACCCATAGTTCGGGAGTATAGTGCGAACTCACTTGGAATGAGGAGAATCATCTTTCAGGTTGGTTCCTTTAGAGGTCGACATTTCAAGAAAAACCAAAGAGAAAGTCATCTACCTCCCAAAGAAGTCTCGCTCCTCACCCGCATATGGACCATCCTTCACTCGATCTTGCCCCACTTAAACTTAACCACTTTCCAGCCAATCTTTGACCCTGATAATTCAAAAATAACTTCCTACGAAACATCCACCTTGACGTTCAAGAACAATCGCTCAAATCTGTCCATTCACAAAAAAAAAAAAAAAAGTCAACTAGTCTCTCCGAACCATAATACAAAAAAAATTTAAAATTCTTCCAAATGACAAGCGGACATGACCTCAGCATAAGTACTGTTTCAACACTTGCCTTAACTCACAAAGTGTGAAACTACTTCACTGTATTTCTTGTCCAGTCGTCATCAAAAAAAAAGTGTGTGTACCTAGGTGACATATACACTGTTATATACCATTTGAAAAAAATTCCTTGACCTTACTTCTGATTAAGGATGGATCATGTTACCAACATAATCCTCAAATGATCTTCGCGTTTTGATTGAATTTTCTCTACTTAGTTTTATCGTTTAGGAAAAGTGATTAACTCCCCCACCTGTTTTATAAGAAGGTAAACTGCGAGAAAATTCATCAAAATAAACCAAAAGAAAACTAATTCAGACAAGGATTCTTAACCCTATCCCTTCACGACTTTTAATACCCCCTTCGACAAAGGAGCACATCCAAGCCGGAATGAATAGGGGTGGCTAACTCTCGACTGCTGCGTCAGGTCCTTCTCATCCACCTCAACTAGCTCATCGTGCTAAGGGTCGCGAGTCTTTGCTACAGGAGAAGAAAGCCGGTATTACATTAGTGACCTGGAATCAAGTTGTTAACTGACTCAAAATTGTTTATTATTGCTTCAATTGGGACTTACACGTCCAAAGGTGTAGTGAAAAATTAAAAACGTTGCAAATGTCGGAAAAATGTTGAGAAGATTGAAAAGAGGAATTGTTACTAGCAGACAGATTCACAAACCTAGGATATAGATGAAATTATCCTAATGAGCTACTTCGCCCTACCCTCCTTGTTCTTACACGCTCTGAATTTCAAAAGAACCCTTTAATGGTGGAGAATCAGATGTTGAAAAGATCCTCCTGTGTCTAACTACCCTACCTAAGAATTCTATCAGTAGTCACTAACAGATATTCCCCCTTTTGATATTTCCTCTGACACGAAATTTAAATTGAGGAAACATCCCACTAATTCGCGAAATTAGCGTAGAATGTCCCTCTACTCTACATCATAGTTGTTGCTACCATTGTTGTTATTGTTGTTATTGCTCTCTTCGGCCTGGAAGAGATACCCACCACGACTCCGTTCCTTCTACTTCTCAAGCTGCCATGACGAAAACTGAAAAAGTTTTAAAACTGAATCTAACTTCCCTGAGATTTAACTTCAATCTCATCTCAAAACTGCTTCAACGAAAAATTAAGAAATTCCTGGACATTGAATTCCTTAAACAATTTTATTTCTTCATAAGTCTAAAACTACATCAAATCTTTATCATTAAAATAACTAAATCTCACAAAAAAAAAATGTTCTTAAAAGTGACCATGTAATAATGTAAATATTTCGGACTGACTTTATTCTATAATCTCAAATTTACTAAAATATCTTCAAAAATATAAATTCTAAATTTCGCAAGAGAGATCTTCATATATCAAAAATGTCTTTAAAAAAAAATGAATCCTCAAGATTCTCCCGACACGAATGAATTTACTTCACGAACTAAATGTCCTTGCTCAGGCTCTATAAACAAGAGGTTGTAAAAATTTAATTTTTACCTCCCCTCTACACGATCTTATCAAATTATCTCGACAGACAATTTGAATACTAAACGCGACAAAAATCTACAAAAATCGAACAAATGAATATCGTTCGTATCAGTCCTTCTCGGAGACCTATCTCAATAAAGGATAAGATCGAAGGTAACGGCTCCTAGGAGTGATACGCAACCATTCAAAACTTAACACGAGCAATACGGCATTGCTAAACTATTCATCAAACGAATTTACGAAAAAGAATCAAAATTCAAAAGTTGGTGGTTTACACCTCCCACAAATCCCATCAATATTAAAACCAAAGAAATATACACAAAATGAATTTAAACAACAGAGCTAAGGAAAGTAAAAAGTTATTTAAATGTTGTTGTAATATAGTAATATAGTTTTAATAAAGATCAAATATCTACAAATATATATAAATACACAAGGTGGTGAGTAGAAAATGCATTTTCTCTTTTTCCCTGGTAGGTAAGTACTTTAAAAGAGCAGACAATTATTTCTTACAGGTTTTTCAGACAGATTAAGTCATTAAAATTTGTGACGTAATGACTTTGTAGGTAAGTAACTTAGTTTCCACTAATCACTTTTGTATCTTTAACTTCTTTTTCAGATCGCCAAATATTATTGCGACCTTTCTTCACACGACTCAAAACGAAACAAAAAAAAAAAGTTTACATTCGATGTAACACGACGATATTTATGTTGGTGTACCGAGTGTAAGTAGGTAATTATATTTTATAGTGCTGAAACTAAACTAAATTATCCATTAACTCGGCTTTGATTGAATTTACTTTCGCACTTTGTATCCACAAATAAAATTTTTCACTATTATCTTAAAACTTGCTTCTCATTTCAGCAATTCAACTTCATTAACTTTACTGAAGATGGATACAATTTTACGTTAGGTGTAAAGTAACTTTGTCACTCTATTTGTCGAATTGTATACATCTTGTATTTTTTTATTCTTCCAGCTGAAGGCTTTTTATCAAAAGTGATAGGTATCACAAACTTACAGCACTTGTACACTTTCAAACACGACTGTGATAGTTCGTTATCACAAAGTTACACACATAGGTATATGAAATGATTCCACGGCAAAAATTTCGTTTTATCTTTCGATCAAAATTGAATTAGTTTTTATCCATCAAACGCGACTAAAATTTCTTCGTATTCATTAACTTGAATTAAAATCTTTCAAACAGATGACTCTCAAACGAATCACAATATGTTTCATAAATAGGTACATAATTTTCGATCTTATACGACACTTGATCAAATTTATTTCATAAATAATCTTTACTTTGAGTTTTACTTTAGCTTTTCAAAAATTAAAACTTTCGATCTCATAGATCGATTGTAAATTTATATCAACAAATTATTTATAGTTGCAATAGCTGAATTATATTCAACTATCAACTTTCGATTCATATTTTTATCTTATATATCATTAACGTTTAGTTAAATTTCAAATAGGTTTTTAATTTTCTTGTGTCTATATGAAATGCAAATAAAATTTATGGATTTTACCTAGGTAAGTATTCCACGAATAGGCTTAATGACTTTATCAAAATCGCTTATAGTTGGTTTGTTTCCAAAAGAAGAAAAAATAAGTATTTAATTTTAAGTAAGTATAATAGGTCACTTGCAAAACTGTATAATACACTATATTTCGTTTTCATACAAATAATTTTCTTATTTTTTTAATTTCAGGGTTCTTTTCTTTCTTTTGTTGTTTTCAGGTCATGGACGATTATTTCCCAGGGATAACTTTAGGCTTTTCACAAAAATTATATAAAAAAAAACCATACCTTAGCTTCAGGATACTTAGTTGCTTTTTGCTTTATGTTGAGCACTGTACTTTTGTAGCTTTTACTGTAGCAAACTTGGTTATAGCTGTAATTAATGCTGAAGTGACGTACGGTACTATCACTTTGTTGGTTTTCAATAGTTTTCGTGTAACTGGACTTTTCGACCAATGCCGTTTTTTGCGCAATTTTAAATCTTCCACCGAAGATTGTTGGTTATTTGGTGCTTCTTTATACCAGGTAGTTCAACCTCCTATAATCTTTAGGACTTGTGCGAAGATCGACTACCTATTAGTTTGATAAAAAAAAACTATTAAATTTTTGGTTGTCTAAAAATTTTTGCACACCAGTGTGCTTCTACAAAATCTAATTTGGATTCTACTACAACTTTACTATTTTTTTTTCTACTGAACTGAATAAATATTTTAACTTTTTATTACCTGGTATTTGTGTTATCCTTTATTCTATGTTCTTCTCTTTTTCTTCTAGATACTTTCTTGGGGTTTTTTTTTTGACAAAATGTCCGATTTCTCTACTTCAATGACGCTATTGGGATTTTATGAAATTCTTAGCTTTTCTCTTTGCAAGATTTAATTTTTCAGATTTTTACCTTTTGTTACTGCTTATTTTTCTTGGGTATTTCTTTATATTTTCTGCTTTTTTCTTCTCTTTTTCTTCTAGGGAATTTCCTTAAATGTTTCTTAACGCATGGCTGACAATCATATTGGCCATAGTTGTTGGCGCAAAAAAAATGTATCTAGGGGTGGGTAAATTATTTTAGCTAAAGTTCTTTTTTTTTTCTAAACTCTTACTTACATTTGATTCCTATTTCTTTGCGTTGATTTTACTATTTTATTTTTACCGTAATATATTAATATATGTATCTTATATTTTTACGACTTGGACTTTCTTATTTAATTGCCGAGAGAAAAAGAAACTTTATAACTACGTTGTAGAACTTGTTGGCTAGGTAGCTGTTCTGATGTTCGGCCGTTCCGAACTTAAATTATAAGGAGGGGAAGATCTTTTTTTTGCATGGAACGACTTGGGTTCCAATAAGATGTGTTCTCCTTTAAGTGACGTATGTGTTGGTCATATAATATCACACGGGGATATTATTTATGGATCAAATTGCTCCACTTAATTTTAACATGACTTTTTCAACACTTTATGGATGCTATCTCGTACTTGATGTTTTTCAACTTTGGGTGAGTATGTATTGTTGGTCTGAATGTTTCGTAATTATTTTGATGTCTGGTAAGTATATTTACGTATACAATGTCGGTCGTAGTATTTATTGTACTGAAAATGTTTATTTTGTTAGTTTGTCCGTATAGGACTGTTGACAAATTTTTGGTAAGTCTTGTATTTGTATGGTAAGTATTAGGTAAGTATTTGCAATTGTCTTCGTATATGTAAATGTCGAGTTAAAGTTCGTTGATAGTCGGTCAGCTGAATTACATTTCCATACATTATGTTTGTCTCGTTAAGAGATTAGTTGAATAGAATAACATTCTTGTCTGGTGACAATTGTTTTATTCTTCTCTTGTCACATGTGTGTCTTTTGCCTTGATGAAAAATATCATTTTACGGTTCTTGTGGACGACCTTAATCTGACTACTACGTGTTTCTATTTCGGACTTCCTTACCTACGTATTTCTCTAATTTGCTTTTATGATTCTTCTAACACTTTCAATTCTGTTTGATTTTTTTGCTAACGAGTATTTCCCACCTATCTGTGGAATCTGAAACTACCTCAATGACTGCTAAAAGCCCTATGTGTATTCTATCTCATTTTGTTCTACCTACCTACTGTCTGTTTACTGGTATTGGTCTATCATTTTGATTAGCCATGTTGTCCAATACGTTGACGTCATCGCTGTGCGTATTTGGTGGTGGTTTTTGTGTGCTAAATACCAAAATGTTCCCCATGCTCGATTTTATTTCGTTCGCCATGAAAGATTTAATGCTGAGTATACAAACGTTATTTCTATTTGCTCATAGATGTCGTTAAAATGTTTCTAGTTGGATTTTAAGATAAGGTGTTTGTTTTTATTTTTTTTTTTTTTGTTGTTTGCAGAACCGGTTCAAGTTGTTGGTTCTGAATATGTGTATCTTTTTGCGTGAAGATTTATTTCGGCTGATGATAGCCTTGAGTATTTTTACACTAAGAAAAATTTCTAAGTATATTTTTCGTTTTAAATTTTTGAGTTGGTTAGGTGTTGATGTTATACCTAAAGTTTTTAAATCGTGTTGGATGATGTTATGAAGTGATGTTATTATGGTAATGAATGTTCGATGGTTGTGTGATGTTAATATAGGTACATATTCTATAGGTAGAAAAAATGTTTTCCCTACAAAACATGTTCATTTGTTCGAATTCCTTTCGTACAAGTGAGCATGGAAACGAAAACATTTATTTATTTCAAGTTTGTTGAGATTAATTGTTTGAATACTAAGTCTAAACCCATTGAACCCACGATCCCTGAGTCTCATGTTCGGACTAGCTAGCACTGGTCCCATCGTTGTAACATTGATTTTTGCTTCATCATTAATTTATAGTTATAAAAAGGTGTTTGTTTTATTTCCGCAAATCCTTTGTATGGACTACCGTCTCGAAACCTTTTTCATCGCGTACTTTATATAGGTTGTTACCTATTATCTTGATGACATGACCTTTGATAAACTTGGGACAAAGTTTTGCATTTCGGTGCTTAGTTGCATCGCTCAAAATAAAATTCCGACGGAACACTTTATCTCCCACGTTATAGTTTACCGTTTTGCTCCTTAAGTTGTATGTGTGCTCATACGATTCATGAGCTCGTCCAAGAGCTGTTTTTAAATAAGTTTGAAGTATGTTCATTTTCGCTGCCTTTGGTAACCAATCAATTTCTGATTGATTCAGACCGCCCAGCTTCTTCAACAACTTATAGTCTGCACCGTGTTCCACCATACGTTGTCCAAACAAGGCTTCATAGGGTGACATGCCAGTCACACTATGTACAGATGTACGTAAAGCACTACTAATTGAGGATAAATACTCATCCCAGTTACTTTGTTTTGGGTCAATGTATGCGCGAATGGCGCTTAATATAGAACGATTCACTCTTTCGCTCGCGTTTGCCTGCGGTGCGTAAGAAGCTGTTCTCACATGATTAATTCCAAAATTTTCTAAACACTTTCCGAATTCTCTGCTAATAAATTGAGAACCGTTGTCGGAAAGCAACGTCTCAGGTACACCAAAAATTAAAAATACTTCCTCTGTCAGGAATTTTATAAGTTCATTTGTATTTGCTTTTCTAAGAGGCTTGATTAATACAAATTTAGTTAGTTGGTCAAGGATAATTATTATAAAAGTGTTACCTTTCCTTGATCTAGGATACGGACCCAAAAAATCAACGTACACGTGCTGGAACGGTCGTTCTGCCGTGAAGGCTTTACCCATCTCAGTGCGTAACGTTATATTCGGCGCTTTTGTGGTTTTACATGTATCGCAGTTGTTTATGTAAAGTTTCACTTGACTTGCCATGGTTGGCCAATAAAATCTCTGTCGCAGGCGGTACAAGGTTTTAGCAATTCCCCCATGCGATGATCTGGGTGGTTCATGAGCTTGAACGATCAACCTTTCGGTCAGCTCCGATGGAATCCAAAGTTTCCAAGTTAAGTCTTCTTCGATCGGGTTACCGGTCGCATGTTTAACTCTTTTATACACGAAATTTTCTGATATGGTAAGGTCCGGTAATTGTTCCTTATTGTTTTTGATATGGGCAATGAGTTGAAGATATTCTTCAGACTTGAAAGTTGGGTCTTCCATATTTATATGTAACACATCAGATAAATCTTTCGTTATAGGTAACGTAGAGGACTTTATCACCCCGAGTTCATCAACTTCGTACACGCGTGACAGCGCATCAGGTACTTGGTGCTGAGTTCCCCTACGGTGTTCTATCCGAAAGTCGAAACTTTGTAACTTAAGACTCCACCGGGCTAATCTCCCAGTTGGATCCTTCAAATTCATTAACCACTTCAGACTGGCATGGTCGGTGATTACTAAAAACTTGTAACCCTCGATGTACGGTCTAAATTTATATATGCCTTGGACTGCTGCCAAGCATTCTCTTTCTGTAACTGTATAATTTCTCTGAGCAGCGTTGAGCTTTTGAGAATAGAAATAAATGGGCAATTCATCTCCGTCTTCGTTCTTCTGACATAATACACAGCCTATGCCTGTTGCCGATGCATCACAGCAAATAATAAATTCTTTACTAAAGTCAGGATTGGTAAGAACTGGTGCTGACGTTAATGATCGCTTAACTTGCTCTAAAGCCTTGATAGCTTCTTCTCCAAAATGGAACTTCTGATTTTTCTTCAGTGTGTCGGATATAGGAGCGGTCAGAGTTGAGAAATTCTCAATGAATCTTCTATACCACCCCGCCATTCCCAGAAATCGGCGGACTTGACGTAGAGTCGTTGGTATAGGAAACTCTAATATTGCTGATATTTTGGCTGGATCAGCTTTTAAACAACCCTGTCCAACTATATATCCTAAATACTGAAGTTCTCTAAAACAAAACTTTGACTTCTCTACATTGATTGTTAATCCAGCGTCGGTCAAATGTTTAGCTACTTTTCTTAATATATCGATATGGTCATCGAAGTTTTTCGAGATGACAAGAAGGTCATCTAGGTAAATGAATACTTTATCTCTTAACTCTCGAGGAATCACTTTATCCATCAAACATGTCAAACTTTGCGCGGCATTCGAGAGTCCGAACGGCATCACCCGGAATTGATATAAGGGACGTCCAGAGACTGTGAACGCTGTCTTCTCCCGTGATTCTTTCTCCAGGGGTACTTGCCAGTATGCGTCTTTCAAATCCACGCTAGAAATATAGCGTGTTTCGGAAAGGCGTGCTAACAATCCTTCGATGTGCGCAATTGGATTCGCATTTTTCTTCGTTACGCTGTTAACTTTTCGGAAGTCGAGGCATAATCTGTTTTTTCCTGGTTTTCTCACTAGTACTACTGGTGATGACCATGCACTCTGACTCTCCTCGATAACACCTAACGAGATCATACGATCCAATTCCGCGTCAACTAGGCATTGTACTGCTGGAGATATGGGATAGTGACGTTGCTTTATAGGAAGCGCGTCTCCCGTATCTATTTTGTGCTCCATCAGATGTGTTCGTCCGAGACCTCGAACGGCGAATGACGGAAATTGTTCTATAACTTTTTTCAGAATGGTGGATTCCTCCACGGATAGGATGCATTCCGATTTGTTGGCTGGTTCGGATGTTGTCTCGGTAGCGGAACTTATTGAAGAAATGATATGTGGTGCGATTTTGAACATCGACCAAAAATCTACGCCTAAATATAACTTCTGTGACAGTGATGGTACTATATAAAGATCCATCGAATGTGTAATGCCTTTACATTTCACTTGTGTAGTAATTACACCAATCACATCTTGTTTTCTGCCATCGGCCGTAGAAACACTACTTGTGAACTTCCTTATCGGGATGTTCAAGTCTTCAATAATTCTAACAGCACCGTTACCAAGGCAACTAATGCTCGCTCCGGAGTCAAGTAATCCAAGCCATTTATTCTCTAATAATTCTACTTCGATATATGGGCGTGGATCACCCGAAATACTATCGATAGTAGTAGCCGATAGGGCCCTAAACATTTTGCGTCGTCGCAAAAATCGGTTTCTTAATTTCAAAATTTTCTTTTGGTGGTTTGGAAAGGTATAAATTCTCCTTCTAGCTTCAGCGTATTCAAGCTGTCTTTGATGTAAAGGCTTGAGCTTTCTCAAAATAGGTATTCTTGATTTAAAAATTGGTTTAAGTATTTCAATTGGTTTCTGTTTATTAACATTAGGTTTTAAAATTTTAATGGGTTTTGGTTCGGAAAGAATTGGAATGACGTGTTTATGCGAAAGTGAATCATCTACAATGGTCTTTCCGAGGTTCCCGTCTTCACCAGATCTCTCTCGAGGTGATGCTGGCTCTTGAATGGGTTTCCCGAGCATTTTCTGCAACTAGGTGTTACTACTCCTGGGGTACCACATTTATAACAAAACAAGCGTCGTTGCAAGTCGTTGCAGTCACGGAAAACATGACCTACTCCTTGGCAATTCCAACAACTGACATTTTCGCTTACTTGATTTGCATCCCGAGATCGATTCGGATTAAACGCCTCTACTGCTGTTGACATCTCAGCAACTGGTAATTCGTTTATCTGCACTCCTATTTCACTCACTTGTTTGCGTTGATGGTTAACAAACGCAGGTGGAGCACGGTTACGTAGAAGATCTTGGTTATTCCAGTATCGTTCCATCATCCTGCAGGTATGCACTAGATCATTCAGGCTGCTAGACTTTACTGTTAATAAGAGTTCTCCCATCTTACGTTTTACATTCTGCTTCAACACTTCTACTAAATCTGAATTTGGTTTGGGTGATTTCATTCTTGAGTTTATTCTTAGGATGTCTTCATAAAAGTTTTCAAAAGATTCTCCCGGTTGTTGCTTCCGATCTGACATCTGCCTAAACAATTCCGAATCTGTTTCCAGTGTTTGATATTGTTCAGTCAGTGCCAATCGCAAATTCAACCATGAAGATCTAGGATTGCTTTTCAAAAATCCCCAAAACCATGTTTCTACTGAGCCGCTAATAAAGTGGTGGAAGTTTGCTACAATTTCTGGCCAAGATGTGTTGTGGCTATCCTTAACTCTTTCCAGACGAAACAGAAATTCATCCACTGTCATATTTTTTCCGTTGTATTTTATTCCCCACTTGTGATAGTGTGGAAATCTTACAAACGTTCCAGCTGGTGATGTTAATGGTACTTCAGCATTAGGCCTTGCTGGTGAATCTTCGTATCTCATCTGATTAATTCGTCTGAAAAACTCTAGGTCATTTGCACTTGTAACATTCGGTTGGTTAGTAGGTTGTTGTACTGTAGGAAATTCTCTCGTATAAGTAGGTATGTTATTTTCTCTAGCTCGTGTAGGTACAATGTTATGATTTTGCGTAGTTTCATATCGAGGGGTTGGTTGATCGCACAGGTCTACTAAAGGTTGGGCTGGTGGAACTGTTCCTCTTGCATTGTTTTGGCTTAGCGATTCAGTTAGCGTTTGTCTTACTATGTTGCCGACTTGATCGAGTATCTGCTTTTGACTACTAGCCAATGCTTCTTTCAGAGACTTCCGATCGTCTTCTTTGCTTATGCCAACTGATGTAGCTACTATTCCTCGTATGTATTCCTCTAGACGATTTTCCTCTTGTGAGTTGAAACTAGTATTCAGACTGCGCCTACCTACAGGTGATGGAATCCTCTGTGTCGGTGCTGGGTCTGATCTGTTTTCTATAACGTTTACTTCTTGTGTTCCCACCGATTCATTTGCTGGTTGGTTTTCAGTTACCTCGTTACTTGAGCCAGACGGTCTGTCCATAGCTAAATTTTCTTGTTCATCCATATCCCTCCTTGAGCGGGTATTGTGTGATCTAGGTATCGATGGTAATCGTGGATTGGTCTGTTTAGCTTTAATAGGGGTATGTTTGACTTTTCCCATGTAGACTTATGTTAATTTTCAATTTTGGTTTAAGGTGTTCTAAGAACGAGAATGCCTACGTATATATATATAAAAAAAAAACTTACTAACTATTCTTACTAACTATCTTCCTCTTTATTGGGTTTTGGCCCTCAAAAAAAATGAATTATTAAATTTTCTGGATTACTTCTTCAAAAAAAATTTAATACTATCTCTAAATACAAAATCTAAAGGTGCCACCAGGCAAAACTACAACTAAATACGCCACCAGGCAAAAATTCTCAAAAGTGCCACACGGCAAAACTATATAGGCCACACGGCAATCTTAAAAAAAACTAAAAACGCCACCAGGCAAAACTATAACTAAATACGCCACCAGGCAAATATATCTGAAAGTGCCACACGGCAAATACTAAATCTATATATCTCAAAAAAAAAAATGTTTCTTGAACAATAAATATCTCAAAAAAAATTTTCTTAAAAGTTTCAAAAATTTCTTCATTAATTTTTAAACTTGACTGAACTTTTCTTTAAACTGGTTTTCTCTATCTCATTGCAGGTTTGGAGTCGTGAGTGGAATCTCTACCTCCAAAAGCAACTTAACAACAACTTGCAGATTTATGTTCTTCAAATCTGACTAAGCAAATATGGTTTTAATCTTCTATGAATCTTTACTGAGGTTTTACTATACTTTAGCAGATTGTTACGAATCTTTTCTCCTACAGCTTCCCCCTGTCGCTACTGACTTAAGAAAGTTCTTCACATCTCTTAACGGACAACAGACCACGAACTATAAAAAGAATTGACTATAAACGACGATGCTATTTTCCTATACCTCAAGTGTATATGATGTTAACTAAAAATCAAAATTTATGTTGATATGTCTTCTACTCTGTTTTTGTCGGTTGGCTTTCGCAGCTGACGTAAACAGGAAAAAAGTTCGACTATTCACCGGTCGAGAGAACAACTGACTAAACTTCAAAGACTAATTAAAAATGCGAATTACTTCCATTAAACGCTACAGCCACCGGACTAATTATCACATCCAATACGGCCGTCTAACTTCTAAATAACTCTAACTGTGAAAAAAATTATGGTATTTTTACGAGAGTGGAAAAGTATTTAAGCAGGTTATCGCTGCTGACGTAATCGGGAAAATGTTCACCAATTACCGGTCGATACTTAAGTTAACTACCTTCCGTTAGAAAATCTCAAATAAAAACTATCGACCACAAACGATTTCTCAAAATTTGTTTTACTTCTAACAAATAAAAATTTTATTAAAGAAAAATGATGCTAACACTTCAAAAACTAGTTTTAATCCTATTTTCAAAATCTTCAACATTTTATAATTCACTACAACTTCGGGCAGCCCCACACGATTGGACGCCATTTGTAATGGTAATACAACCCGCTTACACAAACAACACGTCAACTAGGGTTGACAATCTAATTATTAACAACGACATTCTGTCAGTTCGACAACTAACCGAACTGTCTGCCAACGCCAAATTATCGTACTCTACGTTGCGCGCCATTTAGTAAGGGTTATAAAATCAGCGGTAGCTCTAAGGTCCACACGAAACAATGCGTTAGTAATGGGCGAAAACTCATGGTTCAGTAAATGATTCTAATAACCCACTGATTTTCTAAGTTTCCCCAATGATGGAATCCTACTACCGATTCTAAGTGTAACGCTTTGTCATGAGGGTCTTATTACTGGAAATTCAGACGGACACAAATGAAAACTATGAAATTCCCTACTTCGCTGATAAAGAAACTCTTGTCGAATCATCGCTTACTTCTTCTCGACAGATTGTACCTTAGGTGTTCGATGTGCCTATTGTTGACAGTGAACTTCATGAACGGAAAAGACAAAACGGACCACTCCTTTCTCACCATTTCCTTTCTATCCACACTTCAAACAAAGTCTCGACTTCTCTTTGATTTGTTAAAGTTACTAGGTTCTATCATAGGTTTATGCACAATCATATTCGACTCGAAGTTCGCGATTAGAATTTAAGAGCTTAATTGATTTTTCCCATCCAATGAATTATACAGACCGAGGAAAGTTCTGCTTCTGGATGTGATTGAGCTCTCGGTGGTATTCTTTCAGGTCGTCACTCCAGAAAACGTCAGGACACATTTCAACTTTCGTGTGGTCAAGTCAAGTGCTAGCTTAATATAGTGATTCTGTACCCATAGTTCGGGAGTATAGTGCGAACTCACTTGGAATGAGGAGAATCATCTTTCAGGTTGGTTCCTTTAGAGGTCGACATTTCAAGAAAAACCAAAGAGAAAGTCATCTACCTCCCAAAGAAGTCTCGCTCCTCACCCGCATATGGACCATCCTTCACTCGATCTTGCCCCACTTAAACTTAACCACTTTCCAGCCAATCTTTGACCCTGATAATTCAAAAATAACTTCCTACGAAACATCCACCTTGACGTTCAAGAACAATCGCTCAAATCTGTCCATTCACAAAAAAAAAAAAAAAAGTCAACTAGTCTCTCCGAACCATAATACAAAAAAAATTTAAAATTCTTCCAAATGACAAGCGGACATGACCTCAGCATAAGTACTGTTTCAACACTTGCCTTAACTCACAAAGTGTGAAACTACTTCACTGTATTTCTTGTCCAGTCGTCATCAAAAAAAAAGTGTGTGTACCTAGGTGACATATACACTGTTATATACCATTTGAAAAAAATTCCTTGACCTTACTTCTGATTAAGGATGGATCATGTTACCAACATAATCCTCAAATGATCTTCGCGTTTTGATTGAATTTTCTCTACTTAGTTTTATCGTTTAGGAAAAGTGATTAACTCCCCCACCTGTTTTATAAGAAGGTAAACTGCGAGAAAATTCATCAAAATAAACCAAAAGAAAACTAATTCAGACAAGGATTCTTAACCCTATCCCTTCACGACTTTTAATACCCCCTTCGACAAAGGAGCACATCCAAGCCGGAATGAATAGGGGTGGCTAACTCTCGACTGCTGCGTCAGGTCCTTCTCATCCACCTCAACTAGCTCATCGTGCTAAGGGTCGCGAGTCTTTGCTACAGGAGAAGAAAGCCGGTATTACATTAGTGACCTGGAATCAAGTTGTTAACTGACTCAAAATTGTTTATTATTGCTTCAATTGGGACTTACACGTCCAAAGGTGTAGTGAAAAATTAAAAACGTTGCAAATGTCGGAAAAATGTTGAGAAGATTGAAAAGAGGAATTGTTACTAGCAGACAGATTCACAAACCTAGGATATAGATGAAATTATCCTAATGAGCTACTTCGCCCTACCCTCCTTGTTCTTACACGCTCTGAATTTCAAAAGAACCCTTTAATGGTGGAGAATCAGATGTTGAAAAGATCCTCCTGTGTCTAACTACCCTACCTAAGAATTCTATCAGTAGTCACTAACAGATATTCCCCCTTTTGATATTTCCTCTGACACGAAATTTAAATTGAGGAAACATCCCACTAATTCGCGAAATTAGCGTAGAATGTCCCTCTACTCTACATCATAGTCGTTGCTACCATTGTTGTTATTGTTGTTATTGCTCTCTTCGGCCTGGAAGAGATACCCACCACGACTCCGTTCCTTCTACTTCTCAAGCTGCCATGACGAAAACTGAAAAAGTTTTAAAACTGAATCTAACTTCCCTGAGATTTAACTTCAATCTCATCTCAAAACTGCTTCAACGAAAAATTAAGAAATTCCTGGACATTGAATTCCTTAAACAATTTTATTTCTTCATAAGTCTAAAACTACATCAAATCTTTATCATTAAAATAACTAAATCTCACAAAAAAAAAATGTTCTTAAAAGTGACCATGTAATAATGTAAATATTTCGGACTGACTTTATTCTATAATCTCAAATTTACTAAAATATCTTCAAAAATATAAATTCTAAATTTCGCAAGAGAGATCTTCATATATCAAAAATGTCTTTAAAAAAAAATGAATCCTCAAGATTCTCCCGACACGAATGAATTTACTTCACGAACTAAATGTCCTTGCTCAGGCTCTATAAACAAGAGGTTGTAAAAATTTAATTTTTACCTCCCCTCTACACGATCTTATCAAATTATCTCGACAGACAATTTGAATACTAAACGCGACAAAAATCTACAAAAATCGAACAAATGAATATCGTTCGTATCAGTCCTTCTCGGAGACCTATCTCAATAAAGGATAAGATCGAAGGTAACGGCTCCTAGGAGTGATACGCAACCATTCAAAACTTAACACGAGCAATACGGCATTGCTAAACTATTCATCAAACGAATTTACGAAAAAGAATCAAAATTCAAAAGTTGGTGGTTTACACCTCCCACAAATCCCATCAATATTAAAACCAAAGAAATATACACAAAATGAATTTAAACAACAGAGCTAAGGAAAGTAAAAAGTTATTTAAATGTTGTTGTAATATAGTAATATAGTTTTAATAAAGATCAAATATCTACAAATATATATAAATACACAAGGTGGTGAGTAGAAAATGCATTTTCTCTTTTTCCCTGGTAGGTAAGTACTTTAAAAGAGCAGACAATTATTTCTTACAGGTTTTTCAGACAGATTAAGTCATTAAAATTTGTGACGTAATGACTTTGTAGGTAAGTAACTTAGTTTCCACTAATCACTTTTGTATCTTTAACTTCTTTTTCAGATCGCCAAATATTATTGCGACCTTTCTTCACACGACTCAAAACGAAACAAAAAAAAAAAGTTTACATTCGATGTAACACGACGATATTTATGTTGGTGTACCGAGTGTAAGTAGGTAATTATATTTTATAGTGCTGAAACTAAACTAAATTATCCATTAACTCGGCTTTGATTGAATTTACTTTCGCACTTTGTATCCACAAATAAAATTTTTCACTATTATCTTAAAACTTGCTTCTCATTTCAGCAATTCAACTTCATTAACTTTACTGAAGATGGATACAATTTTACGTTAGGTGTAAAGTAACTTTGTCACTCTATTTGTCGAATTGTATACATCTTGTATTTTTTTATTCTTCCAGCTGAAGGCTTTTTATCAAAAGTGATAGGTATCACAAACTTACAGCACTTGTACACTTTCAAACACGACTGTGATAGTTCGTTATCACAAAGTTACACACATAGGTATATGAAATGATTCCACGGCAAAAATTTCGTTTTATCTTTCGATCAAAATTGAATTAGTTTTTATCCATCAAACGCGACTAAAATTTCTTCGTATTCATTAACTTGAATTAAAATCTTTCAAACAGATGACTCTCAAACGAATCACAATATGTTTCATAAATAGGTACATAATTTTCGATCTTATACGACACTTGATCAAATTTATTTCAAAAATAATCTTTACTTTGAGTTTTACTTTAGCTTTTCAAAAATTAAAACTTTCGATCTCATAGATCGATTGTAAATTTATATCAACAAATTATTTATAGTTGCAATAGCTGAATTATATTCAACTATCAACTTTCGATTCATATTTTTATCTTATATATCATTAACGTTTAGTTAAATTTCAAATAGGTTTTTAATTTTCTTGTGTCTATATGAAATGCAAATAAAATTTATGGATTTTACCTAGGTAAGTATTCCACGAATAGGCTTAATGACTTTATCAAAATCGCTTATAGTTGGTTTGTTTCCAAAAGAAGAAAAAATAAGTATTTAATTTTAAGTAAGTATAATAGGTCACTTGCAAAACTGTATAATACACTATATTTCGTTTTCATACAAATAATTTTCTTATTTTTTTAATTTCAGGGTTCTTTTCTTTCTTTTGTTGTTTTCAGGTCATGGACGATTATTTCCCAGGGATAACTTTAGGCTTTTCACAAAAATTATATAAAAAAAAACCATACCTTAGCTTCAGGATACTTAGTTGCTTTTTGCTTTATGTTGAGCACTGTACTTTTGTAGCTTTTACTGTAGCAAACTTGGTTATAGCTGTAATTAATGCTGAAGTGACGTACGGTACTATCACTTTGTTGGTTTTCAATAGTTTTCGTGTAACTGGACTTTTCGACCAATGCCGTTTTTTGCGCAATTTTAAATCTTCCACCGAAGATTGTTGGTTATTTGGTGCTTCTTTATACCAGGTAGTTCAACCTCCTATAATCTTTAGGACTTGTGCGAAGATCGACTACCTATTAGTTTGATAAAAAAAAACTATTAAATTTTTGGTTGTCTAAAAATTTTTGCACACCAGTGTGCTTCTACAAAATCTAATTTGGATTCTACTACAACTTTACTATTTTTTTTTCTACTGAACTGAATAAATATTTTAACTTTTTATTACCTGGTATTTGTGTTATCCTTTATTCTATGTTCTTCTCTTTTTCTTCTAGATACTTTCTTGGGGTTTTTTTTTTGACAAAATGTCCGATTTCTCTACTTCAATGACGCTATTGGGATTTTATGAAATTCTTAGCTTTTCTCTTTGCAAGATTTAATTTTTCAGATTTTTACCTTTTGTTACTGCTTATTTTTCTTGGGTATTTCTTTATATTTTCTGCTTTTTTCTTCTCTTTTTCTTCTAGGGAATTTCCTTAAATGTTTCTTAACGCATGGCTGACAATCATATTGGCCATAGTTGTTGGCGCAAAAAAAATGTATCTAGGGGTGGGTAAATTATTTTAGCTAAAGTTCTTTTTTTTTTCTAAACTCTTACTTACATTTGATTCCTATTTCTTTGCGTTGATTTTACTATTTTATTTTTACCGTAATATATTAATATATGTATCTTATATTTTTACGACTTGGACTTTCTTATTTAATTGCCGAGAGAAAAAGAAACTTTATAACTACGTTGTAGAACTTGTTGGCTAGGTAGCTGTTCTGATGTTCGGCCGTTCCGAACTTAAATTATAAGGAGGGGAAGATCTTTTTTTTGCATGGAACGACTTGGGTTCCAATAAGATGTGTTCTCCTTTAAGTGACGTATGTGTTGGTCATATAATATCACACGGGGATATTATTTATGGATCAAATTGCTCCACTTAATTTTAACATGACTTTTTCAACACTTTATGGATGCTATCTCGTACTTGATGTTTTTCAACTTTGGGTGAGTATGTATTGTTGGTCTGAATGTTTCGTAATTATTTTGATGTCTGGTAAGTATATTTACGTATACAATGTCGGTCGTAGTATTTATTGTACTGAAAATGTTTATTTTGTTAGTTTGTCCGTATAGGACTGTTGACAAATTTTTGGTAAGTCTTGTATTTGTATGGTAAGTATTAGGTAAGTATTTGCAATTGTCTTCGTATATGTAAATGTCGAGTTAAAGTTCGTTGATAGTCGGTCAGCTGAATTACATTTCCATACATTATGTTTGTCTCGTTAAGAGATTAGTTGAATAGAATAACATTCTTGTCTGGTGACAATTGTTTTATTCTTCTCTTGTCACATGTGTGTCTTTTGCCTTGATGAAAAATATCATTTTACGGTTCTTGTGGACGACCTTAATCTGACTACTACGTGTTTCTATTTCGGACTTCCTTACCTACGTATTTCTCTAATTTGCTTTTATGATTCTTCTAACACTTTCAATTCTGTTTGATTTTTTTGCTAACGAGTATTTCCCACCTATCTGTGGAATCTGAAACTACCTCAATGACTGCTAAAAGCCCTATGTGTATTCTATCTCATTTTGTTCTACCTACCTACTGTCTGTTTACTGGTATTGGTCTATCATTTTGATTAGCCATGTTGTCCAATACGTTGACGTCATCGCTGTGCGTATTTGGTGGTGGTTTTTGTGTGCTAAATACCAAAATGTTCCCCATGCTCGATTTTATTTCGTTCGCCATGAAAGATTTAATGCTGAGTATACAAACGTTATTTCTATTTGCTCATAGATGTCGTTAAAATGTTTCTAGTTGGATTTTAAGATAAGGTGTTTGTTTTTATTTTTTTTTTTTTTGTTGTTTGCAGAACCGGTTCAAGTTGTTGGTTCTGAATATGTGTATCTTTTTGCGTGAAGATTTATTTCGGCTGATGATAGCCTTGAGTATTTTTACACTAAGAAAAATTTCTAAGTATATTTTTCGTTTTAAATTTTTGAGTTGGTTAGGTGTTGATGTTATACCTAAAGTTTTTAAATCGTGTTGGATGATGTTATGAAGTGATGTTATTATGGTAATGAATGTTCGATGGTTGTGTGATGTTAATATAGGTACATATTCTATAGGTAGAAAAAATGTTTTCCCTACAGTATATGCATTCGTTTATTTAGCATGAAGCAAATCCAACCCAAGCCAAGCACACACGTGATGTTGTATGCGAATGATGTAGGTACAGTTTAATTACAAATTCATATTAATATTAATGCATTTAAGCATTCCTAATAGGTGTTAAATGCAGAAGAAGTTACTTAAACATCTCAGGAGCAAGGATCCCGCATGGATGCGAAGCAATTGCCATAATCAATTTAGCAAATACATAATATGTGTAATCTACGATGAACTTGTGTTCAATATGCTTATAGGTGTGAACATCCGCAAGGGTGGAAATAATTCAAATTGCAGACAATGTCCTGAATGTTCGTTATGGGATTTAGAATATTGATGATAATTATTATATTAATTTCTTATATGAAGAAACTATTTTAACAGAGTGTTGCTCTTGTAGTTATATATATAATATTTATGTTAATATATTATAAGTTCTATAAATTCATATAAATTTATTTAAAAAAAATGTGACGAAGCATTTAAGATATACAAAAATATTTGAGTGGCTTTCATTTTTCAGTTTGATTGCAGATTTACTTAAATATTCTCTCACAAAATCCACTTTCGAGACGTTAACTTGAGAAAAATTTCTACTTAACTGACGGATATGAACTCCGCCCTTTATATGTAATTTCGGCTTACCAATTTTTAACATCTTGCCGTCATAAGCGATTGCATTTTAACGTCAACCCCTTTGAATGACAACACTAAAAGTGTAACCATGAAAATGCACATGCATAAGAGGTCTGTTAATATGACAAACTCATAATATAAAGTTATTTCCCAATCACACACATAAAACAAACAAAATGTTTAAACTTATTGCATTTTGAAAATGGACGGTGAAAAACATATCAACACTTAAAAAAAAAAAATCCTAAAGCGCAAAGTTCAAAGTCTTACAGTGATGGGTTTCATATTATAGGTTAGGTTTTTATTCATCAGTCCTTTGCCATCCGTGATGATATTTTTTTTTTATACCGAAAGGATCATAAAATGCATGTCTTTGTCGAAGCTTTAAATTATATTGTTATAAGCAGATGGTTTATTTCGTTTTGAATTCTTAAAAAAAACCCACAACTTCAGACGAAGCACGAAATTACATAAAGATACGCTACAGGAAAGGCTAAATTTATTGCACGCACCCACATATGGTGAACCTGCTACACCCTGAAACGGAACTATGAAAGACGGTCTGAGGCACACTTTTATTATGTTTTATTACACACAAGTTTCTTCTTTGGTTAAGAAAGGACCAAAGTAAAGGATAGATAAAGAGAAAAAAAAAACACAGGACTCCAATGCGCTCTGAACTCAATAATATTTCCATATTATAATGGGGTGACAACGACTGACAACTTATATTCTTTGTTCTTTTCGAAAACCGAAACGCCTTTAGAGATTTGAGAAGGAGAATAAATAAAGGGTGTCTCATAATTTCAGTAAAAAGTATTTTTTAATAAAAAAATGTAAGCGGATACTAATATTATTAAGAAGTATTAAATTTTTTAAAACAGGAAAGGATCCGAAAAACTTTATTGTGTTTTCGTCATTTTCTGTGTAAACACCATAAGCTGCTTCGCTCTGGCAGATCTTGAAAGACAGCGTTTCGACTATAATATACAAGCTAATGTAAATTATAAATCTTTCTTATTACAAAAAATCGATGTTTTCTCTCTATAGACTCAAACGGCAGAAAGGATCAGGTTGAAAAATACAGAGATAGTTTAGTCGATGTATACAAAATAGGATATTTTTTCCCCGGATTTATTATCCCCGTGAGATGATTTTATTTGTTTTTTCTAGATTGGGGTCGGAGAACGACATACGGCACTTTTTATCCCGGAAAATAAACAGTTCCTATATGGGATAGCATAACCACCCTATCTAACAGGAATCGTGTATTAAAAACTCTTAAAAGTTGGTTAAAGTAATAGTTTCGTAAACAGGCATCATTTGATTAAGATGCATGTGCTAAGTCTTCATATATACCACGGTCCACGATATAGTAGTTCCTTTACAACATCAATCCTCTTGATCGCTGCGTTGTGGATAAATATCAAAGGTTTGTTAATAAATGGGTCATACACACCCGGCAAATTTCAAGATGCTACTGAAAATTTTCAAGAAAGAGTAAAGTTCGAGGAAGGTCCTTGACTCCTTGCGCCATTAGAAAATCACAACCACTCCCATAAAAAAAAATTAAAACACACCTTACCAAACATCACGCATGAGGAGGATGGAGCTAAAAATGACCTCATCATTAACGAATTATCAAAGACTTAATCAATAACAAGGCTTTGATAAATAGCGCTACTAAGATTTCATTCCGAAAAATGACTTTCAAAACATAAACTTATCTCATCTTTTTTATTCATATATAAAAGTAAATCTGTATACGTATGTTCATTATATGAACTCCAAAACGTCTAGACCAATTTTAGTAAAATTTTAAGGCAATCTGCAGATAAGCACATAGAAGATCCTGTGAGGTTTCCTACCGATCGGATGAAGACAAAAAAAAAAAAAACCGCCGCTAGTATTGACTTTAAAATATAACCAAAAACTCGATAGCTACGAAGACAAGACCTTAGTGACGGTTCAGCCTCAACCTTTTGTGTGAGTATTTAGTTAAAATTGGAGGGAACCTACAATTTTGCGTCGAGTCCGAATGACTAAAGACAGATGCAGTTCATCATGACAATGACGCTCCCAAGAGGCACAGTCCTTGGAACAAAAAATATCATTCTCATAAGTGTGCGTCAGGGTTTGAACTCAGACAATAAATAAACAAACCACCATGAAAAGAGTACCGCAAGGATCTTAACTTGGACCATTCCTGTTTAGTATCAATATACATCCGACCAAAATACGATGATTTTGTGTTTTTCTCTTGAAAAATTATATAATTTTTTTTTTTTAGAAAATTCTTACTCCCAATTTTTTTTATTGCTGTATTATAACATTTTAGAAAATAAAATTTCATTAAAATCAAAGCTATCGCTTAAAAGATTTTCTATGGTAGGTATCGTCAATAAGTTTCTACGAAACAAAATCAGTTCAAAAATATTACCGTTGGCAACAAATCACTCACATAAAATTTTAACAACATTGATCGTATTACTAAAAAAAAAACTTTTTTCAAGAATTACTTTTTTTAAGTTTTGCTTACAGTATTAATCATGGTTTAGCAGTGCTTTATAAATATTAAATTTTAGCAAAATCGGTGGAGCCGTTCAAGATATAAGAAAACGGTTGTATGACATTAAAAAATCTTTTCTGATAAAAAAGATGTCCAATGAAGACACGAAGAATGAGTGAAGGCAACAAATAACTTGTGTAATATTTTATTGAAATTGGTCGCTTGAGTGTACCGTTATTTTAATATATAGATAGAAATAAAAAATGCTAACGACTTGGAATTAATTTCCAAATATTTTTTTTTTTCAAAAAATATTTTTTTTCGAATTTTTTGTGTGCCATATTTATCAGCAGGTATAGGATTTTGTGGTCTTAAATTAAAAAAAAAAGGCAAAAAAAAAAAATAATAAACAAAAAAAGGCATTTATTAAAAAAAAAAAAGATGCATATAATCGGTAGTAAAAAGCAAAATAAAAAACCATACTTACTACCTACCGTAACAATCGCGAAAGTGAGGCAGGCTGAATAACTCCTGGAAAAAAACAAATGCAACGGCACCAGTATTCAGTTGGGCTCAGACATGTAACAATCCCAATACCGAGAGGCTTGTCGACGTTTTCTGAGGTAAACCCGACGAATCCGAAAAGCAGTGAAGTGGAAGAGTTGTGATTGAGATCATTAAAACGTCGGAAAAGAAAAACGTCAAAATAGAAAATGAGTGTTATATTATACAGTTTTATTTTAAAAACTTTCCCAATTTTATTTAAATATTTCTTAAAAATTAAAGTTCATTCTTCATTAGTGTAACTCGTCATATTGTATAACTCTGTATCGATGGTAAAATTCAAAACTTAAGTGTATATTTCGGAAGACCCTATATAAACAAAATAGAAAAACGATACCAACCATATCTATCGCTTGCTTTTTGTTGGAATTCTTTAAAAGGAAACCTTTTTCTTTCAATATCTCTGGAAAAATTCACACAACATTGCAGTACAAATAGGATCAATGATTTATTGAATATTTTTGTTTCCTTTTTTATCCTTTTTTTGTAGTAGTATAGTTTGCTATTGTTGCTGTTTTTTTTATATTTTTTTTTTATGTTGTCTTGGGTTTTTATATAATGGTTCAAGTGATAAACATTCCGTGTCTCCAACAATTGAAAAGGGTTTAATTTGCAATATTGTTTTTTAAGCAATATTATGCCTTGTAAATGAGGGTTCAAGAGTCTATAACAGATTCGATGTGCTATTATTGAAATTAAACGACGATGATGGTTGTTTTGAATATTTGTTGTGTGTGATTTTAATGGAGGTTAAAAGCATGCTCAGCTAATATTGAATGTTTGCAGAGCATTAAATGTAAAGCTTTTATACACAATATAGGAAATGGTAGTATTAGTCTCAAAATATGATAATAAACCACGACAGGGTAGGTATATCGGACGGGTTTGACAGTTTGTTGTTTATTTAAGAGTGCCCAAGCAAACCCTTTCCTTACCATTATTGGGAGCACATGGACCGTTTCCTGGGCAACCATAATTAGGTTTAATGCAACATTATTTTAGTTCAGTGAAAACGATATTGAAACAAGGTATTGATACAATATAATTAGCGAGGGGTTTGTCACGAATGAAATCACCTGACCACTTTTACTTGCAATCATTTGAAATCACGTTGAAATGAGGTGCAATCACTATTTCAAGTGATAAAATTAGAAAACAAATTGCTTGAAATCACCTGAAATCACATGAAGTCATTTGAAGTATTGTAATCATTGAAACACTAAACTAGACTTGGTGATTCAAAGTCCTGAAAAATTATTTATTTTACATGTTTGAACTCGCAACTCTTTTATAATAGTGACACATGTCACCACGAAATTGTGAGTTTCAAAATGGTGGATTTCTAAATTTAGTTCGCAACTGCCTACTGTATAATTTATCAAAAAGCTCATCCTCCCAAGTTTTCTTGGGTGTGCTTAAGGAGGTAACTTTTCGTCATTAAAAACCAACTGCTTCGAATGTGGACGGATAAAATGTTGACAACCCACACTTATAATCAACGGATAAAGAGTTTCAGATCTGAATTTGGGAATGTAAACACTCTTAATACACCACGAGCCGCAAAAGTAGTAAAGCTTTTGGATTGAGGCATACTGTCATCCAGAAAGTGCGATGATATGTGATGCTGACCCACTGGTGACTAAAAAAATTGCGATATCTAATACAGTACTTGTTACATGGACTATGGGTATGGCTTTTTCATCACTGATTGCATGAGTGGAATCGGCTTATTGTATGCAAAATAAGTTTGAAATGTTAGAAATAATGCCAGATAGTTTTGGGAAAAAAAAAACAGAAAGCAACATGGAAATTGTTCCAGGAAAACAATACTTTTTGGCCTTATTTCTAAATAAAGTTTTGGAAGAATAGCTGGGATAGTATATTTTCAATGAATTGTTGTAATAAATCAACAGCTATGTTACATATTTATCTTGGTTTTGTTTTGTTGTTGCTGCCCGCAACTTAACGTAAGGCAACTACTAGAGACCCCGGCAAGGAAAGCCTCAACGAACAACTAAAAGAAACTTAGTACAACTCACAGGTGCCTATAAGTAACACACCATAAAAAAGTCCTATAAAAGACTTCAAAGTAAAGCTTGGTAAAGAAAACATTTATTCTATGACTGTTAGAAAATAGAGCCATCCGTTCCTGAATTCATAAGGCCACATGGTCCTCACAGTATCAATCATCCATCAACCAGATTAACTTCATTGGGAGGTACTTCAACAATGTGCTGGTCGTCTAAAATGCAAACATTGACTCTAACCGCTATCTTGCTGCACCCGAGATACAAAATCGAATTAATAAGACTCCGTCTTATACATCTCTAGGATCAGGAAGTTAAACATCAAACAGTTGCGATCGCTAGAAGTCCTCAAAGCCAACCAGGATCGTATTACTCACTCTGGCGTCTGGCATCTTACCCTATACCGCCAAACTCGCCGCCAAACTCAAATGAAGCAAACCGCCATCGGTTCCATGACGAGTGCCAACGTATGCATGCAGCTTATGAATTGATGTTGCTAATAAAGTCTTCAACTAGAAGAGAACAGAAGAGCACTGGGTTCTAAGTAAAAATAAAGGAAGCCATTAGAAGCTCAAAGTTAAAGACAATAAAAATTATTACTGCAGAAATTTAATTTCACCCGAAGAAAAATAGAACACATGAACAAATTGCCACCGTTAGAATAATTGAATCATTCGAAATGGACACCAATCCATTCTCTTCTATACTCGACGTTCAGAAAATAAGGACAGCAAATACAAAGGCTTTTATTAATAAAGCTACTAGATCCGCATCTGATTGCTTGCAAGCTGACTTTAATACCTATTGGAGATGATTTGGTAAGGAGCATGAACTATTTCATGCATGCGCGGTCAATACATTAAAACAGTGCCACAGATACATTTAAACCGTGTCCACAAAAAAGAAAGTTCATTTCCGTGCACAAATGTAGGCATAATCTGTCTTCTGCTTATAAACCCCTTAAAAAAAATTGTATGGTCAATCCGATGGGTCCTTAACAGTGTGGACTTAGATTTGGATAGTCAATAGTCAACTATCAGCCGAATGGTCTGCCTTTCTACAGACACCAAAAAAGACCAGCAATTCAATACACCTAGACTTTTCTTCCAAGAAATGCTTGACAGCGATACTAGAGATGAACTACAAAATGAGCTCTCACGTGGTACCTGAGGCATTCCCAACAAATTAGTTTGTTAGTTAGTTTATGTTAAGAAATAACGAATAATAAGATATACATAGGAATCAAGATGCAAGAGTATTTCTAAAACATATGGCTAAAACGTTAACAACTTCTTGAGAAAAAAGCTGCTGGAACTTCAAATCTTAATTTTTATTGTTAATTTAATGTTATTAAGTATACCTATACATACCTTAAATGTTGCATGTATTATTACATCGGAATCAGTGGCGGATTAGCAGATATGGGCTTGTGGGGCACGTGCCCAGAACGACGAATTTTTAGGGGCGGCAAATTTTGGCAAAAAATAATTATTTAAAAAAAAAAATATTGTACATTCAAAGTGAAAACCGAAAAACACCTATACAAGATCCATGAGCGGCAGTTTTCTAATAAAAAAAAGATTTAGAAAGTTCTGGTCTTACGCATTTTCTGTTCACGTATTCAATACATTCCACAAGGAATGAGTTGAAAATGTATTGTTGTCTCATTGTATGCAATACGAAAATGTATTGCAGGGAACGAAAATTGTCACCAGTAGCCAAAAAGCGAAGCGTGAGTAGCAACCGATCTAATGCGGGAATACTTGATCGCATATTTGTGTTTTTTTTTTTCGATACGTGGATTGATCACACCACCATAGTAAATCGAATAGACTGGCTGACATATGAATAAAACCAGGTTATAGCTCTAGTGCATCTGCACGCAGTTCCAACAATAATTTTGCACAAAATCCTTCTGTTTTGCGAAGCATCAACCAATGTTCTTGGTTCCAAAGATTGTAGAGGCCAGAGTAAGCAATATGTCCGGTGCATATAGTGGTTTGCAAGCCTGCGTAAAAGAAATTTAAAAACTGGCATGTTACATCCCTTGTTCAGCACATTTTCTGAATTTAGTTGGTTTAAAGCTTGAAGGTAGTACAATCGTTAAAAGTTTTTCCATTACTAGATGGGCAGCGAGAGTTGACGCGTGTAAGAGTTTGAGAACAAACTACCGCGCTATTTACGAAACACTAACCACAATAGCGGATGACAGTTCCGAAAAAGCAACAACACGTACTGAAGCTGAAGGCCATACTCACGTCCTCGAAATATTTGAAAATGCGTTTTTGACAGTTTTATGGTCGACTTTAATGGAACGCTTTTATTCTGTGCAATCAAGACTGGAATCAGCAGATATCTGTTTGCATGAAGTAGTCGAACTGTATGAATCGCTTTTAAAATTTGTCGCCACCCAACGCGATATGTTTGACTTCTATGAAGAAGATTCCACCAAAATATCTCTTACTTCAGGAAAAGAATATGTTTTCAATAAGCGCAAAAGAAAAAGATGGCTATACAAGCAGACGAATCAAGAGAAGGAGATGTTGAGCATTGAGCTGAGAGGACTTAAGGGAACGAGGTATCGCCTTTAAAAATATTTTTGTGAAGTTCCAAATCTTGGAGAATTTAGCTGACAAAGACGTTTCGAACTATAATGTTATGGAAAACGCTAAAAATGTAAGAGAAGAATATCCCGACGTCTTGGAGGTTTCATTTTCCTCTGAATGCATACATTTTTATGCTTTTATTAAAGATAAGCTGCATTCGGTAGGAAAAACTAAGTCGCGATTGTGCTTATGTAGCCTTGGCAATATCGAAACAGATGATCACAGTAATGAAAGTATAGCGATTCAAATGTCAAGCTTTATACGCATCAATAATTTGCAGAAAATTTTTCCAAATGTCAACATCGCATTCAGTATCTACCTTTCTCTTTTTGCATAATTTCGCTATATTGACCATAGAAGCCAGATTTGTGCAGGATGTGAGCTTCGATGACATAATTTCTGAGTTCGCAATGATGAAATCCCGTCGCCAGAGATTTATAGGCTAAATAAAAGAACTGCCAGCTCTATTATGGTTTTATTTATTATATAAATAAAGAATATAACCTTTTTTTCCAATGCATATTTTATTTGGAGACAGGAGGAAAAAACATGATAAAAGTAATTGGCAAGATATGCCAAAAAGTTGTTCATATCTTAATATTAATTGTAGTACTCACTTGCTATTTTGACTATATTGTTTCCTTCTGGCTTCATTTGTTGTCATTGATTGATTTCATCCGTATGTTACTGAAATATTAGTTTTTAAAGTTGTATGTTTGTGAATTTCTCCAGTTGGGAATCGAGGACAAAATTTCTTATCTGTGCATTCGTATAAATTGTCTGAATAAAATATTGTACGTAAAACATTTTGGTTTGGTTCAGTGAAATATTTAAAATCAGAATTAATATCATAGTAAATTTAGTTAAATTAAAAAAAAAGGTATTTAGTTTAAACTTTGAGTTTTAGTATACTGGGTTCCACAGGGAAGGGCAGCAAAATGTTAGTGCCCAGAGCGGCACTTGACCTTAATCCGCCCCTGATCGGAATAATAGATACTAGGTAGTTACTACAGTTTTTTTTTTTTTTTCAAAAAAAAATCCCAAAATTAATCCTTGATAAAATACCTACATTAACTATACGACTAATGCTCCTTACTTACTGAAAAGCATTTGCTATAAATACGAGGATGTTGTGATGGACTTCTTAATAAAAAATAAATAAATAATCTGCATGAACTCGAAAAGTCTGATGCCATAGGTATACCCTTCTGTTTTATCAAAGAGTGTTTTTTTTTTATTTTATATTCCATTTCCAGGATGCACTTTCAAGCACTTCACTACGGCAGCTTTTAAAAATGTTACGCTTCCGTATTTTTTTATTTTGGTTGAGTGGAATTTGTGGAAACAAATTCTTATACGTATATAGCTTAAAAACTGTGTCCGTGTCGATACGTTTTTCTATATAAAATTACGTTTCGACTGCACCCGGGGCATTTTAATCGTTTAATAAATGAGAGAAAACACTCATGCCGGATTGCACATAATACTAAAAGGTTACGTTTTACCCGGTTAACATGGTCGGAGTATCTCTGTCATTCGTATATGAATCCCTGCGTTCATCCACATCCCAAAAAACTCACCCGCCTACGGTGGCTTTTAGTGATATAACTTTCAAAAATGATGCAGGACTGAGCAAATAGCTTTTTTAGAATTGCATCAAAGTAACTTTAAAGTATTACGGAAAATGACCTTAGTAACGATGATTTTTTCAACATCAAGTATGAGAATGTGTTAAAATATAAGGGTTGACTTCGACTCGTTGGTTTGTCAGTGAGGATACGGATTAAAATTTAAACCATATGGTACAGTTGAACATTCGAATGTGTGTGTATGATATGTAGGGTTTGTAATATTCAAAACCCTCGAAATTGCAACAACGGATTTAATTTTGTTGTTGCCTTCCGAATAGCGAGAACTGCAATGATCCGACAATAATTGCCACAGGCAATGTTTTTTAAAATAATTACAACAATTTTTGTTCGAATGAAATCACTTAAAATAATACATACATATATATATACATAATATAAGTACCGAATATTGAAGGTATTGCCTGCTGTAACAGCAGCTTATTGGGTCGCTGGAAGCACAGAAATCAACTATTAAATGCCATTATCACCGATGATGTAAATTGGGTATTACCTGATGTGGAAGGCAGATATTTTTGCAGAGAGAATTTTTTTTAATGATGGTATATTAATAAGAAATTAACTATTATTACTCATTGGTTATGTTATTTTTGCTTTATAATTTATTGTGAACTATTGTTACAAATTTGTTTGATTGTATTCAATCACAGCATCAGACAGACATGAATAACAATAAATTTGCGTTGTAAGTGTGTGTAACATATGAGATACATTTATTTCGTAACATATTTTAGAATTATTTATATTATTTATTTAGCTGGAGCTAAATTTTATTTTTCAATCTTTTCAAATTTAACTACATAAAGGCCAGTCTTTTCAGCTCTGGTTAAATGTAACCATTAGTTATTTCAGTTATTTACTATAGATTTTGTGTGTGTGTCTATATGGTTACCAGCTAAAATAACCGGTCCTAACTGCGTTATATTATTCGAGAATAGATCATATTATCGTGTATTTTAAATCCAACAATTGAATTCGGGGTTTATTGGGAATTCAGGTAGGTATGTCCAAAAATTCAAAAACTCTGTCGAATGTTACTTTCACAACGAAAGTCCGGCCATTATTGTCCTTTGAGCGTCCTCGATTCACTGAATATCCAGCCGATCCCTTTACTGTTTCAGCTTATAATAACCGATTGTATCGTTTTGTGCATTTTACATCAACCATGCATATGGTGATTTTGGATTCAATGTGCCACACGGTCCATGGACCCCGTTCCGACAATCTCGTGCAGTTCGGGCTTTCAGCTAATACGATATCGTCTACTTCATGTAGTGCCAAACACTCTATGCTTCACAGTTCACAATCCACGTCCATCATCACCTTTACTTTCTGCTTGAACCGTACCGTGTACCGTTCTTATTTTGTTCTTCGGTGAAGGAAAAAATCTCGGTTAGGTGCTTGATCGCCAACAAACAATGCAACAACTGCACCGAATTCAAATGAAATCGGTTTAGCCGTTATAAATTTGTGGCCAAATTTTTACAAAACCATTAATAGCAATTCTCAGTTATATGCATTTTTAGTCAATAACTTAAATGTTATATTGGGACTGCTAAAAATATCAGGTACACCCAAGTTTCATGTTTCATCAAAACCATTAGAGCTGTTTTCTAAAAAAATTGGAAAAATTAAACCGTTATATGGAGTACCAGTTATATTAGATTTCGGCATAACATGTCTAATCCAAAAAGGTTGATGGTATCCATAGACGGTATAGTAAATTGCTATCCTATGGTGCCGTTCTTATACCTTTGTTCATGATGTTGCTTTTAATAAGTCTATTGCCCAACTAAAATTTCGTTCTAATTCACACGAATTTCTGTGAGAAAGTATTAACGTAGTCAAAATTTTACAGAAATTCACAGAAATTCACAGAAGAGAGAGATAAAGTGAGAGTAAATTTTTTCCCCACCCTGCAAATTTTAGTCTCATAAATTTCTTAGCGCAGCAAAATTTGAGTGTCACAAATCGGTATATCTCAAGAAAAAATAACAGTTCTAATGGAGGTACCGTTAATAAGCTTACGAAAAATTTCGCTTTGCAACTTATCGAAAGACAATTAGATAAAAACTACCTCTATTTTTTTTAAGAAATTCGTTGCAGTCGTTTTCGAGAAAACTAAGTTTCTTTATAACGGTTATATGGCATTTACCGTTATTTTTGAGCCAAAAAAAGTTTCAATTGCTCCTCTAAGGAATTTATTCAACCGTTTAGGCTATAGTTATTGATATAACCAGACTGACAGACAGACGAAATTTCCGGACCCACTTTTTTCGTCTCCATAATCGTAAAGTCAAGTTTGATTGTTTTCTCAATTTCTTTTTTTACGAATGCATAACTTGGCTTATAATGTTGTATAGCGAACCAGAGTTACCATATTGAATCAACAAGTAGTAGATAAGAATTATATTTGTCTATGATAGTCCGGTACTTTCCATTTCCAATTTTTCTTAAACTGAAAAACTAGACAAAACCAATAACGAAAATCTATATAAATACAATCAAACCATATCCTCACCTCATGTCTTAGCCCTCTATTGCAAACTCTAATCCCCCACTCAAGTATTTCCTTCCTTCGCCAGATATATTGGCAAATCACAAATTTTACAATTTATTAAACCGCACACTTAACAGCATCTGTTGTCCAAATTGACAATTTCCCATTTAACCGGAACTTACACATTTCTTTTTCGTTCTTCTTTTCTATTTCCAGATACTGTACACTCCAAGTTTAAAGAGTTTTCTACTTCTATATATTCATACAACACCCATCAAGATTTATTTTTCTCCATCTGCACTATAAAAGCTACACACAAAAAAAAAAAAAAGAAGGAAGCTAACCAAGCGACTTGTTACATAGGAATATGGATTTGTTCGTCCTTTCTTTCAATCCTTCGATTTCAACATATAGTAACATCACATATAGTAGCTTTACAATATACCAAATAAGGCGTAGGTATTGATTCCACATAAACGGAGTTTGCAGGAAGTCAGGCAGCAAGAAATGCAGCCTTTTTTTACTGAACATTCTGCGCTTCAAAGTTCCAATCCAAGATACCTTCCCAATATCGCTTGGAATGGTAAAAATGGCCGAAGGGATGGAATTCAGAGATTTCTTGATACAGCCAGATTGTATATAGAAATCAAATGGAATGGGGCGCCCATAGCTGCAACACTATAGCATTCTCTGCTGCTGGAGCTTTAGGGAATTCGATTTATCCCGAACCCAAAGCCATATACCCAAGTCAAACCAAAGAGCAGTGAAAACAACGCAAAAATCAGGTAACGAAACAATAACGCAAAAAATGCAGAAAGGATGCTGCTAACATTTTTTTTAGATTTAAAAAATGTATTAAAAGGCAGTAAAGTTTGGAGGTATACATGCAAAAACATCTATGTATATCGCACATAGCATCCATTATCCGATTATGCAGTATTCTGTATATAAGTTTATTAAGGGATTAATTGATTAAAGACGAGAGAGATTTGCATTGCAAATATTTGCTGGAATGTGGCAGTACGCTTCGTCGCCGTCGTATTATAAAAATGATAAATTGTCGGATGAAGGATTCCATCCAACGTTCTATCGTCATCGTCATTACATGAACAATCAAGGTAAACTTTTCCAATATCTCAATTATCTTTGGTTTTTCAGTGGAATTTGAGCTTAAAAAATTGCGGACGTATCTTTTTTTTATAATCTGAGATGTGCAGTGCAGCATCCAATGACAAGAAGAGAAGGCACCTTATTCCATGTTACCTACGAATTATATAGTTTTTTTTTTATAATTTTACTTTAAGTTTTCTTCTTTAATGAGCAAAAAAAAAATTGTATAATTAACACTAATGCCTGAACGATAACTTTCGTCCAAGTTGATGTAGTGTAAACGTTGAGTAAAAATTAGAAAGTCATTAAGCAATTTCGCAAATGGTTTCTCTCTAAGGGGGAGGGATTTTCAAAGGATATGATGAAACTGCATTATACGAAAGATATTGCAGCACTGGGGGTGAGTTGAAGGAGATTAAATAACCAGACTCTGTGATGTGTTATGTGAAACTTTTTAGGGGAGGAAAATCAGATAATTATTCTGATTATGTTTTGATGTTTACCCTGTCACTGTTGGACAAGATTGAAAGATGACTTGACACATTCAGAAGTATTTTTCCTTGGTGGTGTTTTTTTTTTTTTTTTTTTTGTATCCTGTATCTGTATAATGTGTAGATAGGACATGATTTATTATTATTTGTGTTCATTTTAATCTTGATATAATCAATAGGTAAGTATATAGGTACATTTATTTGAAAAATGATTATTTTTCTACTCACTATTAAATTGCAGTTCAATAAAAAAAAACATATCTCCTTAGAAATGAAAACTGTTTTTTTTTTTTTGCTACAAATTGAGGGGTTATAGCCACGAATAAAATAATTTGGCCACTTTTATTTACAATATTTTATATTGATTTAGAATGATTTTTTTGCAATCATTGAAAATGTTAGAAATAACATATCTTGGATGATGCATATTTTTTATATTTGATGCTTAAATTATTAATTTTATTAGTGATTGCAATAGCTACATGCATTTATTCAATTAAATACAATCCCAAAATATTTAAATCAATTTAAAAACTGCTTGAAATCAAATCACGTGAATTAATCTGAAGTCATTTGCAATATTGAACTATAGTAAACTGGCTCGTGGCTATAACCCCTTGCTACTCATAAAAAATTGTTTTAATAATGGAATGCCTTTTTTTTATTCTTTATTTTCCTATGATATTGTGAAAATGTTGGCGATGGTAATGGAACTTTTAAACTTTTGCAGCCCTATTAATAAAAAAAAACTATTATGCGCTTCTTAACTCATGAGTTATCTAACACACTGATTCAGAATCACTCCATTTCCGTTGGATAAATTTCTCATTAATAAACTGCTGGTTATCTTATCTCTCTCTTTATTTGCCAAATCGTAGGAAAATGCCTTATGAAATGGGGTTACTTTAACAGCACTGCACTGACTTGAAATGTAAAAAGAGAGGCATTGCGAAAATGCTCTCTGAAAAGGCAACATTTGCAAAAGTTATTCTTTCTTTATTCTGCCGAATTCGGTGAGTTTAAGTTATTTCATATTTATTTTTTGAAAGTAACATACATTAATTAATAGAAATTACGAGTTAACGGTATGTTAGCGCTAATTCATTGCTTTTTATTAATAAACGTGGTAAACGTTTATCTCGCTTTAGTTAAACCAGTTTATTGTAAGATTTTGTATTCCCCGAAGTGAACAAATTTCCGAAATGTAAGATTGTTTTTATATGAGAAAAAGTTATGGGCGACGCAAAAACTTAAATAATTATTCAACTACTTGAACAGAATGGTGTAGCTGTAGCTGTAGCTTGTAGCTTGTAGCACTCAATGTAGAGACAAGTCCAATCCTATAATTCACCCAGAATGTGTAGCTGAAGCTGTAGCTGTAGTACAGGATCACTCAACTTCAACTATAGCGTGCGCTGCTTCCAACTTTTTGACATTATTTTGACGAACAACAAAAAAAAAACAAAACAAAGCGAAATTCCTGAATGAAAATTGATGTTCTGTGCTACACCATTTTGGACGAGCTTGCTAATTTTATGAGCTACATTTTGGAAGTGGCTTTAACAACGCTACAGGCTACACCATTCTGTTCAGCCAGTAAAAGAAAGTGCGTGCGTAAATTTAATTTTATTGCGGTAAATTTGTCAACCTTTCCAATGAGCTTATGTAAAAACACGAAGCACTGGCACAATCGACAATTACTTTAAAAAAAAAACACATGAGTATTTTTGGTTCATAATGCCTACCACCAAGCATGGGCTTGATGGCTTGAACCTAGATCAGCTTATAGAAAGGGATGCATACAATACAACATGTGGGTGATGCCAATTTGCAGCAGTAATTGCGACAGTGATGGCGACCACTCCATCAGCATTGACGCTAGCCCAAAAGCAAAAACAAAAATCTTAAATAAAGTGAGTATCAATCGACAACAAGCTTCGTTTAAAATCAAATTCCAAAAGAAACCGAACTGCTTGAACCGTATGAATTATATACTTTCTGAGGAAACCACGTTAAACAAAACGCACCTTAATGCCAAAGCCACGCCATGAGCCACGCTGTTCTGCGTTTTGAAATTGACAACTCACGTATTTCACCATGCGATCTAGGAATCCACAAATGTATCGATAAGAACATAATAAGTAGTTTTTTCGAAAGATTATGTTAAAGATTATTCCGTGCTCTAAATTTAATGCAGTCATTTTGATATCTTTTAAAATAATATGAGTGGGTGGATGTGTAATATAACTGATATGTATAGAGGATGTGTAACAATTATGGAATACGCTTTTAATATGGAATAGTGCGATATTTTGAAAACCAAGTTATGTAATGTACAAATTTGTTAATTTCAGTTAAATTTTCATTTTCATGAACGTACTCTTTGTTGGCATTCTTGTGGTCGGCGACTTCTTTGAAAGGGCGCAGTTAATAGAAATAGTTGTTTGTTTACTTATTATTGGGAGTTTGTTTTACTTATATTTTTTTATCGGTCTTACTTTGAACTCTCTTTTCTAGAGTTACTAAGTCAAAAGCTAAAACTTTGGAATAAACTAAAGTATTTATGTTATTTCAGTTAAATAATAACTAAATTTTTAAATAGTCATAGAACCTTCTGGTTCCTAATATGGAATACAGAGAAGTCGTATTCCATATAAATAAAAACAGAAAATAAATAGCTAAATAAATATAATATAAAATATAAAAAAATAATTAAAAACAATATTTCTGCACCTCAAATTGACTTTCCACTTATTTTATCTGGATATCAATTCAAAATAATGAGTAGACCATAGAGTCATTTATTTAATAGTCTTCACTTTGTGTTTTTTTTTTTCATTTAAAGAATTTTAAGATTTTTTTTTATTTTAAAAAATTATTTTATATTTTGGTATTCCATATTTGATACACTTCCCCCTATATTATTATATAAGAAAATATTAGCTTCTTCATTGTGCTCTAAAGTGTGCAATATCAGCAAATTTTCGGATATTGCATAATTTTCGATACAAATACACAATTTCGAAATCATCTCAAACACCTCAAATTCACTGAAAGTGCATTTGAAATTTCGTTTCACTATAGAGCTTATTCATGTTTTACTGAAGAAACAAATCGAACGGAGCTGGCAAAATGTGGCTATTCCTCGTATTGTGAAGATAATATTCATGACTCACATAAGCCAGACAGAGAAAAATATATATTTTCTCTTATTCTTTTAAATCATAACATATTGTAATAGTCACTGAATTATAAACTCTACCGCCTTATTAATAAAAAATAAACTTTAATTGTCTTTCAAAGTCTTATTTTCAAGAAAACTTATTCATAGGTTACGTTTGTTATGAAACCAACAGGAACAGTAAATAATTGCAATTTACGTTGAGTGTGAAAAATGGATTAGTTAAGCCTACCTACTTGAAAATAAGACTTAAAACAAGAGTTTATTTTTTATTAATAAGGCATTAATTGATTAAATAAATAAATAAATAAATAATTTCTCTTAAAGTGAAAATAATAGAGCTATGCAAGAAAAGTGGTTTCGGGGTTTTTAACCCCCAGTAAATTAGTTAGCGGCTTTAATCATATCAATGAAGACTTTCCACAGTTTCTTTAGAACACAATGAGAAAAATATATGTGTACCAAAATTCCAGCTTATTTTGCTTTCGAAATTCTACCCCTGACCCAAATATTGTCACACTTCCATAAATGATATGACTCTTAAAACTTTAGTTTTCGATTATTTCCTTCTATATATTATTGGTCCGTGATGAATTGGTTAATTTCACACCACCTTTTAAAAATATTTCTTCCAACAGAATCTACATCCATAAACCGATTTCAATCAATCATTCTCAAAGTTTGTGCGGCCATCAATTATTTAGTTCCATGATTAGCACTCCTCACCTAAAACAACTTTAATTGATTGAGAGTATAGTTGTATAGTGATGTGAAGTGTGTTATTGATGTGTGAAATAAGGGCGTTGGCTTCAAGGACTACCTCTTTAAATTTCCGCTTCGAGTTTGCCGTTAATCTCTCACACTCAAAAATTGATACATTAAATTTGTCTCAGATTTCACCAGAGAATCCGAAAAAGGAACATCAACCGCACCGGCTGGCTTGTAACTTTTCCCTTGCCATCATCAGCTTCATTTTCTCCTCATACATAACAACGGACATACGGATAAAATAAAATATTTGCTCCACTTGATTCGAACGATAGTTGGTCGTCCTTTGGCGGTGTTTCCTTATGGCCACCCAGAGGGCGGTTTGCTTTAAGTTGAGTGACATTATGATTGATTTTCAGTCGTGATCTGATATTTTCTGAATTATTTTCTTTTTTTTTTATTTAGCCTCCTTTATGGTTGTCCTGATGGTGAGTGCCAGTACTGACTATATCTATAATATATAGATGCAAACCCACTTTATCCTATTTTATGAACAAACATAACCCTTCAAAGACTTCGGTGTGGAGTAATTTGTTGACTGGGAGAATATAATAATTGCGGTTGGTGGGTGTGGACATCCCTTAAATTACGGTTCTGTGCGGTGTCTTTAGCTTGATAGCACAGTAGCAATTAAAGATTTAAAATTCTTCTTCGCGCTTTGCCCTAATTGATAATTTTTTCTTATTTGCGTCTTCTGTCCGCCCGCACAGAATCCTATGATCCCGGGGTTTTGCTGTGTACTGAAAATTAATTCGAATCACAAATAGTTTTTAACACGTTTTCCATTTTTTCCATTTCTTCTCCCTTCGAATCGAGAATAACACCATAGTAGATGCTTCGTCGAAACATGAAGGGTATTACGTATCAATGTCCAAGGAAAAGAAAAACAATCCGGGAATTTCCATTAAAAATCACTACGGACTTAAATTCCAAATGAATTTTACTTTATTTTTTTTTATTGTATTTGTAGGTATTGTGTATTGTATTGCTGGATGCTCTCCAACTGTGCATTGCGTATTCCATTGTCATTGTCTATAGTCACAAATCACAAATAATTCCAAAATCTGAACCAACGTCACGAAGTATTTGTTCTTCGTGACAAACAATTTGAACCTCGCTGAAATTTGTTGTGAGCCTGTGGGGCGAAAATTATTCAAAAGTATAACAACGCTATTTCTGTCTAACTTCAGAAGGGGGCATTGCACCCACCCATTCTTGTATTTATTTACATCAACATATTATTCGTTTTTTCTTTTAGAGATTGTATTGATTAAACTGCATACAGAAATGTGAATTAATTTAATAGTTTAAAAATCTGTTAAATCTGGCGTGAAATACAGAACTAATATGTTTCTTGTTTAAACTTTCAATATTATAATTAATGATATAGATATTTAATAATAATTTAAACAACAATATCAATTGAACATTATAGTTGCTGAGTATTCATACATAGTTGTGTACAATAAATTTGAAGTGCGATTTAAATTTTAATTTTATATGGCATTCAACACAACATGGCATTTAAAGTTTTTAGCTAAGCAAAATAAAATGTAAAATACGATACAATCATATAATTTCATGAATAAAAATATTTGTAGTCCCATAGTTTGCAACAAGACCAAGTTTGTGCTCCCCATTCGTACATTTTATTTTTATTATTTTGTGGAGCAGGCTTAATTGGAAAACCACAAAAAAATAAAAGAAAAAGCGCCAAATACCAGTGAAAAAGTGCAGTGTTGTCAAAAAACAGATTTTGTCACAATTTAAAACTTTTTTCTCGAAATCGGTCAATGGTACGATGAAAAGTGTTATGACCATTTTTGTAGAAAATGATATAACCTACAATTTTTAACTTAACAATTTTTGCAAAAAGTTGATAGTTTCCGAGAAAATAGCAAACAATTTAATTTCAACCCCTTATACACCCGCAACAAAAAACTTAGCTCCTTACCGAATCATGGGTACTTATTAGGATTTCAAAATCCAGCTTTGCTGGTATTATTTCGTAATTTTGACCTTATTTTGTCTAATTTTTCTGGGCTTATAGCGAAAAGTCCATTTGTGAAGAAACAGATGTTTGCAGTAATTTAAAACTTTTTTCAAGAAATTGATTGATGGTACGCGTAATAAGTGTTTAGACCTCTTTCGTAGAAAATTATATAAGCAACAATTAACATTTTGTTCCCAAAAAGTTTATATAGTTTTCAAGAGTTTAGCAAAAAACTGAATTTTAAGCTTCCCCCCCCAAAAAAAATATTTAACTTCTTCTTGTTCTTCTTCACCTTTTCCCACTATATGTTATAGGTATGATCTCGAATAGGATAACATCTATCCCATTTCTCCACTCCGCTTCTGATTGATGGTTCGTCAGGTGGTCATCAGAAAATGTCGACAAGCTTCCCGGTTAAAAATGGTTCCATGTCTGAGGACAACTGAATGCTGGTCTGGACAAACTACTGCAGTGTAGAGCTTTCCTTTCAGCTTTGGTGGCATTTTTCGGTCACGGATGATTGCAGAGTTCTTACGCCACTTCATCCACCCTATACGCTTAAACGATGGTTGATGTGGTCATAACAGGATGCTTGGGAATCATTGTTTAGTTCAAATAAATGTCACTTGAATATAGGGTGGCTCATTAAAAAGGCACCATTAATATTCTGTCTTTTGGGTGCTTGCGATACCCATTTCCATCTAAAGCATCCACCCATACATCAAGTGCTCGATGCAAGGATGAATCAATTTCACTTATGATGGTTCCATCGTCAGCAAAGAAACACTGAATCACTATTGAGTCTCTCACCTTATAACTTCAAGGATTGTAATAAAGAACAAAGCAGCCAAGACACCACCAACAGAAGTGTATACACCAACATCGATTGGGAACATTTCGGTTTGTTCTAACATGCTCTGTATGATTATTCGCACATACATAGATTTCTGGAACTCCTGGTTTTCTTAGGGACAACCATATCAGATGTCGTGGTTGTCGATCGAACGCTTTTTCAAAATCTACAGCGTGCACATCGCTTGAGGAACCGCGGTGTTTTTTCATTCTGATTCTTACGCTCTGGATTGCATCTAAAGTTGATTTGCCCAAAACAAACTGTTAACCCAATTCACCTAGGCCAGGGTTCCATCTTTTTCCAGTCTGGTTGAATGGCTTTCCTATTTTAGAATTTCATCGCCGTAGCCAGCCGCACTGACTTCTTCGACTGTATGATGTCGAACACTTCTTCGTATTTGGTGCTGCTGTTGGAATAAATACTCTGATAGGTATATTCCTTCGTAATAGCATCAGTATAAGAATTTTGCCTTGAGCATTGTTTATGAACTTTGGTAAACAAGTATCCTGGGCATTTCCCCTACTTTGCGTGGCAATTTTAAAGATAGTTGCGCCTTTTTTAATATTCGAGCGTTATACTGTTCCTGAAGAGCCTGGTTTGCATCAGCAGCAGGGACAGATATTTTTTCCAATTCCCGATACATGCTCTCGCGTACTATCTTCTTTAAATTGAGCGCACTTCTTCTTTGCTTCTTTCTTGCAACTTCAAGGCGTGCTTTTTCATCTATGTTATGAGAGGGTCACGTTGACCAGCCTTTGAAAGACGATTTTTTTCCTGCTGCTGGTTCTGCTGTTACATCGCTCCACGACCATGTTACTTTGTCTTGTTGATAATAATGTCCTTTTACGGTTACTATAGCAGAGGTTTTCTTTTCGCAAGACAATTTCGTTGCAGAGAAATCTACATATTTTGTGCATCCATCCTTCCTTGTTCTGTTGATGGTTTGGCATACAGAGCATTTTCAATGGGAGAAATTAAAGCTATCCCCTTAGATTTGTCCAGATTGTACCACTTGATTAATTGAAAATTCAATGATCACTAAAAAAAAGTGTTAATATTTTATGAATTTAGCTATATTTTTTATAGAAAAATCATATAATTTCAAAACCTTCATTTTAATACCAATTAACACCAACATTGCTGGGTAATTTGCCTTAAAATTGAAAGATGAAATTTTCAATGATGAGTTTCAATGATAGCTATTACTGGTCCGTAATTTAGGATCACAATACTTTACTCCAACATTAACTTCAGACTGCTCGTTGACAGTTTTGGTTCTAAATTAAAAAAAATAATAGTTAGCCATTTTTAACATCCTTAAACAACTTGTGGAAATAAAATCTCCAGGGAAACCACTTTTTAATTTGATTTTTTTTTTTAAGAATGGTGCAACCAAATAGGATGGCATAAAATAATTTCTAAGTGCGGCAATGATATTACTACGCTGATGCTGCTCACCCATTCCATGCATCCATATCTTAAAATGTTTTATGTTCAATTTCAGTTCAGGGATTTACCTGGAGTAGGTATATCCCTTTATCCATTTTATGGTTCTCTAGCTCTTAGTCGTGATTTTTTATTTTCTGTCTGTCTGGAACTAAACCCTGGCCCTGCTGCAGTATAAGTGTGCGTCCTTTGGTTGGCCTTATCAAAGGATGATTTCATTGTGCAAAAGAAAAGACCACCCAACTTGAAGCAATGTGGAATCTGGTCTCTTTGTGGAGACTTTCCCGTAACCTCTCACCTTACGATTACGATATAGAGACGCAACCTCTGAACTAAAAGTGTAGGAGTAGAGATGAAAATATTCTATTGTCTTAGGATTGTTGGTAATGTTTTTGTCACCTTTTCCTTGGTCTCACGCTCACACATCACCCTTTCACTTGAAATCATTTGAATTCAAACAACATGGTACACATCATTTATTTTTTCCTTCTATTGCACTGCATTTTATGAATTCCTTTTTTTTTTTTTTGAAAAACCAGCAAGGGATCGATGTTTGAGCATTGAAGTACATTTTATGCAGAACTCAGAACTTTAATGTGAATTTAAATTTTAAATGTGAGGGGATAAAGTGTGTATTGGGAACACGTTGCTTTTTAAAATGGAATTTTTGATTTTTTATGAAAGGGAAGAAACTTACAACAATTCAGTGATAAATAACACGATATTTGCATTGTAAGATATTTTACGTTTTAAATGTAAATTTTTATTAGTCTCTGTTATGAGCTTTATAAACTTTTATAAATCGAAGAGAGATAAAAAAGTATTTACACACTAATTATAAATAATGTTATCACTCAAAATTTAATAATAGAATAAATTAAAATAATTTTTTTCCTTCTGTTGTTAAAGCGGCAAGTTTTCCCAAATTAAACTCTATCTTGTTTTCGGGTGTCATAGTGTGATCCAAAGTATTTTTTTGTTTATGTTATTAAACTTTCTTTCAGGTTGTTATTGGTTAACTTAAACACTATATAAGGTAAATAACATTATTCTTTATTAAATAGTTTCTTTAAAATATGGTTTTATATAAGTGATTGAAAAATGAAAAGTGAAGTGCAATAAATTTTAATCAAAAGAAAGAAAACTTGATCGGCCACGCGTATTCTTGGGTTACTAACACACTGTTTATGTTGTTATTGCTTGAGAATACACGTAGTTAACAAGCTTATACAACAATATAAAATAATACAATATATGAATATTTGAAATATATATAAAATTATAATGAAACGGCACTCCTACATTTTTAGTTGTATTAGATGATATATAAAAAATCTGATCAATTAAAATGTATGGATGTACCATGTACCACTAATGTTTTTCTATTTTTTTTTTTTAATAAAAACCAAATACTAAATCAACATTTTTTGATGAACATACCTACCTATGTACATTTTAAAATTATTTATTTTTATGTAAATAATATTTTTTTTAACTCCCTCTTCAACGACGATCTTTTCTCATTACAAAAAATAAATTTATTGAGATTGTTTCAGCCAATAGAATGGCGGCTTAATGTTCTGGGGTTGCAATTCTTTGATTCTTCAATGAGATTAGACATTTTATAATATTTATAAAAGAGACTACTATGAACCAGAATATTTAAGAGTTTAAAATGACAACGTATATTTATGTGCTTCTAGGAGATTGGATTATTTAAACCTTTTTAGTTTTTCAATTCAAAGTTAAAGTGCCCCATGCCACAAAACCAGTTGACCAAGTTTTGTAATGATATTGGGTTGGCAAATTTTAATTGATTATCTCAAGACTCCGAATTAGATGTCACTGAAAACGAGAAGGTAAGCTTAAATAAACGGAAAAAGGACTCATCTTCGACTCGCTGAAGAGGTGGCACAATTTTTGAAGTACCAAACATTTTGGAAAAAACCTCTCGTAAAATGTTTCGTTCTGGTCCTCTTTCTTGGCCAACAATAAGCAGCTTGCCTGATAAATGAAAAACGAGTATTAAATAACAATGACAAAATCTCGAATAGTTTCAGTTTATGGCGTATAAACAGTGGTGTACGTATGGGGGTGGGGCATGTTGTGTTCCTGCAACCCCCCTGCCTGGGCCTGTTCTAGACTTTGAGTTGGTCGCGAGTTTGGGTGTATGCAAAGTTTCTTTTGGATTTAGTATTTATTTAGTATTGAACTGAAGTTCGAGATTTTCATTTTGTATACTATCCGAGAATTTTGCAATTCGAGATTTTTTACCTTACCTCAACCCCGCTAGTATCCCAAATCCATAATATGAGTTTAATTCACATTCAAATGTGAAAAACCGGAATTACACCATATAGTCAAAGTTCAATTGTTTGATAAACGATACCATTTATCAATCAAACGAAATTTCGGTATTATGATTGTCATTTGATAAATTTTTGATCTATTGTGAATGATAAACAAAATTCTCTTGGGAACGGGCATTTTGTTTGACTTTGATAATTGACAACGATAATACCGATGGATCAATTTTGTTAAATAACATCAATTATCGTATTGATATTTGACAACCATAATACAGAGGGTCTATGTTTTAGAATAGAAAATTAAATTTCCAACAAAAAATATTAATTCAATTTTTTTTTGTACGACGACTAGTTTTTTTTCATATCAGCCCAAACTCAAAAATAATTGCACAAAGAACCCATTAAGCTATTTTTTTTACTTTGGCAACACTATATTGAAAAAAAAATCTTTATAAATAGAGTTTATTTCCCATCTACTACTGAAAACTATAGATGGTCCTACAACTTTTTCTTTTTGAGATATTAAATAATTAAGAAACCTTCCTTTTCATAAAAACAAGACGAAACTAACCTAATGGTAACTTTAATCTCAAATTGTTGTTTCTTGCTTTTATGGGGATTTAGGTTTCGTTCTTTTTAAATATCAAAAGTAAATTTCGTAAGGCCATCTGGTTTTCAACAATTGATTGGAAATTGAAATAAGCATTCAATTGTGATCGAGAAAAGCGGTACTCACAAAGTTTTTTTTTTTAATAAAGTGAAGCAAAATTAAAAAATAACTTATTGGGCTCCTTGTGCAATAATTTTTGAGTTTGGGCTGATATGAAAAAAAATTACTTAATATTTTTTGTTGGAAATTTAATTTTCTATTCAAAAAGTATAGTCTTATCCGTACCAACGGACGTTTAGGTAGATGCTACTATGGAGTCTAGGAATTTGTGAATTTTTTTACAGAATTTTAACTGCACTGCAAATAGCCGCAAAAAAATATTTGATTTTTTAACAATAAAAAAAGTGGTAACCATGAAAAATGTCCATAACTACTTAACGGTAAGTCCAAAGTACCAAGTCATAGTTTGTTTTTTGTAGGAAATGTACAGTTCTACAAGATGGCGTACTTACTTTTTTAATTTTTAAATAAATAATTTTTTTTTCAAAACCATTAAAAAAAAAAACTCCAAAAGAAAATTTTTAAATGTGGTTTCAACTTGTTATTAATTTGTGACAGGATAGGTTTGACCCTTTTTAAGTACCTACTAAGGTGACTGGACTATAAATTCATTGACAAAAATAAGCAACTTTTTTGGTTCATTTGAATAGGTTTAACATTTTTGGTTCGCTCTTGTATTTTTTACTGTGCGAATTTCAAAGGATTCAATACATGTAAGGATTAAGAGAGACATTCTGTTAAAGAACTGATTTAAAAATATAAGTTTGGAGCGACTGCTGGTATAGGCTTTACGCCATTACAGAGGTAAGGGTCAAATTTTCGGAAACATCTTGAATTGTAAGACTAACTGGACATAATATTAAGAAAACTTAAATATCAATTAAAATAGGATGAAACATTTTGTAGTAGACCCATAGTTTGCAACATCACTAGCAAGTTCGTTCGACTTAGTCGGGGAATTTATTTTTTCTGCTAATTAGATCTTATGGGTAAAACTATAAAAATAAAAAACAAAAATTGCATAATAGAACCTATCATGTAAGTGAAGAAGTGCATGACAAATCAGATGCAATGTTATAAAAAAACAGATTTTATATTTTTTTACACTTTTTTCTCGAAATTAGTTGATGGTATGATGAAAAATGTTAATGGCTTTTTTTGTAGAGAATCATATAAGCTGCAGTTTTTACCTACCTGATCATTTTTTGCATAAAGTTCTCAGCTTCCAAGAATATTACAAAAAAAACTGAACTCCTAAAAAATTAGTAAATGATAGGTACTTTTTTAGAATTTGCTCAAGACATCAAAACAAAGGCCTCCAGAAAAATACAGGCTTTTAGGAATTTTTTCGAATTAAAATTCTTATTTTATTGTGCTATTAAGGCGGCCAATTATAATCAGCTTTTATCTTAAACTAAACGAAAAATTACCAAAACATCGTCGAAAAGAAATGTGTCAATATTTGCGGTTATTATAGGCATGAGTGCCCGCTTAAGCTAGTAGAAACAATTATATTTGGGCATTTAGTTGTGTTAATAAACAAAACTGTATAAAAAAAATTCTTGAAAATAATGCAATATTTCAATAATGTGTGCTTTTTTTTTTAACTCAGGGTATTAATGTTCTTTATCAACAATACTTAATGAGATGCAACTTAAGCTTTCAAAAGAAATGACCACTTTGGATGCTTATAATAAACTTTATGTAAAGTAAAAGGTCAAACATGATTTCCAATTAATAATGGGAAAATGCCCGCAAAATTCCTTGGAAGAACATTGGCTTTCTCTGACACAGAATATGATATTTGAAATGGTGGCAATAATTTGATTGGAGACGCTGGTTGATGCGGAAAAGCAAATAATTTTAAACGCGTAGGAAAAGACGATGCGTATGCGGCACTATCATTAGGTATTACCATGGGTATTACATACCTAATTATCACAGACTATACTGCTCCTTGTCACTTGTGCAGAATTGAAACGTGTTATACATATGTATGTATGTATAAAAAATAATAAAATTAAAAAAATACAAACTCACCATTTAAGTTAAAATTTTAAACAGCCAGAATTTCTAACCGCTTTTCATCAAGCCAGAAGCAGAAAACACTTCACGTTTATAACATACAAAATATTTACAATATGCAACGCGGAGCAGCCAGCACATAAAATGTTATATTTCGAGGCATAATTATTTTAAATACGAATTTTACAAGACCAATATTAATTGTTTACATTGAATTTTTGAACAACAACAACTTAAATGTGCTACCACCAATTTTAAACCATTTTTATTAATAAGGAGACTGATGATAGGAATTGGCACTCCTTGAAATAGCTATGTATATCTCCAGCCAAAAATAAAATAACGAATAATAAAATTCGTAAAAAAACGATTAAATAAAATTCGTTGAAAATTGGTGGTAATACCTTTAATGTGTTGTTGTTGTTCAATAATTCAAGGTCAGCTAGTAATAAATATATCCAATAAATATACGCAAAAACGAGTTCGGGTCCAAAAAAAAGTGCATTAAAGTGCAATTTCGTCGTGAACAAATCTACTACAAATCTGTCGTGTCGAAGAAATTATGGAATGCCGATTTAAAAACGAAACGACCAAGAAAACGACGAGCGGCAACGGTAACAGGGTTCATTATCATTATAAAATGGATTTCTGTTCTTTTTATTTTCGTGTTTTGAAAAATATTTTTCTTGCAAAGGCCGAAACTCTACATATAGTCCAGTCAAAGCGTAGTTAAAATCGCCCTCATGAATGTTACAAAAAATATACAAATGGATTTTTCTTTCGAATTCTATGTTTTTTGGGTCGCTGAATCTGAATCTGAAGAAATCCAACAAAATTTCCTGGCGCATTTTGGGATATCCGCGAGAAACCGCGGTTTCAGTTTTGTGCTTACATCTCGGAAACTATGCGTCTTAACTGAAATTTTAACATTAAATGTCCTACAAAATTTATGCATATTGCTTATTTCTCAGGCGTACCGTTAGGTTATCAGAGTGCGTTGAAAATTCTACAAAATTTTCCATTTCTGTAAAAAAACAAACAATACACCGTTAAAAATTCATATTATGTAAAAACAAATTGTTTTTTACAGAAATGAGAAATTATATTGAAATTTCAACGAGCTCTAATGGGCTAACGGTACGCCTGAGAAATAAACAATATGCATAAATTTTGTAGGACATTTAATGGTCCTTCGTTTTGTTGTGGGTGAAATTTCATTTAAGACGCATAGTTTCCGAGATGTTAGCAAAAAACCGATAAAAGTTCGAAAATAGAGCGGTTTTTCGCTGATATCTCAAAACGCACCAGTAAATGTTGTTGGATTTTTGAAGATTCGGATTCAGCGACCCAAAGAACATAGAAATACAAAAAAAAATCCATTTGTATATTTTTTGTAACGTGAAACTACTGGACTAATAACAATTTGTCCGGTACCGTTTCGTTATCATTTCGTCCGTGTTTTTGGAGACGACGGAAAATTTCGTTTCACTTCAGCTGCATACTAGGCTATACTAAGCTTCAAGGCAGGTCATAAGAACAGTCATCCATCGAGTACTGCTTTCCCATCTTCCGGTTCACGATGACAAAGACATCTCAAGAAACTTTCAGTGTTCAGTAGTCAGAAACAAGAGATTATGAAGAAAAAGAAGCCAACATCATCCAAAAAAATTGACACAAGCACCTTATCCGAAGAAGTTTACTACTTAATCTGACCAGCCATCCAAATCAACTGATAAGAAGAGTTATTATTTATTAACTACAACAAGCCAATACATCCCAATCCAAGGTACTTATGAGCTAAGGTACTGCTTGACGAAAATTTAATTCGAATAACGACAAGGAGATAATCCCTTTCTACGCTGACACGGGGTCGTCGCTTAAGCTAGTGTTAAGTAAATTGAATAAACATAAATTGTTCTTAATAGTTAAATCGTAATCGCTTCAAGGTAGACCTCATCTTCAATAGGATAAAATACAGTTTAAACGAGATGGGAGTGTTCGGTACTGATCTAGCTGGCTAATTAAGGTCACTCTCACTCTCACTCCACCTGAAAATTCTAACCAAAGAAATAATAAAAACGTCAAAATCAGACATGATTATGTGTTTCTTTATTTTGATTTCAGGGATTATCATTTTTAAAAACATCTACTTTCGTTTTCATTATTAAATAGGTACACAATAAATCACTATCAATATATTCAGTATCATCGTCATAATGCTGGCCGCAAAAATAGCCAACAGTCATCACAATGATGCTAATACATACATTATTAAATTAAACTTAAATACAAAAACAAAAATAAAAATGAGCACAAGTTGATGGAATACCAGCTCTAGTAACTCGCAATTTGTTCGCTTACTTAATAAAAATATAAACAAATGAAAAATATAAAATTTAAAATTTCAATTCAAACAGGAAAGTTATCTTCCAATTTGTCCATTAGTTTCATTGAGAAAAAAATTCCAAAATTCTCACAAAAAGATTCCTATAGGAAATGTTCATAGAAATACTTTTACATGCTTTTTTGGCAAGGCGAAATAATTACAAAAATAAGAAAGAATGGAAAATAGTCCCAACATAGCTGAATAACACCTTGCGTCCTCGTTCTCATATACCTTTAGTCATTCAGTTTAACTCCTATTTTTTTTTTACTCTAACTTTGTTGTGTGTACAGCAGTTAAACTTGACTCCTCATCCGTAATCTCTTTGAAATCATTTTTGCTCACTTCCGCGACTACGCTGTTCTTTTCATTGGTTTCCGTTGTAGCTCCTCCAATGCTCGCATTCGAATAGCTTTGCACAGCCGATTCTAGTTGTGCCTTTTTGTCACCGATGCTCCCTTCATTGGATTGCTGGTGTTCATGTGAATAATTTGCTTCTATTGTTGAAGGTGATTCCCTGCTTTTATGGGCAAAGGATGCGCCTTCTTCTTTTGATGCAACAGCGCTGTATTCACCGCAGACGGAATGGAGTCTTTCACCATTCATTGTGGGGAAAACTTTGAATTCTCGACTTTTGAGTGGAGCATTCTCTTTTGTTGCAGCGATTTCACTTGAATCGTCGTTTGGGTTTGAGAGGATGCTGATGCCGCTTGAATTATTGGCTGTCATTTGGGCCCCATTCTGTAATGGGTGAGTGGAAATTTGTTTGTCATTTCCTTCAGATGATGGTGTTGCCCTTTCTAACAAATACGAATTTGGTTTTCCGATTTCGACATCGGTATTCGTTTCGGTCGGTCCAACTAATTGATATCCAGTTGTCTCAGAACTTGGTTCTCCAAGTGTGGGTGTTGGTACAATTTTAGGGTTGTTGGTTGTTGCAGCGGTTACAGCTGTGCTTTCAGAGTTCAATTGATGTACGGTATTTTCTGATGCTGGAGTGATACTTTGGTCTTGAGGTGTTTGCGGCTCGGCTCCTGAACTACTACTTGAGTTGTCAAGTATAGGAGCATCTAAAAACGAAGTGAATTGTGATTGATTTTAACTTAAACGAAAAACAAATGAATACATACTTGAGGTGTTTGCAGGTGGATCTGTTGTGTCCGTGCGACGAGTATGAGCTGCCAGTGGGGCGTTTGTTGCGGTCGTTGACAGAGGAAAGTTTGCCGGATTTATTTGGATAGAATCCAAATTAATTCGTTGCAAATTTCCAATCTCAACTCGTATTCGTCGTGGCGCCATCCATCCATTGCCAAAGAGTACTCTTCGCAGTGTATTTATGGCATGTGCTCGCGTCTCAAATAACTGCCGCAGCAGCCCACCAAGCACGTTGTTGGCAATTGGATTTCGAATAATTTGATTGTTTGGAGCATTATTGCGGAGTAAACCAATACGATTTGCCAGGCCGACTACGGCACCGCCGCCGGCGGGTGCATTCTGTCCAGCTTGATTGCGTGCAATGATTAGGATCTGGGCTTGCTGGATTATCACTGGCAGCTCATAGTGATGAAAAAAGTAGAACATTGAGTGCTAAAATGAAAAAAAAAAAAAAAAAAAACAAACAAACAAAAATGTTTAGTCAATTTTAGAAATTTATGTTTTCGCCTTCCACAATGGTTTAAGAGCAAACTTTCAGTTAGCAAAACAAATTTGAATCATAATTTAATTTACATGGCTAATAAATGAAAAATAGAAAGATGGAACTATAAGCTTGTTTTCAAAACTAATAAAATGACCATCAGTAGATACTGGACTAGTTTTTTGCTGTACAGTCGTTGATAAAATTATTTGCACATGTCTCCAAAATAAAATTATGTTTTTAAAATATTTATTATTTTTTTTATAGATAACTAACTGACCACCCCTTTCGTTTTAGATTTGCTTAGCTAAGCATAGCAACTATTTTATTGTCTCGTCCTGTTCTGCTTCATAATTTTAGTTTTCCTGAGCACTTTGGAAGGAACACCTTGCTGGTTTTTTAAGGCTATTCGTACCACTTCCCAGCCATGGGTGCATAGATCTAGCTTCCAGGCCATGGAAACCAAATTAGTTGCGCAGCAACCGTCTGCCCCAGATATTTATTGTTGATGTAAAAAGAAGAAAGAGAAAAGGCCGGGAAAAATGAAAAACTTCTATATCTGCTAATGTTTTTGTTACAAGGAGCAACGGCAGAGACTACTCGGGTATGGCTTTGTCATTGGATGTTGAATTTGAGAATATGTCTTAAGCGTTAAATTTGCGAGCATCATCAGGCTTATACTGTCGCACATGCTCCCATAGAGGAAGAAACCTCATAAAAGTTTCTATACGAGCACCACGCCGTTAAAGGACAATGGCTGATTGACTTTGCAGTGATTAGAAACATCGTTGTGGCCAACATGCGATTTCCTTATTTCATAATTCATAAATACACGTCCCGTTCCCAGTTCACCAAGTCAATCAATTATTGAGCAGATGGACCACATTGTGATCAATAGAAAACCTTAGAACAATATTAAACGTAGCTGTCAAGTACGACTGCGCTAGACAATTTAACATCGAAAGGCTGAAATCGCAATGAGGCACCAGAGCAAACGCAGATCTCATTTCTGACCACCGCCAGGTATGCAAAGAAGCCATCAAAACGACAGTAACAGGTAAAGTTTCACTCCACCACCAAAAAGAAGCTTCTAGTTGATGACTATAATGCTAAAGTCCCCATGCTCAAAAACACTACCTAAAACTCTGCAAAATGGGAATTAAATCCGTAATTTAAAGGCTACAAGTCCCTGCTACGCCAAGAGTCCCGTTCATACAAGAACGCAAATGGAAACGGAGTATTAAAATCGCAGTCGATGCTCGAGATATGAAAATATAATTTTTGCAGGCTGTTGGACTTTGATAGTGAAAAGCAAAACTGCCTTGAGGCCGAAAGAACAATTTTAAAGCCACTGGAGAAGAGTTGGAATTGGAAGAGAAAATGCATCATCTCATTATGGAACCTCAGCATCGAGTGCCTGTTTCTCACAAAAGGAAGAAGTCTCGTTTGCAATGGCAGAAGAATCAGTACAATATCAGATCTGCCTTATTATGTCAGCTTTCAAACCATTTATGGACAACCTGATCGGTCCTTATCAATTGGTCTTAATCCAGGAAAGTCTACTACTACATACACTGGAAAAGATTCAAGAATTCCAATAGATAAACAACGGGTAAAGAAAGAAAAATATTTCAATTGATATTCGTTCTAGTAAATATGAGCAAAGTCGCTATGTTCAGCGTCGAGCTCATTGAATTTTGAAATTGGGCGACATGAATCTACCCAAACTGTTACGTATACAACGACTCTGATAATAATTAATAGCGAATGGACAAGAATGGATAGACATGAAACACAGTTATAAATCGGAAGTAACCAAAAAAAAGAATATCAACAAATCTTATTTTTATTTTAAAATTCTATTCTAAAAAAGTTCCAGTTCTAAAAAAAAAACTCTCCAATCATAAAATAAACAGTATCAAACTATAAGGATACCATATAAGAAAATAAAACTTATCCATTGTTTAATAAGACAATACAAAATTATTCAAATAGGCAAAAGCAAATCTCTTTCTACTAAAAAAGTTAAACCTAGCTAAGGAAAAAGTTTTTTCCGATTGAAAACTAAAACTCTTGCGATAAACTCCAAACCACAGGATAAAAACATCAAACTCATAAACAAAACTAGAATACCATGCAACGGAAATCTTATAACCGAAAAATGTTATAAACAAAAATTAATTGAAACTCCCATCACGTGGGTGCGCTCTCAGGGTGCATTGCTGTTCACGTGATAAAACATCACTTAATTAATTCACGTGTCACCATAGTGCAAGAATACTTGAAAAGGGGGTTGACTAAGAGTACACTACCAGACAATGAAATGAACTGAATAGTCGAAATGCTTCCATATCCTATATATGAATCGAGAAGTAGATACACTCAGGGAGGTATGAAGGATTTTTGTTCAGGGAGGGGAGCAACCTCTTTCAGGAATCAAAACAAGATTTTATCGAAAAAAAACGCTGCATTTTTTTGAAGTCAAAAGCTTTTAATAAAACCTCAAAAAAATTATTGTTGGAATAGCTGTCAAAATATTGAATACACACAAATTCAACATTACACAACGCGACGCAACTACCGACATTTTGTTAATTTTTACTTTATATGTATTCACATTTTTATGTGCATGTGTTTTTGTTGCATTGTGCTTATACTAACAACTAACACCTACACTTAATGATGCGCCAGTGGGACACATTATGTGTGTTGGCAAATCTTCTTTCATCTGAGTCATGCTGATGCTGGCTTTAAGCTCCACTTGAATAAGATCTGATAGTGCACAAAAAAAAAACTATACTCTCCTTATTTGAGATTGCACCGCCTTGTAGGAAGATCATAGATCCCCATTCGCTAAATTGTCGTCAACAATCAACCCTCATCATTAAAAATTTTCTTTTTTCAATTTTTAAGCAAATTATCAAACAATGTTGGTGTGAATTGGTATTAATAGAAAGGTAATGAATTATAATAATTGTTCTATTAAAAAAAAAAACGCAATTCGGGCTAAACTCACAAATTATTAACCCTTTTATTTATTAATTTTGGCAATCCTATTATGGCCAGTTTCTCCAAACACTTTTAAATATTTATTGGGTTGTTAAATCTTAAAATGGCATTCTTCAATTTCACCAACCATTTTTATTTTTAAAAGGGCCAATAAAATAAAGTCCCATTTTGTTCCAAATAAATTTTAAAGGAGTCTAAAAAATGCCAGACAAAGAGAACGTTGAAATTTTTCGATTGATATGCTCTCCTCTCGCTTGCTCTAATGAAAGAGAGCCATGAGTGGTGAATAAAAATCCGGGGTTGGCATCAAGTTTCCTCATTTTTAAAAATTCACCTCCTTATATTGGTGCAAACCATTTTAAAATAAAATGCCAATAAATTTTATTACTCCGTTAACTAAAATGCTTTTAGGTGTATTTTGGTGAAACTGGGCATTAGAGCTTTAAAATAAAGACAGCTTATTGATATTCATAATGGTTAGAGTGAAAAACAAATATCCTATTTTGCCTCTGGAGCAAATACCAAATGAATAGAGTATAATAGAGTTTATAGTCAAACAGGCTAAACAAACGAATTGTTTGGAACATGTGAGAGATGTTTTTTGGCTTTTGATGTTTCTTTCTTTTAAACACTTTCTGTAAAGTGGCGAGCAGTAAGAGCATTTTATCACTTTTGCCGTTTAAAAAATTATTATTTTTGATTGAAAATTAGACACCAATATACAATTTTAAATAAAGAGTTTCCCTTTTGACGAAATACTTTTCTTCAAACTGGTATTCTTTATTATCCAGTTGAAGGCAATAAATAATAATCGACACCAATTTAGCAAAGCCAAAAAAGCTTCATTTGCCGTCAAATATATCGCACTGGTATTACAATATTGTCGAAACATAAAAAATTGCAAAATTCGAGGTAACATCACTTTTTTTTATTTTCATTGATTCTTATAATATTTTTTTTTAAATAAAGAACAGTAAATAAATAATCAAATATTGATTTAAAATAGTATTTTATTTTTTTACTTTTTCGTCACTTTATTTTTGAAACGGTAACGCTATCGCTGGATATGATTTTATTTATGTTGTTGTTTTAAAATTTGTTGAAAAATCAAAACAGTTGTTTTTAAACGGGATAGACATAAAATCGACTGAACTCAAAAGTTTCCAGCGACAAAAAATGAAAAATCCCGACTTTGAAAAATCTAAAAAACTACAAAACCCTAGAATATATTGACTTTGGCAAATTTTCGTTTTTCGGAATTGAACGAGAAAGGATATTATTTGAAAAAACCAACAATTCGGTACATTTAATTTTGTTTATGCATTTTGGGACACTAGAACTATTATTTATAAAGAAAACTGCTGACAAAGTCGTCTGCCACTGGCGAAACTGAATACAGAAAACGAGTTAAAATACCTTGAAACCAGGAAGTGGGCCATGCACTCATGTACTGTCGAGTACGAAAAAAGAAAATTGGAAGCGGCGAAAATAATTCTATCTCTTTAAGACAAATTGTTCAGATTCTCTGTTCTTGAAATAATGAATAAATTTTTTGTTGAATTCAATTATACAATTTCTGTATTAAATAAAACATTATCGATAAACCAGTCGGGATTATTCTAGGCGAAATTTTGCGATTTTGTCATTCATGGTTTTGGAGGCGTACTTTTGTCATTTGGGATTTCGTACCCAAATGATAAAACCTTTTGAAACAGTTTTAGTTTATTTGACAATGATTTTAAATCTTCTAAATTCTTAAGAAAATATAAATTTTATATGAACACTAATAATTATTAAGGGAGATGATGAACCCCTTGGCCTCCTCACCGTACGGCCTTTATACACACAGTTATATTAACATATCGTTTTACTTCAATCCAAACCAAACCCACGTCCACTTTCGCCGATACACAAACTCATCCCTGGATGAGTTTTTGCTTTATTTTCCTAGAACATCCAGCAAACAGCAATAAAGCTACAATTTTTCGAACGGAAAAGGATGCAGGGCTTCTACAAAGTTAAATTTATCTCTGTGTATGGAAGAGAATACCACAACAGGTCTGTTTGCGTTTCCTGTTCTGATCTGACGATTAAATTATTATCTTTATATCTGGTGTATTTATTTATCCTTATATGAATGACCATATAAGGAGAATATGCAATTATGGTGAATATAAAGGAAATGCAATCCCAATGAATGAATAGGCGATAATCACACATATTTGCTGTAGATTTATGTTGTGTGTATCTATATGTATGTGTATGTATATTGTGGTATCTCATTTTTATTAGTTAGTATAGAAAACAAAATAAAACAAACAAATAATGTTCTTTGAAATTAAAAGGATGTGATGGTCTGTAAAAGGATATAGTTACCTGGATGAAGAGCCATGATGAAACTAGAGCCAGACTTCGGTTCTGTCCACTAAAGCGATAATGGTAGGCATAAAATGAGAAGTGATAAAGATAGAAGAATCTGCAAGGAGAAATAAAATGTTAATGCGTTTAGGTTTTGTATTTATTGAAAATAATTTATTGACAAAAAAAAATATTTATTAAAGAAGTTTATTTTGCATGTGGCTGTGGCATAAAGAAAAATATACCCTTTAGTTAATTTAAATGGTTAATTACTTCTTGTTGAGGATGTTGTACACAAAATCATGAACTTATAGCGTTCTTTGAGTATTGAACTACATCCCTATAAGAATAACCCCAACGCAGTAATATAAGGGTGAAACTGGACAGGCAGGCAAAGCATTTATTTAAGCGCAAGCTTTTTTTTACAAGGACTTATAGTTATAGATATAGTTTTTCGAATCGGAAAAGGCACATTACATAAATTTTTTTCCACAAAACAATTCAAAATTTCTGTTTTTCAACAACAGTATAGTATGTATTAGTTTAATAGATATTAAAGTTTCCCAAATGCTTTAAGCATATTTCCCTACATTGCTTTTTAACTGTTTAAAATGTATGTTTTAGATTTTTTTTTAATTTTTAATTTAACATTGGTTTGAAAAACTATTCATAAAAATAAATCAATTTAAAAAGAAACGAGAAGAATCGTTTCTAGCTTTATAAGGGCCAATTGTATACAAATATCGGCTTCTTAGTATCAACGAAAGGCCTGCATTGGTACTACTTGGGCAATGAGATCCACCCCCACAGTGGGAATGAAAGCTGTACTCAATCTTAAACCCCTTGATCTATTTGTACAAGAGTCAGCAGCAAACAGTAAAATTCGAATTAGTCAAACTGGCATGGCAATTAGAAACACAACTCGACAGGCCATGGACAGATTCTCCAGAAGTATACGGGCAACAATGTATGTACAGACTACACAGCACCCGGTTAGACTTTCATAGACCATTTGAAATATCTTTTCTTAGCAGGGAAGACTGGAATGAAAACCAACCTCCATTCTGAATCAACAATTACCATCTTTACTGATGGTTCGAATATGGACATTGGTGTTGGTGCGGGATTCTACTCAGAAACCCCTTTGAACTATCAAACTCAAATAGACTTCCTGATTACAGCAGCGTCTTTCTATGAAAAGGCTGACGAACTGGCAGACACAACGGTCAAAATTTCACTCTGTCATCTAAAACAGAATATAGGGAACGAAGTACTCCAAATAATGCACGAGAGATGGAAATCACTTAACTCCTGTGTCATAACTATAGGAAAATATAGCAAGAATTTAATTAACAAAACACATATCGAATCATATAATTGAACAAGAAATCTCTGTCTTCTCTCATCGGTATTATAAGCGCGCATAACTTTCTTGGATTCCATATATGATGAAGAGATGCACGAAGACACTTCACACTTTCTCTGTCACTGCCCAGCTCTCTGTCACTCAAGAAAATAACACATGGGAAAATATTTTTTTTCAGCTGCTAGAAAAAGTCTCAAGCATTTCAGGAACAGACTTACTGAAATTCATGAATGCCTCTAGATGGCTAAACTAACAAATCGATTTTTCATTACAGGTACACAGTATGCGAGTTATACACCTCAGGGCATCACAATGGATCTACATTGATCTAAGTGTGGCGCCGTGGCGGACACAACATCAACCGCCAGCCCACTAACCTAACCTATCCTATAGCCTAGTATCAACGTGGGGTGGGCGTGGGACATGATGACATATATGTAATTTAATTATCATGTAGATACTTGAACTTTTAATTAGAGGTAAGTCTTAGTTAAAATGTCAAGTTATGAAAATAAAAATAACTGAATACCGAATCCATAGGCTGAACCACGATTGCACAACTGTCCCTTAACTGATGTTTATTTTTGGTTCAAGGGTAGGTATATGTGATACCTAATATGCGTGTTTTTTGCAAGCCCATATAGACTTGTACATAGTTTATGACCAATTAAGTGGGAAAAATGATTTCAGAAAAGAATTAAACCAATATTAAATACATAGCTAGAAAATTATTTGAGTTTTGTTTTTGAATGATATTCATATGCCGCCATATATTCATTCCATTCCTAAAAAAAATAATTTGGTCCTACGCGCATAGATTAATTTTAGTTAAGGAAGAGTTTGTATTCGCAAATCTTTCCCAGCGGGAAGTCATTTCTTTTCTTGAGTCATATATCCATCTAGTAGTTTTGCAATCTTATACAACAAAAAAATATCTATTATTAAAAAAAAAGATAGCCAAGCAAATAAACAAAGAACAATATGTCACGTGTCTCAACCAATAAGATTTTGTTCGTTTATTGGGAGTATCAATTTTTTTCTTGAACTGTTTTTGATTTACTCACAGCAAGAGCAAAGAGGATGACGTCCAGTTATAACGAGAAATCTAACTGCAATCGACAGTTTTAATCTTATGTCAGATACAAACAAAAATAAAAATAAAGAAATGAATATTCATGTTCATTGTTTCCTTTCATTGTCCCCTTAAAGTTACTTATTTAGAGGCTTAAATCTATGTGGAAGATTTTTATATTTCAAAGATAACTTTCGTGATATCTTCACAAACTAGATACTTTGAAATGTATGCATTTAGGTTGTTTATTTTTTTGTTTGTTTTGTCAGCGATACTCTTGAAAAACTCTCCCCCTATTTAGTCCAATCAAAATGGTGATGATGATAAGCGTGCATTCAACTTAATCCATTTAATCCACCATTGCCAGACCAGAGCTAATATAAAGGGTGCTGTTGTAATGCTGTTGAAGGTTTTTTCTGCATAGATAGTTATTGATATTCAGTTCCTGACAGAAATGCATCAACCGCCCAACAAACAACAAATACCTATCATAAAAAAAACTTTTTCGATTATTTTTGGATAAATTTTTAGAAGCAATAATGCTATGAAAGGAACTATAGTTCAGTTGAGTTTCCGGAATTTCGAAAACTAATCAATATTATTATAAAAGAATTTTAGGGAAAATGTATGTATACAAACTTTACCAGTGTACACACCACACGTTTAATTAATTTGTTTTTATATGATTTTCAGTTGAATTGTAAACAATAAGGTAAGCTTTATTAGAAACCATTATTTTATTAAATAACTAGTTGGAATATGTATATAGTAAACATTTGTGTTTATCTACCTATATACTTATGTTATCTATATGGATGCTTATTTTTGAAGTTTTTTAATTGTGCATAACATTATAAAGTTTTTACTTGCGCTTATAGGTTCTAAAAGGCAGGTTATGCATTCGTATACAAACAAAAACTAAGATAACAATCAAACCGGAGCCGGCTAAATCACTGTGCACAATTTACTGTGGTACACATTTCACTATCGAGGTATCCGTTCATACAAAGCTTTTTATGAAATTTTTAAAAAATGTCGCTAAAAACCACTTTATGCGAAGTGCCACCCAAAATGATATTTTGCGTTCGATAAAAATATCCGTTGTGAAAAATATTTCCTGCGATTCGTATAAAATCGGACAATTTTTCGTTCCGAACGGATACGACTGGACATACACAAGGTATGGCCAGGAGCGAATTGCCCGCCACAGTGAATTGTGTTCCACAGTGAATTGTGCACATCAGTGAATTGTCCATACAGTGAATTGTGCACAATGAATTAGCCTACACCACAATCAAACATGACTTAACGATGATAGAGCAGTCAAAAAAAGTGGGTTCGGAAATTCTGTCTGTCTGTCAGTTTGGTTGTATAAGTACCTACAGCAAAACGACTAGATCGAATAGCTTCAAATTTGGTAATTAGGGTCCATTTGTTTGTTCTAGCTTGAAAAAAAAAATAACGGTACCTGACATACATATAACCGTAAAATTTACGCCGTAAATGAAAATCCAAAAATTCTAGAAACAAATACGATTGATTTTAGTAAAATTTCAAATGAGTGATTTGTTAGCAGCCTTGATTCATAAAAAAAATGGAACAAAGCTTTTAAACGGTACCTTCCATAGAACCGTTTTTTTTTTTTTTGTATACTCGTACATTTATTTACCGATTCTGATTAAATTCGATATTTAGATAGTTCTGCAATGCCTGATAAATTAAATTAAATTTGGACATTTTTTAACTGGTCAAATTAAAGTCATTCGCAATAGGGTAACTTGCCACAAGAACAAGTTTAAACGGGGGGGGGGGGGGGGGGTTGAAACGGCAGCCATTACAATTTTTTCTCATCTTGATGCAACCTACTAGCTTTACTTTGTTTTTTACAAAATAATGTTAATAACCTTGTATATAGAATTATTGTACATACATTTATTGCGTAGGGGTCAAAAAAAACCCCAAAAATAAATCTGCTGTATCTTCCTCAATATTGGGCCTACAGGATATCTGGTTCACCAACCAGTTTCCAACCAGTTTTTAGGAAATTTAATGTGCAATATAGTACACAAAATGTGCTTAGTTTAAGAGATATAAACGAGGAACTGAAAAAACACGGAAAATTTAGGGGTTTTTCGACCCTTCCCAAGTTAGCACAGATTCCTCGAGATCGAGAAATTAGGTGTCTTCCTCGTATACCCCCGAACAATCTGTTCAAGTTTCATTAAGTTCGCAATTTTTTCCAGGTAGACCCAATGTTTTCCGACATAACGACTATAACTGGACTATCTAGGGCAGTGGTTCCCAACCTCTACTACCTGGCGACCCAAACGATCTTTTAGCTGTTATTCCGAGACCCAATGCATTTTTTTGAAGTATTTAATGTTACATATATAATATAATGAGCATAGGTACGTTTTAGATTGTGGTAAGGATTTTGTAAGAATTTGGTATGTATCATTTACATAATTACAACACAAAATTTTACACGTATTTTTCTTAAATCACTAATTTTTTTTATTTCCGGAATATCAGAAATCCTTTCGCTTTAAACTAAAGTTTGGTGTGAGCTGAACATTGCACAAATCAAGAAAATATGAAGTAAAGTTTTTCAACAAAAGATTGCAACTGATCTTTAAATTGAAATTTAAATTTGTTGAGTTCTTCGAATATCTAAAATAAAGTTCAATTTCTTTTTTCAGTTCAAAAATGTTTCTTCTTTTCTTCAGTTTAACGCCCTTTTTCAGCACTAATAAGTTTTAGTTCATTCATTATATTGTACAATGTACATATACACATGTACAGGAAATAGGCTAGTCGGCAGAGGCAATAATTAGGTTTCATATTGCAACAGAATACCCATCCAATTTAATGATTGGATATGATTCGTCATGAGTATACAACAAAAGTGGCGGGATGGTGTGAAGTTTGCGTTAGCCACCATATTGAAAAAAACGCTATTTCTCAAATAACTTAGGAGTTGCTTATCGGAAGGAAAAAAATATTAAAAGTTAAATTAAAAGTAAAAGTTAAGTTAAATCAAAAAAGCAAACGCTCTTCCACTCCTCCATTTTTTTTTTTTTTTTGATACTCCCGAAAGACTAACGAACCTTATCCAATCATTAAATAAGATGGGTGTGCTGTTGAAAGAAAAAACATCACTGGATCAGTGTTGCAGGAAATTGTTTGAGATTATACATACATATTACATATGTATGGAAATTCAAATAAAATAACAAAAACAACTCATAGGAAAGCCAGTTCTCAGTACTCATACCTCAGAAGTCAGAATTCTTCAGAAGGATTCTTTCTGTATCAGTGTTCGTGAATAATAAATGATTTCATTTGCTAAACTTGTTGGTGAAGTTAGGAATGTAATTTTTTTTTTTTTTTTTTTTTTTTTTTTATAATGCACACGCGCTCAAGGGGTTTGTTATAGCCCTTTTAATGATAAGTCACAGCGCGAGCGATAGGAATTTAGGGAGGAAGGGAAAGGAGGTGTCGATGAACATTGATCTTGAATGTCTGCAGATCAAAATGGCAAGGAAAAATTGTGCCAGGCAATTCATTCCACATTCGTGTTGTACGGCTAAAGAAAGAATCTCTATATTTCACGGTACGACCGAAATTGGGCTCAAGTGTAAACTGATGAGCGTTCCTAGCAAGACGAGTGTTACGGGAGAAATGTTTAAGGGGTGGAACGCAGCTGGCTACCTCAAGTGAACATTTTTTATAAAAGAACCTGTAAAATAAGGAAAGACAAGAAACATTTCGACGATGTTCGAGTGATGGAAATGTTTCCTCAATGTTTCTCTCTCCTATCAATTTTAACGCCTTTTTCTGAACTCTGTCGAGCAGGTGAAGAAAAGTTTGAGAAGCACCTGCCCAGAGATGGGAATTATACTCGAGTTTAGGGCGTATAAACGCCTTGTAAATTGTAGCCAGATCAGAAGGGGTGAAAAACTTCTTGCATCTATTGAGAAAGCCTAAGCATCTTGCAGCATTCTTAGCAATCTCAAGTATATGATCATTCCAACGAAGGTTGTCACTGATACACATACCGAGTACTGAAAGCTTTTCGGCCTCCTCGATGCAAGTACCATTCATGGATAATGGCATAGGGGGTATGTTTAACTTTAACGACAAAAGACAGCATTGAGTTTTCGACGCATTAAACTCCACACGATTTCTGATACCCCAATTCACAATGCTGTTTAAATCGGAGTTTAATGAGCTTATCATACGGTTTCGTTGTAATAACACGTCCGAAGGCGAAGGCCGTGAATTATCAAACGTATATGAAAAGCTGAGGGTTGAGTCGTCAGCAAAACAATTTAATGGATTAGAAGTCACAGACAAGAGATCATTTATAAAAATGAGAAAGAGAGTAGGAGACAGAACGGAGCCCTGGGGCACACCAGCATTTATTTTGTGGAGATCAGACTCGAAACCGTCTAATACAACTTGTATTGAACGGTCCAGAAATAAAATAATAATAATAACATGTTTCTTCCAACATCTTTCAAAACCGAATCAAAAAGTTAATTTGTGCTCGCGACCCATTTGAAATGGCTCGACCCATGATCTAGGAAATCGCCAAAAAGTGCTATATACGAAGTTTGAAGTAAATCAGGCTGTAGGTCAGTGCACAGACAATCGCACATACGCACATCCGCACAGACAGACCGGCGGACGGCATTACGAAACCTACTTTTTTTTGGTTTCTCTATTATCGTAATGTCAGGTATGAATTTTTTTTTAAGTACACGAAACCTATACTTGCAAGTCAAAAAGTAATCGTAACAAAAGAAATCACCGTTGGAGTGGAGTACCACAAGGATCAGAGCTTGGAACTTTGCCTCTTAAAACCATATCAGTAGCGACAAAAACACTACGCTCAGAAGAGTGCAGGAAAACGGTTAAAACGTAACCATTAACCACATTCACACCCGCTTCTTATCAACAAGAGTAAATTCAAACACTTACTTGAAAGAAGTTTTGTTATTTAACTGCTGAGTTTGTACGCCAGCGATTGAACTATTGAAGGCGAAGATGTCATATTTAAAACAATAAAAAAAAAGATGTTGAAAACCTTCAACATTGTATAGAACAAAGTATATAAAGTGTGCAGTAAAATATGCGTGCGGCATATGTCGAACTCTGGCATTAAAGGTCTTCGGATCAACCACAGCTTCGTTAAAATTCAACCTTGAGACCATTTTAAGCAACTTATGTATTAATTTGGAATGGAACCATAATTATTAGACACTATAACAATTGAAAAACATTATATACATTTTAAAAAATTGCTCCAAAAAAAAAAAAAAACTTACAAACAAAATGTTCTTTTTATACCACGTCTCCCCTACAAAAGTGAAATTTATACGACCATAGCTAGCATACAATTTCGTCAATAACAGACCAACATTGTATTGATACATCCATGATGCAATGTCAATTTCACGTAATTCCAGCAGAGGATAAACTTAATTAAGCTCTACCACCCCCAAGAAAAAGAAAGTGGAAGAGGAAATTAAAGAGAGAACGGAGGAGTACCCCGACTCCAATCCGGACTAGAGTAGAATTTAATATGTTTACACTTCGACTTTGGTTCGGTTCGGGCACACCCAGTTGACTCTGGAACTTGAACGCGATTGAGAAGTACCAACAACCAACAACAGTCGATTAGATTTCGTCGATGGGAGTGGGGTGCGGTTTCTTCGCTTGTTCAAACTGTATCTCAAAAGGATTATATTGTGCCTTTCTGTAGAATATCGTGCGGGGGATATCGGAATCGGGTAGGTATATGTAAAGTGACACACAAGTTGAAAATCGCTCCATTATCGGTGGTGGATATACCTGTGGTTGCCTCTTGGTGTTTTCTGCAGCAAAAGAGGGTGTGTTTGGAAAACCTAAACCAAAACCAAGCCAGAGCAATGTGAGTGTAAATAAAGGACGTTTTTGGTTCGTTTTGTTTACATATTATATGTATACATTCATGGGTTTGAGGCTAAAATGAATGGCCCTGATGTGGACAAGCTTTGGCAATGGTGTCATTCCACTTTAATTTAACACCATAATTCACATTGATGGTAGACATCTCGGATATAATTAATTTTTTTTTTAACAAATACTTATTTGATAGATATAGTTGAGGTATCTCATCGATTGCCATTTATTTGGGAAAAGTTTTTTTTTGGTTTTTCTTTATTTTTGTTTTACGTGACATAATTTCCGACAAAACAATTACAAACTTTAAATGAAGCTATCCAATGATGGAAGGTTTATTGTTATTTATTATTTAAGAAAAGACCGTCGTTAGAAGAAATAAACTTTAGTTTATTCGATAATGTTTATATATTTTTATAGACAATGCGAATAAAATGGAGTTCACATCAAAGAAGATTATATGAGTTCTCCATTTTGTTTTGAAAGTAATAGGTTGAATGCTTTCTAGCACTATACGTTCGCTTTTTTATTCAGTTCTAACAAAAAAAATAATTTAAATTTAAGAGTGTATGGAAGCCATGAACATTATTTTTAAGATTTGACAGATCATAGCGGCCATATTGTTGAAGTTTCATCTGTCAAATTGACTAGAATTAATGGAGTTTGTCTTGCCAAAAAGGGTTTAAATTGTTTAATGAAACTGGGCCTTTTATTTGAATAAGTTGGAATGTATCCCAAAAAAGTCACTGTGTTCATATAATCCAATTTAAAATAAAAGAAAATTGTTATCATCGACCTAAGTGCTCGCCATTGACGATGATTGCCTGACCATCAACGTCGTTCTCAATGGACTGATGACGCCGCTAGCCCAAAATGTCGTGTGGATTTTGGGCTAGCGGCGTCATCAGTCCCTTGAGAACGACGTTGGTCAGGCAATCACCGTCAAAGGCGAGCACTAAAGTGGTTGATAACCATTTTCTTTTGCTTTAAATTAGATTATAAGAACACCAACGGTATGTGGTTTTAAACAGGATGCTATGTTCCATACAGGCTTCTCCACATTGGAAACTCTATGCACGAGTGATTCAAGGGCATGATCATCTCACGCGGAGATGATGTCAACTGACCAACGAGATTTTTTGATTTGACCACGTCAGACTTTTTCTTGTAGGGTTTTTTGAAGTCGCATGGTATAAGCGAACAACGCATCAACCACAGCAACCCTTAAAGCTATAACATAATCCATGCCATATGGTGCTCAGCAGCATGAACTTCTCACATTTTGACGTCCAAAAAGACAAAATGCGGTCAACGAATGGTCGAACCTGGCAACCAAATCTATCACGTATCAATTGACGAAAGACACAATATCAACTCTGACCTGACCATTATCAGGTTGGTGCAAAGCTTTGCGTTCAGATATCTAATGTAACTTACCAAAGGATATCAACTGTGAGGAGAAAATCCAACATTGAAAGCTTAGCAACTAACGTGACTGCCAAAACCTGTGCCGATCGAGTATCCCTCGAGCTTGTGAGAAACCCTATACAACTTGTGGATATGATTATTGAGAAAACTGTTAAAAGCACTGGATCAGAGGTTATGCCGTTCTTAAACCATACACTGCACACCCAAGGAATCTCTGGTTCGACTCTGAGTGTGGCTAGAAGAACAAAGCCAAAACAGAGTGCTACAAAGTGTGGCTAAAGAAAAAAACAAAAGCAGACCGCCATCAGCTATATAAAGACGTAAGTAGGGCAACAGGTAGAGGAGATGCATCAGGGATGCTTCGACATAAAAAATGGTGCGGAGGTTTCAAAGAAGTATCAGTATCGTCATCAGCCAGCTAATCTAGATGACGACCAAGATTCCAAGCACTCGATCAAAATACAAATAAAAAAGCTAACGATCACTCAACTCAAACAAACCTATAAGTGGCTCTTATCTTCAGATCGGGTTGGGTACGAAATCCCGACTGGACAAAATCCCGACTGAGAATCCCGACTGCCATAATCCCGACTGACGAAATCCCGCCTGACTAACTACTTTTTTTGGTAAAGGCAATTTAAAACTGAATTTTTCAATAAAAATTAATTGCAAAAATGCTTCATAATTTCATGTACGTATCGTTTTTACCGGTTTTTTTTCATGTATTTAACTTGTTATCTGGGGTAGGATTTACGGTATTCAATATATTTTCGTCAAAATCCTTTCTGTAGTCAGTCCCGCTCACGCAACTTCGTTGCTCCGCTAAGGGGATGTCCAGTCGTCTGGCAGGCTCCTGAGTCCAATGTTTCCATATTCCACAACACCTGGGTGGACCGCTTCGCAGATTCAAAGGATTTTAACTCCTTTTCTGTAGTCAGTCCCGCTCACGCAACTTTGTTGCTCCGCTTAGGATATATGTTTAGTCGTTTGGCAGGCGCCTGAGTCCAATGTTTCCATATTCCACACCACCTGGGTGGCCCGCTTCGTGGGTTCAAAGGATTTTAACTCCCTTTCTGTAGTCAGTCCCTCTCACGCAACTTCGTTGCTCCGCTTAGGGTATTTCCAGTCGTCTGGCAGGCGCCTGAGTCCAATGTTTCCACATTAAACAGCACCTGGGTGGGCCGCTTCGCGGGTTCAAAGGATTTTAACCCTCTTTCTGTAGTGAGTCCCGCTCACGCAACTTCGTTGCTCCGCTAAGGGTATGTCCAGTCGTCTGGCGGGCGCCTGAGTCCAAAGTTTCCAAATTCAACAGTACCTGGGTGGCCTTTTTCGCTTCTTATTATTTTCCTTTTTAATTCCTATTTCAAATAATTAGTGTAAAAGCAAAAAAATTACGAAAACGTGCTAAAAGTGCTGAAAATCGGGATTTTTTATTCGTACCATTCGGATTTTGTCAGTCGGGATTTTTTTAGTCGGGATTTTGGCAGTCGGGATTTTTCAATCTGTCCAGTCGGAATTTTGGCAGTCGGGATTTTGTCCCTATCCCCTACAGATCAGGATATGATCTAAAACATTCACTTACTTATCCACGGTGGAGTGAAATAAGGACCGCTGGTCTTAATTCCCACTTTGAAAGGAATTAATGCCCACAGGCATTAATTCTTTCCCAAAATGGCAATTGAATCGGCGGGTGTTATTTCCCAATAGTTGAGATTGGTAAGGGAGGGGGCCTGGCCCACTATAAAACAGGTATATTTTATGACCTTTTTGGTAAAATCGTCATAAAAATTGCAATTACCAACTTAATCCTAATTTTTCTTTTATAATATAAACATAATACATCCTTCATTCATTGTGCAATAATTTTTTCCCAAATTAGTGAAGGTTTAGAAAAATATCTCAAAACTTAAAACACAACACTGCGTGCTCTTAATCAAGTGACATGGAGTGTAGTAAGATATTATCTTTGGTTCAGTGATCAAGCAGAAGGAGAAGTCCAAAGACACCAAACGAGGCGTGGTACATAACTCTTTGAGTCATAAGTTCAAAAAGCTTTTTTGACCTTATGTCCCACTTTGGTGGGACATAAGTCCAAAGTTTAATTTTTGGAACTATGTCCCACCAAAAGGGACACAAGTCCAAACAAAAGAGTTTTGAACTTATGTCCCGGGAGTCACTGTACGTGGGTGGCCCCCCTGTAAACCCCCCGCTTGGGTCATTATGGGATTTGGGGTGGGTGCGAATTTGGGTGGGTGCAAGTTGGATATTGAAATTTTGAACTAATGTCTCACTTCAAAAATAATTTTTTTTGGACTTATGTCCCACTTTGATGAGACATAAGTTAAAAAAAAAAGCATTTTGGACTTATGTCCTGAAAAGTTATGTCCCTGCGCCACCAAAAGACACCCAAACCTGTAGAGCCAGCTAAAGTAAGCAAGTAATAAAAAAAAATCCTCACATTCTTTGCTGAGCTATTAAAATTACATCACCTGAATTTTAAAATCCAATTTACAATGTTTTTGCATTAAAATTTTATTTATAGAGCATTGAGCTAAATGATTTTTTTTTACCTTGCAGCAATCGATTATTTTATGAATTTTTAGAAAGTACGGTTTACAAAAAATTATATTTTTATATCAGACTTTAAGGCGTCATTAGGATTTTATCAAATAATTAATTTCAGCAGCTGGATTCTAGTTTTCGAATCTGTTGCTCATATAATGTAGATTTACACAAAATTTTCATCAACATTAATTTAAATTAGAAACCTGTCTCAGCACAAAAGCCCCTCAATGATGTCTTCTTCGGGTTAGAATATATAGTTCTGCCGGTTGTCCATTTGACAACAATAAAAATATGCATATTAGTATGAAGAAACCACTCGATCCTATAACAGATTTAATTGCAAATAAATTTGTGAGACCATAAGAGAAAATGTGGTTGAACACACAAATATTATAGACCAAACCATGTTATAGACAGAATGACCATAAAGGGCTTGAAAGTCCTTCTCCATTTCCTTGTTAATAAGGTTGCGGTTAAGTTATGTCCATGTCTTTCATTCTGGTGTGCGGTTTGACTATGACTTGAGCAATATTTCATTACAGTCTTTCATAAGTAATTTTCTTCTATGAAAATAGGAGGACTAGGTGCATGATGAATTGTGTTCCTAAATCAAGAGCCAACAATACAAAATTTATTTAAATTAAAAAAAAATGAGAATAGATGATTTCATAAGAGGTTTCATTACATTATAATTATATTGTCAAATGTAAATGGTGATGTGATGAAGCCATTTTTAAATCAAATTGAGATTCATAATTAAATAGTTATCCTCCCATTTTTGAAATATAAACTTTTTTAACTTTTTTTCTTGAGTTTATAGATTTTTTTTTATACATTACGATAGAAAAGACAAACAAAAAAGTTTATTCCGCAATTATATCTTTCGGGTTGTATCAGATCAGTAAAACAAGAATAATTAACCGATATTCTTCAAATTTACAATATAAGGTTTGCCGGTCATACATACAATTAATACAACATCTCCCCTTTTATAACCGTTTAATACCGTGCCGCGTTACATAGCCCGATTGATTTGATATGAAGTCGCATTATTTGGTGTTCTGATTTCCATAACATCAAGTGTTTTAGTTTTTTGTATGTGATTACTTAAATTTATGATAATTTAATTTCAGAGCAAAAATCGCCCAAGACATAATTGTCTTTAAGGTTTATTTTCCAGGTACCGTTAATATGTAAATTTCTTCTGAAAAAATAAAAAACACAACCTTTGGCTACAAACTCATTGTACGAAATTTTATAAAAACCGATCGTATTTTTTACGAGAAAAATGGAATTGTCTAAAACGATTATATGGCAGGTACCGTTTAAAATCTAGTTGTAAACATTTTTTTTGTCGAAAAACATCACCGCGGTTTCAAAAAATCAGTCAATTATGAAAATCGATCGTATTTTTTCGAGAAAATTTGAATTATCTGTTTATATGGCAGGTACCGTTATTTTTAGACCTAGGATAAAAATCAAAAATACGCCTGGGCACTTTAAAAATACTGCGTACCAAGTTTAAAGAAAATCGGCCCAACCGTTAAGGCTGTAGGTGTCGATACATCCAGACGGACAGACAGACGGACAGACAGACAGAATTGTCGGACTTATACTTTTTTCGTGTTCTCTGTCATCGTAATGTCATGTTTGATTGTTATCTAAAAACTCTTTTTTTTACGAATACAAAAATTGCCTTACCTATAATCCCAAGCATAATTATTTGCACAATGAATTTTTTATATTAAATTTCTTTAATAATGTGGTATTACTGTTATATTATTTAATATTTTACATATTTGAGTTATTAAAATTCAATATTTTCTTCAAACGATAACAACAAATATATTATCAAAATTCAAAACATAACTGTTAGACATAGGAAAGAAAAAAGCAAAATTATTTTCACATACAAAAATGGCAAAATTATTTGCACAAGTGCAATTATACAGTAAAACGGGAAATTAACCGTGCATTTTGTGTTCTCTGTTGAATCTTGCAGAGGGTATTCCTTCTGAGTATACAAATATTTTTTTTGGGTTTAAAGATCGTATAGTTAGGCCGCCATTTTGAAGGAAGTCTTATAAGTCTTAAAGCCAATTATATCGAAAACCGTTTGTCGTACAGGAAATCATCCAAATACAAATTTGTAGAAAATTGAATTGTTTATCTTTTTTCAGTACACTTTTTTAATGTATCTTTTATATTTCAAAAGTTATAAACAAATAAAAATCTAAATTACAGGTTCTGATTTCAAAGTCGTAAATTGGTTCTGTTTTGATTTATCATAAAAAATGTTTAATACAGATTTATAGACAATTTCACATTTTTGCTTTTAGTTTTTCTTAAGTCAATATTTAAGTTAAGTTAAAGCGTAGAAGAGGAGTCTGCCTATGTGTATCAAAATATATATGCAATAAACGTCAAAGCATGACCGTACAGTGTATTAAATTATTATTGTAACTGTCATTTTCCATGGTTGTTCCGCAATTTTTTCTTGAAACTCAATTGTAAGTATGATATGTTAGAGGACAACTGTGTGGGTTGTTTTACCGATTAACCTATTTAACGAATTAGAAAACAAGCAAAACTAGGATAGTTTTGCTTGTTTTCTGATTCATGATCATTTAGAACCCATCAGGCACAAAGACAGATGCCAAAAATGTAGCCCATCATGTTCCATTTCAAAGAGCACTTTTTGATTTTGGGGGCAAATCTTTCAAATTTAAATGAAAAACGCTATAAGCAAAAAGTCACAAAATTTTACGGGGTTTTGCTTGGTGCGTGGTAAACACAAGTTTTTCAAAGTTCCCAATTATCATGATACATACAATATACTAAAAATGAGAACTACATCATGCTTTAGTTTTTTTACATATCTAATAATATTTTATACAAAATCTTCCCTTTTTCCTTTACTAATTAGTCATAGCAAAAGGTATTATGTCATTAGTGTTCCTACTTAATTGGTGTATCTACTTTTAATCAATTGCTGAGTAAACAATTCCCACTATTACGGCTGTCAAATCTATAGTTTATATGTATTATTGAAATTTTGTACTTACTTACTAAAGTAATTTATAAATTTTACAACTTTCAACTGATAAACTTTAATTTTTTTACAAATTTTTTACGACCGAAATTTTTTTTTATAGATTTATAAAACATTAAATTTAATTTTTTATTAACTATCAACTATCGATTAAGATAAAAGAAGTAAATACCTACAAATAAGTCAGCTTTTTCGTCGTACTTGCTAATATTAAGTTTTATCAGCAATTCCATCATAATCGAAAATATGCTATACGAACCCCGAAACAACAATCGGGATTCGATTGATGAATTGGAAATGAATGGATTTTTACTTTTAAAGTTAATTTTCACAAATCACTCGTTTACGGCAGTTTTTTTTTTTTTTTAAATTCTTGAATTACTTACTTAACATTGAAACTAATTATTTAAAAATAATAGATATTAAAAACACAAACAGAACAGCAGTAATTGAAGGGGAAGTTCCTGAATGGATTTTGTGATAGGAAGCTATTATATCATCTACTTTTGAAAATTTTAAAACTACAAAACATCAACGTATGGTCCCTCTTAGTGGCACCATTTATCTTTGCCGCCCCGGTCCTCAAACAGACTTAGTCCGCCACTGACCTATTGGTTTCGTGTAAAAAAAATCGAGGTTTTAATCAAACCTGACACTATACTATTCTAGAGAACCTTAAAAAAATAGGTTTCGTCATGCCGTCCATCGGTCTGTCTGTGCGGATGTGCCAATGTGCGGTTGTCTGTGCACCGACCTATACAGCCTAAACGGTTTGACGGATTAAGTTCATATTTCGTATGTAGCACTTTTTGGTAGAGCTTTAGCCCGGCTTTAACGGGTACCTGCCATGTACCGGTTTTAGTTTTTTTAAATTTTCTCAAAAACGGCTAAGACGATTTTAATAAAACTTGGTGTCCGTTATACAATGTATGCATATAACGCAGATTTGGTGTCAACGGTTTGTACAAATTTAGCTATAACTTTTTAATGACTGGGCCGATGTCTTTTAGATTGGGTCACATTTTAAGTTTTACATTTAACACAAGATGGCATTCACAGTTTTTTTTTTTTTTTGGTAAACAACCGTTTAATGATAGCTGCCATACAACTTGATCTCACGTTTAGGCCATTTTTGATATTTTGCGCACTTTCTTCAGAATTTAATAAATTAAATTTTTTGTAGACCCAAAGTATGTACTGAGAAAGTGCCTTTTATTTTTTTTTATTCAAAATGCTCTTAATAATTTTAAGTTAAATTTTTTTTGAGTGGTTGCTCAAATATCTTGGACCTTTTTAAAAAAATTAAAATTACGAAAACAATTTTTCCAGGTTATAAAAATTGCGTTTGCGTCTTTTTAATTTTCTTAAAAAGTAAAACACATTTCATCAACCGCTTTTCTGTTTTAAATCAAAAACTATTAAGGCATTGACCTTATTGATAGACATATTGTAAGCTCGAATACCGTTAACACTCGGGTTAGACACAGTTGTTATGCATAGATGTTTTGTCAGCTCTGTTTAGTAAAACACGTGTCCCTAACTTGGGTTCCACATATGGAGTGAGTGGGATAGATTGATTTTTTTATTAAGTAAGAAAAAGAAAGGTTGAAAACAATGCATGACAGGTTGAAACAGAAAATTATAAAATTTAAAACGCGGTGCAAATATCAAATGAAAATTAAGAAAATGTTTAAAAAATGCTGCAGTATCTAGTTTCTCCATCTCGTTTATTATATTGCACAATGATAACCTAATTTGCGTGAATAATATACCTATTCCGCTGAATGTATCTTATTGTAGGTTGGTAGGTATATATGTATGTAAAAATATTACTATCTATTTATGTATTTGGTTTTTTGTTCGTAAAGTGGTAATTACCAACATTTTGTTTGCAAAAAAAGAAAATCACTCGCGACCTTTAACAAATTATTTCATTTGTGTACCTATTTCTGACGTTTATCAGAGTTAAATACAGCTTAAACCTGTGTTCGGTCCAGTTTAAAGTTAGACTCGAGTTTTTTGTTTAGACTTGGGTTTAAATTTTCTATGCATAGCAAAAACTCGAGTTTAGCTTAAAAACAACTTAATAAGGACTTGTTAAACATCTATGAATATGGCCCATTGAATTTAGAAACAAAAATTTTATTTAACGAAGTACTTAAGAGCATAAAGGGCGATTTGATACTGGGATCTTTCGAAAGAGAAATTCTCCGAAGGAGAAGAAGATAAGCACCATCGCGAAGTCTAACAAAAAAAATCTGTATCTCAGCAGAGACCCCACTGGAAACAAGAGCAGGAAAAAAAGTAAGTTTCGTTGTAACTTTTTGAGAAAACGTACAGTGGGTTATAAAGGTATTAAATTGTATAGCCAAGAAACTTATTATTTTGCTAACTCTTAACTAATAAATAAGGTAAGGTTCTTTTATACTCTAAAAGATAAAGAAAATCAACATCTCATGAGTTTTTTTGGATCAGTTTTCAAAGAACTTGGATAGGTAGTCGGTTTTAGGTAGGTAATCGGTTTTATCAACGAAACGGAGCAAACACTCAATTCGATGTCATTATTTTTAAATATTGAATAATTGCATTTGTTTTATTAATGTTGCATTTAATTTCTTTTTTTCCTGGTAAACCTGAAATCATAATTGTTCCACTCATATGGTTTAATGAATATTTTTTTCCCAATAAATTTTAAGGCATCATAATGATAAGAACAGAACCACCCTCTCACTTCACAAATTATAAAAATAAATATCAACGAACTTCAAACCGTTATTCAACCAACCATAAATATATTGTTTATGGTCTTTTTGGAAAACCGCACCAAAACAATGCAAAATCAATCATATTGTTTAATACTACAATAGAATACGATTGCGCAAATTGTTTTAATTTTTGAATTTTTACATTTCGACAAGTTCGACGAAAGTATTCGAACAAAAAAAGAGCCACCTTTATTTGGGAACGTTCTCATTTGTTTTGTCGAAATGCAATGTCAATGAAAAGAAGTACTAACTTTGACAAAAAAAAAAAAAAAAAACAACAACAGATAGCTGATTGAAAAAATAATGATGTGTTTCCCCGGCAACGAAAACTCCTCATAGTATACGAGCATCCGTAAAAATCTACATTCTATATAATTTGTTTTGTCACACAATACTTATTTGCTGAAAATATAAGTTGGAGTACGAGAGCAATATACAAGCTGTTCACATGACGTGTTGTGTACCCTTCAAGTTCCAATCGAGTAGGGGATGATTCTGCTAGAAGTATAAGTACTTACTTTATATTTGTACGTATAGAGCCCTTCGCCGCGTCAAGCAACAGTCAAGTGTACGATGGCAAAAGCAAAAGCAAAAGCCAGGCAAAACTCCTACAACAGGGTAGTAGGTATAGTAGGTATACATTTATACTGTTTCCATTATAAGAACTCTGGAATCAAAGACTCTTTTTCTCTATTTTCTGCACACTACATCAAAGGAATCCAGAGGAAAACATGGTTCTTCCTTTTATTATCCCTTCCTAATTTTGTTGTTTTTTTTTTTTTTTTTTGTATATTTTTGTTGTATACTTTTTTCACCCTCTGTGATTGCCATATTTGTGGTATTTTATATCTCAAGCCCAATAAGTTAATTTCAGAAGGTTGTTTTTGTTGAAGCGTGTTGTCATAGCTGCAAGAGTGCGCATCTTGGTCCTTATTTTTCTCGCTTAGCACATTTTAAAAGGTTTCTAAATGATGTGTTCCTCGTGAAGAGTTTCACATACCGCGGCTGGCGTATAAATTAAAATGTACCTACAATAATTTGATGATGCCACCGCAAACAATAACATCACATCAGGTAAAAGCAAAGATCATACCTTTTCGCTGCGAACACATTAATACACTTGGCGGTTTCGACTTTTCGGTGTTTTAAATTTTTATTCTACTTAATTACGTAACCCTTAAATGTGCTGCTTCCGGAAAGAACCTTTTTTCCGCAAATGCTCTGAAGTCGTCAAAGCAAAAAAATTGAATGAAGGTACTTAAGGGCGCCAATTGGAGTTGGGTGTTGAGTGTGGGATGACGGTCGACCTTATGGTGTGTCGATGGGGATAAGGTAGATTTTGTTTTTCTTTTTCAAATTTTTTTCATAAAGATGCAAATTCCCATTTGCTTTCTTTTTACTTTTTTGTTTCGAAGCGTGTGTTGTGTCGGTATGCGTAGGACCTACCTAATATATTTTGTTTTTGATGATTCATTTTTTTTTTTTTTTTTTGTGAAAATTGTAATGTTTATCTTTAATTAGGCCTCAATATCGATGGAAAGACATTTGTTTGGCGATACAAAGTAATTTGACTAATTTGGGATTATAAATTGTGGAATATTTTTTTATGCTTGAATAAAAAAGAATAATACAAAATATAATAATATTAAATTGCGAAGGGTGCAGTTGCCTGGTTACTGTTATAGAAGAAAGAAAAATGTGACATTGTGGGAGGGAGTAACAAATTTAATAGCAATTTTTAAGCGCACTTTTATGATCTCCGTAGATAGATAGTTAAAGAAGACTAAATTAAGGTGGGTGGGTTGTAACTGTAATTGGGTCTGATAACTTAATCAACCAAATTGAAAGAAATATTCAACTTTGTATAATGAACTCTGGAAAGAACAATTATTTTTTTAATTGTAATTTCAACAAACAAATATAAGAGTATGGGCAGCATGTATGAACCACTCATAGAATATGGACCAACAAACTTTTTTCGCTAAGTACCTACAAATAAAGTCCTGGTGAAATGAACCTGGATTGCACGAAATTGCTCCAAAAATAAAATTTAAGTTAATTAAAATAAATTTTTTTTATTTAAAAACTAAAAATTACGAAAAAATCGTTTAAATTTTTATTACAACTGCTAAAACTACTTTTTACACTGACTCAAGCCAAAATCATATTATTTGGAATTTTTTTTTTGCATAAATATTAGTTTCGTAAGCAAATAGTTCCAAAATCGTTAAAGCGGTTTTTAAATAAATCGATGTTTGCTTTTAACTTTGATACAAAAGTTTTTTTTTACAAATTTAAAGTACCTATACTAATCAAAGTGCTTAATAGTTTGCAGTTAATGTACAAAAAGAAAAAAAAATGCTCAAGCCATTTTCCAAATATTGAATTTAAAAATAGTTTAAAAAAATATAAAAACTAAAAGTAAGCACTTTTGCTATATTTTTGTTCTGAAACTAGTTAAAACTTTTGACACCATGTCAAGTAGGCAACGATTAAGTGAAGACTGAAAAGAATTTTATTGAATATAATAATGATATATAATATAATAATACACAACTGTGTACCTACATGTTATATAAGAGTGAATTCAGGGGTGTCCAGCCTATGTGACAATTTCTAAAAAAAATTTGTTAGTTGAAATCGATTTATCCGTTCAGCTTAAGAAAAAAATATCGGTTATATGGTAGCGGGAGGTACCGTTAATAGATTTGCCAACAATTTTTTTTCGGAAGTTAACAAAAGAAAATTAGATAAAAACCATCTCTATTTTTGTTGAGGAAAATCGTTAGAGCAGTTTATTGAGAAAATTAAGATTCTTTATGGCAGGTAACGATGTTTTTTGAGCTAAACAAAAATTAATTTCTTAAATGTTTGAACAACAATTTCTTGCCAAGTGGCGTGAAAAATTATTTTCAGTCAGTCAGAGTAAATCCAGAGTAGGTATAAACCAAAAAATAAACACTGTGTTACCTCTTAGAGTTAACTCTGAAGTTAGAGATTTCAAACTAACTGAATTTTTTTTTTTTTTTTGACTTTCTAAGTTAGCTACTCTCCGGATCCTAACCAAATTGGATATTTAAGAAGGATAGATAGCGGAATGCTTATGGCATAGGTATACTTAATTTTGTATATTTATATTTTTTTAAATAATTAATTTAAATTAAATTCAATATTTTAAAAAACCGTTGATGAATAATTTAAAAACTGTTATTTTGAGTGAAATTGGCACCTGCGGGTGCCATGGAAATTTTTTGAAAAAATATTTAAAAAACGTTTAAAAAAATTAAGCCCGAGTTATATATAGCACTTATAGGGTTTTCCAATCAGAGGTTTTATTTTGAATAGCCCACTATTTGGGCAACTGTCACTATATTGAAGCTGTTACTTTTTGGGAAAAACTACGCCGTTACTAAAAAATGGAACGATACAATTTATCATTCACAAATTCACCACAAAAATGGTAAACATTTTGCATTCACAGTTCGTTAAACTATAAAACTTTTGGGTCGTCATAAAGCACCTTCTCGGTCGGCAAAAGTGAAACTGGTAAAACAATTTGAGAAGCTGGGACAGGTTAGTGATGTAAAGAATCGAAACTGTGTGTGTCGCTCTGTAGCCTGTAATGTTGACGAAAACCCAGGTTTGTCGATTCCTCGTCGTTTTATGGAATTATAGGCATTCAAACGACATTACACTGTATTTTGGAAGATATTGATGTGAACGACGCACTTTTTTTTCAACAAGACGGGCGTAACTACGTGCCACACAAACAACGAAGCAATCGCAATTTTGCAAGAAAAGTTTATTTCTCGAAGAGGTGACTGGCCACCGAGATCTTTGGATTTAAAGTCTTTAAACTAGTTTCTTTCGACCACGTAAAAGATAAGGTCTATGCCAATCCTCCACAATCAATTCAAGACCTTATGAATTCATAAAGTTATAGAGGACATACAACAGCAAATTTGCGAATTGGTCATGAAAAAGTTCATGAAAACGATATTTTTCTGCAACTGTAGCCGGGCGGGCATTTGGCTGATACCGTTTCGCATGTTAATGGCACACCTTTCTCCTTATAATGAAATTAAACATCCTTTAAAAATCCATTTTGCCATTTGTTGCGTGGCAAAAGGAGGGGGGGAATTCGGGGTAGAAAAATGAAAAGAGATAGAAGTATGGAAGAAGGGGCAGTAGAGGACTGAGAATGAAAAGGTGCAGGAATGTCCTGTTCAGGGACTTGGCGGGATGGATTCTTGTCCCTGAACATAGACCTCACCAGCAACAACCACATATAGCAGGCCGTTAGAAAAATAAATTTCCAAAAAATAGACATCGGACGGACTTTGAAATTTCGACGCAACTGATGGAATCGCAACTTGGCCTCTTCCCTTCCAACCTATAAATCTATCGGCCTTTAGCAGATTTCCCCAAAAATAACGAACACTTTTACCTGGTCACACCATTCTCACCACCTTGGTTCACTTACCCTTCACACCCCTAAACGCTGCACTTTAAGTATTCATAATAAACGACAAAAGAAACATGAAAGTATTACTTTTACAAAAATAAGACATAATTTTTATTTCTTAGTTATTTATGAACTATTTCTTTATCAGGATATTTAACAAAACAAGAAAACTAAATGAAAAAAAAGTCATACATCGACAAATATTTAAAAAGAAACTAAATTAGTTAATACTCAGAGTTCCCGGTATACTAACGAAACTTAAAAGAAAAGTTAGAACCCTTTTTGGTATCTAAGTTAATTCAACAAAATTAGGATTGACTCCCCTGGGCCTACCTATCAGAGCTCATATAGGTAACTTATTGAGCTTCAAAAAAAAAAAAACGTCTCTATAAAAAAACGTATAATATCAAAATGAAACCTCTAATTCAAAAAACCCTTTAGTATAAATTTGTTTGACGCAGTTATGTTCCAATTATGTAGTCGAATATTTAACAACATGTCTTAAACCAAATTTTAAATCAAAATTATGATTTTTGTTGCTTTGGTGTCAAAAAATTTCTTTTATTATTAGTCCAGTAAAATTGTCGAGTGATTGTATAGGGTGTTTCTGATGATTTTTTGCAGACTTGTTTATGATGTTAGCCTAATGAATAATCAAAGTTTGTGACCTCGAACGCATTTTTTTCAAAAATAGGAAAAAATGCGAAAATTTCGGATTTTTTCACATTTTGGCGATTGTAACCTTAAAGGACTAGTTTTTGGCAGTACCTTTTCCGGACGTTTTTTAAGTAAATTAAATTTGCTACAATATGAGACTATAATTGTCTCTGTAGACCCAATAGTTTTAGAGATACAGCTTTTCAAAGTTTTATTTGTTTTTTCGAGCTTTTCTATTTTCTATGCAGACTTATTTAAGATTTTGGCCCAATGAATAATTCAAGTTTCTGACCTCGAGCGCCGAAGGCAACTATGTCAAAATCGAAAAAACCGTATTATGGATTATAACTCTAAAGGACTAATAAGTACCTTTTGAAATAGACTACATTGGCTACACTCAGAAAAAAAAACTCAGCTCCAAAGGTAATATACTGCTTGTCATAAATATTGTAAGTTTCGGAAGAAAAATGAAGTTTGACTGAGTCATTTTTCAAACAAATTTTGTAGGCAAACTTTAACACATCATATTTAAAAAAAAATGTAGGACACTACCCACGGCAAGTATTTAAAAAATGGCTTATTTTATCAAGTATTCAAAATATTAATATTGGAATGCTTGATGAAAAATGTAAATAAAACACTTGTTTTTGTAATTTTTGTCCCTTGCAATGCTTGTATCTCGGAAACGGTTGTATTTGAAAAAAAGTGGTCATAACAAAAATTCTACAAAATTCGATGGGCTTTTGTTTATTTAAAAAAAAATTCACTACGACGCACTATTTCCGTGGTATACCTAAGCGTAAAGGGCCAACCACAATAGTCGTAAGCAAACGAAAGCTAATGTCATAGTTCTACGTCAAGTTTCCTTAAGTGCCGCCATTACCTTCAGTCGACCATAATGGTCGCACGCACACGCAAGCCAATTTCACATGTATTTGGCTGGCTGTCAGATTTACGTACGTAAACGCTCTGGAGCGCTCTTTACGTACGGAGGCAAAAGTGAACGAAAACTTGCCGAAACTGAGCAATCCGACATTATGTGCGCACTATACAAATTCCTTGTTCTCGCTAATTTCGTACGGCACCGTACGTACTAATTCTACTATTATGGTTCTGCCTTAAGTTCCCAAAAGCCCCTTTTTAGGGGCTTTATACTCCTCGTCCTCCTCCGGATAACTTCCCAGGGATCAGGACTTTTAGTATGCTAACTACTTGAGTAGCTTGAACAATATTTTAAGGGAATGGCTTACTGGAGTCCTAAATCAATAAGGTATAATACGTTCCTATTTAAAAAAATTTAAATTTGACTTGCTCGAAAACGTTTAAATGTTGGTAACATGATTATGGAAGCAGGAAGTGGCAAATGTTGAACTATTTTGAAAACTTGATAAAATGGGCCAATTGTTTATATAACTTGCCGTGGGTAGTGTCGTTCATTTTTTTTAAATATGATGTGTTAAAGTTTGCCTACAAAATTTGTTTGAAAAATGACTCAGTGAAACTTCAATTTTCTTGCGAAACTTACAATATTTATTTTAGATTTCGAAATTGCATTCAATAGCATGGTTATTAAGGATTACGTAGAAAAAAAACTATGAAAATTATCAATATTTGTGACCACAGCATATAAAAATGTGGCCCTGGGTATCGATTTTCATAATTTTTCTAAATATTGCTATTATTACGTAACCAAGCGAGATAATTTTTTTTTTCTTACAATTTGCAGTACGGGTATAACCTACACTATCACCCGGTACCCGCTTGACGTTGAGTTGCGGGACACCATGTATGTATAGGTATTAATACTAACACTTCCTCTTATTTTAAATAATTAGCAAACAATTACAGGAAGTGCAAATCCAAGTACTTAGATACATTAACATAACCAATGAATTGTTACACTCAATCCCAAATATTATAATCCTAAATGATACACTAATTACGTTGATTGCCATCAAGATTTCATTGAAAGAAATAAAAATAATAACAACACCTTTGCATTTTTAAATCCCACAGCTACCATCGTCTTAACTCTGAAGAGTCTGTATACTATATACAAAACCTACAAAAAACAATTATCAAAAAGTAGAAAGCTTAAGATATACAAATCTGCTCTTTTAGAATCTTGGAGGAAGAACTCAAATAATTTGACTTATTAGCAATGCTGCGGATTCCGGCATCTGGATCGAAAGGAACTTTTAAGAAGGAGCATTCATCTTTTTTTAAGAAGTCGTCGTTGAAATGCAGATTTAAATGTGAATTGAAATAATATCAACATCCATATATAAACGAAGAGCACAACCAAAAGCCAAACAAAAACATCCTTCAGAATTCATGGCTTACGTTTACTTGAAACTTTTGAAGGACTTTGTATTCATTTTCTAATTGCCTTATAAGTTTTCTGTTTTCTTTCAATTGAAAACAATTTTATTTTAATTTTTTTTTCACTTACCTAAGCCAGTGGCGTTTTGTGATGCTGGTATGGCAACAAATGGCATCGTATTGATCTGCAATCCAAACAATTAAAATTATATAAAAAGCTGTGGAGGTGTCATTAAAGAATTCCGACATTATGGCCTCCATTCCTGTAAAAAAAAATATATTTTTTTTTTAATTAATATTGTTTTTGGATGAATACCTACTTGAAAAATGTATTTAACTCTAAGAAGAAAGATACTATTTTATAAAGACGCAGCGCATCATAAACGTAAGTAAGTATATGGATAACAATCTTAATCTGGGCAATTATGCCATGAAAACAGCTTATGAGAGGGAAAACTTATCTAATTAGTTCTAATGAATTAAATTAAGTAGGATTTGTACACTTGCATCTTGAGAAATTATCTAAATGAAGTTTCTTCCATATCGAATTTTAATATATACCTACTTGTAAATGTTTTGAAAACAAAAAAATTAAATCACTACAAAATATAATCATACATACATAAAGAATATTTCAGGATTTTTATTTCTTCTTATTTATTTATTTTTTACTTATTTTTTTGGTTTTGTCTAAGACAGTGTAAATGAACATAAATTGAGTTTGCACACGCAGAGAGAAGATTAAAATTTTGTAATCATTAATCATGAAGGGAGGTAAAAATGTTAAATTGTCAGGGAACAGTATAAGTTACTACACTTTGAATACGATTTACGATTGGTTGAATTTGTAGAGAGAATTCTATGTTGTTTTTTATTCGTCCAAAATATGATTAGGTTTAAATTAAAAATTAAGTGCTTTTAAAAATAGCAGCAATCTATGTTTTCCTCAAATAAACTGACAGTGGAAGGGCGAACTGGATAAGGCTATGGAGCTTCAATACATGTGTATTCTGAGAAACAATACATGCGTTCTTTTCATTGAATGTTTGAACAACCACAACAACTCAAAGATGCTACCACCAATTTTTAAACGAATTTTATTTATTTATTTTTACGAATTTTATTATTCGTTTTTATTTTTGGCTGGAGATATAGCTATTTCAAGGAGTGCCAATTGCTATCATCAGTCTCCTTATTAATGGTGCCGAGGTTAAATCCAATTTTATTATGAAAACTTTTTCACATGCACATCATGAGATGTGTGTTCAGTCTTCGAAGTAGTATGCATTACGCATTCCACCGCTTATGACCACTGACGACACAGGTCGAGATGTTATGTTTGTTTGTTTTTTCAAACGCATTTGGAGCTTCAACCTTTTTCTAAGCGCCTTTAAGTATGCTGTTTTGTTCTGCTCGGCACCATTAATCTTTGAAATAGCTATATCTCCAGCCAAAAACAAAAACGAATAATAAAATTCGTAAAAACCAATAAATAAAATTCGTTTAAATATTGGTGGTAGCACCTTTAAGTTGTTGTTGTTGTTGTTGTTCAAACATTCAATGTAAATTTGACGGAATAAAGAATGGTCAAGTAATAAAACTGACATTCTAGTACGAATAGTACAATATAACAACAATAATACATACGCTCATCAAAACTGAACAGAAACATTTATTTTTATAAATAAAATGTTTCCAATTACATTGGAAATTATTGAACTTCCAAAAAGAAAGCCTTAATCAATCAATCAATCGAAGTTAAGGTCGAAGTCCCAATTTATATTTATGCGTGATATGACTCCTCTCCTCCATTGGTCGAATCTCCTTCATTGGTCGAATCTACTTTCGAACTCGTACAGTTGAAAGATGTACTCAAGGATCTCAACATTACAAAAATCCGCTGGTTCGGATAGTATTTCCCCCATCCATCTGTCCTATTCTGCTGGTATCTTTCCAAGTGGATGGAAAACGGCGATTTTTCTTCCCTCAATAAATTATCGATTGATTGCACTTACGTGACTATTTTCCGGCCATAGGGTCAATTCCCGATCTGTGAAAATGTGAAATGATAAATTTTATCACGCCTTAAGCGACCTTTACACGGTCATTTGTTTGACAAAAAATCAAAACCCTTTTTATTTTGCCTGATGACTTATTATATGTGTAAGGTAGGGGGGGCAAATAAAGTGCCCAATAAGGCCCAAATCGTAGAAAACACAGAAACCAACAAATAACTGGACTTTTTTTGATTTGTATATGTGAACGCTCTCTATAGATACTCACACAAAGCAAAAATAGCCAGCTGCGCGATTCATGACAAGCTCTGCCGTTGAAAGAATTTCGTTGAATGGTGAATACGACCCGATTTATTAAAAGACGCGTGTAATTTATGCTATTTTAGGAAAATTCAATGAAGTAAGTATATTTTTATTATTTTTCCAATAAATTTTTACCAGGAATAAGTTTTTTTTTGTTTAAAACGATAGATACTGTGTCGAAGAGGCTATTTTTTGTATTTTTATTATGATGTAATTTTTTTAAAAAGTGTTTTTTTCAAAAAGTGAGAAATTAAGAAAAACTAAAAGTATTTTTTTCCAAGAAAAAACACTTTTTTTTGGTTTTTATTTTTTATTACATACCATCCGATTTTAATCAAATATTAAAAAAAAACGAGTTAAATTTTTACTTATTTTAGTTTTACTTTTAATTTTTTTTGAATTTCTCAAAAACTAAGATACATTTTGGCATTCGGTTTTCTGTTTTTGACTAAAAATTAATAAGAGCATTGAATTTTGAAAATAAAAATAATAGTTAATTACATAAGATTTTCAAAAAAATTAATTTAAACATTTTTTTTTTAGTTTTTTTTTTTCAAAATTTTGAGTTTGAAAATTAATTTTTTTAAAACTGTTCACTTAAACAACTTAATTTAAAAATTAAATAAAAGAGTAGTTTTCTGGCTTTCCAAAAAAATATAACAAGGCTTTGTGTCATTCACCGTTGTTTTAGAAAATTGCCCCTCCCGCCTAAACGGAGGGAAATAGACCCCCCTCCCATACGATTTTTTTCTTGTCTTAACCCCACCTACACGCTCAAGCTTTTTGATGCATCTTATGCCAATCACCCTGTATAATTATTAATTGTAACAATTCAACAATTTCCACAAAACGCAAACTCGACCTAATGCCGGTCACCATTGATATGGAATGAATTAAATCGTTTAACCACCAATTTCACTCAGTCGAGCTGCTTATGCAGTCCTACCCCTATTCTACCTATACTAACAGAATGATCGGGATTTCATCACTCTCTATCTCTACAGTAGACTACTCATATTTGATAGGTTAAACTTATTATAATCTACAATCGTAACCTCATATATGCTAACAGTAGGTTAACACTTATGTCTAATTTTATCAAAATCATTAGAGCCGTTTTCGAGAAAAACGAGAAAAACCGTTATATGACAGGTACCGTTAGTTTTAGGCCTAGATCAGAATTCAGAAAACTCCCCTGACTGTCACCCTGAAAATCCTATATACCGAGTTTAAAGAATATCGTTCCAACCGTTTAGGCTGCAGGTGCGAATGACAGACAGACAAAACTGACAAACTGCAAATAGACTGACAAACTGACAAACAGACACACAGACAGAATTGCCAGACCCACTTTTTACGACTTCGCTGTCATCGTAATGTCATGTTTGATTGTTATCTCAAAACTTTTTTTTTGCACGAATTCATAACTTGCCTTATATTACCCATAATCGCAAGTAGAAATCATATATGTTTGCGACTGATGTCAGAGTAACAGAATAGACACTTAGTAGAGGCAAGACCCTCCGAATGTGTTGTTCACAAATTTCTTTAGATGGCCAGGCGGTGATTATTCACCATTAAAGTACTATGGAATTGTATATACATACCATGCTTTCGGTCTTAAAATGTTGGTTGGGGAAGAAAACTTATTTAAAACCGAAATTATTCTAGATTTATAAATCAAGGAATTAAAAATGACTTAATATTTTTAAGTCTGGCAAGCCCGTATTTTGTTTTGTCTGTTGGTCCGATTGCTACCAAACTGCGGCCTTAAAAGATAGATATAGATAGATTGCCCAATTTCATCGACGTTAAAGAAATTAAAATTATAGATAAATCGAGGGGTTTGTACCGAATGAAATCACATGACCACTTATACTTGCAATCATTTGAAATCACGTTTAAATCAGGTGCAATCACTATTTCAAGTGAAAAAAAAAAGTTTTAAAAAAATGGTGGTTATCGATTTCAAATGATTTCTTGCAATCAGAATGAAATTTTAAATCAATTTAATCAATTTTAATACTGCTTAAATAAGTAACCACTAAACTAGCTAGTGACAAACCCCTCGAGATAAATATAAAACAAATTATGGGAAGAATTGAGAGAAAAGTTACGGCAGCTTCGCACGAAAGCCGCAAGCAAACATCTGAAACCCATGATGCCGATTAGTAGGGTGAAGAAGAAAAGGTTTTCAATAAAAAATGCATTTTTAAGATGTAAAAGTAGGTACTGTTAATATATCATCAGGCCTTTTTTATTCAAAAAATACAAAAATAAATATTTTTACAGTTAATACACAGAACAATATACTGTGATATGTAAAAGTAGTTTATCTTTTCGAGAGTCTACTGTATCATTTCAAGATAGGTACAGGATGTTTTATTAGGTAAAGCGATTTTTATTTTTTAAACGGCTCCTCAAGCGAAACATTTTCAAAACATTTTGTATCATTTAAGCACCATTATGAGGACAATCTTCATGAGTATTTTTATTTTTACATTTTTCGATTGACTTGGGCAAGCAAAGAACTCAATAAAAAAAAAAGAAGATGCAATTCAACACTCTGTTGCTTAAAAAGACCTGGATCTGGGTAAAGCTAAACATTGCGTTGAACTGTTTGTTTGCATGTTTACCCGAGACTCCATAGCTCGCAGTAAATAAGATAAAACCCAGGATTTTTCAGTGGCTGTATAAATTAATAGTGTGCAAAGTAAGTTGATAAAGATGACTGTCAGTACACATAAACATCTCTCCAACATTCAACAACCGGATAGAAGAAGACATCCATTGGGGGTGAGTTTGTGATGAGTTGGGCGTTGGGGAATCAACTCCCACTACACCCTGTGCATTTGACTGGGCTATGGAAACTTTCAAAGAATATTGCCGGTGAAAATTATAATTTAAAGTCGGTAATTTGTTATTCAAGTTGGATGGGTCCTGCTGCTGCTGCTGCTGCCGCTTGCTTCTTTCTGTAGATATTAAAGTATAGAAAAGGAGGGGTAGTGGTTACCACGGTGGGCGGCTTTTGATGAGAACAAAGACAACAAAGTATGAATAGAGCCCATTGGCATTCATCCGAGGTGAAAGAATGAGGGTGCCAGAAAAGATCAAAAGCGTGCACTCAATTTAACTTTGTGCTCACTTTTGCTTTTTTACCCAAGTGGATTTGCCGCACCGCAAAGTTCTCTCTTGCATTTTGCCATATTAACTTGTTGTTATGTAAAAGCTGAAATAAGTACAAATGCTTCTTCTTTCATTTGGTTTTGTTAAGATGATCTGTGATTTAAAAGGCAGTGAGGTTTTTGTTATATTTTGAATAGATTGTGTTGGAGAAACGAGAAGAAGAAAGTGTATGTCTTTCGGTTCGGTTGATCCAAACAGATGAATTAAATGCTTGAAGAGGATATTTACAAGACTAGACATTTATATAGCTTTCAAAGTACTTGACCATTATGGGGCAATTGAATTGTGAGCGACAATATTTTTGTAAACAGAAGTTGTTGTCACATTGTTCATTGATGAGATTATTTAGGGTCTGTAAATTTATTAGGAAGAACATTTTTACTTGAAGTATTTGCAATGGTAAGAGAGTGAGGTACATATATGCACTTTATAAAATAAAAAATTAAACTTCAGGCTTTTGTTTAAATTGACAAAGTATTACTAGATGTTTCTACCAGGATTGTAAAAGCTTAATTCTTTTACAAACTAGCTAGGTGAACGAAACCACATGGACTTAATTTTGAGGCAATCACAAAACCAAGATAATACATAGTATACCACTTTTTACTGGAAATGATAATTGAGTGCAATCATTTGTGAATTTATGAATATTTTTTTTTTTAATTAAAAAGTCTTTGTTGGGAAACAATTAGTATTGATGTATTTCGTTTTATAATTCATTTATTTATTTATTGAATTCAATACATCATTTTCTTAGTATTAATGTAATCTTAAGTATTTATATTATTTTATTACGTTTAGAGTTTTTGTACTAAAAACGCGATCAAGCACCACAACTTGTTTGAACCATCACTTCTGATTCTATTCTAAGATTTTAGAGAGTGTCTATTTAAAATTTGTATTTGTATGTAGTGTGTATATACACTGTGCAAAACATATAATAGCCAAGTTATATTTTTGTGTGAGGGTAGTCACTACCGTATACAAACATTTTGAACGACTGAACCAATTTCATTTATATTTGGTACGGCACATAAGTTAAATATGCAGCACAAGATGCCATTTAAAGTTTTTAGCTTAACAACATAAAACGAAAAATATGATGATACATAATTTCATGGATCAACATTTTTGTAGTCCTATAGTTTGCAACAAGAGCAAGTCCATGCGACCCAGTCATTCATTTGATTTTTTTTTTTCTGTGGATTATGCTTAGTGGGAAAACCACAAAAAATAAAGCAAAAAGTACTAAATACTAATGAAAAAGTTCAATGTTGTCTAAAAACAGACTTTGTAACAATTTAACACTTTTGTCTCGAAATTTGTTGATGGTGCGGTGAAAAGTATGAAACATTTGTGAAACTTTTAAGAAAACCGAGCAAAAGAAAAGACAATTGTTTCTTGTGTGAAAGTATGGTCAAGATTAAAAAAGCTTTATTAATGCAAATATGCACATTAAGTAGATAAGTTTAATATAAGTAAAGTTAAGGATCTGTATGTTGACACACAGCACATTTTAATTTTCAACACTTCCACTTGTGTCATACATTATTTCGTTAAGATTTCAAAATATTTCAAACAAAAAAGTATAGGTGCTTACAAAAAAAAAATAAATTCAATATATAAATTCAATATATATTTTTTTTTTTTAAATTACTTTTGAAAACAGGTTAATGAATGCAAATTTAAAGATAATTTTAAATTATTAAATTTCTCTCTAGGCAAAGATTTAGTAAATAAATCAGCAACTTGTTGTTCACTTGGAACATACTCTATTTTGAACATATCATCTTCATAGTTTTCTCTTATAAAATGGTATCGCACATCTATGTGTTTAGAGCGTTTATGAAACTCAGGATTTTTAATTAATTTAATTGCGCTCTGATTATCTAGATATAACGTTGAACAGGTTCTTGTAGCATTGGTCAGCTCACAAAAGAGTTTCTGCAACCATATCAAGTCTTTAACAGCCTCTGATGCAGCTACATACTCTGACTCAGTAATAGACAATGATACACATTTTTGTCTTTGTGATTGCCAAGAAACCGCTCCCCCACACAGCAATATAACCGCACCGCTTGTCGACCTTCTTGTCTCAACGTCACCCGCATAATCAGCATCGCTGAAACAATATAAATACATTTTATTGGTCAAATTGTAAACAATACCGTGATCAATGGTTCCTTTGATATATTTAAATATACGCTTCACTTCGCATATATTGGCCTCATCTGGATTTTCCAAATGCCTGCTCACTGAACTGATGGCAAAAGAGATGTCAGGTCTAGTTCCAACAGCCAAATACATAAGTAAAATTTCCAACCCAAGAAAATAGTTCGCGTCACTGTGTGTTACTTCAAATTCTTTCTGTAGACATTTTAGTAAATCATCTACATCTTCTTTGCTTGACGCAGCTACCAAACCATCATCGATGTAGATCGCAAGCAAAACCTTTTTATCTTTAGAACTGCTAATAAAAACACAAGGATCATAAAGACTGACTTTAAAATCAAATCGTTGAAGGAAAACAGAGAACTTCTTGTTCCAGCACCTGGAAGACTGTTTTAATCCATAAAGACTTTTCTGCAACTTACAGGCTCTTCCGCTCCCATCATCATATCCTTCGGGTTGTCGCATAAAAATTTCCTCAGATAGGTCGCCATTTAAAAAAGCGGTTTTTATGTAAAATTGAAATAATTTAAGATTTTCAGCTGCAGCTATAGCCAAAATTTTCGGATTGATGCGAACTTGACGACAGGGCTGAATGTTTCAGAATAATCCAGACCATATTCTTGACTGTAGCCTTTGATAACTAGATGGGCCTTATAACGGCTAACTCGTCCATCAGTAGACAATTTTACTTTATAAACCCATCGATTACCGATTATCTTTCTTCCTTTGGGTAAGTTGACCAGCTGCCAAGTGTTATTCATGAGTAAACTTGCGATTTCCTCATCCATGGCACATTTCCATTCATCTGCTAGTGAAGAATCCATTGCTTTTTGATAATTTGGAGGTTCAATAAGTTCGGCAACAAAAGCAAAGCCTTCAGACATAACAAAGTTTGACTGTTTTCTATTACGAAGTTTTGATCTGTAATCTTCTTGTAACGAATTTCTTTGTGTGATTCTCCTGGAATTTATCAAGACTTGTAGTTTTTTGGCTATTACGCATTCTTATTTCACTCTCTAAATCACCACCACGAGCACCATCTTCCTCAACAACTTCATCCGCACCAGTATTTTGTCCACCATTTTCAGCATCAACAAAACATTCGCCTACATCACCTTCTGCGTCGCTTTCATCTGCACTAGCACCTTCTACACCAGTTCCACTTTCACCAACTTGGCCCACCTTAGTGAAAATAGCTTCCCTTTCATCATCAAACGTCTCGTCTTCAAACATCTTTACGTAAACAAAATCGGTTTCTGCTTCTTTTAGGTTTGACTGGCTAGTAAAAGATTCATTGAAAAGAACATCTCGCGAAATTTCTACTTTTTTTGTGTCATCCAAAAGAATTCGATGGCCTTTTGTATTAGTAGCGTAGCCTACCCAAATCCCTTGTCTACTAGCTTTATTATGCCATTTTTTTTGTTTTTTGACATGCATAAACACCTCACAACCAAATTGTTTATAATCAAAGAAATAACACTCTTTGTTGAACCAAAGCTCAAAGGGAGACTTTCCAGCTACTGGACTTGAACAAGTTCTATTCAAAACAAAAACAGCAGTATTTATTGCTTCAGCCCAAAATTTCGCTGAGACTTTTACCACACAACATAGACCTCGCTGCTTCGACAATCGTCCGCATGTCTCGTTCGGCTCGCCCGTTGTGTTGCGGAGTATATGGAACGGTTCTCTGATGGCATATAGCTTGAGCTCTAAGAACTGATTCTACATCTTTATTAATGAACTCTAAGCCATTATCGGTACGCAAGACTTGACAGAGCAACCTGTATCGATTTTCACTTGATCTAAATATAACTTTATCAATGCAGTAACCTCAGTTTTGGGTTTGATGAAATAAACATGACGAAAACTAGAGCAATCATCTTTCATCAAAAGAAAATATCTAGACCCCCCGTATGAAGTTTCATGCATGGGACCGCAAAGGTCACAATGAATTAGCTCACCTGGTAAAGATGCTCTTTTCAGACTCCTGGCAAACGGCAGTCTATGGCTTTTTCCCATTGCACAAGCAGAACAAAAGAATGAGTTTCCTGAGTAAGAAATGTTGTTTGATTTTAGAACTTCTTTCACATAATTTACATTCTGGTGACAGAGTCGCTCATGCCACGATTGCAGATCATTACCATCTCTTCGGCTATATTTTACCGCACTGTTAGCCTGAGATTCATCCACCATCATCACTTTAAATAACAATTTAAACATTTTATTTTTGCGCAAGCCCACAGCAACAACATCATCATTTTTAAGCAACTCGCATTCAACTTTAGTGGATCTCATTTTAAGACCTTTATCAAGCGCACAACTTGCAGAAAACAAATTTAACTTTATTTCGGGAACGTACAAAACATTAGATATGTGCTTCTCTATCCAATCCACCTTGTTATACGCCAGAATATTGATGTCACCGGTACCGTACGCATGTATTATTTCACCGTTTCCAACGCGAATATTAACAGGTTTGTCAAATTTCTTGAAAGAAACGAACCACTCTTTTCTGGATGTCATGTGGTCACTTGCTCCCGAGTCAAGAAACCAGCTATCCTTTTCTGTCATTTGGGCAAATACTTTTTGAGATATGAAAGCTTCAACTCTTTTGACGTCACTTCCAATGTTGTGTTTCTCTCTCTGCCTTAAGGGACAATCTGCTTTCCAATGACCCGTTTTCTTGCAGATAAAACACTTTCCAAGTTTTTTGTTTTTTCCGCTATCTCGACGATGAGCTGTTTTTGATGACGTTTTACCCTTTCTTGCCATGAGAGCCTCACATTCAACTTCATTTTGCATAGTTTTTCTTGACTCCTCCATCAAAAGACGTGCAGTTAGGTTCTTCAATGCTTGGTCACTTGCTGCTGTCGACTCCCATGCACTATAGAAGTGGTTGTATGTCGCCGGTAGAGTCATTAATATTTTGGTGATGATCATAGTCTCTGAGACATTCTCACCAAGATCTTTAAGCTGTTGAACGATTTTTTGTAGTTTTGATATGTGAACCGATAGGTTTTCATCTTCACTTTTAGTAAAACTATAAAATCTCTGTTGCAACAAATGCACGGATGTCTTCGATTTTTGTTCATAAACGTTTTCGAGTTTAGTCCACATTTCAAATGCATTTTCACAGCTCATTATATGCAGCATTGGCTCCTTTCCCATTGATGTGACAATTACTTTCTGTGCTTTACTGTCAGATCTTACCCATTTACTTAGCGCCTCAGAATCCGAAGCCGCTGTTTCAGTTTTAACGACAGGTTTTTTTGACGTACCATCAACTATCTCCCAAAGATCATGTGCTTTTAACAAGACCTTTATTTGGAATTTCCAAACCAGCCATTGATCCCTACTTTGCAATTTGTCAACCCTTTGCAAATCAGTCTCCATATTTTTGATGTCCAAATAACGCAAGTTAAAAAAGAATTATAGTCCGCGTTATAATCAACTGTTAAAAAAAATTAACTACTTTAAAGTATATCTATAATTATTTTTAAACGATTAAACGCTATTAAACTTGTTAACTTCTCCGCGTGTCTGGGCCCGTAAAACTTTTAAGAAAACCGAGCAAAAGAAAAGACAATTGTTTCTTGTGTGAAAGTATGGTCAAGACTAAAAAAGCTTTATTAATGCAAATATGCACATTAAGTAGATAAGTATAATATAAGTAAAGTTAAGGATCTGTATGTTGACACACAGCACATTTTAATTTTCAACAACATTTTTTGTAGAAAATCATATATGCTACAATTCTACATTTTTTTGCACAAAGTTCATAGTTACCGAGAAATTCGCAAACAAACTGAATTTCGACCCATTTCCTCCCGCCAAAAAAATCTAGCTCCAGGCCAAATCATGGGTACTTTTGAGGATTTGCTCAAGACATAAAAACAAAGGTCTCCAGAAAAATCCAGCTTCGTCCGAATTTTTTCGAAGTAAAATTCTAGTTTTACTGGGGTATTAAGGCGAGTCTCAAAATAGATATTGCGCACCATCATATTTCAAATTTTTCAACGAAACGCTTGGGGCGACCCCCAAGGTGACTTCAGTGCTGAACGAACAATGCTTGATTACAGAATTAGATACTCAAAGAATCATTCATTTTACGTAGCAAGTGCATTCAATAACAAAATACATTTTATAAACCTTTTGGCCAAAATATCTTTTGTACAAACAATGTAACCAGTTCAATTTGAATATTCTTTATTCTTTCGTAGAGGCTCAACAATAATGTTTTATTCAGTAAAATCCTAAATGCATTATTTTCAGATTCAGATTGTATTATGTTGTTATACCACAACAGCGGAGCAGCATTGAACAACAGACGCCATCATTTCACAAAGATATCCATATCATGTTTTGGCTCTTGATTCAACCAATTGTTCTGGCAATACATTTATGAAATTAAACAAAGGTCCAAAATTCAATCATACTGTTTGAAAATATTTATTCCATCCTAATTACGTATTCGCAATGAATCTTTGTCCATATGAATGGAACCCAAATGCCCACATATGGTAATATGTAATATGACATCTATATACCTATATCTACTTATGTATATAGTTATGTATATGATATTGGAAGGGATTGGGAAAATGTGGTGTTCGGGCCAAAATCTGATATCAGACATGTGATCACGTGACATCGAAATCATCTATTGAACAATTGTATCTAGATTTTCATTGAAACAACAAGGATATCCACGAATACCGCATCCATTGCGTTCATTCCACACATAAAATCGGCTGTTTGCTGGTCTACGTACTGCGACTGGACTACAAAATCGATTTGCGCGACACGAAATTCACAATACAATGGCTTTGATTTTTTTTTAACACATAATTAATTAACCACGTATTTAAACATCAAACAGTGTATCTATAGATATAATATTCTAAAAAGACTTCACCATCGCATTTGTTTTTGATCTCATTATGTTCTATGGCAGCAGAGGTAAAACAGGAAGGTATACGTATACCTATGTATAAGGGTTGTGGCAAAGTTGAACTTAGCTGATTAAAGAATAGATACTTTTCCAAACCAAAAGCATTACCCATTAGTTTTGAGTAACCAATACCAAACATATGTGTATCTCTATGACATGAATTTCGTTTTTATCAAAAATATTATAATTTTTCCTCGAACTTAAATCCGGAAGGCAAAGGTGCAATCTGATTAGCACATATATGGCTTTAATTAAAATAAATTATTACAATAATTAAGCGTGTAAATTCGCTGATTTAATTGGCAGCAGCTAATATTTTCATTAAACTGATTATAGTTGTTGCTTTTGAAATTTTACCCAACTCATTCCAGTGTTTGATGTGGTCGACTTTCATATCAGAATAATGATTATGATTCCCACAATTTCAATGACTGATTGGGTTGACTTGTTGGGTTTGCGTATAATTCATTGACAGGCAGATAGAGAGAGAGTGGGTTTTGGTTGGGGATATGGAGTGACAATTTGCAATAAATCGCAAATTAGTATTGCAAATTGAATCAATAACTGCAATCATATTGGGAATTTAAATTACAAAAATTCCAAATTAAATTTAACGCCTGAACAACTGCATAAAATATTTTATTTTGGTTGTATTTCCATGTAAAAGTATCCTCTTTGTGAAAAGCAAGGTTGTTTAAAAACGGAATGGGTTTTTTTTTTAATTGCATTAAATTTACAAAAGAACAGAACATAATAATAGCGGAAGGATTTATATCTGTATCAATGTATATGTATGTTTAACTACTTCAAACAAGCTTTTTTAAGTTTTAAAATTTAATTCAAATACCTATGTATTATGTAATGTGTAAAAATAATGCGTAAAAGCGAATCATGTAATATTGTATGTTCAAATGATAGGATTATATATTTATTAATTTTGTAATCAATTTATCAAAAAAAAATATATTGATTATTAAAAATCCATTTCGATTACGTAGGCAAATGTTTTTAATGCCTTAATACTCAAACATAATCTAATCCTTTTAAAAATGCTATGAGCTTTTCAAAGAGGCTCCTATGAACGTTGGCAGTTTAAAACCGCAAAACTACTTAGTAAACACTTTGGGAGATCTACTCTAACATATTGAGAGCATAGAAACCAATCCAAAACCTTTGTATTTGCATAAAGTCGATCCTTCGTTAAATATTGTGTGTAAAGGTAGATGTCATATGACATAATAAATGAAAATGAATACTGAATAAAGAATCTTAATTTGTTTTGTGTAGATCATCGTTCTTACAACCAAAACACGAGACCGTAGACTCAAACTAAGTAAACCTTGAAGAGATTGATAAAATCGTAGAGAAAGATTGGTAGAAAAAAAAATAGTTTAGAAGAAAACAAAAAAGTGTAGAAGACCACATTCCGTCTGCAGAAGTTTGTTTAACCAATTTGCCATTTTGTTGCGTGGCAAAGGGAAACAAAGGAGTAGAGTGAGAGAAGTATAAGTAAACGAAGTTAGAGATGAGGCAGAAGAGAGATAGAAAAGGGTAACCATGTCTAGTTCCGGGGAATGTGACCAGCTCACTTTGCTCAGCTCAAACGGGGCGGATGGAACTTGTCCACGAATAAAACTTAGAAAATAACTTACTTAAATACTTTTACTTTACTTTTGTGGGCACTACAGTGCTTATAGAACCGGGGCCTAAGGCATTAAGCTTCTCCTGCCGATATACCAATTAGTTTGAGATCTCCTTCTACTTGATAACGCAACCGAATATCAGGTCAGCCACGGTTTCCGATTCTCTTTGTTCTGTCGTCAGACTCTACAGACTGGAGCATTGGTGTGTATTCGATTTACACGTTTCAGAAAAATAAGCCGTTGAATAAGAAGTTTCTGAACTTGACAAATGTAGTGTTCTTTATCAATACGAGCAGAACCATAAATCGTACGTAGAACTTTTATTCCGAATACATAAAGAAACCTCTCATTCAATTGGGAACGGATCAATGCTTCTATACTCTATAGCTCTATAGTCTTTATTATATCGATCCTAAATATTTTTTCTCCATTAATACATTACCACTCTAATGGAAACTGATGATCGTCTTCCGACCATATCTTAAAGATAAACTGATGTATACTCAGTACTAGGTACCCAGGGGTGGAATCGGCTAAGGTTATTATAATTAACAGTCAGAATCTTCACTTTCAATTTGCTTAATGTGATCATCACAGTGATAGCTAAAATTCGATCACAAAAAAATTGTCATCTTCACGAAGTTGACGTTTCAATTTTATTTTTGTGGCAATGTGAATAGAGTTACCACATGCATACAAAATATAATATAATTTTTGAAATTTTGAAAAAAATAAATATACAGATGTCTCATGACCATACAAAAATATGCCCCTAGTTTTTTTTCCCATTGGGTGTTCATGCTGCAATATTTTCAAGCATGAGCACGAAATGGAAAAAAAATAGGCACAATTTTTTGTATGAGACATCTGTATATTTATTATCGGTGGTAGAAGCCAGGGGTGGAATCGCGTAAGATGATAGATGATTGTCACATTTTTGATCATCACTTGTGATAAAATTGATTTTTCCTTCTGCGTAAGGAGATCACATCTACCAATTCAACTCAATTCAACTTTGTTCAATTTGTCAGTGACATATGTGAAAAACATTGTTGCCGTATAGTCATATTTTCAAGTAAATTCATTGAAATTATTAATTTTTTAGTGAATAAATGCAATAATTCTAAATTTTACCATTTATTTTCCATTGTTGTATACTCATATGGTAAAAGAAATATTGTTTTTGATAATTTGGTGACTAAAATTGAAAAAAAGTTGAAAATTTTATAATGTTTTGTATGCGTGTGGTAACTCTAGTCACATTGCCACCAAAATGAAAATGAAACGTCAATTTCAGGAGAAGGTGACTATCACAATATTTTAGTGATTGGTTTTTAGCTATCACTGTGATGATCACCTTACGCAGACAGAAAGTGCAGATTTTGACTATCACTTATCACAAATCACCTTAGCCGATTCCACCCCAGTATTTTTTTTTTAACAAACCTATCTAAACAAAACTATGGTATTAAAACGGAGAACACTTCCATTAACAGGAATAAATGCACGGACTTTAAATTTTTAGAAATATGAATTAAATTGAGAGAGTTGAAATTCGACCCTTGAGTTGTTTATATTTTCCATTCTTTGATATCCACATTTTAATTAACAAATGTTGAAACCGGACTTATAATAAGTACTACCATTGAGTTTATACACATAGATCATCATAAATCATGTGTAAGTTTCAAATACTGCTCGTATGATGTCGTTACTATAGACTTGTTTTTGTTTTACTCTTGTAGCAATTATTCTTGAGTTATAAGGCATGAAAAACAAATACAAATGTATGCCGAAGAATTTTGTTCGTTTCGATTTGAGTGATTTTCGTTACAGGGAATTAGGGCAATAATAATTACTCGATATGCTCATTTATCGACATCTACTTCGGTGAGTTTGAAACGATCTTTATTCGTCTATGTGTATAAGCTCAATTGTACTACCTATCAATGGTAAATGTATCTTAGATATCATCTACAATTAGAACTCACAAATCATAACAAAAGACAAAATCATCACCAAACAGCGTCTTGAATTTTAAGTACATCCGTTTTGCAAGTAGGCAAGCATAGTGCGAATTTGGAAGCAGTAATTATAGTAATCCTTTTGGCAATTACAGATAGTCCTTCTAAATCTTTTTTTTTTTTGTATTACTAATGATTCAAAAATATTATGTGGAAGAAACGTAAATAGATTCTTCTGCATCGAAACATAATTGACTATTTGTAAAAGTGAAGAATTTATAAATTTCGTTCATATTACTGTGACAGTAAATGATATCCAACTTATATATATATACTTACCAACTAATGCCAATATAACTGTCAATAAGGGAGCAATAGGAAATCTTGCAGTTACATTAAATTCCAGCATTTGAAGTAAGTCAACTAAAATAATTGAAAAAAGAAATACAGTTAAAGACGTACTTGAATAAACAAATCGTATAATTATATGTACCAATGAATACGAAAATCTGATGATGTGAAAAACGCAATAGCATTGATATCGAGAATGTCTAAAAGAAGTTTAATTAAAATTAATTATGTATTCTACTATTTTTCATTTCAAAGATAACTCACAAATAGCAACATTACACAGAATGCTGTTGGATAGGAACTCCATGCAGCCCACCACATAGATACAAAACGATAATGCTCTCCGGTAATTACGTTTCTTAAGTATCCTTTATTGTCCTCTTGCTCGGCAATAACACGAACTGAAGCCATCAATAGATCATCGTATCTGCGTGCAACAATTGACTATTTTAAATACATATCATTTATTTAATTAAACCTTACTCACCCTAAAAATTCTTTTAGAAGGAATTTACTAAATGAGTCTCCAAAGCACTTATTGTTCATTGGATCTAATTGGACAACTCGAACTGGAATTTTCAGACGCTGACGGGTTGCCTGAGAAAGTCTTAAGTGACCATATTCCAAAGAATACTCCACAATGTATTGATCTTCTGCAAAACATCAAATGATATGATACATGCACATTATTTTTGATAAATCGTTGTAATATTGTTACCTTCGTATTCAGCATTTTCTGCTGCTGCATTTTGGTCAGTTGATGCGGTTTCTTTTAATGAATCAGAATTGGCAAATTCAAAGTATTGTACTGTTGTATCGTTTGCAGCAATTGTACCAGCAGCAAAGTATCTTTGACGGAGCTGGCCAGATGTTCTTCGCAGTAGTTCTTTGTATTTACTATAATAGGTCTTTGATTGAGGGCCAATGCCGTAGTAGCTAAAATAAATAAAATCATATTAAATAAGAGCAAAATACTTAAGTTATGAGAACTTTAAGGAAACCTTTTTTGATTAATGTGATTATAATCGTGAAAGTATTAACAAAGCTGAAGGAATTTAAAGTAAATTTAAAATATTTAGTTGTTGCAAGTCTTAGATCTGGTTTGTCCTTTGGGGAAATACATTTTTGATAATATGTTAGCCGTACTTGCATTGAAGCTTTCATAGAGAAAAAGCTTATAACGATAAGGCTTTTGTGAGACCTGTCACGAAGAATTACATTTAGCTAGAAAAAAGTTATTCCGGTGCATTCAAGTAGACTCAGATTTCATAAATTTATTTATTTCATAATAAATTTTTTTGAGAAATCGATATCAGGGATGAAAAAAGTGGTATCGTCACAAACAACTGTTTTTAGAGTGATGTACCCGGAGTTAATTGTTATTATTGTTACTTTAAGTCTAAAAAAAAGATATCTGCCATATAGCCGTTAGATAAAAGCTTATTTTGCATCAAAAAGTCATAATCCATTAGAAACGGCTTGATGTTGACAATCTGTCTCGGTTAACTGACTCAGAAACTCCAAGTTATTGATTATAGACCGTCAGTGGACTGTACTTCTTAGAAAAAGACCATCACTGTCAAAAACGAGCGTTACAGATCGATTAGAACTTATAGCCAGCAGGACGGCTTTACGTGCGATTTGAGAGTAGGATTATCGTATGAAATTTTATTAAAAGTTCTAAATCCATGTTATACAAAGATTCAAACCAAAATCGAAGTATACAAACAATTTTCTTTATTAATAGTTCAGTCATTTTAGGCAAAAAAAGAGCAACCTAGAAATGAGAAATAATAAGATGGAAACTCGTATACACCTATATATTGGCGTTCTTAAAGTTGTCTAGAAATTCAACAAAAATCTCGTGTCTGCAACATAAGTCATTCAAGGTCAAAGGTCACGAAAACCAGTTTTTCGGGAATATCCAATGATGTTAACATTCATTGTTAAAGAGCATAAAAATTCCAATAAATTTTGTAACAAACATTTTTTCATGCGATCAACCGTTTTTGAGATAGGGAGCGTTGAGTTCTCTGCACTCAGCAATACATACTAGTATAGGCGCTAGCCCATATGTCACGTGTGCCGTTATATTTCCCCTCAGTTTTGTCATGGAGCTTTGTTAAACACTCATAGGGGTACAAATCAACATGGGTCGCAAGGTCAAAATCATGGTCATTTGTCCGCCATTTTGAAAAAATTGTCGCCAAATTGATCAAATTTTGTTTGTCGGTATCTCCGTACTTAGTAGTTCGATTTATTTCTTGTAAAACTTTTTGTACTAATTGTTTAATGGCAAACAATTTTTATCAAAACACATTTTGCTCTAAAACACATAGTTTCTGAAATATTCAAGATGCAAGAATACGGGTAAACAAACATATATTCAATTATTTTAATCTATATATCAATACGCTTGAGATAAACTGTCGGTACACTTTTCTCCGTAAGTACTAAACGGATCTGCTTAATATATAGTCCAAATGAAAGGTATTCTCGCGTAAATTGCAGAATTAGTTTATTTTTTGTTATTTTTATTCCATGAGAAAATGGGGTCTATTTCCCCCCATTTAGGTGGGAGGGGCAATTTTCTAAAAAATTGACTTAAATCAGAAAAAAATTATTTAAAAACAACGGTGAATGATACAAATACTTGTTATATCTTTTTGAAAAGCCAGAAAACTACTCTTTTATTTTATTCTTAAATTAAGTTGTTTGAGTGAACAGTTTTAAAAAAAATAATTTTCAAACTCAAAATTTAAAAAAAAAAAATTAAAAAAAAAAAATTTAAACTAATTTTTTTCAAAATTTTATGTAATTAACTATTTTATTTTTATTTTCAAAATTCAATGCTCTTATTAATTTTTAGTCAAAAACAGAAAACCGGATGCCAAAATGTATCTTAGTTTTTGAGAAATTAAGAAAAACTAGAAGTATTAATTTCCAAAAAAAAACACTTTTTTTTTGGTTTTCCCAAATTTGACCTGTTAAGGTCAATTATCAATTAGGGAATTATCCCTTTTTTATTTTTTATTACATACCATCCGATTTTAATCAAATAATAAAAAAAAACGAATTAACTTTTTACTTATTTTACTAGTTTTACTTTTAATTTTTTTTTTAATTTCTCAAAAACTAAGATTCATTTTGGCATCCAGTTTTCTGTTTATGACTAAAAATTAATAAGAGCATTAAATTTTGAAAATAAAAATAATAGTTAATTACATAAAATTTTGAAAAAAATTAGTTTACATTTTTTTTTTAAATTTTTTTTCAAAATTTTGAGTTTGAAAACTAATTTTTTTAAAACTGTTCACTCAAACAATTTAATTTAAAAATAAAATAAAAGAGTAGTTTTCTGGCTTTTCAAAAAAATATATCACAACTCTTTGTATCATTCACCGTTGTTTTTAAATTTTTTTTTCTGATTTAAGTCAATTTTTTAGAAAATTGCCCCTCCCGCCTAAACGGGGGGAAATAGACCACCCTCCCCTACGATTTTTTCTTGTCTTAACCCCACCTACACGCTCAAGCTTTTTGGTGCATCTTATACCAATCACCCTGTATATACATATATTTTTTTTACTTGAAAACGAAGCTTAAAAATAAATAAATTTGAAGTTTTATTTCGTTCATTCGATTCTAATTTGCTTTAATGCTAACACATACAATGCTGTGTATTAACGTGGGGGCTCATAAATCTGCATTTACCAGACGGAAGGCAATGTATTGCGAAACATAATTTATCATAATTTCATAATTATCCCTATTTTATCAATCATATTCTAATTTCTTAGGGACAATTCGCATTCTCACATTTGTGTACGCAAGAAGAATTCTGATTGAAGAAGAATTCTAGAAGAGAATGTAGATTTACAGAATAAACTATCAACAGCATTATGCGTTCACCATTAATCAGTTAGACTTATGTTTAACTGATAGCATTATTGTTTGTAAACTTTAACATTGCATTTTACACAGTTCCCGTCGTGTTCGGCGCTGAAATATGGGAATTATTAGAAGTAATTTAATGTGGTCGCTTTTCATTTATCAAGCGAGAAGCTTATTGGTGGGCAGGAAAAAGGACCAAGAGCGGAGAAAACACAGTTTTAACCATGGAATGATCAATTTATTTCACACCACAAATTTGTTTCGCTCCACTTTTGATCCTTTTTCCTGCCTACCAATAACTGCTCGATAATTTAAACAAGTTTTTGTACATTGAAAAAATAAAGAACCTTATGGGGCCGAGTTCACTCTCTGAAACCCGATTAGAAACAAAAGTTTCAAATCTATAGCTTTTCGAAAATGACATAAGGCTAAAATCCAAAACGATGCATACTTTGCGTACTTTGGTGCTCATACGTTACCGAAGTATTAAATCTTGTGAATTACACTTTTGAAAAGCGAAATAAAACCAAGCATTTAAAATACCTCAAATCACAAGCCACTGACAATGCTCTTTTTACAAAACAGCAAATGCATAAAATAATAAAAAGTTGAATTTGTCACCTCAAAAGACACATTCTCAAACAATAAGTATATATTATGTTAATTTAGTTGGGTTCAACAACCCAATTGATTCTTTTCAGTAAAGGGCATTACTCTTACACATTTTTTTTTGTTTTTTTTTAATTAAAATAAATGTGTGCATGTATGTTTTATTATTAGGAATTATATTTACTATAAGAAAACAAATATCTTTCTAAGGATGAATATTTACAGCGCTGTGTAAGTAGCAAAAATTAATGCGGGTTGAATAGTTTTTCCAATTTACTATTTGTTACTAGAAAAACAAGCTACGATCGTTAGTTCTTCGCACTGGATAGCATAATGAGGGCGTATATAATAATAATATAATAATAATTTTAACTATGTGTCTATAAGGCACATTGCCTTTAAAATATAACAGGTGTTGCACGACACTAGTTAGAAGGAGTAAAAAGAGGGAAGAATTTTGTTGGTACAATGGATAGAGTGCTAGTTGATTTTTATTTTTAATTGCATACCTCATACATTCGAAACTTGAATAGTAGAAAAAGGCCTGTGTGGTCGACCTGTGTGGTCAGTGGTCATAAGCGGTGGAATGCGTAGTGCATACGATTTTGAAGACTCAGCAAATCTGATAATGCGTGAGTTCGAATCTCATGATGTGCATGATGTACGAATAATAAAATTCGTAAAAACGAATAAATATAATTCGTTTAAAAATTGGTGGTAGCACCTTTAAGTTGTTGTTGTTGTTCAAAACATTCAATGTAAAATGTTAATGTTATATCCTTTCCTTATCCGTTTAACAAATTATTGGCATATAAATCGAACGGGCAAAATAGAAAGAACCAGACCGAAATAACAACAAAATGTGCGTCAAAATGTTTGGAGGTCCAGGTTAAGTTCCTGGCCAAGGCAAAACGTGTTTTTCGAATGATCCAGAGATTGTACACTAAAAAAAGGAGTCGAATGACTGGCGTGGCAGCCATAAAAAAGCTCAAACTCTAGCTAAATTAGTGTTTGTGCTTACAGGTGCATGGAGCGCAAGCTACGCAGCATAACTGCCCATGAAATCATACGAAAAAAAACCTTAAAATTTTCAATTTATATTTTTAATGTAGTGCTTGTGTAGAAACAATACAATTTCGCTTCCATTTTAAACAAAACGACAACAAATTGTATTGTATTGTATGATTATCAAGCTAGAGAATGTCTAATGGAACTTTGTGGTTGTTTTTAAAAATCCAGTTATAAGCTTGATAAATATACGAGTACCTATTTATGTCTTCGAATGGATCTGACTTTTTTCGTATCTTCTCAACATCAAAGGAACTGTATTTTCTAAGTTGTCGAACAAAAATCCATTAATTAAATATATGAATCATATAAAAATTTTAAAAAAACACATCTTTTTTTATTATATTGCTTTCATTTGATTTTATAATTTTACTTTTGTCAAAAAAATTCTACAAAAAAAAGGCTTGTGAATAAAAGGTCAGTGACCTAAAAGAATGACGAGCTCTTCGTTAAATTTAACTTTGCAAGAAGCGACAGAGTTGCTACAATCGTTACAAAAATAAAAGTTAGAAAGAAGTAGCGAAACAGTTTATAGGAATTCAGGGCTTTGTTTTTATTTGCAGGCAGAATTGAAAGTATTCCTTTATCTTACACCATTGCACATGGCAATAAATTGCTTTTAAGTTCTAATTGAAATCTCTGCTATGAAACGATTTTGAGTTCACGAAGAATGGTACACAAAATTAGGGCCTTAATTGTATTGCGGAATACCAAAATATGAGACCAGAAAACAAATCTAAAAAAATATTGGGAAACGATAAAAGAAGGAATCAATTTCCAAAGTTACAACGCCAAACAATAACTTTGGACTTCCCTTCTTATCTGCTTATGAGAATTTCAGACCATTTTTATTATTTTTGAAAAATGTAAAAGGACAGCAGAAACGAATAAATGAAAAGTAAAAACATTTTGTTTATCAATTTGAGCTTTAGAAGAATAGACATCGGCTATGCATACATACATAGTTTATTTAATACTCAATTAGTTATTTACTTACAAATTTTCCTGTAAGCTCTTCATAAGCAATCGATCTAATTTTGCTGCTTCCCATTGAGCCTTGTGTTTGTCAAGATTTGGCAGGACTTCGACTCTAATAAGGAAATCATGAGTCATTGAATTCAGTTAACAAATAGGTATTTACCGAAGAACACCATCTCTTGGCCAATCTTTGACATCCATCAAGCATGTTGCTGGATTCTTTATAAATGTCACATGAATATAGACCAACGCAAAGAAGAATACCAATGCTTTAAGAAGGATTATAAGTTCTAACGCCCGCTGCATTGGTCTGTGAAAGATTTTAGCAATTAAGACAGATTTATTTGAATAATGTTTAGAAAATATAAATACTTCGGAAATATCTGAGCGTAGAGCAAAGCTGCCTTGAAATAAATAGCATGGAATAACCTGTCTCGCACGTTTATCAAAGCATTCTGGAAAGCAAAATTTAAAGTAGGTATTCTACTTTTGGTCAATGAAATGAAAACTATTCTTTCTACCTGCGTGTTCCTGTTTCGATTGTTGGCATTATTTATGGGAGGTGAAATAATAACATCCGGGTTGTTTCCGTTGCCATTGTCTGGGCGCGGCATATTAGTGTTGGGTGCTGGTTCGGTCATCTTCTCTGTTCTGTATGTTATTCCTTACTTGAAGGTACTAAAGATTATGATGTGTAATGATTTATGGGTATATCCTCATGCGCAACATTTTAGACTTTGCTTTTCCTAAAAACAAATAAAAACAAAAAGGTAAATAAATAGGCAAATTTATTGGCAAAAAAAACGAATTTAAATATATCAAGGTTAATGTAACAAGATTAAAGAGATGTTGCTGATTCCAGAGGAAGGTGATTCAATAAACAATTAGATATTTTTATTATCAAAAAATCACTGATTGGAATTCACATTTTGTGACGCAATTTTATTGGATTTATAACTAACCTTTGGTTTAGAATTAAACTCTTAAGTTCAACACTTTTGTTGAATTAGAAATGTTATTAATTATTTCTAGTTAAACTGTGTAATTTAAAATCTTTCCTAACAAATTGTGAAGGGGAACAGAAAATTTTTGGCAAACTTCTGACTAGAACAACTAGCCGTGGAAAATATTTGACAGCTGTCATGGGTGTTTCTGTTTCGTGGAAGGAAGAGAGAGAAAAATAGTTTGACATTTTTTTTAAAATGTCAAAACAAACCAAAACACAGGTATGTGCAAGTCTTATCTATTATCCTCTAGAGGGCGATGTTAAAATGTAAAAATAAAAAAAAAAAGTTATCTAAGATCTCAACCGGATAATAAACTGGGCACACAGTGGTGAACATTGTTCTCAAAAATTATTGCTGTTTAAACAACAGTATGACTTCCAAAAATCTGTACTTGACATGAGTAGACGAGGGACGACGACGCACGGTTGGAAGATGTGATAACGTTAGGCGTTTTTCTTTTTCGTTCAGAACAGAGATCTAAACAGATTCCGATCGTTCAGAGCATGCTCTGAGCGTTCTCTGAACTGGGCCCGTATTACGTATTACGAAACGAACGGCAAAAATTACGATAGTCAATGATACGATAGTTGCAACAAAAGCGATTGCATAAAACGAAAATGGATCCACGAAAATGTTGCCAGGTGAAAAGGAGAAATACTATTTTTTTTAAAGTACATCTAACTTAACGTTGGTGAATAGATGTCAAAATATGATCGAAATAAATAAAGAAATGAGAATGAATTATCTCAAAAAATATTAAAATGTTTATTAATTTCTACTTTTCGGATAGTAAACATTGTTCCAAGGGGCGAAGACGGAGAAATATTAACAAATATTTCAACAAGAAGAGCATGGAGAATGTGTACCTATGTAAAAACCAAATAGTTTTTTTTTTGCAATTCCCGAATTTGTTTATTTATAAGTGTTCTATAAGATGTTCTCCGTTCTATTTTTTTTGTTTAACGATGCGTAAACTCACCATTGTGATTCCAACTTAAAGTGCCTGCCACAAACAACGAAGTTAACGAAACGCCACTTTTTTACTGAAAGACCATAGACTAGAAAGCTCCAGAAGTCTCTGACGAGATCAGTGTCTGACTGGCACTGTATTATAAGATTCTAAAGCGGAGTGCTGAAGGGTGCAGCCACCATAAATACGAGTGCACTTCTTGCCGCATGGTGCAGTTCAGTTTGAATAGGAATTTAGTCGTATACAAGTCGGTAATTTGAAAGTGATAAAGTTTGGATTTAAAATAAGGAAAGTAAAAATGCATAACTTGCCTTATAGTACCTACATATAATATCGCAAGTAAAATAGAGTTGGGGGCTGAAGTTTATTTTGGTTAAAATCTGTAGCGTAAGCGATTTTGCCAATTTCGTTAATGATTGGTGTTATTGATTTGTAGAATAAAGTTCAGAGAAGTTTCTGGACTAATAATTCTGGGTCTAAAATTACAATGAATATTTTCACGGGATGTTTGTCAAATGCTTTAAAATTGGAAAAAGCAAGAAAATGAAAAATAATGAATTTTTTTTTAAAGATTATATATAATTAAATTATTTAAAACAAATCAATCAATGTGCTTACGTTCAAACATAGTTGGAAAAAGTCTTGAAAATCTTGAAATCTTAAAAAATAGAAAATTTTTTAAATTATTTTTTAAATTTTCCTCGAAATTTTCGACAAATAGTTTTTATCTTTGGGATAAAAATCAAACTCCTTTCAATCCGTTTTCGAAAAAAAAAACGCGAGTTAATTTAAGTTTGGGGCTGGCAAAAATATCCCTCAATGAATCATTCTTGTCGTAAGAGACGGGGGATAAATAAAAAAGTAGTTGTTTTTTTATTGACAAAATAAACAAAATATAAAAGGAAAAGCTAGAAAACAAAAAAAAATTGAGCAAATCTTCAAAATAACAAAAAAAAACGTTACTATAGGTACCGTAGTTTGTATTTGTTTATTTTGAAATCCTTTACAACGTACATGAAAAAAATGTTGGACGTTTTTGAATTAAATTATGATTTAAAAGATACCATAAACCAAAGCGACACCGCGACAACGACAGAAGCTGCCGCCGGAACCGTGACAGAGGAAGCGCAAGTATGCCCACACCAACGCGACAACGACAGTGCGACAGTTCCATACAATATCAATTTTTTTCAACTCAATTTCTATCACTCACCTCATTTAGCTTTTTTTATGTTTATACATATATTGTTTATTCATCCTAAATAGTTAATTTGACTCTTTTCTTCTGATTAGTGTCGTCCCGGCGACACTGTCGCGTTGGTGTTGGCACTCTCATATGCCGCTGTATAATTAAAACTTGATCCCAAAAAAAATCCCCTGTCGCTGTGGTGTAGTGTTAGCTTAACATCGATAGTCTATCGATAGTATCGATAGTTTCTTACTATCAAAACTATAGCCGATAGTTAAAAACTATCAATAGTGTCGAATAGAAAAAATAATTGTTGGAAATGAAAATTTAATAATGTTTTCATTGTTATAATATCACATATTATATCGTCCTTAATCCCATTATCCATTCGAAACAACACTTTTGGATATAAAACACAAACTAAGCACTTCATAAGGCCAAGGCTTTTTAAAATCACTTTGAGATTCTATTAAAAAACGTCTTAAGCCTTACTATATGAACTCAATTCTTAATTTCTCGAGGATATTAGATCCAAAATCCAAAAATAAAGTAGGTTTAAAAAAGAAACACAAAATTCGTATTGGTCGTACTAACGGTCCTACGAAACTTGTTCGAATACGATCGGTTCTATGGTGAATGGAATTGGTCTTGTCGGACATTACATCGGAACTTGCGACTACGAACATGTCGGAGGTCTGTTGAATCGCAAAGAAAGCGTCGCAAATCTGATACGGAACAGATAAGAGCGCATAATAAAAAAAAGCATATAGTATTAAACATAATTCAAAAATTCTTGACGACTAATTTTGTGTTTCTTCTATTCTGTATATATTTCTTTTTAACTTGTTATAGGAAATATTTTATAGGTTTGTTTTGTTGCAACAAAAGTTTGTTTTATTTGTTTTTTTTTTTTTTTTTGTACATTGTATATAAATTTCTATAGTACAACCATGGAGCAGCGCCATCTAAAGAAAGTTGTTAACTGCACATTTGGAGGTTCTTACATTTACTAAGTGTCTATTCTGTTACCCTAACAATAGTCGTCTACGAAACAAATTATTAATATATGATGTATTTTATTGGCTCTAAAATCCATATTTCCTTGACAAGAGTCGTAAACAAAACAAAAATAATATATGTTTACGACTGTTGTCAGGGTTACAGAATAGACAACTATTAAATGCACGAACCTAAAAATGTGTTTATCACACGTTTCTCAAGATGGCCAGGCGGTGATTATTCAGCATGAAAATACTATAGAAATGTATATACAATGTTTTGTATTTGAACAGAATAATTTCATGTTCATATTTCGTTATCATAAACATATTCAGCCCTAATAGGGAATCCGACAAATGAGTTGCGGAGGGAGTCTTACTCACTTTCGGTGGATTTGCTATTAGCGAATCCGCAAGCCATACGCGGGAATAAATGTCGGTAACGTTGTTAGTGAAATTGGTATTACTGAAAACGAAAAGCATCCGAACGACATTCGCACTATATACAAATGTTGGAAAAGCAAATCCGCAGTAAAATTGGTGCGGATGAAAGTGATTTATATGCAAAAAAAATTCTAGAAAAAGCAGATAGTTAACAAATTAGATTTTTTTTAAACAGAAATAAAAATTTTTGAATCGCCGAAACACATAAAGTCTTTTTTTCAGTATTTCTAATAATTTATTGACAATGGTCGTTTTTGAAAAAGTCATCTGCGTTTTTTCCTTAGGAAATGCAACTTTGGTGTCGTTTTTTAGCCAAACGTTGGACATCTGTCCAGAAATATAGTCTCCACGACCTAGTTTGACATTTCATCTATCCAACAGCAAATGAACCTTGAAAATCGGTCCAGTGATTACTGAAACACAGACGGATTAAGATTGGTCGTTGAAATCATTAAAAATGGCTTATTTTGCGGTAAAAAAATTATTTTACTCAAAATAATTATTTTTTGCCCTATTATTTAGAGTTCTGGAAGTACAAATTTGGTGTCGGTTTTTGGCCAAACCGTGGAAATCTGTCCAGAAATATAATCCCCATGGCCAAGTTTGACATTTCCTCTATCCAACAGCATATTTACCTTGTAAATTGGTTCAGTGATTGCTGAAACAGAGACGGATTAAGATTGGTCGTTAAAATCATTAAAAAAGATTTAATTTGCGATATTAGATATTTTGCGATACTAAAGTATCTTAGATTGCTTTTCTCGTGTGCACTTGAACGCGCCCAATGTCAACTTTTGACATCCCCGATAATACAGTTTCAAAAATGGAAGGGTAGTTCGCGGATCGATAATGAATCCAACCCCGCATGGCTACGGATCTTGTTCAACGCACGCAAAAGTTGAAATATTTCAACTTCTGCGTCGCGCTCGCTTACGTTTAGTTGGTTTGTGTACCTGCTAGTGGATGCCAAATCGTATAACGTTAACGCTCAACGCGGCATTGTAAACACAATACATGAATTCCTGAACTCTTGTGTTGACATAAAATTATGTCAACGCGACGCCCCACGCGGCATTGGAAATCAGCCTTAAATGATTAAACGAATTCAATAAGAAAGCGATGACCTCAAGCACCAGCGGTACTTGGAACTCCGAGTTTCAAGAAATCGAGTTATTAAGTGTGTGGTTGTAGCATGCGGTTTTTTTTTCAAAATACATATGTGTTTAGTTTGCAAATTATTTTTACAAAAACTCTGTTTTATATGAAAACTTTATTTAAAAAGAAAACAAAAGAAGCGATTTCTGGCTATACAAAAAGGTATAACAAGTCATTGTAGAAATACCGGATTTTTTGTAAATCGTTTTTTTTATTTTTCCTGTCTTTCTTTTTGAAAATTGCCTCTTCCGGTTAAGAAGGGGGTAATAAACCCCCTTCTATTACGATTTTTTATTTATCTTGACCCAACCTACTTGCTTTACTTTGTTTTCACAAATTATGATAATAAACCTGTGTATATACATAATTACTGTACACTGCACAGTACACACCTACTTTATCTCCGTCAATATTATAGACTTACAGATCTGGTTCACCAACTAATTTTTATTAAATTTATTGGTCTTTAACTTTGTTTTGCTATATGGTAAACAATCTAAGCGAGAAACTGAAAAAAGTAAAAAAATTGGTGGTTTTCGCCCCTGGGTCCTCGAAGTCAAAAACTTTGGGGGTCTTCCTAGTATATCCCCAAACAACACGTAAAAGTTTCATTAAGTTCCGAATATTTTCCAGTTGAAAATACATATCGACTGAACTAATAGTATTGTCGTCTTTAAAATATATTTGTCCCTGTTCAAATAACCCAGAATGTACATTCAGTCTGGTTTCAATGTATATTTTCTTTTTTGTTTGAAATGGCTAAGTTGACAATATTGTATCTAACTGAGCTCCTCATCCAATCCCAAGAATATGATTTTATCTTTGAATGTAAACAATTTATGGTTTTGGTTATGATGCTACTTGAACCAAAACTAAATTTGATTTACTCTTCAGTGTAAGTTAATCGTTTGACTAATTAATTATTGAAAGTGCTGTACTCAACATGTCGCATGAACAACAACATTGTTCAATGATTGGTGAATTTTATTAATAGTGCTTTTGTTTTTGTTTGGTTGGTTTAAAATGTTTAATTTGCAGATATGTGCGATCTTTCAACTGAAGAAGTACGAATCCCAATAGTAAGCCCTTATGAAGATGCGTTACTTGAACCGCCAGGAGCACACATTTGGGATTTTAATTGTAGTGATAGTTCAATAAATATGGCAGTTTTATTTTGTTGTGTGTTTAATTTTTTTATTGCTATTATATTAATTGCGAGTACTTGGATGCATGTTTACAAGTAAAGCATATTAATGTAGTGTAACACTACTAAATATTCTCAAATAAAATTTAAACTTAAAAAAATGGTATGTATCTTCTTTTGTAAAAATTCGGTGTAATTTGAATCGGTGCGGGAAGCAGAGATTGAAATAAAGTCTACAAATAGAATATTTTAAGTGTTCAAATTTTCTTTCAACCTTTTCGATACGATTGTAAATTATCAGTGATAGTTGTAAGTCCAATCAAAGAATAGCTTAAAAGCGGCTATAGAGTACGTGAGCAGAGAACTAAGTCATACCTTCGGAATATTTTGTTCATCTGATTGGAGTTACCATACTAAAAGTTCTGACGTCTGGGAAAAGAGCCGAAGGGGAAAAGGCACGAAGTTCACCTCTTTTGAATTTACGCCTATATCTCGGAAAAGGTGAGTCGTAGGGAAAAATTAATTCATAATAAATAAAAAACATTTGAATTCTATAACTTTTGTCGTGCTTACTTATCTTCAACTCTCAACCGTTTCCCAGTAAAAAAAATAAAAAAAAAAAAAATTGTGTCTTACAGACCTAAATTATCTCTTATATAGGCTCCATCGTCAGCAAAGAATAATTGATTCACTATCGGGTCCTCAACCTTATCTTTAAGTACCTTTATAGATAATCAAGAACTTTAATCAAGAGCGAAAAACTCAAGACGCTCAATGGTGTACACCAAGCATGTCAAACTCAATGGGTACTGCGGACCAAAATATAAAAATATAAATTAGTTTGGGCCGAAAATTTTTGTAAAACAGATTTATTAAAAAACGAAAAAAAAAACAAGAACTATGGTAATATTAACTTTTTTTTTTTAACTTTTGAAACACTGATTATACATAACAAACAGATCCGAGATGTGTATCCGTAATTCTGGATCTTACCAGTGACTTATTCGCCTTCATAAGTGAAAATAACTGTTCGCATCGATAGATACTTCCAAACATGCAAATAATTTAATACGTCAATTTTCGAGTGTTCTCAAATCTGACTGGAAAATACTTGTGAAATTCGGACATCCCAAATTCACTGAATTTAGATCTTAACTCGGAGTCAAACTGGATTTGGTTTATTTTGCAGATGATTCCGCACTGAGTCTATATTTATAATAAAAATCGAAGAAAATAGAGACAACTTGCTTTTTAAAAACTAAAAATCTATGCAAACCTTTTTTCCTTTTTTCGAATTCGGTTTTAAAACTAAAAATATTTTCTACGTAATTTTGATACAACGCAGACTTACATGAATTCGATTAAAAAATATTACAAGTATAGGAACATTTAAATCTTCGGTTCTCAAATGATTTTCCTAAAGAGTTAGCTTACATTTGAATGCTTTTAACTTGGTCACACATGTTCGTTATAATTTGATCTTTTCTTTATAGTTTTAAATTTAAGGCCTAGACCGTTCACACTCAGGCGAAACATATCGGAATAAAGGCTACTTAACCTTCTATTTGAATTTCATTCATTTGATTCTCCACTAAAAATAAAAATAAAAATTAACAACTAGAAATAGTTATTATTTTAATTTATTTTCTTTTTGTGTTCAACCTAGCCACAGGTTACAATTTTTCATAAAGGTTCGACTTTGATCAAAGTTTTCCTTTAATATTATATAATTTGCAGCGCTGTTTGCTTTGCGTTTTATATGGTCTCTTACATCGACTAAAATAAAATATCTACAGGAACGAACTTCTGTACAAAGAAGCAAAAATAATTCCACTGGACAAATACCTAGTGATGTCGACAAAGAAGCTATTTGGTCACATCAACAATTACCCAAAGCAGCTAATGAGAAGGATTGCCACCGATCAGCGCCATCCGGAACCATGGTACCTCAGTGTGATGGACGATAACATCCTTATAGGCAACGAGAGCACAATCTCGTTCTACACTGACACAAGGTCAGTGTACTACCGCGGCTAAGCACCGAACCTACATCAAGATGACAAACGGGAAGGAACACCCTGAGGACAACAAAGTCAAGAGACTTCTAAATTTTACAAGTATTCAATTATAATGTATATATATATTTTAAATTCTAAGACATTGTATGGCCCATTGTTAGGCCCCCATTGTGCCAAAAAAATGTAAAATATCATAGTATGGTAAGTAGTTGTAAGCCAAATTATGTTCAATAAAAATTAAATTGAATTGAAAATAAAATATGTGTCTTAGGACAGTGTGGACGGCCTAACTGTCGATATCTACCTTTAATTTTTTCATATATGTAAGTCAAATAAATAGATGTTAAAATTTTTTGGTTTGACAGCCAAACAAAATTTTTTTGGAATATTATACTTTGACCAGAAACTATTATATTGCATTTCGACACATTGTGGTCAGACCCCAATGTGTCGTTTCGGAACATAAGGTCCGACCTGTCCCGCTGTCATATATTCAAAGCGTCTGTTCACACGTATTCACAAATAAGAACACGAAAATTCGAGCGTTGCGCCAAGAATAGGTTCGAGTCGGTCATGAATATAGAAGACCACAGAAGCGCAACTTAGTTTTCAGGAACGAATATTTTTCTCCAAAACCATTTGCAATGCCGGTCTGTACATGAGTTAAAAATGAGTTAAAAAGTAAATTCGTATAAAATAATAGAAATGACCAGATTCATGCCCCCCTTGAAACAATTCAACCAGAACACTCGTACTGCCAAGAATGCTCATAATATTAGAGCAAAATTTGGGCATCACTCAGAGGAGTACAGAAATTTTTTCTTAAGTCGGACTATATGAATGTAGATTTGCTTTATAGCCTCCTCGATTTCAAACAATTTAAAATTAATGTGCATCGGTATCTCTTTTTTTTTCTTAAACTTTTTAGTGCGCTCAAGGCATCAAAAAAAGATATATGATTGAAAAAAAAGATCTGGAAACTAGTATAAGGGCCAATTTTTCATTCGTCAGTTAAACAGTCAGTTAGCTATGAGAAGAATAAAATTAACTGACTCTTTAACAGTCTGATAACACTGTCGGATTTTTCAAGCAATAAAAAAGAGTCAGTTAACTATTCCAAGGAATAACAAAGTTAACTACATCCAACTTCAAAGTGTAAGAGTGAGAAAATCCCTTATTTGTTTCTTAAGTTATGCGATCGAGTGGGATAGACATACGACTTTGAAATCAAATGTCATTTTCTATTGTTTACTTTTAAAAAATCAAATCTAGCTATCAAATTTCTGATTCAGTTTTTTGTTTAATTTTTTTTTGTTTAACAAAACAGATTATCTATTATATATGTAATATAATAAAGCAAGAGTCTGATTTGGTCATCGGCATCACCAAGATAAGCAGTGGACAATGGAGCTAAAAATCTCTATCGAGTTGGTTTCGAAGGAATGGCAGATCTGAAAGGTTTATCACGACAATGATTTGAAAGTGAAAGTTAAGAATACATCTTGGGCGTACAATCCCCTGACTGTGACCAAAGTTGTGAGTTTTTTTCTGTTTTAATCATAGCGAAGTTTTATAAATTTATTTGTGTTTTAGGCCTCATCGACGTCCGATGGTAATTGTGTCCCAGTCACCTTGAATGGAGAACGTTTGTCGGCTTTTTGAACCGAATGTCTCAGGTGATGCTACCGAAGAGTGTGTCAAAGCTGCTGCCAATGGTTATGCGGTAAGAATCATAAAAATTTTTAGATTCTTCAATGTTTTATTAATATTTTGTTTTATATTTCAGACCCTCTGTGAAGAATACCTAACTGGAGCATCACCAGTAACATCTGGCAGTAGCTTGGCCAATGTCAACGCAGAATTTGCCGGACATACTGCTTTACAGGCAGCTAGCCAGAATGGTCACATTGAGGTTAAAAATTGGTCAAGTTGCCGAAACGGTTGATATTAAGAGCAAGAAGATACTGCTGCAACCAAGTCAAGAAGGAAGTCGAGAAGCTATGAAAAAACCTCTTCGTCTATCATGTGTGCAATTTATCAAAGGATTTATTGCTCAATATTGCTTATATAGTAAAATAAAACAACTATTAAAAATTTAAATACCTATGTACATAAGCCGAATTTATTTATCGATTGCAACTTCTGTTAAAAATCAAAGTGTTTTGTGACGCCTGAGCCGCATTTCCTGCAGAGCTGTTATATCAGCTTTAAAGCTGAAGTCGGTCTCTGCAAGCTATCATACCATACCTGGTCAAAGTTAATGCAGTATAAGAGAAAAGTTAGATTTAAATTTTGTATCCCTTCTATAGTTAGGTTAGGTTGGGTTTGCTTCAGCTTAACTTGAGATGAATCTACGTGAATTACAAAGAGAATTCTATATGCAACACCAAAAAGCAAATAATACAACCGCTACTGCCGCCTTTCCCACCACAACAGAATAAAGATACAAAACAAAACGTATTCCAGTTATGTATGTACTAAGAGTATTTTTTTTTTTATTGCATTTAGCCGATAAATAATAATACATAGTTATGTGTAAAATGTAAAAAAAAGCTTTGTGCAAATTAAAAATATGTACCAAGTTACATTAACAATAGCTAAAGACGCTAAAAGTTGTTAAGCTATCTGAACCAACAAAATGCTTTTTTGTGCTTAAAGTGTAGAAATAGGTTTTTTTTTATAGATTACTGTTTTCTAGAGAAATTGTGCGGTTTGGAGTTTAGGTCTGTGAGAATCCAGTTTTATGCCTTCATCCCAATTGATTCAACAAGTGCGTTGACTTTGCCCTTCAGATTGTTTCATGCCTCCCACTTTGCTTTGCCTTTAAAGTCTAACAAACCGGGCTTATCTGTTGATATGAATTGGAAAATAGAATACATTACTCATCAATCATCACATTTAGAGATAACCTATGAAAAAGGTAAGTTGTTTTTTTGTGTTCTTACCAGTATTGCAATCGCCAACAGTTGCTTGTTTGTAAAGACCATACAATGCCAAAAGGTCATTGTCGGCTGGTGTAGTCTTTAATTTTTTCACATCTTCGGAGAAATCTTCTCCGAAAGTCGTTGTCTTCCCATTCTTCAAAATGATCTGGTCTTCTCCTCACAACTCTTTGTTTTCTGGAAACTTGGCGTATTAAACCCAGTTCAATTTCTTCTTGAATTATAATATCTTCTAAAATATCAAAAAACTCCATCGCAGACAAATTATTTTACTTTTCTAAAATCCAATAAACGGTACTTTTTTGACAGTTCAACAATTTATTCCTAGGAATAACTTCTTAACTGTCTGCGAAACGAACAAATAACTTTATTCCACAGTTAAGGCATTTATTCCTAGGAATAAGTGCTAACTGACTGTCGAAAAATCAAATTTTTCACTAACTGAGGAATAAGTACTAACTGACTGTTTAACTGAGGAATGAAAAACTGGCCCTAAGTGGAATAAATTGCTTAAAAACATATAAACATAGGTATCATTAAAAACAACTCCAAGAAATCACAAATTTAAAATAAATTTATTCAGCCATAAAAATTGTAAAATAAATAATATAGGTATAGTTTATTCATTATTAATAATGATTTTTTTTTTCTTGTGTTGCATGTGTGGAGAACTTATTATTATGACATAAGATAATAGTAATGATAAATCAATTTTTACAATCAGTTTTTATTTTTTATAGCGTTTTCTTTGCTTTTTTAGGAATTGACATATATTTACTCTTTGCATAATAGATAACAGCATTAGTAATTGTGATTTGTTTAAATTTGTTTAGATTTTGTTTTAAGTTTTTTTTGTTTTATTAAATACTTTTCATCATAATTTATTCGATAAGAATTGGACAATATATGGTTAAGTGGACATTTTGGGTGATGTATAGGTAGTTGGATTCACACAAACAAAAACTTAATGTGGAGTGTTTGCTTTTGAATTGTATTTTGTTGGTGTATGATATAATTAATTATTTTAATATATATGTTGTTGGATAGTTAAACAGAAGGGCATCAGTTAAAATACACATACTCATATAATGAAGGTGTTTACATATAAATTGACATTATCTACTTTATATTGATTTAAGTTTACAATTACACTTATCAATCACTGACTCTTTTTTTTGGGGCTTTGCGGTGAATTTTTATGATCTCAGGAGGAAATTCTAACACTACCATAAACGTCGTAATACATTCCAATATAATCGAGAGGAAAAAGGTATAAGCAGCCTTCAGAACACCCGGTATACAAGGAAAGTAAAATCACACCAACATTGAGTTAGACTTGGATTAATTCAAAGCTGTTAAGCTTGCCAAAGTTTTCTGAGGTCAACCTGATATGTATGGTTCACTATAGTTCAGGAACTATACTTTTTGCCCTCCTTGAAAAAAATGCATAAATGTCTTAAAAAAGAAGTGAGCTAGCTTTTACCATGATACACCAACAATATACACCATAAAATAAAACCTATATCATAACATAATATAAAATAAAACCTATATCATAACACAACTGAACAGAATCAATATCGCATCAGTCGTTTTTCTTTTTGAGCTCTGCCATACCTGAACAATTCACTGTCAAATGAGTAAAGCCATATCACAAACTGTCAAACAACATGAACACTACAGGAAGGTGGCCTCGCTCTGCTTCGTGCTCCGACTGCTCAATCAATTTATCCTGAGCTCATAGAGCGCGCTCCGAGCTAGCTCTGATCGAAAAAAGTTGTTTCAAGTTGATTGCTCTGAGCAGATACATGGAGCGATCTCATAATCCCATTGACCCATTGAGCCTGTTTAGACTGGGAAATTTGAGACTGGACTCACGAGAGTTTGTAGGCGAAAAGGGTGAGGGGTGAATCGTGAGGCAGCTTCAAATTATAAAAATCGGAAGCGTGAGTACTGTTCCAATTCCAAATTCACTTTTTTCCTCATTTTGTTCATTATCTTAATTTTTATAGTTATGCTAAATGCGGAGTGATAGAAAATGAATTCTTGGAATAGGAAACAAACAAAAGCAATAATAATAATTTATGAAGGTTATCTTCTTTAATAAAATGCAAAACATTCGCTTCGTACAACTGTCTCACTTCACAAAATTTCCCCACTCTTCAAGAGAAGCGTCCTCAAATAATTTGTGTGTAATCACAAGGGTACTCACCACGCCAGTCTCAAATTTCCCAGTCTAAACAGGCTCGTTACTCCATTTACATTGCACATTATGTAATGCCGAAAGAAGAATGTATACCTAGGTAACGAAGTGGAAATGCAAAAACATTAGGAAGGAAAGGATTAAAACAGAAAAAGGTAGGAATGTCTAGCTCGATAAATAGGGCGAAGTTAAACCCCACTAGCAGATACAACAAAAATCAAAACTACATCAGATGGACCTCACCACACCTAAAGATCTGTATAGATGGAATTACAGCGTGGTCCTTACATTCTCCACCAGAAAATTAATTTTTATTTTTTCGGAACCGTCCAGCCACAGCTAGTTCAGTCGGTACAAGAAAAATAATCTTAATTTGAGGGGCATGAAGTCGGTCCCTACGTTGGGCGCTGTTTGTTTCGTATCAAAAGTATGTTGAAAGTAAAGATAAGTAAATAGGCAGGTTTAAAGATGGAACAGTAAAGGATTGCGAAAGAAAACTTATCTGGTCAAGAAAAGCATGTTTGCCGATGCTCAGAAGAAATTACCTGAACAGGGGTTCTTGTTTACACCTCATCAAAAACTTAAATTCATCTCAACAAAGCATAAATCTGGTCTGAAAAAACTCTAAGAGACATCGATGGACTTTACGAAACACAGAGACCGTTTCGGGTGAAATCGCAGCGTGGCCTTTAACAATTCCAACTAGTCAATTAATTCGTTGGCCATTAAAGATTTTCCTGAAAATTGTTAATATATTTACCAGCCAATCAATAAATATGAATGCAGAAGGGAATATCAAGGTAGTGGAGACGGGCTCCACATTGGGCGCCATTTGTTTCGTAGCAAAAGTAGAGTAGTCGTAGAGTATATGTTAAAATGGAAACGTTAAGTATTGTGACGTACCTACTAAGAAAAAGTAATGCAGCTATATTTCTATTTAAAATGTACAATGATACCACTAAATATTTGCAAACAACGGCTATTCGAACACTAATTTAGGTTTTAGAGTAAAAGAGAGCACTCTGCGAGGGATCTTATACAACTAGCGTCAAATTAATTTATCGAACTGTCATAGAGTTTTGATGGAATAATGCCTTTTTTCGGCGAATGCAAAGGAACGTTCAATGCTTGAATTCTTGAGATGCTGGATATTTAAAAAGTTCAGTTGTAGATGTAAATAAAATATGCCATTGTTCATGTTCATGGTGTTAAGACGCAATAAGTGATTTTGAAATAAAGTTGTAGTTTTTAATGAAATACATTTTATTATAAAATAACCCAAAGCAAAATATAAAAATATAGAATACTGCTACTCATTCATAAAAAGATATGGTATGATTAGATATTTTTACAAAGAATATATTTTTAAAAATGGCAATACGAAATATGGATTGATTTTTTTAAAAATAATTCTTCCTATGAAAACTGCATTTTAGTTGTTAAGTTTTCTGCTATTTTAATTTATTTGAGATTTCACTTAAATATAAGTAGCCAACAGAAGGTTTTAAGCTTTTAAGGGCATACCATATAGCACCGCATAGCAAAGAATCAGCGCTGTCGTTTGTCTATTTAAATATAGGTATAAATCAAGTTAACACTGATATATTAGTTTTCGTAATTAGTCTAGTCTTCATTTGCATGCAATACTCGTAGACACCACCACAAACTTTATGTTACATAAGAGTATGTTTGCCTTTAAATTAAGTTTTGATTTTTTTTTGGTTTCTTATTAAACTTCGTACAAAAATGTCGCCTATACATATTTATTTAGTATAATATATATTTATATATATATTTAATAAATTAATATATATTATTAATATTACTTTTTCCTTCTTTATGTAATTCGCACTTAATTAAATTTCCACCTACTTACACCGTTATCATTGATTTGCAACAATTGTTTTTTTTTCAAAGACAGAAAGTATGTAGTGCTGTTTTTTTTTACAATGACGTCAATTACAATAAGAATATTATTTTTGTTCAACTCCTTTATTTTAAATTTTAGCGTTGTATTTATTAAATCATCTTTTTTGTTTAAATGTTTTATATATAAATAAGCTACATTAGATTTTGTTCTAAATTGTTGGTGGTTGATCAGTGTTTATCATTATTATTTGTTTTCGTCTGTATACATTTACAAATGATATTTTTTTTATGCATTGTTCTACTCTATCGCCTTATTTAATCATATTTTTTTTGTTTTATTAATTTTTACATTATTTTTAGTATTTTTTATATTTTTTTTGTTGTTTTGTATAAATATCTCTAAAAAACAATTATTTTAATAATTTTTTATTTGACTAATTGAAGAAAATGATATAGGTTTTCGGTTTTTTTTTTTTAGATCACAAATAGCGTTATATATCTTTTTTTATAATGAAATTACGTTCATGTCTATAAAGGTATATTAGTACGCCTATATAAAGTAAGCTTAACCTATCGATGCAAAAAAAAACGAAACATATTGACGGTTTTCAAAAAAAAAAGTTAGTAAAAAATTTCAACTGAAATTTGTATGCAGCACTTTAAAACTTTGACTCTCATTTTTTTTAGTCTAATGCGGCTAGTTTTGTAATTTTTGTTTTGTATTCCAAAATTCATAAAGGTATATTTGATGAATAAAATAAGAATAAAATATATTCCTGATATTGTACAAACTTAATACAATAAAACAATAATATTGTACTAACGTCAAGTTTTTTGACTATTTATGCTTTTTCAGAGGATCCCAGTTTCGACGTTGTGCGCTGTTCCAAGAGTTGCCGGATCAAAATTAAGTTGAAGTTCACCAGCAAGTATTATTTCTGATATGCATCCAATTATTCCTGTTGAGTATCTTCTTCTGGTGAAATACGAAACATCAGTCATGCCTCCTGTAAAAATAAGTATGTATTTTGTTGAGGTGTCAAAATGAGCTTTGAAATGCTTTATTATTATTATTATTTCTTCATTCGATAGAGTATTTAAAGTTAAACGATAACTTCGAATATAGAATATGTCAAAAGTATTATATCCTTGAACACAGTGACCCCTACTACACGCCAGCATCGAAATGCACATCTACACCGGAGTAGTATTTATACTCGAAATACTATGTCGGTATATCTCCTTGTTTTTCCAGATGCTTTTAAAACTATTATGTCTTCAGCTCGCTTTATAAAGCAAAGTGCACGACTGTGTCGCACGAACTTGCTCTTGTTGCCACAAAAGTAAAATAAAATTCAATAAAAATAATTTTAAAATTTTTTTAAAAATATAAATAAATACAAAAAAAAACAAATTCAGATCAACTTTTCTCTTCTTACAAAGAATCAAGCCAAAACATTCTTTGTCTAAATATAAGTTTACCAAAAAAAAAAAAATAATTCCAAAATCGGTAGAGCGGTTTTTAAATAAATTTTTATATAAAAGTTTTTATTTACAAATCGGAAGTACGCCAATTAATGTGCTAAATAGTTTACATTTACATTTATTGTACAGAATATAATTTTTTTTAGTCAAGTCGTTTTCCTAATATTGAATTTACAAAAAAAAAATAATTAAGAAAATTAATTAAAATTAAAATTAAGCACTTTTGCAAAATTTTGATATTGAAATTTGATCAAGAGCTTTCTAAAAATATTTGTTTTGGTTAAAATAGAGTAACCCATTCACGAGAAAGCTCAAGAAAAAAATAACGGTTCTATGGAAAGTATTGTTAATAGGCTTGAAAACATTTTTTTTGCAGCTTCTTAAGAAAGGATTTTTGGTATGACGATCGGAAACAAAGCCTGCATGAAATCACTTCCGATATAATACTCAGGCTCATCGGTTTTGTAGCGGGGAAAAAACATGGTGCTAACCAGCACACGATACCCATACGTCACGACATTTGCAAAGGCACATGGCTTCCTCCAGGTGCTCAAACCTGCAACCAAATCGGCAATGTTGCGATTGACAGAAGACACTCCTCCAGCATTCTGAATGTCCATGTCCATATATTCCAAGGAGCAAACATTGACTCGGACCACAATACCTAGTTGGTACATGGACGTATGTCCATGGAAGATCTTAGGCGAACATCAACTGAGCTTCCGAAAAATCATTCGACTGTTTATATGAACCCGGAAGACCAATGGCAACTCCAAGCTCCAGAGAGATAATAAAGGGACAAAAAATCTCTACATTGAGCGAAAGAAGGTTGAGAAACGCTTACTCAGGAGAAAGAAAAAAGATCACCAATAACGTCAAGTCGAGGAGAAGCAGAGATGTTTTTGCAGGAAACAGGTGCGAAACCTCTATAGAAGAGTGAAACAATCAACATCAGGTTTCCAAGTCGCTCTGGGCCCTACAAAGATCAGTATGGGAACACCATAGTAGAAACGCAGGCGATGTTAGCTATACGGAGAGACTGCTGCTTTAACCGATCATTAAATGGTTAATAAAGGCTGATTTCCAATGTTGCATTGGCGTTAGCGCCTCGTACGTTACATTTAACCAGCGTTACAGGCGCGTTGAGATGACAGAAGAACTCAAGTGAAATAGCATATTAAAATCATTTTTCCAAAAACAGCCTAAAAAAGTTGTTTTACTAATTTGATACTAATATCATGTGTTTTTTCTCATTATAAAAACAATATTGAATTTGTTCGTATCAAATTTATTACCAAATGAAACAATTTATCACCCCATTTAAATGCATTTAAAACTTGTCCAACTACAAAATCTATTTATTTCCCTTCAAACACACATCTGTTTATCAAAATGTCAGAGACAGGCCCATACCCAGAAAAGATATTTCGGAGGGGTATACCCCCGGTGAAAATACTCAAACAAGGTAAAAAAAAAAGGATTAGATGGTTTCATTTCACTTCGTCTGTGTTTGTATATCAACAATTCAGGCACTTTTGTGATAGCAAAAATATTTTTACTTAAACCGAAAACGAATCGGGTAGAACTAACCCCGCTTTCCGACCCCGCATGGCTACGGATCTTGTTCAACGCGCGCAAAAGTTGAAATATTTCAACTTCTGCGTCGCGGTCGCTTACGTTACACACCGACTCCACTTGATATCTGTATCTATATCAGAGCATTTGTTCTATATCAGAGCATTTCTTTTTTCTTTGCTGGGCAATTCATGCCTTGACGTTTCATTAATGAAAGAGAGGTTGACGTGTCAACATCGCGGATAAACGACAAATTTGTTACTTAAAATGTAGAAAACAACAAAAAATACAACCGAAATGCAAGAGAACGAAGAGCAACGACCAGCATGAGAGACAAAAAATAATGAAATAAAATCTACCTAGAAAAAGGGGAAAAAAAACTCATCTGTCAAATTTATATCAGACATCTTCGTCAAAACACACCGACTCCACTTGACATCTGTATCGCATAGCTAAATCTCTGATATCTATACCAGAGCATTTCTTTTTTCTTTGCTGGGCAATTCATGTCTTGACATTTCATTGATGAAAGAGAAGTTGACGTGTCAACATTGCGGATAAACGACAAATTTCTTCCGATATTTTTTTTGCTTTCTTTAGAAATAATGGTTTTTACTTTGTTAGTTAATAATTTAGATAGATAAATTAATGTTTTAGTTACTACACACTCATATAGTATATTTTATTTTTAAAGAAATGATGTTTATGTAGTTTGAATTTTTTTTCAGCTAGGCGTGTACAATGTACAGGTTCCTACTTAATGAAATTATTATTAAATGCATTTCCATAAATATATATTTCTATGTCAATCAACTATTTTAACTTGAAATGTACAAAACAATAAAAAATACGACCGAAACGCAAGAGATCGAAGAGCAACGACCAGTATGAGAGACAAAAAATAATGAAATAAAATTGTCATCTACCTAGAAAAAGGAAAAAAAAACTCATCTGTCAAATTTATATCAGACATCTTTGTCAAGACAAAATCTTAGAGAGAGATATCTAATATCCCAACATAACGAGAAACAACGCGACTTCATTGAATATTTCATTGCAGGATACACATTCTGAGAGAAATTATATCTCGTGGAGTCGGCCTGAAACGAAATCTTATAGAGAGATATCTGATATCCCAACATAACGAGAAACAACGTGACTCCATTGAATATTTCATTGCAGGATACACATTCTGAGAGAAATTATAGCTCGTGGAGTCGGCCTGTTAAATTGGTTTGTGTACCTATGTTAGTGGATGTCTAATCGTAATGTTAACGCTCAACGCGGCATTTTAAACACAATACATGAATTCCTTTAGCTGAACTTTTGCGTTGACATAAAATTATGTCAACGCGCTGCCCAACGCGGCATTGGAAATCAGCCTTAATAGTAGACTAACCAAATTTCAGCATCTCATATTCTCATACCATAACCATTCTCAACTCCATTTAATATTTTTCAATGTCAACAAACTGTTTCTGTTTCCAATAATTTAAACACTTTATTTGAGGAAAACATATTGAACATAACTCGCCGTCTACATCCTTCATGATACAGAGCAAAACCCAGCCGAACGGAAATGTAAAACGAATTATTTCCTCCCCAAGTCAATATAAAATCGATGGCTTTCTATGACTGCCATTACCGACACTAGCAATTTCTCTCCACACCCTAAAGTGTTTGTTTGCAGGTGAGACACAGGCTATATGGATAATTTCCCGCCCCCAACTCTAAATTTCAACTCCACTAAACAAGCAACCCTTTGTCTGGGAGCTGGAATGGTTGAGGGTGGTTTAATTTGTCTATACTATACAAACATGGACAACAACCTGACTTACCAACATAGAGTCCAGTGTCCGTGTTCAACTGTCTTAGCTTTCCCGGTGACCTATGCACAACGGACTTCCGGCCATCTACCTCCAAGAAGCCTTCTTGAGAATTCCTGTTTAAGCAAACAAATAAACAGTGAATACATAACAATGCACTTCAAGCACACCGAATTAAACAAACTCTCCCATTACTCACCTTATTGCTCGCACCCTGTGCCAAAGTCCATCGCTTACTTTAGTTGCATTGAACTGGACATTGGCTTCGCCAGATCCCAAATTGTATCGCAGATGCAAATACCTAAAGAAAAAAGAACCACACGCATAGATGAGATGGAATATGGAAAATTCTTTATTTGTGTACATACCCGTTTTCAATACCCAGCGACAGGTAATCATCTGTGTCGAGAGCACTCTGGCGACCCGTCCAGAGGATGATCCCATTCCTCGAGTGGGTTTTGATCCGTAGATTCAAATCAATTTTGTAACTGATTATCTGGCTCATGGTTTCGGCGTCATTATAGTGAAAATAGCTATCGGTGCCAGTGAAACACGCCCCTAGACTTTTTCTAATAATGGGACCTTGCTCCGGTGACGAGGAGGCCGATCCATAATTTGCGGCCGTTTTTGATTCAAATGTGTCAGTGGCTATGGTGGTCGTTGAAAGGCCATCGACGCTGTTTTTCATTATGCGTTCCATGTCCTGAAACAGTTCTTTTGTATGGTAATCCCCATCATCTACGACTGGAGAGCCACCAATACTGATCCCATTGTCGGTAGCTTGGCCTTTGGTCGTCGTTGATGTGGGCTCGTGAGGGGGCCACCTACTTTCATCCAAGTAATTGTTAGGCTTTTTATGGTACTTCCACCTATGAGACGACGGTCTTTTGTGCAATCTTTTTCTAGGCCTGCCTGTTGCCGACACTTCGAGCTGGAGCACATTGGAATCAGCATCAAAACTGTGCTTATTATCTTCTTCATTCTGACCCTTTTGGGACGCCACACCGAAGTCACTTTTGTATCGAGACCTTTGATGTTTTTTGCCAGAGTGTTTGTGGGGTTTCAAATAATGTGAATCGGTAGGGGGCACTTGTGGGTATTCTTCAGCTGAAGGTATGGGATCTATGGGTTGCTCAAAGTGTGTAACCGACATGTCTAGTAGCTGCAAATCGTTTTCATCGAAGTGGAAGTCCTTCTTTGGAGGTGCTTCAGCTTCGGTTTCGGCTACTGCATGTTGGTGGTTGTTAGGAAAATGAAAATCATGACTGATGGGGGCGTCGTCGATATACAGGTCGTCTGGTGAATCCTTCGATTCGGTTTCTAAATAGAACATTTCCGGTGTTATGTGTTCACTCCATTTTGCTTTAAGGCCGAGAGGTTTGCTGGCAGGCATTGCTGTTGGTTTGAGGGTCTTCCGGTTCCTTTTGGACTTGGAATTGTGTGGCAGATTGTCTAGCGAATTTGCACTAGAAAATTGTGTTGATTGACGTTGTGGATAATGACTTTTATTGTGTTTTGAGGAATAGGGCTTGTTGTTTGGCTGATGGTGCTGGTGGTGGTGATGGTGTTGATTATTTCCAATCGGCGAAACAAAGGTATGAGTTGTAGTTGGACTTGTAGTAGTTTTGGGGATATTTTCAAAAGTTGGAATCTTACTGGTCGTTGTATTGCAATCTGGGTTGAAATTACCACATCGGCATTCGTAGTTGTCTAATAGAGGAAGGCACTCTGACAGCGGCCCGCATGGCTGATTATTGCATGCATGAGGGCAATTGTCAACGTTTGTACCTCCGAGTGCTTCGCCAACGATTGACATACTTCGGCTATTTATCTTTACCTGGAAAAAGAAAGTTTTTAAGTGTATAAAATTGTTTTCGCATTTGAACCTGAAAATGTACTAGGTATCTACATAGAAAAAGACAAAAAATAAAAACGAAATGAACAATTTGCTAAGAACGATTTTCATTGGCTGACCGAACAGAACATGCACTAGGTGAGTACACATAGCCGTAGGTAATAGAATCATCAAAAATACCAATGAGTGCCTATGTTGAGCAATGGTGATTGCATTTTGGCTTCAAATCGATTCAACTTGATTTGAATATCAACCTTTGTTGTTTGATAAATGAACATATAAAAAAAAAATAAATTCGAAGAACAAACTTCTGAAATGCTTTGGATTGATATGAATCTAAACACATACTCGAATCTTATCAAATTTATACCGTTTTTATACAAGGTTATCTAATTCATGAACATGTTTGGGGAGAACGGACCGGACATCCGGACAACATGCCACGCAATTGGGAATCAATCTGGCAGGCATACATTGGAATAGTATTTTAGTGAAAGACTTGATTCTTTTTAAAAATTGCAGACAGTCAATCAGATGAAAGCTATTTATCGCTGTTGGGTGTCGATTGCAGGCGCTTAGCCATCCTCAGCTTTAAACACGAGGGAAACAACTTTTCTTAGAAAAGTCGTCACCGAAAACACCGCGTTCAAAATCACTATTGTGGACTGCGAGCATTATAAATCAATGCTCGATGACTTTCTAATTCTTCAATTGGATGAATTACGATTGAGACTGTTGATCATGTAGTCGATCTACTGCAAAGTTCATTTGGTAAAAAAAAAAAATATCAACTGTTATACATTATAACTACATAAAAGTTATACACACAAATCCGATCTTTTCGAAAACAATATGACGTTCTTCTTTCTTCACGTTCGTTTTTATGTATAACACTTTAGGAGTTAGTGTATAACAGTTGTACTAGTTCTGCGTTAAAGACTCCCAGAGTCATTGACGTATTAGATATGGAACGCCAGTAGCCAACTTCACGCGTGTTCGAACATAACTAGGGGCGCTATCAACTATTAGCAGGGAATCTGCGTACCAGTGATATGATTTCTTTAATTAATTATTTACTATTGAAATATTTTGGTGGAAATTAATCATCAAACTACTTTTATTTTACAAAATACATCCACTCCTTGTGCCATGAGTTACTTACAGATGAATATATTATCGTTTTTCTTTATATTCTAATGGCGAAATTAGTACACGTATTTAACACTAAAAGATGATGGCGTTTTTAGACTGTTTTAAGCTGGAACAACTTTTCTTGGCTGTTTTTATGAACATTTCAACCGACTGGCGGTCCATATCTAGTACGTCAATGCCCAGAGTATGTAATTTGAAAAATTTGTTGGATTTTTGTTTGTTGTCTATATGCAGAAGTTTTTGATTGTTTAAGAAATTGGAGAAACACATAAGCGATATAAAAGTTTGTAGAAAAAGTAGGGACCAACGACAAGAACTATAGTTTATAGTTTTGTCGCATCTATAAGTCTGAAGATATCGCGATGATAAAAAGTGCCACGTTCGTTCATAGTTTCATTCGTCTCTGCAGTAAGTACATCAGATACAGTTTGAGAAGATCGCTAATATTGTTAACACGCTCTAACTGCCGTAAATTGATGCATTTGGACTAGGGGGCATGTAGTTGCATTACAAAAACACTAAATTAATTAAAAATGGCTGAAATAATCGTAAATAGTATCGGAACTGACTAGACCGGTATACATCATCTTCAGAAAGTAATTGAAAACAACAGAGAGGTTCAAATAAAAAAATAAAGGTCTAAATGGGTCACCCTGTGAACTTGCTCAGGCTGATATAAAATTGAAATCTCGTGGTTTGAATCTTGTTGAGAACAGTCAAAAAGTCTATTAACTGACCCATAAATTAAAAAAAATCTCTACATACATATATAAAAAATTTTTCGTAAGTTGATTTTATATTAAATTCTTTCTTGTGTGACGCTGAATGCATCATTTATACAAACCTTTTGAATGCATCCAGCGAAATATCCCCTGTTTCTTACAATAGTTGGCAAGACATCTGAATGAGGAACACCACCAAGATAGAGAGGGTGTGGTAAAGATAAGTGCCAGAAGCCATTAGATGAAATGGTCATTACTTCCGGAAGTTGGTCCACCTGTAAAATTCAAAAATTCAACATTGATTAGCCTTGTCGAAACAATATTAACGAACCACAACAGAGATAAAGGTACGGATTAAAAAAAAAAAAAAATGAGATTTCCTAATTTACATACCTTAAGCACAGCCAACCTTGCAGTCCTAGACACTTTAATCGTATGCCACTGCCCAGTAGTTATGGGATAGTCACTCCTGTTTTTAAACAATACAATTTAAATATGGATTAAGTAATGCGTGTTGAAGAGAAATTAACAATGTTTTTATATCGATGTATAACCCAAGTATGTATGTATGTATGTATTGCAATGAAAAAAATTTATTTAAACAGTTTTCATGTTTCTTTTGGTTTAATGGTGACGGCTTTGTCATTAAAATATGGGTCACTGCTCAAACGGGAGTGCAGAATTTTTTTTTTTTCATGTAAAAGTAAAGTATACCACTTTGTTACACATACATTTCAGAATTCCTACTTACTAGAGGATTGTGCTATCTGACCTGAGTGTATCAAAGGTTGCAAAGCAAAAATATAATAACAGAGAAAAAAACAGAAAAAACATTCGAATTGGCTCATACAAATGTAAAACCACAGCCAGTAGAATTTCTTTACATAAATTATGCAAAAATATTCATTTCCGGAAAATGTGAGAGAAGGAAGTCAAGAAGCATACGTAATCTAATCACATCAACGAGTTTTAAATTAATGCTGCCAATTATGTATGTATGGCTTTAAAGTTAAGTAAGAGGAATTACATTATGGATATTATATGTAGTTCCATATAGAAAAATGTCGCATGTACTTGCTCTTATATTGTTTTTGTAATTTTTACGCACATAAGAAGATATGACGGTTTTTAAAATTTATTTACATTGTTCGAGCGATTAAGAAAATAGGAAAAGTGTTGGGAGAAGATACCGATGCACATTGGGTTTGAATGTTTGAACATAAAGTTGAGAGTAATAAATAAAGCCGAGTTAAGCATTTTATATTCGTGTGGCGCGGCCAAAGTAAAAATTTCCTTCCTCCAAAGTTCTGCTTACTTTAAGTTGTAGGCATCATTATAGATATGATGTATAAGCATATCAAATTTGATTATGATCAGTTACCGTCAACGAGAAAATAAAAACTAAGTAAAAATCTTTGTATCTATTGCAAAAACTGATTTAACTGCTTTCTTTGAAATTCAATTCCAAAGAAAAAAATTGATGAATGTCAATGCCAATGCCAATGCTAATTCCAATGCCAATGCCAATGCCAATGCCAATGCCAATGCCAATGCCAATGCCAATGCCAATGCCAATGCCAATGCCAATTCCAATGCCAATGCCAATGCCAATGCCAATGCCAATGCCAATACCAATGCCAATGCCAATGCCAATGCCAATGCCAATGCCAATGCCAATGCCAATGCCAATGCCAATGCCAATGCCAATGCCAATGCCAATGCCAATGCCAATGCCAATGCCAATGCCAATGCCAATGCCAATGCCAATGCCAATGCCAATGCCAATGCCAATGCCAATGCCAATGCCAATGCCAATGCCAATGCCAATGCCAATGCCAATGCCAATGCCAATGCCAATGCCAATGCCAATGCCAATGCCAATGCCAATGCCAATGCCAATGCCAATGCCAATGCCAATGCCAATGCCAATGCCAATGCCAATGCCAATGCCAATGCCAATGCCAATGCCAATGCCAATGCCAATGCCAATGCCAATGCCAATGCCAATGCCAATGCCAATGCCAATGCCAATGCCAATGCCAATGCCAATGCCAATGCCAATGCCAATGCCAATGCCAATGCCAATGCCAATGCCAATGCTAATGCCAATGCCAATAATAATGCAGTCATAGTGATAGCGATAGGGATAAAAATAGCGATAATGATAGCGATAGCCATAGCGAAAACAATAGCGATGGCGATAGCAATAGCAATAGCGATGGCGATAGCAATAGCAATAGCGATAGTGAGCTATTTCGATAGCGATAGCAAAAGTGATAGCGATAGCTATAATGAAAACGATATCGAAAGCGATATTCATGTTTTATTTCCAACTTGTATGCCCAAAAATCTTATTCAGGTTTTTTTTGTTTCTGACTCTTTGTTTAGTCTTTCTGAGTTTGTTTAGAACCATTGTATTTATTGACTGAAATAATTTTTTAAATAAAGTACTTATTCATAGTATGAGTCATACGTACCTATACCATTATTTTCAATAAATATTTTAATATTTCCTTTATATTATTTTACCTTAAATTTGTGCAGAAAGCAATACGACTTTTATAGTACAATGTACATGATATGCAAAACTAGGCACTATAGAGGTTTATTAGTACAAATAATCACAGGTAAAAATGGATTAAGTATATTTTGTCCATTATAGAAAAACTGAACAATATAATATAGAGACCCATAAGTGTCACTTTGATTAAAATTTTCCCCTCCATCATCGAGATAAAAATAATAATTTCGGAAATAGATTACTTCGCTTACCTCACTAAAGCTGGTCCGCTCCCCAGGTCAAATGAAAACTCCACGAAACCCATATCCAAGGACAATGCAATAAAATCTCCATGATGCTCATGGCCAGTGTATAAGATAATTCCATCCGTTTCCAGAGGCTTAATTACAACCTTCACACAATCAAAATAAAATAAAGCAAAATGTAAGTATGTGTGCTGTGAAATGTGAAAAGAACTTCCCAAACAGGTAATTAGCACGAAAGAACAAATTACCAACCTGAAGTTCAAGCCAAATAAGAGCACTGTCTCCCAGGGGTGCATACCGTAAGTAAGACGATCCATTAAATGAGGGCACCTGCAACAAAAAAAAAATTGAGAATATTTAATGCACCATATACTTACGGGTAATTATTGCAGTAATGGTTTCAGCGCATCGTTTCGTGCACCCTTAACACCCTTTTGCATGTTTTGACAACAACCCTTAACATCACTCATCCTTTCCCCCAAATGATAATCTCGAGGATTTAGGTGATAGGTTTGATATTCATGCAAAAGGGTTACAAATAACCCCCAAGTGGCTGAGAAGAGCCGTATGTGTATTTTATATTTACTTGCAAGTCTAGTCGAAGTTCACAGAGGTCTCCGACGAAGCCCATTGGGCAGAGGCATATTGCACCTTGATCTGATGGCAAACATTTCCCTTCGTGCTGACACGGATGTTTGAAGCATTTGTCAATTGTGCAGTCCTCTGAAAATAAAATACAAAAAAAAAAACACAAAGGTAAATATGTTTGTTTCGCTGTATTATGGGGCGTCTTGCTATGTTTCATTTTTAATTAGGTTTGCATTAAACAATACGTCATTAGTGTGTGCAAATGCATGGATTTGCCCGTGTGCAAGCTCCTTTGCTACCAGAGGGTCGTCATATGAAGGATTGTGTGATAGAATTTAATGGGCAACCTAAGCTCAGTGTGAAATACATTTCAAAGGTTTCTTACCCTCGATGCTCTTAATATGAGCGAGTAGAATTTCACCGTGTGAAAATCAGTCTGGTTACGAAAATCGTCATATGAAAACTTTTTTAAAAAAGTTGTTTTGATAGTTAGAAAACTGTTGAAATTCTTAGTGCATTTTTTATTGTTCGAAATTTTCTACTTGTTTAAAAGGAAACTGAACTTTGAACTCAAAAACATATATAAACTTTTTTGAAAGAAAATTTTAAAAGTTTTGCATCATGCTTAAAAATTCACTAGGTTTGTACGAGTTGTATTTCACATTACAAATCCTTGACTTTTGTTATAAGTTAATATACTTACGTATGTCAAATCCTTTGGATACGTCACCTAACGGATGTTCACTAAAGCTATACTCATGTTCGTTTGCAACAAATCTTCGAATACAGCCAACCATTCCTTCGTAAATGGGTAGTCTTTTTGCCAAGCCTGTTATGTTGCCTGTTCCGCCAAGAAATACAGGCTCCCTGAATGTTATTCTCGAAAAAAGGCCCTAGAAATATAAAAATATTATTGAATTATTAATTAATACATATGAAAAAATAAAAGTAGTATAAGAATAATTTTTTTGTAGTTTAAAATTTTATAAAACAAAAAGGGAAGCCACACAGCAAAATTATAGGGATTGATCGCAATCGACAAAAGTTAATAAACAGATATTACATTTTAAAATTTCAACTTCGAAAAAGATAGCTAATGAAGCTTGAAAATATTTTGAATTATTCACAAAATTGAAAATAATATCTTTAATGCGCAAACAGTTTGTTTGCATTCATTAGTAGGATCATATAAAGATATATGTACATGTGCAAACATGTCAAAACGAAATTAAGATGTTTAACAAGAGTCACCATTTTAAATAGAAAATTCGATCCCGAAACTAATTTTCAATCCCACGATTCCGGGATTTATAATAATAAATCTCGGGGTATTCTGAAATTGAACGAAATATTTTTTTTCGTAAGATTGTGTAAGATACCGTACCAAAAATCGATATGAGCTTCAAAAACTTAAAGTCATGCTCCAGGTTCATAGCAAAAAAGAATAAAGGCGAAAAATATAAAAAAAATAGCCTAAATGTTAAATCAAAGTAACTTGTCTTAGAAATCAATTCTTCTTTGTCATCTATAGTAAAGCAAATAACCCACATACTTGAATTGAGCACTTGATGTGGAGTTGAAAGTTTTAGATTAAAATAAGAGTCTCATTTTCTGTGTACGAAAAGTATCTCTAAGCAAAAAGCTAACCTTACTAAAAAAAAAGGAAAAACTATATAAACAATAAATGCCTAAAATGTATAACCACGTTGGTATACATGGGGTGGATTTGTCCAGATGGCGTGTTATGACATGGCTTTGTACAAGTTGGCTTGACGCCGTCCACCTCGTTCTCAAATAGAGCACATTTTTTTACCTTGCAGTGTAATTGCATCCATCCCTTCTTTTCTAGGTCATTGAAACGCTGATAAAAATTATCTAGAAGATCGAAAGTTTCTTAATAACCGGTTTTTACGTACCAATATCTCGCCACTGCTGATTTGATGACATCATTATCTGAACTAAAATTGGAACCAATATTTACACCATTTCCGTGATATAAAGATCGTTTCATTTGATATTTCGAAGGCGTTTGATGAAGTTTGGATTAATCTCAACTTGAATTCACTAGATTTAAGTCTGTAATTCGCAAAGTAAATGCGCAAGGGTGCCTCAAGACTCTGTTTGGTGTTTGACTCTCTTCTCAATCTTTATTATCAAATTAAATTCTGATCTCGTATACCAATTATAGGTGAAACTAATAATAATAATAATAAGCTCGTTAAAACACAATATTAGCAGCATTGTTAAGGAATGAAGTATTAGCAAGCCTCTCCAATTACTATTCTCTAGGAATGTCATACTTGGTACATCGAAGAAAAAAAAAACTCGTTTAGTTTTTGCCCGTTTTCCAAAGCATTTGAAGACTTGTGTAAAAAGATAAGTAGAGATCCGTTACCATTCACCGCCTCTGTATGAATCCGTGCTGTTGATTACAGATAGTTTTTGCAGAAAAATGTCATACTAATAAAAACCACTTGCTAAAATAACTTTGGATTACAAAAGAGTTTGGTCTGTACTTTTTTGTGTAAGACTTATTACCCTTTTTAAAAACTGGTGTAATAAATGACTTTTTCAACACACTTGCAAATTAACCGCACTTAAGACTAAGCTCGAAAAGAATTTAAAAAGGAGAAGCTAAAAAGGAGCAACCATCTGGGCCTGGAGAGTAGTCCATCTTTAAGCAATGAAAGGAAATGTAAAATCAAGCATTGAACTCTTCATCAAAAAATTCTTTTGTCTAAAAAGGTGTCATTGAGCCATGTTTCAGTGTGAACAATAACATCATGCGGGAATAACTGAGATTTTTTTTTTTTTTTGAAAAATTTAGCAGTTTTGCTGCGAATCCCTCTAAGGTTCAAGTATAGAAGATTTATTTTTTTGAAGTAGAGATTTTCGAAGATTTTTGATTAACTCTTTGTTTATAACGCACTAAAAATTCCTTAACAAGAGTATCGGTAGGCATACCATTAGTATACAATTAGCATCGAACAATAATGGGGAAGTTGTTATTTTTAAAAAGATACTAAGCTATCAGGTTTACAGATTTTAGTGCATTTAATGCACAATGTCTTTTTTAATTTCATCGATTCTTTATAAAAATAGTGTAAATGAAACAGCTATACAGTTTCGTTCGTTCCCTTAAACAATTCCCTCGTATTACTCGCTTTGCAAGGAATGCAAATGGAATGATTTACCTCACTCGATTTTCTTTGTTGTTAAGATACTTAAACATCAAGGGTAAAATCTCATTGTTGAAACGCTCTTGCTATGTTTAAACAAAAGGGTAGTCATCACCCTTTAAGTGCGTTTAAATATAAAAAGTGAAAAGGAGATGCTGAAACCCCGTCCAAAAGAGAATACGCGGCGTATACGCGACGCGTTCATCGAGGAAGCCGAATGAACCAGTGAACCCCACAGGCGAGTCCTTGTAGTGAAGCATTAGCGTTTAAATTTACGGTCATAGTGGAGATCATTGACACGGTCCTTAAGGGTTTATAACAACTTCCAATTTTTGCCCCTAACTTATTTTTTTCATTGTACTTTAACAATTTCTCTTTATTACTGTAAAGTTGAAAATTCCAATGGATCTGTATAAGCAAAATTAATTATAAATTATTAACTAATAAATTATGAGATTTCAGATTTCCGTGTAAAAGTCAGCCAATTAAATTTAACAAAATCATGTTTCAATTTTACGAAGATAATTTAAACGATGACGAGTTAAAAGCAAGGAATTATAAATACAGATATACATTACGAATCCATTTTCTATCACCAAATCATGCATTAATTCAGATTAATCAAATAACATAAACATAATATATCATCATAAAAGATTCACCAATCTTTAAATTTATTTAGCCTTGGGACCCGTCACATTATCGAATTGTCATCTTTGCTTTTCCAAAAATATTAGATTTCAAATTAATCGTTATAAATTGAATGATTTATTGAGTTGTTTGGGTTTGCGAAGAAAATAAAATAATGTTCACTGTGCAGTATGTGTAATTTTTCTTTTAAGTATTAAGATTGATTGTTATTTGTATGACTGTCTTCACAAATACCATTAGATATAATGCATTAAACATTAATAAAATATTCTTAAATATTTAAACTGTTCTTCGTCTGTAAAAGAAGTAAATTATTAAATTTAAGTCTTGTTTTCCATTAAGATCGGGTCGATGTTGAAATAAAATTAATGGACGTATGTGTGAAGAACTAAGGACATTTCCTTTTATTTTAAAGGCACATGTATATTTGTATGCATGTAATATGACATACATACAATCATGCAATTTATGCATGTAAAATGACATACATGGTCAATCATGAAGCTTTCTAATGTGATTACATCTAAAACAACAGAAACCGCCAAAACAACATGGCGGCCACAGACTGTCAACACCAACCAGTTCCTTTGGGACATTTTCATCTATCTGTGTATATTGTTTTACTTATTTTCAGTAGAAAAATTATTTTATTTCTTTACACATAAAATACAAATTAATTAGGCTCATTTCTTTGGCTCTTGGAATTTTTTGTAAAACAAAAAAAAAAAAAAAAAAATTACTGTATTCATGAATTTAAAATCCACCAATGAATATGTCTTGACAAGCAAATAAGTATATACTTAGTGTGCTAATTGGATCATCATTAATTTAATTAAATTTATAAAAGTACACTTCGTATGAATACCGCTGACATATTTTTTTTTTGATACTCCTACCCTATAACTCATCTTTACTTTAGTAAGTGTGTCTGGCGTTACACTTCAATGCCCTCGAAATTGAAAAGAATTCAAAAGTTAACAAACATAAAAGGTATTAAGGTACGTATGTATGTTCTTGTTCTATACTATGCGCCTACATGCATCTTAGTAACATTAATATAACCGACCATCCTTGAAATATGAACATACTAATATATATATGAACATTGTATATATATCAATATATACATAGATATGAACACACAAGGTATTGTGAATTGAAAAAAGTTTTGTTCTGCTTTGTTTCAAATAGGTCCTTAAGTACGTGAGGGGAGAAGGGGTTACAGAATTCATGATACTATGCATTAGGGACGAAAATTGACTACGACAGCTTTTATAACGAACGAAAATATTGTCCCCTCTACTAAACCATCACTTTTATTTAGACTCAATTTAGAAGACTAAAAGATTTGAAAAAAGGATGTCAAAGCATAAAATGCTTTTTGACACAATACACAATAAAATGATGAACTTACTTCCTTTGACAGGCAAATATATGTAGAAGTGATAGATATCACATATATGAGGACTCCCTTCAATATTGTTTGAAATATTTAATAAATAGAAATATGTAAGTGGTATAGATGCGTAAATAACGAATCAATCATTCCGTGATATCTATACTCTATACGTACCCTTCTCATAACATAATGCCACTTTCAGGGAATATTGGAATTCTGATTAGATTTTGGGATTTTACAGAATGGGCTTGTCATAGTTTTAAGAGGCACCGTATAGCATAATACAGTACACTATTTAACATATTATATATGTATGTTGAAACAATTTTTTTTATAGCACTTTACACCTTTTGAGTCTCAGTAAAATTGTGATTAAGTGATAGGAAATTCTTCTTAAAATCATTCTTATTTTAAAACTTAATGGAATTTTCTGAATTCATGAGGCAACGCAACTACACGTCAAGATGTTAAGAATTAATAGGTTATCTCGTCTGACCCAATCGATTTTTTTAGATTTTCACCACCACCTCATACTTTTTTGAAGTGTTGGGCATTTCTTGATAGTAAGTTCCCACAAAATAAATAAAAAATCAGAGTGGTACCTCCTCCTATCCAGGACAGGCTGGTCGTAGTATAAGTTGAAAAGTTTATGATAAATGGCACCCAAACAAAGTAATTACGTTTTTGTAGAACATTGAACATTGACCAGCGCGCTGTCGCTAAAAAAATAGTAAAAGTAAATCTTTTATGAACCTAATTCTGGTCGAACCAGTGGTTCAATCAATATGTGCCCTCAGCTAGACCTAGATTGGGGCATCTTCTTTCAGTTTCGCCTATAGCTTGTTCGATCCACAGTAGGTGTTACTGCTTTGCGATTTGGCACTAATATTGTCCAAAAATTTTGAAAGCTGGAGCTTTTATTTATTGTCAGTTTGCTCCATAACCATCGGAGCCGTACGGATCGTTCTGGTTAGATCGATGTCACCGAAAACCCCGTAAATCTTGTTGTTGAAATTTTTCTCCTCACATTATTCACACTTTCAGTTGTAAATTTTTTTTTATATATCTTTGATCCCGCATGCTCTGATGTCAGTATACGCAATATTGTCCTCTTCTCATCTTATCTTCTTAAAGTACAGTAGAAGATGTAGTTTTCCTAGGCGGGTTGAAACCTGGCTCATCAGTTGCATCTGTTAGATGTCAAAGTAAGAGAACTGATGTGATTTTAGTTTTTAGGTCCTAAACTTCCTGTCGTATATTTCTTCCACCACTATGTTGATCTTACCAACTATCTCAATTTTTGCTTTTCGGAAAGTTAAGACGTCCAGAATAATGTACGAGTTTCTCCCATCGATCGCAATGTGGTCAATTTGATCGGTGGTTAATTGTTTCAGTAAACGCCATGTGCCTTTGTGAACTTTGAAATGGTAAAATTGAATGTTTGCTACTACGATGTTTCTACTCAACGCAAAGACAATCAGCTCTCGTCGAAGTTATTTTCATGAAGGCTATATTTTCAAACAGTCCTTCATATATGTTTTCCAGGTTTTCAACTTTAACTTTCAAGTGACATAGTACTGTTCTTCTGTCTTACTTTGTCACTACTGGTAGGTTTTTGCAGTAGCTTGTAGAAGCTATATTTGCAAATGTCTACCTTTTCCTTTATGAGCACATCTCAAATCAAATTAAACCTTTATGTGGATTAAAACGTCAATATATAAATATATATCATTAAAACGTTAATATATATTCACGTTTTATTTTACGTGGGGATTTTAAGGGGATTCTAATATTTTAACTTTGTAACTAGTCTGCAGGGTGATCGTCAGGAAGGTCTTATAATTTTCGTTCCAGGCTTAAAAATAACGGTATAGCTGCCATATTACAATTATGAAAAAGCTTGAAAACGGCTCTAACGATTTTCATGAAATTTGACATGAGTATAGTAAGGCATTGAAGGTAATGCAGATGGCATGGCGTTTAAGACGTTATTTCCTAGGAAGCAGTTTCAACAATAACTGCCATATAAGGTTTTTCTTAAAAGTTTTTTTTTTCTGTTAAGGTGTTAGGTAACTTGCCACGAGAACAAGTGCAACCCAGTCGTGCTATCTATTTTTTTTTTTGACGAGACCTGCGAGTTATATTTAATTTTGTACATGTATTAATTTTGTGTTCTGAGAATTGAGGAGCTTAAGAGGATGAAGGACATAAGCGACATTTTTTTAAAACTTAAGTAATAAAAAGACAAAATTTTTGTCTATAACATTTTCGATGTAAATATTAAGAATACTTTTTGGAAAACTTAAAAATTAATTTCTTTAAAATGTTTATAGAAAAATAAATGGCATGCATGGAACATGCATCATGTCACATTAAAATCAATAAAATTATTTTAAGCTGTTTTGTAGATAAACTGGAGTTTATCCTATTCAAATTATGTATATACATTGCAAAGCAAAACCTAAGTTTAAAATCAACTTCGAAAGCACCCGAATAATTTTAAATGCTGATACTCAATTTTTTGAAAATGTCACTTAAGTTTTTCATCCTTAAAGAGCTTTATTTATTAGTACATGTAAGATATATTTTAAGCACTATTATATTAAAGAATCTGAAATCATAACGTTCTTTATATACTTCAATAAAATTCCACAAGTAGAAACTAGCTTGATGTGACCAATAAAATCCTTTATAAGAATGGATAAGGATGTAAGGTTCATTTTTATTTTAATAATTCATTTAGGCTGGAGAATTGTAAGCTCCCTGTTAAATAGTAAACCCGTTACCATGCAACACCACAACCACTCAAATGGAATAAACACACATTATAATAGTTAGTTTATCTACTCATTAGCCCACAAGCACCCCCAAGGTGTCCTTTTAATAATTCAGATAGTAAGTAGTAAGTATAGCAGTAAATACATCATCCAACAAGAGGCTGAAGTAAACTATTGATTTTATTACCTTTAATGTGACGGTAACTTTTGTGTGGCGTTGCTATAAGCATCTATAACTTTTCTTTACTGTTTTTATTGATACATTATACAGTTTCTAAGAACAACAATTGATAAATATTAATCTTACGAATTAATCTCAGTTTAATTCCTTAAAGTGTGCGTAAGCAAGCTTCTATATGAAATGATAATCAGGTACATTTCGTGTTCAGCCATATAACTAAAATAAGTTTGGGTTAAATGAGATGGTTTAATTTAAATTTTACCTTTGATCGTCCTTGTACACGGGATCCGTGATTTAATAAGAGCCATGCATCCCATCGGTGTCTGTATATGGTAACTGAGTTCCATTGATTAAGTTGCACCATTTCTTCAGAACGAACGCTGCCAACACCAGATCCACAGTCAAACCTTAAATTTAAAACAAAGCCATATCTTATAAACTTTAATCTGTAATAATTGTATTTAAATAATATGAGAGATATGAGTAAATATTGATACATTTGTTTCACATTAATGTTCGGAAAATTGTTTCGGGTACGGACAACTCAGTCCAATTTTCGACTTATTTCTTGAGTAACGGGCCCGTATTTTAGATATATTGCACTACTTGTAGATAAGTTTGTTCATAGTGGAATGACAATCAAACTGAGCACAACAACTATCAGCTGTCATCGCCTTGAGAGTGTGAACACGAAGATGTAGATTATGTGGATGATTACAAAGCTTGCAACAAATGTCATTTGCATCGGAAATCTATTTATCTTAGATATAAGATTGTCCTCACCAGTATTATTGCCACCTCTTAAGTAAGACGGCTAATAACATTCGTATATTTAATAGCAATGCAGTTCAAAATAATTTCGTTTTTGTTTTAAGGACTAAAATTTTCAAACTAATTTATTTTTTAATTCAGTTGTTAATTTTTGTGTTAGTTTCATAAAAAAAAAATTTTTTGACATCGTATCAAATTTTCAGATGGTTATTTTCAACTAAAATTCAGAAAAAAAAATTTAAAAAAGCTTTAAACGGAGCGTTTAAAATCTCGTTTTTGGAAAATCCTGAAAAAAAAGTTGCAAAATCCCGTCTACTAAAATATCGAATTTTTTAAAATCCGTCGTCCAAAATCCCGCTTGTTCAAAATCCCGATCTATTATAATTCCGCTTTTAATATTTTTATTTATTGTCTATGCAATAAAAAAAACCCGGTCCCAAAATGTGTCTTAGTTTTCGAGAAATAAGAAAAACAAAGGATACTTTGTACTAGAAAAAAATAATTTTTCGGTTTTCTACATATATTAAGATCAAAAACAAAATTTGTTTTATAGTACAAAGTATCTTTTGTTTTTCTTATTTTTCAAAAACTAAGGCACATTTTGGGTCCGGGTTGCATCAAATACCGGAAAAAAATTGCATTTTATAATGCAAAATTTTGTAAAAAATCAATTAAAATTTTTTTTCCAACATTTTGGCTTTGAACATTTATTTCCTAACAACTATTTATTAAAACAACTTAAAACAAACGTTTAATTAAGGAGTGGTGTTTCAGCTTTGATAAAAGCTATGTCACATTATCGTATGTGATTTTTAGTAATTTTTTTAGCATTTTAAGTCATTTCTGACCCTACCGCTTGAATGGGGGGTTATAGACCCCCATTCATACTTATTTTTTCATACGATTGTTTTCTTCTCTTGACACAATTTACTTGCTTTAGCCTATGTGTGCATGTTATGGGAATCCCCACAACCTACTACTACGTATACCCTTTAATATGTACTAACACTAAAAAATGCTGTATCTTTTCACCAATTGCAGGTTAATTTGACATTTATTCTTGAAATTTAATTCTCTACAACTATTAGATTCACAACTTTGTGCTAAAAAATGTGGAAAAAAGTCCAAAAAAGAAGTTTGTCGAAAAACCATATTTTTGGAAGTTTGCATCTTTTTCCAGAGAGGATATCTCAAAGACGGTTCTGTTTTGCAAAATAATTTGTGGTTGCAAATTGTAGGAAATTTTATCAGCTAGATTTTCCATATTAATTTTTTTTTTACGACGCACCGTCTTCGATGTAGGCTAATGCAACCGTGTGAAGATCCTTTTTAACCACGTTACCAGCCTTCGCGGCACTCGGATCACCGGGGATTTTTTATTGCGAGTACATGGGACCCCCCCCCCTACATATTCCCGAAAAATTGGAACTACACAAATGTTTTGGTTTAATTTTATTATTTTGACTGGACTACTTATCATTCCGCTTTTGCAATCAAAACTAGCTATTTTTTTTATTATATAAAATCCCGCGATTTTTTTAAATAAAACACTTAGCTAGTTTTTATAGGTTTATAAAAAAGGGATAATAAGAGACGGGATTACCAAAAGCTGGATTATACAATAATAGCGAAATGATTACGATGATAGCGATGATAGCGAAATCAAAAAAAGTGGGTCTGGAAATTCTGTCCTTGTGTCTGTCTGACAGTCTGTTAGTCTGGTTGTATAAGCAATTAGATCCTAAACAGCTGAACCGATTGGCTTCAAGTTTGTTATTTATAGGGTTGGTAGACCATTCTTTAGAGGTGAAAATTGAATTTTTTTTAGCTCAAAAAGTAACGGTAGCTGCCATATAACCGTTATTAAAAGCCTAATATTCTCGAAAACGGCTCCAACGATTTTCTTTAAAAAAAATAGAGTTGGTTTTTATATGAATGTCTTTCGATAAGAATCGTTTTTTATTACTCCTACTATCTTTTGAACGGCTCCACCGATTTAAAAAAAAATTGATATTATCAAACAATTGCTAATCCAAAATAACTGCGAATGAAAATTTAAAAAAAAGTAATATTTGAAAAAATCAAAAAACCGATAATTCTAATTTTTTCTCTACTAAGCCAAAATAATACTGCAAAAAAAATCGAAAAAAAGCAATTTTTGTAAGTTTTTCTTTTTTTTTTTGAAAAAACCGATAATTTTAATTTAAAACAAAATATTAAATTTATTTTTATTAATGTCGTTACAATTAGATCCTAAACAGCTGAACCGATTGGCTTCAAGTTTGTTATTTATAGGGTTGGTAGACCATTCTTTAGAGGTGAAAATTGCATTTTTTTTTAGCTCAAAAAGTAACGGTACTCCTACTATCTTTTGAACTGCTTAACCGGTTTTAACGAAATTTAATATTCGAAAACAACTGCTAAACTGAAAAAAAAATTTGAAAAAAAGTAATTTTTGAAAAGGTTTTTAGCAAAAACCGATAATTCCAATTTTTTTTGAAAAAAAAACAATCAATTTCGATAAAATTTTACATGAGTCATTTTGTTACCAATGGTGATTTCTTTCGCTTGAAAACTTTATTCAGAATCAGCTTATTAACGGTACCTGCCACAGAACCGTTTTTTATTACTCCTTCTATCTTCTGAACGGCTAAACCGATTTTAACGAAATTTAATATCCGAAAACTACTGCTCAATTTAAATAAAATTGCCAAAAAAAAATTGGAAAAAAAATAACTTTTGATAAGGTTTTTTCTTGGCAAAAACCGATAATTCCAATGTTCTCGAATTTGAGTGAGTGATTTGTTACCAGTGGTGATGTCTTTCGCCTGAATTTTTTTCAGAATCAGCTTATTAACCGCGGTACCTGCCATAGAACCATTTTTTGTTATTCCGACTATCTTTTAAACGGCTGCACCGATTTAAAAAAAAAATTGATATTATCAAACAATTGCTAATCCAAAATAATACTGCTAACGAAAATTAAAAAAAAAGTAATACATATTTAAAAACAATTTTTTTTTTCAAAAAACCGATAATTCTAATTTTTTCGAAAAAATACGATCAATTTTTATAAAATTTTATACGTGTGATTTGTTACTCAAGGTGATGTCTTTCACAGGAAGTTTTTTTCGGAATCAACTTATTAACGGTACCTGCCATAGAACCGTTTTTATTTTACTGACTAACTTTTGAACGGCTGCACCGATTTTGAAGGAATTTGATATTATCAAACAACTACTAAGCTAAAATAACACTGCAAAAAAAAAATCGGAAAAAAGGAATTTTTTAAAGTTTTTCTTTTTTTTTGAAAAACCGATAATTTTAATTTAAAAAAAATTATTAAATTTATTTTTATTAATGTCGTTACTTGCTACAAGAAAAAGTTCATGCAACCCAGTCGTGCACCACAAGAACAAGTTCGTGGACCCAGTCGTGTACTTTATTTACTTAAGCTCGTTAAAAATAAAAAGTTGGCAGAAGTTCTTAGTTTTAATTTTAATTTATAATTTTTCGATATTTGAAAAATAACTTTGCTAACAATTTTTATTTTTTTTATATACATTAAATGTAAATTACTTAATTAAAAAAAATTACTTAAGTAAAATTAAAACAGACGAGCTTCAAATTTGTAAAAAAAAACTTTTTTTAAAAAAATATTAAGTAAACATCGATTTATTTAAAAACCGCTCTTACTATTTTGAAATTATTTTTTTTCTAAACTTGTTTTAATATAGAACACATTCTTCTGCCTACTTGGATTTTGTCTTGAATTATTGTAAAAAGTAGTTTTAGCACTTTTAATAAAAAAAATAATATAATTTTTTTTCGTATTTTTTATTTATATGTAAAAAAAAGTATTAAATTTGAACTAAATTTTATTTAATTTTTGTGCCAACTTGTTTCAAGAGCTCGTGGGGCCTAGTCTTGCTGTATATTTTTTATCCCGACTAAATCGTAAAATTATTATTGATTGTAAAATTATTCACCGATTTTAATGAAATTTTATAACATACAGTCCTGCAATGTCTGATATATAGCACACAAATAGTATAGTATATAGTATTCCATATTGGGAACAAGAAAATCCTCTAAACTATGTACATACATATTATTATGTCGATATAAAAAATTAATAAGAATAATGAAAAACATATAAAATAAAAATAAAAATATAAATCGTGAACATCAAATTGAATTTCTACTTATAATTGGGATTTCCATACATAATCCTGAGTGGTCCATATTAGGGTCATCATCATCATCATCATCGGCTCGACAACCGGGGTCCGGTCCTGGCCTCCTTCAACAAGTCTCTCCACCTATCCCGGTCTCGAGCCGACGCCATCCAGTTGCGCACCCCAAGGCTCCGGGCGTCCTGGTCTACGCCATCTCTCCAGCGCAAGCATGGTCTACCACGCTGTCGTCTGCCATAGAATGTACCACAAAGAACTTTCCGAGCAGGTTCCTCTTCGCTCATGCGAGCTAGGTGCCCTGCCCACCGTGACGTGCTCCGCTACCTTGATTGTTTGACCAACTGTTCCTCTCGCATTCGACGCCACCATGTACTTTGTTTTACCTTCACTAATGTGCAGCCCCAGATTTTGTGCCGCCTGCTCGATCTGGATGAAGGAATCGTGTACAGCTTGCTCGGTTCTTCCGATGATGTCGATGTCGTCTGCGTAAGCCAGTATCTGGCTGGACCTGTTGACGATGGTCCCTCTTGTTGCCGTGCCAGAGTCACGGATTGCTTTCTCCAACGCCAGGTTGAAGAGGAGGCAGGCCAAACCATCCCCTTGTCGGAGTCCATTAAAGATGTTGATTGGTCTGGATAGCAATCCGGCTATTTTTACTTGGCTTGTTACGTTGGTCATGGTCAACCTACATAGTCGTGTCAATTTATTTGGGATGCCGAATTCTCTCATGGCTTTGTAAAGTTCTACCCTGGCTATGCTATCATAGGCGGCCTTAAAGTCTATAAACAGGTGGTATGTTGGGATGTTAAATTCTAGGCATATTAGGGTAACTTTTTTAAATGTGTTGATTTTGTGTTTTTTTATTTTTTCTTCATTTAAAGAAGTGTACGATTTTTTTTAAGTTTTGGTTTTGTTTTACAATTAGGTTATTGATATCTAATTAAAAGACTGATAAAAACTCAATTGTTTAGTTTTAAAAATTAGTTTATATTTTTGTATTCCATAATCGGCACAATTTCCCCTACATGTATTTATACAAAATCTTACTGTTTGACAAATATCTTTCAAAGCACGTTTTCTTTCATATATCTTGTCAACAATAATTCGAAATTGGAAACAATTTTTCAACAGGTTGTGCTGAGTTCGGTTTTCTGAAGTGCTGCTTTAGCACTCTATTGAGGAGACATACATACATAAGTATATGTAAAAACTCATGACTCATTCATCACATTTATGTGTATATGTATGACTATAATGTTGTTTTCTAGGTTTTGGTAAAATTAACACATCAACGAATATGTATAGGTGTATCATTAGCATTTATTTTACAGGGTGACCCGAACAAAATGGAACTGATAAAAATATTCTTTCGGAAGTTGAGTTTTGTTGTTAAAAAATATAAGATAAATTATTTGGAAAGGTTCAAGTTTTTGGAAACAAATCTTCTAAAGATAAGGTTGAGTATTTTTATTTGCAATTGTAGGTAGTACTATTAGGCAAGTTATGCATTCGTGCAAAAAAAAAAATTGAGACAAAAATCAAACATGACATTCCGATGATAGAGAAGACGAAAAAAGTGGGTCCGGAAATTCTGTCTGCCTGTATGTCTGTCAGTCTGGTTGTACAAGTACATACAGCCTAAACGGCTAAAACGATTAGCTTCGAATTTGGTATGTATATAGGGTTCATAAACCATTCCCTAGAAGAGAAATTGAAATTTTTGATCTAACTAAACATGAGTGATTTGTTGACAACGATTCAGGTAGTCCTGAATGCCTGATAAATATGACATAAAAATATTTCGAAAAAAGTATTTTTTGGAAAAACTTCTTTTTTTTTTAAACTGGTCAAATTAATTTTCAAGTCGTTTACAAGAAGGTAACTTGCCACAAGAGCAAGTTTATGCGACCTAGTCGAGCTCTTTTTTAAATAAATAAATAAATAAATAAATATTGCATTTATTATAGATCGTGTATTATAAATCGTTTAAAAAAAAAAAAAAACATTCTCGGCACCCTGTCTCTATTGTGTGTCTTTATGTTCATTGAAATGTTTCAGGCACAACATACTGCTTCCCTAGCAATATGATTATGCAACAACTATTTTATTGAACCAGGGATTGAGGTTGGTATGAGCCTTACTACCCTCGTAAAATTGTGTGCCACTCTGTGTTTCGTTTATTTGAATATTGCCCTGGGATATGGTATATGGGAATGAGAGCTTTTCTTTGCTTTTCCACTTGTATTCAACGAAATGAAAATATAAAATCAATAAATACTCGCTCTCCGGCTATATAAAACCGCATTTGTAGTATAACTTCGGATTTAATGGTGTCTTTTGACATAAAAATCGCATAAGAATAATTATTATCAACTTAAGATCTTTTTTTTTTCATTTTAATCTACTTACCAGAATTCAATGAAGCCTTGGTGTATGAGTAACGCCATAAAATCTCCAGTTAAATCGTCCCTTTCACCAGTTAAAAGGATAATGCCTTCGAAAGATTCCGGTCGAAATTCAACTCTTATCTGGATTGTTTTGCAAAATAAAAATCAATAAATTCCTTAACGCCTTTTCACAAGCAACTCTGATGATGTGTGGACACACTTACCTGAACATGTTTGTATGCTCCACGTAGTGCTGGAAACGCCAACCAGGACTTTTTTGAAAATCTAGGAATGCGAACCTTCATATCTGTAGGTATAGATAGAAATAGACATGTATAAGTGTATGTAGTATAACAAATTGTATAATCCAATTATAGGGTAATGTGATGGACGTTAAGAAGGATCCCATGTGGTACCTGTGTCGAGCGGGTGTTATGCAATTAAATTAAGTATCCAATCTGGCAAACATTATTCATATTTCAAATTTTGTATGGATGTAAAAAAAAAAATAGATTGCTATCGGCACTCTCACTAAATGAATTCATTTTTGTTTGCTTTGATTAGGAGCATCATGTTTGTAGGGTAAAGATTTCGTTATTTGATTTCTATTACCGGAAAACTAAAAAAAAGGGTTCCCCATAAACTTATATATAATCTCAAAGCCAAAGGGAGGGAAAGTATTGAAGTTCAAAGTTCAAATCCAAAATATATGTACACTTGATTCAGCACAAGTATTTTTGTAAAGGCCAATAAGTCGAAAGCAAACAGAAGATAACGTAAGAATTCTACGTCAAGTTTCCTTAAGTGCCGTCAATTCACTGAGTTGCCCTTAATAGTCGAATGCGAACGCAAGTCGCTTATTTGGTCGACTGTTAAATTTACGGGTTTAAAATCCCCTATGGATTGCTCTTTAAATACGGAAGAAAAAGTAAACAAAAACTTACCGAAACTGAACAGTCCGACCTATAAGAATTCCATGTACATAATGCGTTTATTTCGTACGGCACCGTATACGGACCATTATTGCCGACTTAATAAATTGACGGGACTTAAGGAAACCTCGTTTATTAAGGTGTTCAAAACAAAATTATGGGTGAAACCAGTCAGCGCTTAATTAACCGTCAAGAATACCAAAGAAGCGAGAGCTACGAAAGTTCATATACTGATCTTCTTCTGCTCCCAAAAAGAACATGTTCTTAACCTAAAATAAGAAAGCACCAGTGTTGCCACTGGTAGGTTTATTTATATGTCTTGTGCGTATCTTACAATCTTTTTTTTTTTAAATGCGATTGATTTTAATAAAACAAATTGCAAAAAGCTTTTAAGCCGTTGTTTCTTTTAACCGACTATCTCGGAAATGTATTTGATGAAAAAGGATACTCAGACAGTCCTGATGTGCCCAACAAGTATTTTATTGAAAATTAATTTGGCAAACAAATTTGGCGTTCAGAATAATAATGGTCTTTTTGAAAAAATTGAGATTGAAAATATAAACACAATGGCGAAAATTTTAAAGGATTTAGCATCATACTAAAACATATTTAGCATCATACTTTGCTAAAAAAACTATTGTTTTGTAACCTAGTATGAAGCTAAATATGTTCTAGTATGATGCTAAATCGTTTAAAAATTTGCCCCAATGGTTTATTATCCTAGTTAATTTTTGACATTTGTTTTGCTGCGTTCATTTGTACATCTTTTTATTATCGGCAGCGTTTATTATTGCATCTTTTTTATCTCATCCAAACCGATCTAGATAGCTTTTGTAAAAAAATTGTGAAAAACTGTTAATGCATTTATATAAATACTGAGACACACTTGAATGAAATTCTTAGCAATATTGTATTAAAGGAACGACAAAAATTAATTAAATTAAATTAAATTAAATTGTTAACAATAGTCAAATATTGTTATTAACGTTCGTATCAAGGTACATATCTGAATATTTCTGGATAGGCTCTTGAACACAAGAAATCTCAATGGGAAATTTATATTTTAAAACACCTTTCAATTGACACAGCAAAAAGCTTAAATTTTATTCACCCCAATAAAAATGGATCAAAATTAACGGGATCAAATTTAACAACAATTTTAATGCATATTGGCACACGGCCTTAGTTTTAAAATTTGACAATTAACACATTTCAAAGTTCAGCAATTTTTTTTTAAAGCGTGAAAAATTTAGTGAATTTTTAAAATGTTAGGTGCTTTTTCGAAGTTCAAAACTGTATGAAAAATCAAAAAGATGATTTCAAAAATTAAAGTTTTTGTTTTTTTTTTTTTTTGTAAATTTTATTTTTTCTTTAATATGCGATGAAAACTTTCTAATTTTCCATAACATTTTGAGCTTTAAAAATGTACGTAAAATTTAAAATATTGACTCATAACATTTTGCCATCTGACCACACATTTTTTCCATAAACAAGTCGTATACATTAAAAAAAACGTTTAAAAATGATATGTCAAAACCAAACCCATCTTACAAAGCACCAAGTAGAAGTAACCGTGACAAATTTGACTCAAAGGATGTCGACTAATTGTCAATATTTTGGATACACAATGTAGATTTGAACATATATGATTGTTCTTCTTATTGTTATTTGTGTATATCATTCGTTAATTGCCAGACGGCTGGCTGGGATAGATGAATATTATATGAACCTTGAAGGTCAACTCATTACCTACTTTTATTGTGATTTGCTATAGGAAAATAAGAGCCTTCCCAAAAAAATTTAATAAATAATTTTCGTTCCTTCATATAACAATACAGGTTATACCTGGTAGATAATTTATATCATTTTGTAACACATTTCATGGTTACCAATGACATGTGGATGCGGTAACCCAGAACCAGCCTAAAATATTTATTGGATTCATATCATGCTGTAGTAAAGAAAATTTTATTCTGATGTCCCTATATAACCTATACTATTTCATGAAATTTCAATAAAAAGTAGCGAATATTTTCATACCCGATACACGAGTAAAAATGTTTAATGCATTTATGTATCGAAAAGTTGATGTGCTTTTTTATTTATATGTATTAATATATCGTAAATCAATATGTCGCATACAGCAATTTGTCAATGTCTTTTAATTCACGTCCCTTCTGACAGAAGAATAGTTCACCAGTGCCCGAGTTTCATTACAGTGACATTATTTCCACATTTCTCACCATCGGCATATCTCGTGCAGTGCATCGTAATTGAGTCAAGTGTTGTATTACACCATTATATCGTCACCAAGCAGTTGTATAGTTGGTTGTGGAAGAAAACGGCATCCATTTACGTATTAATCACTGCATGTCAGGATACTTTTTTTTCTTCTTTAATACACAACAAACTGAATAAAAGGGTCAATATGTGTATTTGGTACGTTCGAACGATTTTCGAGTTTGTGTGTATGCATGCATAAGTTTAAAAAGGATTTGAACAAAAATTAAGTTCTGAAAGGTCGATGCTTTGTGTTGATTGTTTGAATTTGCTTTTAACATACAAATTGATTGTCAATTTTGTTTTCGATAAGTTAAATCGAATCAGGGAAATGCACGTATTAGATACAAAATTTATGATATGGTACAGACTCTAACGTCAAGACACACTTTCTATACGTATATTATGAACCTTCAAAAATTTCTGCAATGACGTTCTATGCGATTTTTATTAAAAAATATTTTTCTCTTCTTGAAACATAAACCACATGGGATATGTATATACAATTTATAAATATACAGTGTAATTATTATAAAATTCTTTCTCACCATCTAGGCAACCATTGCCACTTTTTCCGAAAGCGCACATGCATCTGGGAATTCCTTCCTCATTCGTATCACATATTCCTTCCAAACCGCAATCCAATGAGCATGACTCTCTGAAAAATAAAACATAAAAATAAGATATGATAGCTTTAAACTTTTCATATGTTTTTATATTATGTGACAATGTGCCTTTAGACTTAAAAGCCACCATAAAAATATTCTTGAACGAAATACAAACACTATTATATCAGAATCCGTTCAACAAAAAGTTTGCACCTGTACTTAAATCTGCCATTGAAAAAAAGCGAGGGGTTTGTCACTAGCCAGTTTAGTGGTTCAATGATATATTTCAAATGACTTCATATGATTTCAGGTGATTTCAAGCAGTATTTAAATTGATTTAAACATTTTGTGATTGCATTGATTTCAAATAAATTTAATGATGATTTCAAATTAATTCAAGTGATTTCATAATGATTTCAATTCGTGATTTCATAATGGCATTTTTGATTTCATGATTGCAAAAAAACTTAAAGTGATTTCAAATATTTTTAATGATTGCAAGAAATCATTTGAAATCGATAACAAACATTTTTTTTTTTTTATTTCATCACTTGAAATAGTGATTGGATCTGATTTCAACGTGATTTCAAATGATTGCAAGTATAAGTGGTCAGGTGATTTCATTCGTGACAAACCCCTCGACAAAAAGTGATAAATGTACTTGCATTATTGGTTACTATATTGATTCTTATTTCTACTTGTTTACTATGACAATATTCCTTCCGGAAATTAAGTAATTTGGCTGCGAATTAAATGGACATTAAAGGGACTGTATATTTTTTGATACTTGAAATCCTTTGAAAATTCATAAAAGCCGTTTTCAAAGTTACCAATTTTTAATTCACTTGAATTCTTTTGTTTGATCTTAAGGCAATGATTTATTTGAATTCCTTCTATGTATATATATGTATATATATATACATAATTCTTCTGTATTTTTATTTCTCAGACATTTTTTCTATTTTATTAAAAAACTAAAACTTTACGATCACTTCAATAATGAAAGTACTTAAAAATAAAAATCTGGACAGTTGATTCCCGCGTTCCTTTTCTATTCGCTCAGCCTTAATTATATCTTTTATGTTATTACACATGTGCAACTGCAAGTATCATCCATCCACCATGGTATATAGTTTATGCTGACGTTTTGGGACATTGGTCTTATATTTTAAATAGAAAGAAACTACAAAATATAATTAATAAGTAATTGTATATATGGTTCTCTAAATAGTTCAGTCAAAACAGATAAAATGCAAATAGAATAGACAGGCAACAACTTATTTCGATAGAAATTTTGAATGACACCATTTTGAATGAAATTTGAAAACCTGGAGATTATAATATGGTAAGTAGAATATACGAGCTAATGTGTAAAATGTGGCCGGTGAAAAGTATATGTTCAATAATGAAACCTTAGAACTTACAAAAGATAAGGTCTTTTCAAAAGTTTTATGTAAGCGTATAGCAAGCCAGTGCTGCTTCAGGACAGGAAAGTCTATCATAAAACCTTCTCATTGCGTTACATCCTGCAGGAGACACAAGAATTTAATATCGGTACAGTACTACCTCTTTATCGATTTCTATATGATAGTATGAATAGAGAACAACTACATCGAGCCATGTCTAGTATTCATAACTTTGTCAAACTAATGCGACTTATCAGGATGACCTATAAGCATGCTCGCTGTTCCGTCAAAATTAAAAGACATTCTACTAAAACCTTTCAACAGAATGATCTCACTCAAGTTTTGTTTTCATATTGATACTGCTATTCACCATTTTAATAAGATGAAGTTTCCTAAACAATCAGAATTTTGGTTATACAACATGCACGCCTAGAATTTTGACAAGTTTCTCAATGTCACCAAAGCATTAAAATTTCCGAATTCCTGATTTGCGTTCAATTTACTTTTATTTATTAACACCGGACCAATCCAATTTGCACAAAAATGTCACAGGCGAGGTCACATGTGATTAACCCAACACAACATACATATAAATAGACATCTATTTTAAAACGGCTTTAAGACAAGACTAACTCTGATTTTTTATACAGTTGGATAACAAATCTGCAGATCGTCAAAAGGTGACCATCAATTTTACCAATTCTGTTTGAAGTTGGTAAAAATGGCTCTTGAAAATCAGCGGAACATCAGAATCAGATCGGTATGGAATAGGTTTTAATAGACAGGTATATTGATGAAAAGAACCTCAGCATTGTTTACACAATCCTGAGGAAGAAAGGCGACCCTCTGGACTGGACTAACTACAGATGCACTAGTTTTCTAAACACCATTATCAGCATTAGTTTTCTTAATATCGCATAAAAGATCTTCTCTAAATTAGAAACGACAACAACGACTTCTTGGACAAAATGTCACCATAGACAGATATAGCTTTGAGGTCGTAAAATATTTTGTGTATCTGGACTCCGCTATCAACTCAGTCAATAACACCAGTGCTGATATTCAACGAAGAATTACTCTTGCCAATCGCTGTTTCTTTGGGCTAAGAAGGCAACTGAAGATCAAAGCCCTCTCTCGAGCAACTAAAGTGTCTTATACACTTATCATCCCGGTACTTATATTTATGGTGCAGAAGCATGAACATTACTAAAAGGTGGATGAAAACGCTTTAGGCTGTTTTGAAAGGAAAATTCTGCGTGTGATTTATGGTCCTATTTGCATAAATGGGGAATGGAGAAGAAGATACCATAACAAACTGTACGGACTGTACAGCGACACTGACCTTGTCACAAAAGTGAAAAGCCAACGACTAAGGTGACTTGATCACGTAGAGCGAATGGACAACAATGCTCCGGCCCGAATGGTCTTTGCATTAGACCCCGTGGGACAGCGCAGTATAGGAGGACAGCGTAGCAGGTGGCTCACGCAAGTGGAAGACGACCTCAACCAACTTGGCGTGCGAAACTGGAGGCCGAAACCGAGCCGCCTGGAAGAAGCTTGTTGTTTGAGGCCCTGGACCACCCTGGAGTGTGTAAATGATGTAGCGCCACCATAAGTAAGTAAGTATAAGTAAGAAGACAGGTATTGAAAAGGGCTTTAAGAAAACACTAAACTGATTTTTGTATATGTTGGATAATAATTATGCAGGCCGTCAAAAGGTGCCCATCAATTTTACCATTCTGTTTGAAGTTGGTTAAATGGCTCTAGAAAATCAGGGTGACCTTGGATCGGGGTAAAAAAGGACTTCGAGAAAACACTAACTCCGATTTAGCTTTCAAACTTTTTAGTCCTGATGTTGGTGTTTTTTTTTAGCTCGGTATGAGATGAGGGTACTACCCCAATGTCAATTTTTTTCTGATTTAAGCATAAAAACTCATCATCTATTTATATTTTATCATTGGTGCATGAATTTATTTTTTACTCTGACACCGCCCTCATAGTGTTATGAAACTTGAGTATCTTTTTTCACAACAGAAATTTTATGTAATAAGATTTATTTTTACAAAATTAAATTACAAATAAAAAATCAAAAATATTACTTACACTGACGTCTTTGAGAAATTCTGCAAATTGGATTTCATCTGCCTCAATATAGTCAAGGGTGCTTCACTGTTCCCTTTCTTGGCCAGCGGTGCTTGAGTAGCAGCTGTCACACTTGTATCTCTCCTCTCCTGAACTTGTGTGTTCCTCAGGCCATCCAATTTCTTGGGCTCGGGTGTAGATGTCGTTGGCAGAAGCGACGTCACTTGCAATTGATTGTAGTCGCTTTGATATGTATTTGCATCTACTGGCCGCAAATTTAACTTGTTATTATTGACGTCGTCATAGACTGACATATCCAGCTTCGAGTAGTAGTCATCCTCTAAGATATTACTGCTGGTGATGGATGAGTCATGTTTATCCGCCGCAGAAGCAGAAACAGGACTATCCTTCGTAGCAGTCGATGATTTCGTTAGTGTATCGTTAAGTCGATGAAGCTCTTGATGTTGCAGCTGATTTTGTTGCTGTTGCAGCCATTGGATGCGTTGACTTAGTTCGTTTGTCACTGAATCGGTGTACATGTCCAAGGAATTTGTAAGGTTTTTCGAAAATGAATTAACGTTTTTGAATTCAGGTACAGGGTTTAAGTCTAATTGATCGTCGTTGAAACTAATGCTATCTGAAGATATGTAGTAATCTTTTGAATTGCTATCGATATATGAATTCGATTTTTGATGACTCTTTGAGAGGTCTTCGGTGTTTGAGATAAAATCATCATAGTCATCGGTTTCATCCTCACGTGAGGTAAGCATTTGATTGCTCCCATTGACACCGTTCGCCAGTTTGGCACTAAACGAGGCACCTTTCTGGTAAAGTACGTCCTCTTCGGATTTCGAAGGACCATCTGGCGAAAAAGTTGAATTGATTACTGAAAAGAATAAAACGAAATTGAAGATTGTATTTAAAATGAAAACAAGCCACTGCGACAAAAGAAGTATTTAATATATTTTTGAACTGACAGGAGTTATGGAGTTTAATCTTGATTAATGAACCTATTATACCCACTCAATGTTTGCATCATTAAATCTGCATGGTATTTTGATAATTTACGCCCAGGCGATATGAATCTTCCGCAGAGAATTGAAAAGAGGAAATGGACCATACTGTACCACACAGAGAGACATAAATAAGTAAAGATGTTTGTCTTAAACAGTTTTTCGTGTTTTTTTTTTTTAATTTTCGGTTGACCTTGTTATTATAAAACAGTATAGGTATGTCTATATGATGTATAGGTTTCGCAACACTGGAAATGAACATTTGTTTGAAACGGAGCATACTTGTGTACTCACTATAACCCTTATTTAAAAAATTGTTCGCCTTTAAAAGATATAATCCTAGAATTATTTTAGTTAACTTGCTAAAATGTTTCTTTGTCTGTTGGTTTGCTTGATATAAAGCTTGCAATCGATTTTAAATGAATTTTCCGATAAGTAAAAGAATAAATCCGAAATAAATTTATTCGTTTCATCAAATGTTTAAAAATCGTCTGCAAATTTCTATACGAAAAAAAACTTAAACCAGACAATTCAAAATCATATCTTAAAAAATAGATTCTAAAAACATAAACATTTTTTTAACTATATTAGTACTACTATATGCACTATAGGCCACTTAACGCTTTATTTTAGCCATATCATGGGGGGAACATTCTTGCAACCTCGTAAGAATGAAACCTAAGCATTATTGGCAGTGTTTAAGCGACGTCAAATATGTTATAATTCCACTAAATTTGCCAGTCATGAAAAGTGACATTAGAGTGTTCTACATGAGCGACACATTTAGTTTTCGAAGCATTACCAGGCGCCACCGTTACCAGGCGATCTAGATGCACATTTGTATCATAGGATTGTGCATCTAGGAATTTCTCGACTTCGGCAAGCGAGATTCAGAAAATGGGATAAGATTTTTATTGCAAACTATAACAGCGTATTGTGCTTCTTATAAGAACCAAATGCAGCGGCTGTGAGTAAAAACATCGTTATAGCATCAACCACGCGATTTCCTCAGTCCAAAAATTCATAGCTGCACTGCACATATCATTCTCCGGATCAATCAATTAATCGTCAACTAGATTAACCCAATTCTGATGGGTGGAACACATTCAAACAACACTGTGTCTGATATTTACAAAAAGGGAACATTGACTACGAAAACACAGTTTTTGTTGCAGCTAAGGTACAGATAATTTAACCCCATCTAGAACCGAAAAAATATCGTAATTTTGAAAAGTATCTGTGTCGAAATGGCAACAACAACAGCTGAGAGAGTAAAGCAGCACATTCATACTGTTGATTGCATTAGTAGTACAGACGATGGAGTGATGCTGCATGCAATTATGTATGCGACACCTCTATTGCTAAATAATTGTATTACTTGTTTTATTATTATAAGTTTTAGATTTTGTTGTTTTTAATGTTCAATTAAAATAAAATAAAAAAAATTAAAATCAATTCAAAAAGGAAAAACGCTCATGCGAGCGTGCCCTGCCCACCGGAGTCTACCGAGCCTAATTTTTGTCACGATATCTGCTTCAAGGTAGATTGCGTACAATTCATGATTGTACCGTCTCCGGAATCGTCCGTCCACAAATTATTCGTTTTCGAAGATTTTCACTTTCGGAACGAAATACAGAGTTTACTTACAGAAACCGGCCTACCAAAGATATTTACCAGCACTCTGAAACTACAAGCTGATTATCTCATTAAAGTGTTAGGTTTTCGAGATGAGCGGTTAAGTAAAATGATGCTGCTTTACGAAATAAGAAACAAGGACTGGTGGTATTATAAATAGCAACGGATCGCCACTGCATGTGGTAAAGATTTGCAAATTGTTCCAAACAACATTCTTGGTGTGAAAGAAAAACTTTATACAGGGTGATTGGTATAAGATGCATCAAAAAGCTTCGGCGTGTATGTGGGGTTAAGACAAGAAAAAAATCGTATGAGAGGGGGGTCTATTTCCCCCCGTTTAGGCGGGAGGGGCAATTTTCTAAAAAAATGACTTAAATCAGAAAAAAAATTATTTAAAAACAACGGTGAATGATACAAAGACTTGTTATATTTTTTTTAAAAGCCAGAAAACTACTCTTTTATTTTATTTTTAAATTAAGTTGTTTGAGTGAACAGTTTTAAAATAATTAATTTTCAAACTCAAAATTTTGAAAAAAAATTAAAAAAAAATTTTTAAACTAATTTTTTTCAAAATTTTATGTAATTAACTACTATTTTTATTTTCAAAATTCAATGCTCTTATTAATTTTTAGTCAAAAACAGAAAACCGTATGCCAAAATGTATCTTAGTTTTTGAGAAATTAAGAAAAACTAGAAGTATTATTTTCCAAGAAAAACACTTTTTTTTGGTTTTCCCAAATTCGACCTGCTCAGGTCAATTATTAATTAGGGAATTATCCCTTTTTTATTTTTTATTGCATACCATCCGATTTTAATCAAATAATAAAAAAAACGAATTAACTTTTTACTTATTTTACTAGTTTTACTTTTAATTTTTTTTAATTTCTCAAGAGCTAATATACATTTTGGCATCCGATTTTCTGTTTTTGACTAAAAATTAATAATAGCATTGAATTTTGAAAATAAAAATAATAGTTAATTACATAAAATTTTGAAAAAAATTAGTTTAAAATTTTTTTTTTTCAATTTTTTTAGAAAATTGCCCCTCCCGCCTAAACGGGGTGAAATAGACCCCCCCTCCTATACAATTTTTTTTTGTCTTAAACCCACCTACACGCTCAAGCTTTTTGGTGCATCTTATACCAATCACCCTGTAGAATAATTCAGCTTAATGAAGACTCGATTCGGAATCAACTTGTAGAAACTGCTATCGAATCAGAAAGCCGAATAATATATAGTCAACTGAATTATAATCTGAGTAACAATAATTATTTACATGATTATCTAAAGCCCAAAGACATTTCTTTAATCTTCAAAGCAAGAAGCGAAGTATTATGTCTCAAAACACGACCTAACAATGGGAGTTTTAACCAGTTCTGCACACTATGTAATACAAGATCCAAAGAAGACTGCTTTCACTTTATAAGCATATATGTCCAATTTTTAGACATAAGAGGGTCGCGTATTTTGGAAAATATACTTTCTCAATGCAGGAGACAATACAAATATTGGATGGACCGGACTTGCAAAACCTTTCTTACTATCTGAAGGAAATTTGCAGATTTAGGAAACTGATCATGACAGAATATGATTAATCTACATTAGGTATAACTACATACATACATATGTATGTAAATTAAAAATAAAAATTAAAAATATCAAATGAAAACTGAAAATTAAAATAACAGTATACCTATTTAAAATCAAGAAATTAAATTTGTTAGTCGAGCTGACGGTAAAGCCAAAGCTTTCAAATTCAAAAAAACCAATGTAAATGTACATATGTACATATGTATGTACATATATCAACAAATTGAAAATAAATAAATTACTTACTTACTTACTTACAAAAACAAAAATTATAGGTGGCTCGGCTATATAAGATTGGCCAGAGAGACATGTTACTTTAAACACAGATTCAAATCAGACTTTAGACAAAAAAAAAGAAGATAGCCACCAATCGATGTGTCTTGAGGCATCGAAGAGCTCCACAATTCTTGTTGCGGATGATCATGGGTATATGTACGACCCAGTTCAAAACAATCTTAATATGACACTCACTTTATTATATAATCTTTGACTTACTGCTCGAAAGTAAGTTGATCGGAGCATTGAGTAAGTTACATATATATACATAATATGCATCTGAAGCTATTTTTTGATTAATTGTCTCGAAATATTTAAAGCAAACTTGATGCAGTAAAAAAAAATAGTAAATATGTATTTTCTTTCTTACCTTGACAGCTATAGCCATTTTTATTCAATTCATATCCTTCTATGCAATCACATTCGTACATTCCATCATGGATTTCATAACAAAGCTGCTCGCAAGGACTTGTGTGACCACAATGACCTAAAAATACAAAGATGGATTTTTTAAAGACCATATGACATTAGAAACACATTAAAATTAGGATAAAGTATTTGATTAAAAAAGAGAAGTTTGCTTAAACGAATTGCTATAAGATACGGTTTAATATAGTTTGTCATTATTAATGAAACTGATTATGAAATTTAACAAAACAAAGAAACAAAATATAAAAATTGTAAATTAATCAATCATTAATGACTCATTAATTTACAATTTTTATATTTCATTAATGACTCATTAATTTACAATTTTAATATTTTGTTTCTTTGTTTTGTTAAATTTCATAATCAGTTTCTTTTTTCTTTTTTTTTTTTATTAATATAAGTTAAAGTAGTCAAGTCATTAATATTATGTTCTATGTATATTAAACTAATCAACTGTGTTTATAAAATTGTTTATTCGTAATAAAGTCCCTCTGATGAAGACAGCAATCCCTTTCGATACGTCGGGAAAGTTTGTTTTATTGCTTACACAAAGTGACCTAAACAGCCGAAGAGAAATTAGACTCTTCAAAACAAAAACTTATGACTATTATCTAACTGGTCATATAATAATTATGAACGTAATTTAAAGCAGCCATAATGTCCGCGGAGCTTATGTCTGTCTGAATGTATCGAAACTTATACTGTCTGCCTTACCGGTGGATCCAATTTTCTTCAAACTTGGTACAAACTATATTTGTTTTTGACATATGGTAGGTACAAATAAAGTTACCTGTACCATTATATCAGCATTCCCGATAATTCAGGATTAAACCATATATGAGTGATTTGTCGCCAAAAGTGATATCTCTCATCTTAAATATTTTTTATTTTAATATTTTAATATTTATAAACTAATGCTAAACCAGATTGATATATTAAAATTTGAAAAAAAAATAATTTTTGAAAAACAAAATGTGTGTACAATAATAAAATAGCCGTCTTCTCAGTGGATCGGTAATAAAAAATTAAATTGAGGTGAACATGTACCTACAATGGTAGAATAACGTAGTGCGATGACCATGTGTGGGGGGGTCCAGGTTCGAGCCCCGATGGTACAGGCAAAAATTCAATAACGTGTTTTTTGAATAAACATGAGATTGTAAATGGACGAGCGACACTAATAATCAAAAAAGAGTCTGATGATTGGCGTTGGTGGCCATAAAATAATTATAACTTCTGCCAAAAATAGTGTTTACAGATTGTTGTTGTCTTATTAACCCAATTCTCTAATAATTCTATTTTTTCGAAAAAGATCAACTTAGTTAAAATTTTATTGATTGCATTGTTGCCCACTGTTTAAAGGATTTACTTTTGTGTTTTAAGTATGAATATCGCAATGTTGAATATGTATCTGTTTTCGCTGTTAAGGCAATGAATGTTGTTATTTTTTCCTTACAACCAATTTGAATTAGAAAATTAAGTTTAATCATTTTAAATTGTAACCCGGAAGTAAGACGCACAAAAGCGTGAGTTTAATTATTTATTCTTTCTATAAACTTAGATGTAATTGTTAATTTATTTAATAGAAAATAAAACCCTACCATAACCACCAACAAAATAGTTGATTGTTGTGTTTTATTTAAATAAGAAATCCGTGATTAAAGACAATTTTTTAACACCCACGATGATGTCTTTCTTATAGTTTTCATTTTTTATTGCATATACCTGCAATATCAGTTTTGAAAAGAAGTTTGAAAAAATATAATACAGACATGTTAAAAAAAAACTGGTCAAATGCATATTTCCCAGTCGTTAACACGAAAGAAATTTGCCACAAGAGCGAGTTTGTCCGTTCTAGTCGTGCCCTTTATTTCATTATGAGGGAATACGATGCTTATGAAGTATATGCTTAACATGGGTTGGGTACGAAATCCCAACTCCGAAATCGCCCGACTGACAAAAACCCGACTTTCAAGATCCCGAGTCCCAAAATCCCGACTACAAAAATTCATACTAATTATAGAACAATAAAGAGTTAGAGTTTAGGGTCTAAATTCTAAATTTAGAGCTCTTCGCAATTTTCTAACAAAAAATTTTGTAATTTAGAGTTAGAGCCAATCTAACAGCTCCAAGTTAGAGTAAATTTTATTAAACCTCCATCTATTGGATTATAATGAAGCTGTTTTTTCGTACTAGATTCAGTATAACTTAATAACTTAGAGTGAATCAGCTATTCACTAATGAATATTGTCTCTAACTTATAGAGTGTTTGTTTTGTTTGTTTTACTCGCTAATCATTGTTATGTGAGAAGCGTATTTAGAAAGATTAAATTGTTATACTTTTACGTATTATATTCTAGGGACATTAAAACAACATAAAAAAAGTTTAAAATAATGGTTGAATATCTGTGGTCAGATGTCAAAATGTTAAAAGTGAGTTTTTAAAATTTTATGAACATTTTTGAAGCTCAAAATTTTATGAAAAATGAATAAAATCACAAACGATTTTGTTTTCAAAAATTAACGTTTTTCGTTTTCTTTTTTGTAAATTTTATTTTATTTTTAATGTGAATAAACAACAGCAGTTTCCTTATTCAACAGTACCTGGGTAGCCTGCTTCGAGGGATTTTAACTCATTTTCCGTAGTCAGTCCCGCTCACGCTTCCTTAATCCGCTAAGGGTATGTCCAGTCGGCTGGCAGGCCAATTAACAATTTGCTTAATAAATAGTTTGTTTCGTTCACCAAAATGCGAAAATAATTAATTGTACTGAGTCGTTGTTTGTTGGAAACGATATCCATCCTCAATTATTCAGTTCAAATCCAATTTAAAAGCAAAAACGAGATACGAAATTTTTTAAAGTTGATATTTCATGGTATACCTATACTAAAAGTTCTGAAAGTCGAAATTCGGGATTTTTCATGGTCAGTCGCTTTCTAGCTTTATAAAAAGGTATGTCATCTATAGCATATTATAAGTTTAACGTTTTTTTTTATATTTTTGTTTTCTGTTTTAAGTTATTTCTTAGAAAATTACCGCCTAAACAGGAAGTGATAGAACCCTTCCTATATGATTTATTTCTTGACTTAACCCAACCTACTCGGTCTTGCTTTTTAATACACCTTATGCCAATTACCCTTTATAGTGTATATTAAGTATCCTACAAATCAATATTGATTCATTTCATTGTTTGCTTAAAATGTTTTTTGAACTATTAAGCGAGTTTATATTTCTTAACGCTGAATAAATTTGCTCCGTCATCTCAACTGAGCAGGACCAGGAGCGTGAAATATAAACACAATTCTTCAATTCAGTGCCAAACAAACTCTCCATCTCTTTTCAGTTAAAAATTTTCAGGCTCAGTAATTTGACAGCAATTATATTGAGAAATTTCCCTGAGAAATTGTGTTTATATTTCTGAGTGTACGGAGATCTTTGAGATCTCAGAAATATAAACTTACCTTTCACCTATTGCTTTCTTAAAATTCTCTATATATTTTCTTGAACTTTGCGGGGTAACCATTTAAATCGGTTTAACCATTGAGTTTATACACATAGAGAATTCATGTGTAAGTTTCAAACTTTGCTCGTAGGATGTCGTTACTATCGACTTGTTTTTTGTATACTCTAGCCATCATTTTTGAGTAAAAAGACAAAAAAGATAAAGAAAAACAAATACAAATGTATGCAGACGAATTGAGTTCGGTTCGGTTTGAGTGTTTTTGGTTATTATTGCAATAATAATTACTCGATATGTTCATTTAGCGACATCTACTTCGGTGAGTTTGAAACCATCTTGATTCCTCAATGTGTATAAACTCAATGGCTTAACCTAATTGCAGAATTTGCTGAGGGCAAAATTGTAAAAAAAAAACATTTTGAATGTCTCTAAATCCAAAATTAAAATTTCATACTTTTCAGAAAGAACCCGGCAAACTATACTTTGCAGTTTGGTGCTCATAGAGTTAACTTAAAGAAATGTTTAACACAAAATCAAATAAGCTAAACGAAATGTAGGTCATGGTTTCGTGTGGAGAAATCTATTCCTTTGAACAGGAAAATTTGCAAAAATTTCGCCTTATTAACCAAAAGAATTAAAATTAAAACCAATTCGTATCAACCTTCCAATTTATTTGAAATATTGGACATGTGTCGTTTAACACCTTTCAAAATAAATGAATTTAAATGTTGCAACTTAAAGTTTGCAATATTTTCCCTCACCAGTGCTCTCTTGCAATTACAAATTAGCAATTTATAGAATAGTATCTACCCGATGTGTGTTTCATTTAAAACTCATGACGTCCAAACTAATGTTTTAAATTTTCCACTCAAACAAACACAGCCACTTATATACAAAAAAAAAACTTTAATAATAATTAGTAAAAGTTTTAAATTTTCATATACATATATGAGAAATAAAAAAAAAATGAAAGACGACGGACGGCGCGCGACTAAACGATTAGTCACAAGTTGAAGCTTTTACTCTGGAAAATAAATACCTTAAGGTATATTTATTCAATCCAAGTTCACTTTACTCGAGAAACAAGGATAAATTGTTCTTTTACTCCCATTTATACCTTTCAAAGTACACAATAATTCATGTACAAGTGCGTGGTGCTGGTTGCTGGTGTTACATCCTTGTAGTGAAACGTTTTGAAGTACAACAGAAAAACATGTCACCCACAAAAGGATATCTGCGGTTCAGCATCACGTCCTGCTAGGCTGGCTGTGTTTAGGTTCCCTCATTTCTTTGGTATTTGAAGTAAAATGTCGGTCATGTCAGAGCAAAATGATATATGATGTTGTGCAAAGATAATTAACACCCTTGTTTCAGTATGCTTATATAGAGTGTGTGTGTCCATAAATTAAATTTTTAAACTTTTATCGTAGGTGTTTTCAACTTGAATGACATTTTGTCTTCCTGTGTGTAACACTTGTTTTAAATTTGGCTCTTTTATTCAAGATGGAATTTGAATTTAACAAAGCTAACAACAGTAATTTCAAATTAACAACAAAAGCTTTAAAATCTTTTATAACCTAATGGGCCTTGTAATTGCAGATAGACACTTTGTAAAGGACGTTAAATATTGACTAGAAGTTATGTTATACGTATGCCATATATCTTGGGTATACACTCTTTATTTAATAAATAGAATGTAAGAAGCAATCATTTACGAAAATGTTTCTCAATACGTTTCGAATTCTGTTGATTTTAGTACGGAGTTGAGAAATGATTTTTAAAATAACCTTTGATTTCAAACAGTTTAGTAAAAGTTGATAAATTAATAAAAACAGGAGCATTCCAGTTTCGAAAACATGGAAAACGTTTGTTTTTTATTCAAGCCTCCTAATATATTTACAAGAGAAACTACACCCCACTAGACAATGTGAATGATATGCATGATATTGATCCATGGACCGAACAAAAATGATAGGGTCAGATCTGTACCGATCCCGGAAGCAGCAAAGTAAGACATTGGATTTATCCAACTTTGAGATTGGAACGTTGGAAATATGAAAGAACAAAGCTTAGAGCTAAAAGAAATAATGAAGAAAATCTGACTGGACATCTTGGGAAAAATCTGGAAATAGAGATCGTTCTCGGAAGTTGAAACCGGATGCTCTACTACGGATGAAGGGCCAAACTAACAGTTACTTGATAATGTCATGGCTATTTCAAAGTCCTGCGAACGAGGAAAAAAAAAGTTTTACTATCTTTTATGTTTATAAGATCACCCCAAAGATTACAAAGTCAATGTGAAGACAACATTTTTATGAAAACGAAAAAAATAAATAAACAAACAGAGACTTCTGGAGGAATCTAATTGTATAATCTGGCATTTAGCTCAAATTAGATACTATTTATTACAGTCTTTACCATTTACTTAAAGATGAGATGTCGTATACACAAAAGTGAATCAGTTATTCATTTTTGATGATGAAACATTCATATCCGGAGATCCTGCCGGTGCCTATTTGCAAAGAGCAGTTGAAGGTAATGGGTTTTTAGAGAGAATTTGTACGACATACATAAGTGCAAGAAATCTAGCTAAAAATACACAATATTTATGTTCTGGTCTAATACTTGCCAAGTGCAAAAAGCATAGAGTGGATGAATTGGTTTTTTTGACGCAAAAATAGCAGCAGAAGTTAAGACCTGAGCAAAAATAAACAAAAAAATCGCTACATAAAAATTCCAGAAAATTGCCGCTCTCGCCTAAATGGGGGGGACATAGGCACCCTCTCTAAAATATGATTTATCTTATTTTGACTTAAGCTGCACGTTACAGCTTTTTGCTGCATCTTATGCAATTCACCCTAAATAATTGCAAGTAAAAAGCAACATACATAATATATATATGCATTTCATACTGCCGTAGTGAGGTCAAAAATAAACCCAAGTTCACAAAAAATACATTTTTTTTTTTTTTGTAAAAAATAAAAATTTTGTGGCATTGACGCAGCTCCGAAGAACTACGGCCTAGTGAGTTACAACTCTCAGCCAATCCCTTTGTGTGCGTTGTTAGTTCTATAGGATTGGGGGACCTACAATTTAACGTTGAATCCGAACGACTAAGATGAGATGCACTTTTCATGACAAAGATATACTCTTGGAGGATTTGTCACTTCCTCGCAAGAAGCAGTGCCCCTGAAAAATCATTAAGTGTTCTCGAAGCTGGGCTCGAACCCAGGTCTCCGGCGTGATAGTCCGACACACTAACCATTAAACGACGGGGCACTACCAAAAAGGTTATCTTTAAATCTTTTTCTTCAAAATCTAAAAGTAAGCGAGCAATTAGAAAATTGAAATGATTTAGTCTATTTTTTTACTCGTTTTTTCCTTATTTTTACCACTTTGTTGATAATACAAATTTAAAAAAAAAGTTTTTGATAGTTTTTTTTTTTAAACGTACACAAACGTTGAAAAACTAAAAAACACGAAAAAAAATTAAAATTCAAGATAGCATGGCGGCTGCTGCAGAAGACCAAATTTCACGCAATCTCAGTTTTATACTCAGAATCAACCCTATTACAAAACTGCATTAAAATTTGGAGATGATTCCCCATTGTCTGTACTAATTTGGTCAGATGATTCCCCATTGTCTGTACTAAAAGGATGAACTCGAGTTTGTCTTGAAAATAGTGTCTGTATGCATTTGCCTCCAAGTGATTATCTTATATTTTTATTATAAAATGTTTTTTTTTTTAATTGTTTACCCGATTTACTAAAATCAAGTTGTGTATTTTATTTAATATTCCTCCAGTAATTGATATTTTTTCCCCAAAATGAAAATACAAACCATTGGCATAAGCGATAAGTATCCCAAATAATAATAATATTTATAGCTACATATTTATTTATATATACTTTATTTAAATTAAAAAATGTACTCAGTTGCCATTACAATCTGAAAAAAAGGCAAAATGACGAACAATAATAGTCACACCACAGCATGCTAGCAATACAATGCCTATATTGCTTACCCTCTTCATGCTATACTTTGCTGCCAAAAAACGAAATAGACCTTTTCATATTATAATGAAGATACATTTGTAGCTAAATTCCCTCTGGATGTTAAGATAAATTATAAATTATTGCGGGGGTTGTTGAAAAAATCTGCATATCTAAACTATTATGTCTGTGATTGTCTGATTTGCCTGTGGTTTTGTTTGTCCCAATTTATCCTATAAGATTTGTTATGTTATTATAAAAATTTTGCAAACACTTCCCATGGAGAGTAATCAAAAATTGAAACTAATTAAACTTATACATTATAACAGAGTTAACAATGTTATCCTGCGATGACCACGGAAACGATTTTTCAATCCACGTATATATTTGTTCGTGTCTCTAGGGAAAATATTTATTTTTATTTGTAAATACGGCGGACAAAGTTGATTATCTAATATAATTTTAAAGAATTGAGTGCAAGCTAAACTCAACTGATTCTGAATAATTTCTTTTTTAATTCCAATCTTTCCAATTAGTAAAAAAGGCACATTTACACAATTAAAAAAGGCACAATCCTGACGTTTATATATCGTTCCATCAATGGATTTCGAGAAAAGCGTGGTTAGGTTTCAAAAAATTATGGCCAAATGGCCAAATTTTTAAAAACTGTTAACACCAAATCTCCGTTGTGTACATTTTTAGCCAGGCAATACTGTGTAGACATCAATGACCAAAGCTATATCGAGAGCGTTGTCTAAAGCTCTACGGACAGAAAAGAACAGAGGGACGCTGATTTCTCAGGAAGAGAGAGCACGAGAAGAGGGCGGTGGAGTCTTTTCAGAGCTATACCGGCAGGCGTAATGTTAGAGTTCTACTAAATCATCTATTAAAGGGTAGAATGGCACAGTCATTTTGCCGAAGATCTGGAAAGAATCTTTCTATAGACCACTGAATGGCAAAGATAGTCAACATTTCGCTACTAAGTAATTTATTCCATTCAACTTGTTGGATGATGACCATCATTTCTGTGCACCGGACATTTATAAAGTGCGGTTAGCGATTCCCAAACTCAAATGGCCTACCAGCCGAATCGTTCACAGCAGGAGGAGATGACTTTGACCATGATCCAAAACTCATGTGTTTATATTTTCGGGATAAAAATATGGTCAATGAATGGAACATTGGCATAGTGTGTCCTATCTAAATGGAGATTATCTTGCAAGAGCCAACTACAGAAGTATGAGCCTTCTAAACGTGTCGGTCGCTTAAAAAATCCTGTCGGTTATAACTGTGCGATCTCTTAAAACCTTTGTCAACGAACTAATGGATCCATATCAATGTAGTATTAGGCGAGGCAAGTCAACTGGGGAACAAATGATCCTGTGTGTTTTGAAAAAATCTCAGAAATCTCGCATCGATACACACCACCTCTCAACCGATTTTAAAGTCACGTATGATAGCTGGGATAGCGACGAATATTATACAGAGTCAGTTCGTATCTCGGCAAACTCGTCCGATTCTGCAGGATGATGATGGAGAATTCCCACTGCACCGTTTAATGTTGAGGTCTAAACCATAGGCAACGCCTTATCATGCAACTTATTTAACCTCGTTCTTAAAGGAATTCTTCGAAGATCGCTGTGCGCGGCAGAATCATGAACCTTGAACGTTTCTGATGAAAAATTGCTTGGGGGCTTTTCGAAGTTCTGGTTCTGGTATCGAAGGAATCTTCGAATCGAAACACATAGGAAAATACCGCAACAGATGGTGCACAAAATTCAAGGACGACCTCAGCCAATAACTTGCTGTGCGTAAATGTAGGCAGCTATAGTCAGATGGACAAAGCTGGCTGGAGAAGTATATGTTGGTTGAGGCCGTAGTCCATTCTGGGCTGTAAGCACCATCTAACTAAAATAAAGTAAGTAGATGGACAATTAACGGTATACCTGCTATATAACCACCTATCAAAATAAATAATAATTCATTTACACGAGAAGATTCCTTAACAAGAGCTTTTCATTTCATTTACCTTTTAGAAAAATAGAGTATCTTTTTGATCATAAAAAAAAAACTAATGAAGTGTGTCAAAAAATAGAAATGAATTTGAAGTTTCAATTGATGCAAATACAACAATCTTTTTGGCTGTTCATGAGTTACCATTCAGGAGTCACGATGAGTCCAATCAGTCTTTAAATACCTATAGGACATTTTAAAGATTTGTGTGAATATACTGCAAAATCAGGCATTTAAACAATTTTTGGAAACCTCTAAAGTTTTTAATGGAAAATCCGCATCAATTCAAAACGACTTAATCAAAGTGAAGAAGTAAAAAAAAAACATGTTACAAGCGCAATTAAAAAATTAAAAAATCTGTAGCTTTTCAAATTGCACACCCATTCTAATATTTCACGCGACGCCACTGCTATAGGTTGTATGTACGTTTAAAATGACAAAATTTCAACCGAAAATTTATCTACATTTTGTCAATTTCCTACGAAATCAATATCCGGTGCATTTGTTTCTTCCTGATTGAAGAGCACTCTATATAAGCTTGAAGCATTTTCAATTTTTATTCAATTCGCGGTATAAAATTGGCCATGGATGGAATCATGATTGGGGAATTATACGTCGTTTTCGGAATCATTATTTATATTTTATGACTCTTTGGCTTTTACCTGTTCAGGAATTAAAGTACCTATGTTTATAAAATATTAATACTTAGGTACAATGGTTTGCTTATAATATTTTGTTTGATATTTAAATTATGAATGTAAATATGTTTGTATCTATATTAATAGGATCATTTATTTTTTTTTTTGAATTATTATTATTATTATTCATACGCTGTCCTGCGTTTTGTTTTTGGAAGAAGCTGCACTGGTATCAATTTAAATAGGCGCTGCATCTTGGTTTTGGGGGCTCTCACAGCCAACCCCAGATGAATCCCTGGCAGGGTTGCCGCCATTCTTATAGGTTTTTTTTTCGAAAAAATATTCTAAAAAGTCCGGTCAAACTATCTTAAAAAAATATATAAACCAAAAAATTCATATAGTTCCAATTTTTTGTGTCGGGAATGTGTAGGAGAGGGTTCCCTGTACTCACGATCTGAGTACAGGGTGATATCGGGGTGCCGCGAGGGCTGGGAGGGTGGTTAAAAGGTATCTTCCTACTGTTGCGCATATCCCGAAAACGGGGCGTTGTAAAAAAAATAGTTGCATTGAAAAATTAAGCTGAGAAATTTCTTACAATTTAGTGCAATACAATATTTGGCAAAAAAGAACGGTCTTTGACATATCCTTCCTGGAAAATGATGCAAAATTACAAAAAAATTGGTTTTTTGTCGAACTTTTTGTTTTAACTCCTTCTCACATTTTTTTAAACATAAATTTATGAATGAAAAAGTTGTAGAAAATAAAATTTCCTTTGTACAAGTACCAAGTAAAAAGAAGTATATTGTGCAAAAATATTAACGTAGTAGGTTATGGGGATTTGCATAAGATGCAAAACAGGCTGGAGCAAGAAGATTAGGTCCAAAGAAACAATTGCATGAAAAATAAAGTGCACGACTGGGTCGCACGAACTTGCTCTTGTGGTAGGGCCCAAAGAATTAAATAAATTGTAATGTGGCCTTACCACAAAGATTTAGTGTGTTAACACCATAAATATGAAAGAAGAGGGCAGGTGTCAAAAATGAGTTCAGTTGAGTTTTGATTGTCAGAAGAAAAAGAAAAAAAGTAAAAGCCGCTTCACGGAATTTGTGTAATTTTGTATTATTAAAATAATAAAATATAAATTGAAATAAACATTGTTATTATAAGACCGCTTACACTCTTGTGGTGCACAACTGGGGCGCAGGGACATAACTCCTCGGGACATAAGTCCCACTTTGATGGGAAATAAGTCCAAAATCGAATTTTAAAATTATGTCCGACCAAAGTGATATATAAAAGTCCAAACTAAAAGATTTTGGACTTATGTCCCGAAAAGCCACAGATCCTGGGTGGCCCACCTGTAGTTCTCCTCAACAGTTGCTATTGGTAAGCTTGGCCCACTATAGGATTAGGGGTGGGTGCGAGTTTGGGTGGGTGCAAGTTTGGTATTGAGAAAAATTAAGGTTCTATGCTAATTTCGAAGATATGTCACACTTCAAAAATTATTTTTTTTGGACTTTATATCCTCATTTTGGGACATAATTTCAAAATTCGATTTTCGATTCGAAAAAAAAGCATTTTAGACTTTTAAGTCTCGAGGAGTTATGTCCCTGCACCCAGGACTGGTCGCACGTACTAAAATAAAATTAAATTTTACAAAAATAAATTTAATAATTTTTTCAAATATAAAGGAAAAAAAATTAAAATATATATTTTTTCATAAAAGTGCTAAAACTTCTTTTTACAAAGATTCAAGCCAAAATCAAAGTATATACAGACATTTTTTTGACTAAATATAAGATTATGAAAAAATTATTCCAAAATCGTTCGAGCGGTATTTAAATAAATCGAATTTTACTTAACACTTTTTATAAAAAAAACTTTTTCCACAAACTTGAAGAACGCAAATTTTAAGAATCTAATAGCTTGCATTTTATAAAAAAAAATATCGGTATTGAAATTTGTTTAAATCATCTAGATTCTTAAAAAAAAAATGTTTGGTTTGAAATCGATTTACCCGTTCATGAGATAGCTCAAGAAAAATATAATGGTTCTATGGGAGGTACCGTTTAAAGTCTTGCCAATTTTTGTTTTTTGCTATTTAACAATATGTAATGTGACAAAAATTGTTGGAACCGTTTCTGACAAAATTAAGCTTTTTCTAAACCGAAATATGGCAGGTACCGTTATTTTTTGAGCTAAAAAAATATTTCAATTTCTCCTCTAAGGAATGGTTTACAAACCCTATATACCAAATTTGAGGCTAACCCCTTCAGCCGTTTAGGCTGTAGGTTATTATTTAACCAGACATACAGACAGACAGAATTTCCGGACCCACTTTTTTCATCTTCTCCATCATTGTAATGTCTTGTTTGGTTGTTATCTCAGAACTTTTTTTTTGCACGAATGCATAACTTGCCTTATCTATATATATTAAAATCAAATGTTGTTCGTTTGTGTTGTTATAACTCAAGTTTGGCCGATCCGAATTTGATGATTTTTTTTTTGTTGGAAAGGTATTCGTTTGTAGCAGGTTTACATATATGTAAAAAAAACAACACGTTTCCAATAAGAAAGGCATAAGAACTGGAGTTGCAAATTACTCCAGCTCAACGAACACCTTTAATTATTTTTAAAGTAATTTGTTTTCATTTCTAAAACACTCAAACTGAAATTAATTATTTCGTTCCTATCATACAATAATTTTATAAAAAATAACATATTTCATTTTAACAAAACGCGAATATTTGGTTTGTTTAAAAATGTTGAAAATAATGCCGCGACCATCACGACGTTCAAATATTGGTCGCCGTATACAGTAGTACACATGAAGCGGTTCGAATAGCGCAAAAACAAGTCAACAACGCGAACATCGACTAATTAAAAAACATGATCGTGCTGTAAGATCGCGTCGAAGACGTTTAAATTACAAACAAGAACAAGAAAATTCCCAAGTCGTTTATCAGTAAATTTAAATGCATGAATACGCCAACAAACACCTGGGCCAATTTCAATTTACGCATAATTGTCTTTAAATTTCGTTGGACGTTACTTTGCTAAATGAAGCACTCACACATTTTTATTAAAATATTAAAATAGAAACAGCGTGTTAAGACTTCAAGCAGTCAAAAGAATTCAAGCACTCAAAAGCGATACAAATTACTTGTAACCATTTTTTGACCAAACTACCAGAAAAAGTTTTTCCGACCATCAGTTTTTCCAAATATTAGGGCTAAACCTTATAGTTAGTGTTGATTTGTCCGGTCACCTCCCTTACTATTTGGAGAAGTTCGTTGCTATACGAGTGGCAAAAAGAAGAACTGACTCACGTGCGTATCTTAATTTGGTTGGTTTGTTAAATAAGACAAGTTGAATTGATGGTGTGATATCTGCGGAATTACCAGATCAGACAACAGAATTATTTGAAGTTGTTGTCAAAAATATGAATATATGAATTTCATTCCTATCCTTCTTGCTTTTGCAATGACAATTAACACATGGGTCGTTTTATGTTGCATATACTCCAGAGTAGAAAAAGCGTCAGCTTTATCTATACACCACAAATAAAAAGCTAAAAAATGTTTTATACCAAAAGCATTAATTTAAATAAATTTGTTTTTTATGTAACGATCAGCGTAGCGGGCTAGGGTACGCTAGTAGTACATATAATCGCAAGTAAAAAGTAAGTGGGCGTTTTTTAAAGCTAGGACTCCGTTCTTTATTAAAGTGATTGATTTCTGTTGTTTTAACAAAATAATAACTTTTGGAAAATAAAATTTCAAAGTCAAAATTAAAAAAAAAAATTGTTTCTATAAATTTAATTTTAATAAAATGTTTTATTGTAAAATGCACTTTTTATTTCCAATAATGAAAGCCCTTATTAATTTTCAATCAAATGCAAAAAACTCGGTGCTAAAATGTAGCTTAGTTTTTAGGAACAAAATAAAAAAAAAAAAAGTACTCTTGTCTCAGAAAAACATTTTTACTTTCTTAACAGCGCAAGTATATTAAATTTATGTAAAACAAAATAAGGGACTTTATTTACCTTTTGGGTGATTCGCTTGAGGAGAAACTCGATTTTTTTGTTTTAGCCCGTCTACAAATAATTAAAAACAACCAACAAGAATATTTTTCTGGAACAAAAGTACATTTTACTTTTTTTTAATCCTCAAAAACTAGGATATATTATATATTCTAGCACCGGATATTTTGCATATGATTGTTAATTGATAAGGCCTTTTATTATTATGGAAACAAATTTTTATAAAAAATAAATTTTAAGAAAACATTTTTTTTTTTTTAAACTTGACTTTGAAATTTGTTTCCAAATTTATTTTTTAAAACAACAGAAATCAATCACTATAATAAAGAATAGAGTCCTAGCTTTAAAAGAAGCCATATCACATAACCATTTCGACCTAGCCCCCGCGGCCCAGGATCACCGGGGATTTTTTGAAAGTGATTCCAGGGGACTATTCCATACATATTCCAGAAAAAATTGGAGCTACGATTTTTTTTTTGTATATTTTTATTAGTTTAACTGAACTATTAATAGAGCCAGTCTTTTCAGCTCTGGTTATTTGTAACCATTATGGTGGTTAACCATAGATTTTGTATCTGTTTTTAAGGTTACCAGCAAATGGTAAAATTTAACCACAGCTGAAAAGAGTCTTAGTCTAAGAGCTAGCGACAAAAATACTTACGTCATTTGATAACGAAAATAATTAGTTTAATTATCATCTCCCAGCACGAGTGATAAATAGTCTGGAAGTATGCCAAGCCTCCAGTGGTGGGTGTGGCCACCACGCACCATTAGATTAACTTCCTGAAAAATATACTCATGCCCATACATCAAACACTCTTAGCAAGCATCTAGAATATTTACTTTTGATGGCGCTATATAATCAAAGAAAAAGAAACAAATAATAACTGAATGCACTTCGGGTTCGTCAATCAAAAAACTTCCTTGTTGAACACGAATTTCGTATACCGATTTTGATTGAGAATTTCTTGATGACTCTTGCAGTACATCCTACATTTTGATTTTCTTGCTGAAACTCTTTGTTGTTTTTAGCATCACACATATATAATCTGATATAGTTCGCGATCGAATGCCTATTTGAAATCAACAACCACAGCATGCAAATGTATGCAAATAGCTTAAGAAATTCATTCATTCCGGATTGCAGATGTGAATGATTTACCCGAACCAATCAGCATTGGTCATTATATATAACAGTATCAATTCAAAGATTTTCATAGTGTGAAAAGGGTAACTATCAGTTTCGTCTATGACACTTACTAACACTTTACCGAGCACTTTACTTACTTTTGATGGCGCTTATATAGTCTAGAGTGAACTATGATCTCAATCAACATGCCTCTTTAGCCAGCTCTGTTATTAAATTATTTTTTACCTATGAAATTTGGTGAACAAATCTCTTCAAAATTTGTCTCCTTTTTTGGCAATTTTAAAGATTGTTGTTTTAAAAATTATTGAAAAATGTTTTAAATTTTGAAGTTTTTGAAAAGTGTCCTTTGCAGTTCCAAGCAGTGATTTCATTTTTTGTAGGCAAGTTCGTAATTCACATAGCAGAAAATTACACATATTTTGTAAATCTCGCTATTCATTTTCAAGTATGTTGATGAATTGACACTTATAAGAGATGAATGTTTCAGCCTGAGTCTTATTCAAATTTTACCACTTGATTCTGTGTTTATTTATCTTTCTCATCTCTAATTAAGTTACCAGAAGACGCCACTGTTGCTGGGCAATCACCTCTTCAAGTACATCCTTGCAATCTTTCACACGCAATTTTATTTAACTGGCTACCAAATGGTAGTTAATTTGAATTTAACATAGTATTTTACACGACTATAGACATATGAGGAGCACATGTTTAAGGCTGTCTTCACCAAGAGAATTTCTGATGGTGTACCACTATATAGCAGTCATCAGTTCTCCTTAGACTTCTCGACATGTCAAAAAAAAAACACACTCATTGTCACTATGTTCCCTGAAGCGTTATCGGCTTTCTGCTTCTTCTTTTTTTTCTCCTTTTGACGATCCTATGATCTTGAATGGGATCACAACTTTCCTACTTCTCCACTTCACTAACTGATCTCTTTCTGGGGTTTGTCAGATTGAAAAGGGCCGCAAGCTTCCCGGATTGTTCCATGTTTGAGGCCAATTGAATACTGTTGTCGATGCATTTTTTTACAGGAGTTCTTGGTCCTGCCAATTTTTCGTGAATGTAAAGTGCCTTTTGGACTTGGTTCTCACCGTTCATCCTTAGACGTGATGGATCTTTTTACTTTTTTAGCTTTATCTGGGTAGATGTTATTTATTTTTAAGCTGCCTCTTACGAAAACTGGAGTTTACTCTAGAGATATTCTGAACCTTTCCAGCACGGCTGTTATTTAAAATTCATTCACTTAGGCAAACATGAGTTGAGTTTTCGAGGGCCCGGATAACATGTTTTTTCTAGTTTCCAATAATTCTATCGTCTAAATGCTGACTTAAGTTTTTGAAAACATGATTAACATTTCGTCTGGTTTTGTCTACAGATTCTAATTTCGTTTACCACATTTACAAACAACAGACTCCTCCTATCTCTTGCTTCTACTTGATGCAAATAAGTTTTAATAAAAGCTTATGCCAACTTATGCTTATCATAGTTCTGCTTCCAATCTAAATTTCACTCGATGGAAATGTACCTTCATCACAAAAAAAAATATCTCGGATGAAATATTTTCATGATGCAAGGCGTTGTTGGCAAAACATAAAAAAAACATGAAGGTCAACCATATTGACGGCAGCTCTGTTTACAATAAAAGCAATTTCCCCCAATAAGGAGACATGACAGTCTCTTGACAAAACACTTAAATAATATGCTCCAGGATTGTTCTGAATTTCAACTGCTCAAAAAAAAAAAAAACTTAATATAAAAAAACATTTTGGAAAAAAACCAGGGTCTCATATAACTTTAAGTGCATAACTATATATCCTTACATGTATATATATGTATATCCCTTGATAAACTATTATTCTAAAAAGCTTTTTTCCAAATCTAAATTTTCTTTTTAAAAGACATCTGTCAGATTGCAACTTGGATAATAGTTTCGCATTAAAATCCTAGACAAAAAAACATCTTCCTCATTTAAAGATAGTTTCAATGAAACTGTTGATGGCCTTGTTAAATATACATATAGTATTTTCTTATATGTGTTTCTACCATCATAAGAAATACTTTGCCGCATAATGGGTATCAGTCTTACAGTTAGGTAGATAGATTCAGAATCACGAAATTACTTCTGAGTGCTTTGAATTACAAAAGCAAATGAAGATTGACAGTTCTAAATGAAGACGCGTTCCAGTTAATGACTGTCAGTTAATGACTGCCATGAAACAAACCGTTTTTCTTCTTCTCATTAATAATACCCAAGACCATTACTCCTTCAAGGACTTTTCACACATAACTATACAAAGGTATTTATCTCCATCAGAATTGCCCCAAAGGAATACCTATACATACCTACTAACCCTTTCTGCTCTTCTCAAGCAACAAGTAGAGCATCATCAAAATAAACATCATTGGCCAAGTTAATAAATTCCTCTACATTATCAGCATATTTTCGGAAAAATAATTGAAAATGCAACAATTCGCAATTAAATTAAATACCATTTCAATGATAACTCAATTACCTGGAAAACCAAATACAGTATATTAGTAGTAGATACTCTACTATACATACATACCTACATATATAATAATATTGTAGGTCGAACAACTTACCTTGAAATGCCGCTTCCACATTTAGTTCTGCCTCAGTGCTTTTAGCCGCAGCCAGTACTGTTACGAGGATTAATCCATTAAGCCACATTTTTGTTATCCTTTTATTCGATTTATTCCAAAAACCAATCACACATCCAAACGCGCATATCTATAATATTGTGCTGGAATTCTGTTGCTCTGGTGTTGGTAAGGTACACACATAAAAAATAAAGGATACAAAATAAAATGAACAAAATGGGCTAAAAGGATGTTCCTTCCTGCTGCTATTGCTGGGAGGACAAAAGGAACAAAAAAAAATAGACAAAACAACAAGTAATAGAATAGAAAAGGATGAATAAAAAATAAATATATGTCATTGACAAGAAATCACAAAAGGCAACCACCACCGCTACCGTCACCGCACCGCATCGCGGTAGCGCTTCGACAACGATTCGATTGCGATTCCCTTTTGCGAACTTGCGTATCTCTACATTCTACACATCCCTATAACGAACAGTTTTCATTCTGTGCTTTATTTTTATACGGTACTTGAGCGCCTGCCAAGGGGCGGACTATTGAGGGGGGCGCTTGCAATTTTTTATTTTATTCGCAAACTACTTTTGTTGTAGAAATCGACGACGACGCGAATAATAAGCTTAATTTTCCACTCTTTTCTTTTGATGAAGAGAACGAATCCTTTTTGTAATATTTTTTTTTTTTTTTTTTTTATTTTTATTATTATTTTTCTTTTTGTTTGCTCCTTTTGAATATTTTCTTGGATGACTTTTACACAAGAGGATGGCAGGCGAACCAAAGAACAATACACTGGCACATCGATTTACTTAATACACATTTGATTTTAAAGATTCGCTTTACACACGCACTGTTGGGTATATTGCTCCCAACGATTTTTTTAAGGACTGATGGATTTTTTTTTCGCTTAGAACGATTTAAATTTTTATTAAGTTTATTAAACAAAAAAAAAAAAATTAAGCACTACATTTTCACTGATATAATTTTTTTTAATTACACAAAGAACGAATTTATAATACCTTCGTAGTGTTTTCTCCATCCGTTGCCAACAACAATATAAAAATTACATTCACACTCAAAATGGTGTTCTGCTTTCGTTCTTTTGAGCACCGATGGTATTGAACGACATGAGTGACTAATGACTCTGAAAAATTACACAGGTGCACATTAAAAGGACATTTTCACAATGGCAACTAATTATGATGGTTTTTCTTTTTTATTTGTCTGTATGTTTTTTTTTATAATATAAAAAATAATACAGGGTGGGTTTGATGTATTCCTTTGGTCACATATCTTTTTTTTTCTTCCTCTTCAATTATGTACTTACATTGCCGGAACTGTATTAAAGTTATACAACTAAAAAGGACATTTTTTCGCGTGTCCTTTACTAACAAAAACCCTCGACAAAATAAGATTTTTCAAACACTTTTTTTTAATAAGATTTTCTTTGATGCAAAAAATTAAGAATGGAGAGGAAAAAAAAACTTTGTCTGCCCTTAATTTGGGGTTTTCCAATAACCGAAAGTACGAGACGCTTTCCACGGGAACTACCGTAATCAATCGCTAACGTTCTTAAACTGACGTTATGGATGATTCAGTCGAGTTTTCTCCACTTTTACAACTCAGCGTTTTCCAGCGCTCGTTTGTGTGCATGTGTTGAATTTTGACTTTATAACGTAAGGGCTGCTTTACAGGGTGGCAAAATCTATAAAGTACACACAAAGGGGTGAACAAATACTAACGGCGACGCACAAAACAATCCCCCCAAAAAATATATACATTAGGAGAGCGCATGTCGCTCAACTCACTCAGGCCGGGAGCAGGACAACTCCAGAGCAGGTAAGAAAGATAAGGCGCAGCTGATCAGCTCGGGGGTGAAGCTGAGGAATGGGGATGAGGACGACGAGAACCGTGGAGCCTTTCGATTTTGTCTTATAAAACTGAATAAACCAGAAGGTGGGCAACGGTGGCAGGTTGATTTTATAGTTCCCATTTTTGGTTTCGAAAAATCGATATTTAAACTATACAGCGGGAATGTGTTCGTCCAGCTTTAGGAATTTTCTTGCCATTCATGGAGTATTGTACAAAAGAAGACAAAAAAAAAAAAAAAACTGCGATGGGGTGGAATGATGACAGGGTGTCCCATAGTGTATTGTGTACGTTTTTTTGATTATGGTATTTCTGTATAGTAGGTGTAGGTAGTCTATAACATTTACATAATTTTTCGTTCAGAGTCTGAAAACGGGGGCGTTTAATGAGACGCTTATGTGAAGCATTTCCCGCCTTTTTTCTTAGCACACTGAAGATATAGGTGGAAAGACTGGTTGTATAGTTTAGAGGAACGTTGCGTGCCTTAGGCCGATGGAAATGAGATAATCATCAGAAATACAATACTCGTATAGGTAATGGGGCAAAATACCATAAAACAAAGGATGTAAGGAGAGGGGTAACGAAAAGAAAATGCCTTTTGTTTTTATGACTGGGCTTCATATGCGGCCACACTAAAAAAAATATGCTTTATCCTCTTTTATTGGACGGGTTTTCCCTTCCGCCAACCCCAACATTGCATGTTAGACATAAATTTATGAAATGTGAAATGTAGAAAGGTTCTAAGATCTATAACGTCTACCTTACCTACTATATAGCTTAACAAATATGATGTATAATTTTATTTATAGTTGAATAATTTGTGGAAAAAAAACAAGTTTAATTTTGTGTAGACAAAACAACATGGACGATGTGTAATTATAAAAGAAAATCAATTTGTAAAATGTTTGCTGCGTGAACGAAAGATATTCATCTTTTAGTATTTAGTCGGACTTATAGATGGAAAAGGTTGTCGTTTAAGTGGATTTGACCAAATTTTTCGAGAAGCAATAATAGTTTTGTTAGTTTGATTTGATATGATTAAACAACGGACATTTGTTTATACATAAATTAGTTTGAACATGGGAGAAAGACATTTTGTTTTAGTTAAGGTAGGTGGGTTCAGAAATATGGAAGGAACATGTTAATCTCTTTGGCCCACAGTTCAGGGGTGAACACACTCGATAACTTAATGTGGTCTCCTTCCTTAGTCAATCAGAAATGCAAAACTTTCAACATTATTAAAAATAAAGCCAAAGAAAATTAGACAACGAGCAAATCCTACAAAGTACCCTACCTGTCCGAAATTTTGACCGGAGATACATTTTTCAAAAGGTCCCAACCCTTTAATTAAGTTCTAAGTTTTTTTTGAAAAATATTTTAAAAAAATATTTTGTATGCTAGGTATATGTTTCCACCTAGCTCGAAATTGCGCAATTTGAGGACTCAATTTCGAAATTAAGAAAAGTGTTCACATCATCACCTGAGTTGAGATGATTTTGCTTAATCAAAAGAATAAAAGAAAAAATATTCTTTTTCTCTTTCTGGCTTAGGTACAGTGCCCGAAATAAGTATAAAGACACATTATAGTTTCAATGTTAATTCAGGATACTTAATACTTAATTCAGTAAATAAAAAAATAAATAAGACCAATTCATCATCACCGTGGCTAGATTCTTAGCTTTATCGTGTCTTAAAACAGTGTCTTTAAACTTATTTCGCACGTTTTCAGTGCCAAATCCATTTCAAATGACAAACCACTTTCGTATCTAAGCTCCTTTTCGGGGGTAACTGTACTATAAAAAAATAACTTGCTATTATTTTTATTTTACGGAGAAAATATGTAACTTTGTTTTTCGTGAACATTATGGTAACATAATTTTAGGAAATAAAAGGAAAGTGTGAGAATGGCCTGTCTTTATAATTATTTCGGGCAATGTCTGTAATTAATGGTACCTATCTGTCATAGAACAGTTTCTTATTACACCGACTATATTTTAAACGAGTACATCGATTTAGACAAAATTTAATATTCAAAAACAACTACAAAATTTAAATAATTCTGCAAAAAAAAAAAATTAAAAAAAAGTAATTTTTGGAAAAGTTTTTTTTCGAAACCCCGATAATTCTATTTTTCTGGAAAAAAATCGTTCAATTTTGATAAATTTTCATATTTGTGATTTTCTGTTAACGGTGGATGTGTTTCATCAAAACGTGTTTATCCGAAGATGTTTATTAACGGTACCTGCCATAAAACGGTACTTCTTTGATACCCATTATCTTTTAAACGGCTGCACCGATGTTTACGAAATTTTACATTCTAAAAGGGCTGATTAACAACTGCATGCAAATTTTTCAAAAATAAGTAATTTTTGAAAAAAAAAAAATTGGAAAATTAAAAACTCTTTTTTAATTTGTCAAACGAATTTCCCAGTTTCCAAACCTATCTGTCAAAATTTCCAACATTTCTGGATTATTTTCGAAATAAAATCTGATTTTTTCCGAGCTTTTTTACAATTTTGAGCCTGAAATATTTTCTGGCGTTAAAAACAATAAATTGTAGTAATACCCGTCAAACATTGCGCGTTTTTAACGTTGAGATTATTTAACGTTGTGCTGAAATTAAGATGCTCGTCACCATTAAATTGGCAAATGGTGTTGGCTGTTGCTGAACTAAATCTGTTTTGTTGCAGCAAAATAACTTAACGGAAAATAATTTCACTTAACCACTGGTATAGGAAATAATTTTACATTTTCCGGGAAAAATTATTTTCCATATAAGATTGAAAAAACTTTCACTTTTTTTAGCAAATAACTTCAGACTGGTGTTAAGTAGGTAACTAAACTTTAACAAAGTGATTCATTTCTTCCCACAATTGAAGTTATTTCTATGTAAAGTTATTTCTCGTGAAATTATTTTCCTGTACCATTTATTTTTCTTTGGCCGAGAAATCACTTTTACGCACAAAATTCCAAAACTTGGAGAATTTATTCCCTATATGGGTCCAGAACAGGGCATGGTGTTCAGCTCACTTATAGTAACTCCGTCTCATTTCAAGCTGTATGCGCTCCTGTCATACCATTGGTAGGGGAAGATCCCTATGAGTCGGGTCACACAATCGTTCATATATCCTTAGTTGTCACAGATAAGTCCCAAACTGTTCTAACTATAATCTCGTGTTAAAGTACGTATAATATATAGGTATTCACGAGTCTTCGTAATAGTTGGCAAGACTTTCCTATTTAAACAAAAATCACAGAGCTTACCTCATAATTTGATCTGAGAATTTTTAATGCAAGAACATTGAAATTAATTTGTTATTGATATACCCCTGTCTGCATGGGAAATGTAAAGCCTATATGCTTAGCGCTTTTAAGCCAACGCTAATCACACCGACCAACACAATATAATATTTCTTGTGGATTCTAACATTATTTGCATCGTAATTTTGATACTTATAACTTTCTAACGTACTAGCTATATGCATTCCGTTATAATGTTTGTTAGTGTGTGTCTTTAGTATTATCCGTTCAATTTCAACCCCAAAGCAAAATCTATATGAACCACATGCTGAAAAAGTGAATATTATATCCTTTGGAGACACCAAGTATTACAATGTTAATCCTTGTCGATTAAGTGAAAGCATTTTGTGTTGAAATAGAGCTTAGTGAACGATTTTCATATATGCATTGTGTATGGATAATATATTTGAGAATTTTTCAGATGCACCCTAAATTTTGTATTTCACTTTAAATTTTATTTTTATTTTTTGATTAGTACAGTATGGGTTTTTAGCTCAGGACTTTTTCTTATAGAAAAGGAGTTTGAATTTTTTTTTGTTGTAAGTATTTTTGTGACGTTTTAATACGTCTTGAAAAATCCAATTATTTTTTTATACATCATTTAAAAAAAATGCATAGCATATTATTTTCAAGTAAAGGTATTTTGAGACCTTGCAACAATGATATTTTCTAAACAGCCAAATTAACCTTCTCATTCACTCAGATTTGAGGAAAATAAGTTTTTAAGTAAAACTTTTGGAGTAAGAAAGGGGAAAAAGAAAAGACTAGCATATCCTTGAATTGAATAAAAAGAAAGAATTTCACTGCTGTTGTTCAAAATAGAATGCAACAACTGGGTCATCTTCGCAAATTTAATTAAATAAATTAAATACATTTTAAATAGTTTCCAACTTTGGAATCTTTTGGATGCGTCATAGCTCTGTTACTATTGATCGTACAAACAAAGTTTCTATCAAATTTTGTAGAATATTTTGTCTATTTTTACTTGGGATTATATATAGATTATAGGTAATACAAGGCAAGTTTTGTATTTGTAAAAAAAAAAATTTGAGATCACAATCAAACATGACATTACGATGACAGAGAACGCGAAAAAAGTAGGTCCGACAATTCTGTCTGTCTGTCTGTCTGTCCGTCTGTCAGTCTGGATGTATCAACAACTACCAGCCTAACGGTTGAGGTGATTTTCTTCAAACTTGGTACTCTGTATTTTTAGAGTTATATTCCCAGGTGTATTTTTGATTATTATCCTAGGTCTGAAAATAATGGTACCTGCAATATAAACTTTACAGTTATGTTTGATTGTTATCACATTTTTTTCATTCATAACTTGCGAAACGCAAATTATGAATGAAAAAAAACCTTTTAAATTTTATTTAATTCATATACAGGGTGATTGGTATAAGATGCACCAAAAAGCTTGAGCGTGTAGGTGGAGTTAAGACAAGAAAAAAATCGTATGGGAGGGGGGGTCTATTTCCCCCCGTTTAGGCGGGAGGGGCAATTTTCTAAAACATTGACTTAAATCAGAAAAAAAATTATTTAAAAACAACGGTGAATGATACAAAGTCTTGTTATATTTTTTTAGAAATCCAGAAAACCACTCTTTTATTTAATTTTTAAATTTAGTTGTTTAAGTGAACAGTTTTAGAAAAATTAATTTTCAAACTCAAAATTTTAGTTTTTCTTAATTTCTCAAAAACTAAGATACATTTTGGCATCCGGTTTTCTGTTTTTGACTAAAAATTAATAAGAGCATTGAATTTTGAAAATAAAAATAATAGTTAATAACATAAAATTTTGAAAAAATTAGTTTAAAAATTTTTTTTTTTAGTTTTTTTTTCAAATTTTTGAGTTTGAAGATTAATTTTTTCAAAACTGTTCACTCTATACGATTTTTTTCTTGTCTTAACTCCACCTACACGCTCAAGCTTTTTGGTGCACCTTATACCAATCACCATGTATGCTCCACTTAGTAATATTTAATTTGGCTATTTTTAGTCCTTTCAATTTATATTTTTAAAACTAGTACATAATCGTAAATAAAATTTTTAGATAACAATTAATGAAACATGAAATTACGATGATAGAGAAGACGAAAAAAAGCAGGTCTGACGGTTCTGTCTGTTATTCTGTCCTTCTATATGCCTGCTTGTATGGTTACGTATGTATCGACTCGATACATTATCGACACCTACAGCCTAAACGGTTGGTTGAATCAATATTGTTAGTTTGTATTTTTTAGAGTAGATACAATTTTATATGAGTGATTTGTTGGTAACGCTGATATCTTTCATTCATCATCATCATTCTAAAAGCTAAGCTCTTAGCTTGATTAAAACTGCAATGCATTTTTTTTTTAAATTTAATATTTCTGGAAGAAAAATATAGGATCAATTCTTATAAACTTTTATGTGTTTTATTTAAAAAAAAAACTTTTTTACTGCATGCAAAAATTTTTTAAGAATAAAAAAAAATAAATACAAAGTACAAAAAATATATTTTTTTCAAAAAAAACTGGTCAAACGAATTTGCTAGTCGTTACAAACAAGAGCACGACCCAGTCGTGCCATTTATTTATTTTTATTTTAAGTCTTAAAATTACCATACAAGCATTACCGATAAATCAATTTTTGATAAAATTTTATGAGTGTTTTTATGGGGGACATCGAAATTTTAATTTTCGGAACAAGCTAATAACCGATACCTGCCATACGTTCTTCTATACCGACTATTTCTTAAACGGTAGCACTGATTTTGACAAAATTGAATATTCTTAAAGATATGCATAGCCGATTAATACCGCAACCAACATTTTTGAAAAAAAAACGAAAAACCGATAATTTTTATTTTTTTCGAAAAAATATACGATCAATTTTGATACAATTAAATATGAGTTACTTGTTTCCAACATATCGCGATTTTTTTTTTTTTTTTTTCAGAAAAAGCTTATTAACGGTAGGTATCTGATCTGGCAATGAAACCTTTTTTTAATACACACTCGCGCAAATTTTGAATCGACTAAGCATAATGCTAAGTAAATTTATCATTTTACTAGCGTACTTTGTTCAACAAAATACACTGGTAAAATGCTAAATTCACTGTAGCATTATGCTAAGTCAATTAAAAATTTGCGCCACTATCCTTAAACGGTTGCTCCGATTTTTGATTCTGATTAATGCTGCAGAAAACATACATTATATTCATATAGGTAATGTATGGCCTTAAATTCAAAATCTTTAATAAATTACGGAACAACCTTTTTAATCTTATTCAAACAGGCATAAATGTTTTGAGATATAATGATAAATCTTGAAAAGTAGATCCCCGTTTTAACCCTCAATTTAATGGACACTTATTTTGACAAACTTTTAATGCGTATGCTTACACATCACATATTAACAAAAGGTTATGTGAGATGGGCTCTTAAACTAAAGCACCTTAAACATTAACATTATCACAAATACCTCAAACTATACCCTCTCAGACATCCTTTCACGAATATAAATTCAAACTACACAACTTAATATTCTGAAGAAAAAAACGAAACACTTTTTATGTACGAAAAAAAAATGAACTTTCGTACATACCAATGGTACAAAAAAGGACGGGAAATGGCATTCATGTGCGCTCAATAAAACCTGGAAATAAATTTTCTCCGACTATAAGAAAAATAATAAACTTTGAATATGACTAAAAGTCTGACACCTACTTCATAAAACTTATTCATGACAAATCACACCCATCCGAATTGTTAGTACCGTCGTCGTCGTCGTGGCTCGTCGTCTTCGGGCCATATTCCCGATTTTATGCGAATGTCTGTCTGTTTCGTCCTGAACTACATATAGTTCGAATGTGAAGGTGTTTTAATTAAATAAAACAATGAATGATATTCTAAAAATATATTTGAGAGTGTATACATAATTGAATTCACAAAAGTTTTTCTTCTTCTTCATACGATGAAATATACACACATACATCTACTCGTGTGAAATCCAATGAATAAGAACCATGAAGCCGTATTTTATATTACTACACAGTCCGATAAAAATTTCCATTGATTTCAGATTTCATATTCAGAAAATAATGCTTCTTTTTGGCTGTGTATTTCGAAAAGTCGATAAAAGGTTCTTGCTGCTACTTCCGAATTTCACACACCTTACAATGGGTCATTAGTATTCTGTAGTCATCGTCAAGGACGTATAGTTTTAGTTACGTTCATAAATCTTAATTTCGTTATTTCAAATTACCACTTGCTGTGTTCATTAGGTTGCTGTTCATATAGATCGACAAGCGGGAAGGGACAGAACAGGAGATGGTGTTGCTTAATTGAACAAGCAAGGTGGGGTACACGTACATAAGTTGTGCGAAGCAAATTAAAACTTGGTGAAATTGAGTTTTTGATCTTTCCGGATGGAAATATATTCTAATATAACTACCTCCCACCCGTATGGCTTTATGTTCCAAAACTATTCACATATTTTCGTTTAATTGTGGGTGACTGCGCAAGAAAGTGTCTGCCTTGGTCTTATAGTAAAAAAAAAAGACTTACAGAAAAACCAAAGATTTGGGCTCAAAACCGAATACGTGACTTTTAATCTTCATAATCGTACGTGCAATTTGAAACGATTTGCTTTAGGTTAATATATCTATCAATTTGGGTGCTAAAAATATCTAAATCGTGTGGGTGTTTTAGGGAAATTAACACATCCTGAGATTTCTGGACTGAATAAAACAATGGATTAGCCGCACGTTTTTGAAAGAAGGGTGTACTTTATGGAGTATACACTGAACAAAAATTAAACCAGATATTTTTTGTAATGAATGTGATACTAAAGGGTTTGTGCCAGCTGCCATATTGGAAAATGGCGCGTTTTCTCCAATAACTTAAGAATAGCTTAAGACGAAAAAAAATTATCAAAAGCTTTTCTGTAGAAAATATGATTTTCTTTCTTCCATGCCTTCAATTTTTGTTGTAAGTGTAATTCAAATATATGACTTATAATATTTAGTTTTTATTGAAATTTTGAAAATTAAAAAAAAAAACCTACTAAAACGTTTTGGCCTATTTCTTTTAAACTTTGTAAACACGTATTTTAGCCAGACACAGTGAATTACGGGGTCAATTTACGCCGGCCGTGCAGCTAGTCGCCTACTAGAATTTTGCGGCTCACCACATTTTGGGTTCATTTTGTTTGAAAATGTTAGTCAAAATAGACGTGCATTTATTTCTTCAATCAAAATTTCAAGATTTACTTATTAAATTAACAAAAAATTAAGGAAAAAACCTAAAAATAGACATAATTTAAATGTTTCCGATAATTTGTTAAACGAAGGAACACAAAATAAAAAAAAATAAAACAATAACATAGGCTGCACGACAAAAGTCGGCTGCTAGTCTACTTTTGGGGCATTCAATATAATTTGCTTGCGGCCTGTCGAATTCATTTTTCATTGGTCGATATTTGTCTTGCGGTGCAGCCGCATGACTAAAATCGACTCGTGTTAAGCCGCCATAAGACTCTAACCCTGATAATTGACGCATGTAAAAGGACACTTAATTATATAGTTTAGTTTTATTTGACTTTATAGCGTTTTCATTTGATAGTCCGGAATCGATTAGCAGAACTGTCAGATTCCGGACAGCAAGTGAACGCACAAACATACTTTTGTAATTCTGTAATTTGCATATCATTGTATGTGTGAAACTTCAAATTAATTTTTTTTTTAATTGTGGAAAATCACGGTGATGAGGGGTGATTACAACTAACAAGTTTTTAATGCAATTTAAAATATGCGAGGTATCCATTGATGTTCTAAGAAACAAAATATTTCTTTCCATCACTCTTTCAAAATAAATAACAAAATAACGACATTTCACGATTTGAATATTTAAATCTGTGCAAGTATGCGTGATTCTGTTTTTGATTCTGACTTCAAGTCCGGAATCGAGTTTCACCTCTTTTCAGAACTCGAACTGTCATTTAGTGCGAAATGAACGTAAACAAAATCATCCGAAGTAGTTACAAACGACTCCGAACAACCAAATAAAAACGCTTTAAGTTGATCTTATACGTAATAACACAGTCAACGAATGCTCAAAAAGGGGTCTAGGTGGATAAATCGAGGGCAGAAAAACTAAGTATGCAGCTTTGTTTGGACCAGGAGGTAAACATACTAAAAGTCCCCAATCCTAGGTTGATCGCAAAGAGGTGTGGGGGGGGGTTAAATTTCCCTTTTTTCAGTTTTTCGTTTATAACTCACAAACCCTTGATCCTACAAAAAAAAACAAGTAAAAAGTTAAAGCTGAAAAAATTTCCTCCCAAAATTTTACATTTAGTTTTTTCGTATCTTAAATACACTGAGTTACAAAAAAAGTGGCGCACCTTGAAATTTTGCAACATTTTGAAGTAACTTAAACAAATAAACGTTTTTCTGGTACAGTTTTGTTTATTAACATAAAAGTAAGTCATTCATGTAATAAAAAACGAAAAAATAGGAAGAACTTAGAAATAAACCATAAATTAAGGAAAATGGGCATAAACTTCAATTTTACATTTTTTACATTTTTTTTTTTTTTTTTTTAAACTAGTCCTTGTTTCTTCAATAGTGGGTATTGCCTCCACGAACATCTAATAAAGCTTTAATTCGCCTGGGCATACCTTGGATAAGGTTGTCAAAATGATAACAACACATCAAAAAGTATGACTGCGCCACTTTTTTTGTAACTGAGTGTAGTTTCTAAAATATAAGCTTTAGAAGATCGCTTATATGTGAACAAAAATAATCAAACCGAATTTTTGCCATCAGCACAGAGAAACAATCTAGGACCGGTAAATTTTTCAACGTTTTCTGGGGTCAACCGGGCTTAATCCATAGGCAAATCCTATGGTAGATAAAACATTGAAGTGTGAACTTTGTGATCCCGTTCGAGATCATAAACATTGTCGTGGATTTTAATTTTGTTTCTAGTTGTTCGCATTCGAAATCTGAAAAAAGGGAAATTTAAAGCCTTCCGCACCCTTTTGCGACCAACCTAGGACCGGGGACTTTTGGTATGTTTACGTCCTCGCTAGTCTAAACAAAGCTCCAAACTTAGTTTTTCTGTCTTCGATTTTTCCACCTAGAATCATTCGTTGACTGGACTATAAAAAGTCTTTAAATGGTTTAGCCGATGGCCGTCTACCAGACTTACATTACATTTACCAATACAAGGCTTTCATGAATAAAATTAACAATTTTCCATTTTTTAAAAACTTTCATGAACTATACATGTTCGGTATCACAAAAAGCATTAAAACAATATTCATGCAAAAGGTCCCAACCTCATTATCCATTCTACAATTTTATAATTATAGATTAGATAAATAGCCAGTTTCTCTTAACACTTTTAAATATGTATTGGGTTTTTAAAATTCACCTTCTAATGTTGGTACACACCATTTTAAAATACCAACAAATTTTATTACTCCGTTAACTTAAATGCTTTTAGGTGTATTTTGGTGAAACTGGGCATAAATGTTGTAGATTAAGTTCTTTAGGGGCGCCAAAATAAACTTTTAAACCATGTTTCAATTATTTTTAAATATTTTGTTGGCAAATCGGGAGTCAAAACAAATCTGTTTTTAAATATGATAATACTTTACAACTAAAAGTTTGCTTTGAAGAAAACTTTTCATTGTAGGTATACCAAAATTAATTTCGTACATGCCTTGTATTATTATATCGCAAGATGTGAATAACTTTTTTTAAAACACTGAAATTATTTTTGTAATTGCTCACTTCACTTTAAGCACAAATATCTCAAAACAGTCAAAAAAGATTTTGGAAACATTGCTCGTTTATCCAACTTCACATACTTCAATTGAAATTTGTTAATGAAGTTGCCTGGTGCCCAGATTGCATAGAATATCGAGTCATTTCATTTGAATGAGGGACATTTGTTTTTATTTTTTCTGAGTTCACCAAGAAAAACTAAGGTACAATAACCTTTTTCTTTGGTTTCACTAATCTTTAGTTGCGTCAAATGCATTAAGTTAAGTCACTGAAATATAACCCCAAAGGCATTTAGGAGTTTTCATACATCGTGAATTCCTTTGTAGTGAGTAACAAACACTTAAGCTAAACTTTTTTTTTATTGATTTATTCAAGAATAGAGAACCGCACATAAAGCATTTTAATAGTGCTAACACAATTCCCATAGCATTCTATTCATAGTCTCTCGAAATACAAACACCACACTATGAATACATTAAATAAACTTTTTTTCAAAAAACCTTAAGCACCATATTTTCCGCGTTTAAAGTTGCATTATGTCTCTCAAACGTTGAATAAAAGGTGCCAGCTAACATTCTATTATTGCCGTTTTTATTTTCTTCCTTGTTTCTTTCAGAGTCCTCGAAATATCCATTTCTATTTCTGGGCTTCTGGCACAAGAAGATTGGTTGGTTTGGTGGGTACATACAAAAATCAAAAAAAACCGCCAAGCATTTTATGCTTTTAGTCAAAACTCAAAATGCATATAGGTATTTTCATGAAAGGATATATCAGCTAACAAAAATACTCAACAAATGCAAGTGCAAATAGTAAGTCTCGTAAGTGTGCATTATGTATGATGGTGTCAGGAAGGCTATGAATGCAAACAGCCAGGAAAAGGATGCATTTTTCGATATGGACTCTTGCACGTAAAAATAGCTTTACTGTGACACAAAGAGCCTAGTTCGTTCCACTCACAGAGCATCAGATGTAAATCTGATGCTATTTAAAATTCAATCTATTGCCTTGCCACAACTTGAATTGAATCTATCCCGGAACTCGGTTCCACTTAAAGATACGCCTACGTGCGTATACAATTCCTTGAATAAATACACTTAGCTCTCAGTATAGTCGTCACAAAGTCCAAGGGAGCATCATCATTTTTGTTGAGCACGCAGTGGAATCATTAAATTTATTAGGACGAACAAATTTATTTCAATTATCCTGATCCAAGCGAAAAGGCGTGCGCGTCGAAACGTTCAGTTTATTTGTCTTTCAATTTTCATTCACTGTTAGTCTAGTGCTTATCTATCGAAGGGCACACTACAGTTCTATAAGCTTGAGATGCTGGGTCGTTTTTTTGTTGTTGTTCTTGGGTGGCTGACGCTGTGCCTGTTAATAATGTCTCCTGGAATGAAGTGCATTGATATCGCGAAAAGTTTGACACAACTCTTGGATAACTTCAAGGATGCAATTTCTCTGCCAAGGGATGTGCACTTCGGCTTAAATTTAGCCTACAAACTACTTCTGGGTATAGTATATAGTTGTCTTGTATATTTTTGTTGAAAATAATTTCGATTTTAAAACGAGAAACTGTTAAGGAAGCGCTTTGGCGAACCCCTCTGGCGACAGTGAACGAAATGAGTTTTATTGGAAAACTTTAGAGTATTTGAAAGTTCTGAAGAGTAGCAACCACACTCGAAATGTTTCAGTTTACGATGAAATAAGTGAGCGACCAACTGAAGTTGTTGTCCTTTCATTGAACTATTTTAACAAAGAATAAAAAAAAAACTTTTTTTTAGTCTTGGAAAGTATTTCGGAAGATTCTGAAGTGTGGCAATTTTATATTAAACATCGACTTTTGGATGTAGTGATGTCCAAGGACACGTTTGAAAACTATGAATGGATGGTGGACAAAGGACTTCCAAGGGCTTTAGATTCAGGTAACTAAAAATGTAGTAGATGTGTTGCTTTAAAAGATGCCTGATGTTTTTACTGTTATGTTTTGTTGTATAGATAAGTGCATGGCCCAGTTGGGATTAACAAAATCGTGTGTAATAAGTTCCAAGTGCGTTTCAATGATGATATCTCAAGAACCTTCATATGGCTACCATAAAACTCATCAGTATGTATTTTATTTCTATTTTAAAACAAAACAAAAAAAAATATGAATTTAATTCTTTGCTGGCTACGAAATTAAATGAAATTATTTAAATTCAATTAAATGGTAAACATGATGTGCATCGAATCAATCAATAATTAACTAGGATGACCACATTACTATTGATAGGAGCTACTCAAACAGCACTTTAGACGCCCAGACTTTCCGAAAAGACGAACATGGTTTTTCTAAGACTCCACGTTAGCCAGGAAACGTCTAAGACCTAGAAAAGTAAATAGAGGCCGCAACCGCCACCAAACAGTAACCTCTGCTTTGATGTCGAATGCGATTTATTGACCGTAAACTATTCATGGACAACCTGATTTGGCCATAAGCAGTGTTGTCTTAGAACAGGATAATTTTATCGATAAAATATCGATATTACTACTTAGACCTACTGTAAAATACACAGGAACACCAAAACCATATACACACAACATCTTCATAGATTTCAATACTTATAAGCTCTACTGAACCATATTTATACTTTTGGCACCACCCAGAACGTCATACTGCTGTGCAGTAAGATGTGTTAAGGTCGTTAACAACCTCACTTAGACCTTTAATGGTTCATGTCGAATGTCGATAAAGTATTCAGGAAATAAAGTATAGATACAGGGAAGAAGATATGTTCTCTTTCGCAATCTCTTTAACATAATTTTGGAAAGCACCATTCCATTCAATTTGCACAGGTCGAATAAAGTGCTGACATATTATGCCGATCACATTAAAATCATTTTGAAGATCATGTTAATAAATGCTTTCGTCAGCATTGAAATAATAAACTGTTTTTGCTGTCGTCAAAAAATTTTATACTTCAGCGAAATATACCTTTAACTTTAACGTATAAGTACATATGGATGGACAACTGTAATGTCTAGCAGTAAGTAAATGACTTTGCTCTGCTGGTAATTTACGGCAAAAGCTCTATCTTTGAATTTAAGAGAAAGGATCACTTTTACTAATCGTTGTTTCTTTGGGCTAAGAAAGCAGTTGGAAAATAAAGCCATTCCTAAATTAATTAATTAAATTAAATTGCATAAAATTCAATAAAAATTAAATTAAATTACATTAAAATAAATTAAATTAAACTAAATCTTAAATAAAACAAAAAAAATATAAAAAACAAACAAAATCTAAACTGACTTACTTTTTCATATATAACATTTGCTTGCATTTGTTTTAAGGTTACTTTTTCTTCTTGTGCTTTTACTAAAACAATGCTCGAACTATTTGCCACTAAATAAGTCTATTGATGTTATATTCGCACAGAAGTGTTCTGATATTTACAGAGAATACATGATCTTATTAAAATTAGGTGTTCCTAACGACTATCGGGACTTATTTTTGGAGCAAAGTGAGTATATCTAACAATAAATTATAAGTAGCTAATTAATAAATTATAAATCAAATTTCATTTATTCTGTTTAGCCCTGTTTTGCGGAATGCTAGGGTATTCTGAATTTCTTGCTATGACCGTTCTTAAATCAATACCGATGTGGCAATCAAGCAATGGATGTTTCAATGATAAATCTAGCAGTAACGAAATTCAAATTCCAAAATGCACAAATCATATAAATAGCTTAGGTTTAGCATTGTATGCAAATATCATTTTACGATTCACTGAATAATATTCATTATAAATAATTATTATTTTTAAATGTTGTATCTTGACCAATTATTTAGGATTCTATTATAAGTTTTTCTAAGTTGAAAAGACCAAAAGAGCCAACTTAGAAAAACTTATAATTATTATTTTTTTTAAATAATAATAGTTTGTAATTTCAATGGAAATTGCCGAACATAAGGAGTCATTAATTTTACTTGTATCTTTGAATATCTCATAAATAACATGATTTAGCAAAAACGCATCATTCTACAATTTTTTTGGCTTTCAATAGCTTTAATATATAAGATAAGACAGTTTATTTTTGAGTTTCCTCATACTACTATAATTATATGGGCAGCGTGAAACAATTTCCCATTGTAAGTTATTTAATATATATTATGATGTTTTTTTCCTAGATAGCAATTCAAAACACTAGTTTTAAATTCGTTTCAATTTTTTTTAAATTACTGTAACATGGTTTAAATTAAGTCTTAATTATAAAAAAATTTATTAATTATCTTAGCAAAATCTGTGGATTTAATATCGAAGATTTTAATAAATAAATTAAACAAAATAGCGAGTTGCATGAGCCTTCAAAAAATTAAATCAGACCACTGGGGACGAAAATATCCTACATTCGATCAATTTGGTGACCATTTTCAAAATGGAGAGAAAAATACTGATTTGACTGGCGCAAGTACATTAGGACCGAGAACCAAACTTTCTGTGACAATGGGAGAGTTTCATGTCATTTTCAGGCGGAAATTAACACTATATAGGAATATGTGCAGGACTCTCATTATCGAAAAACACGACTGCAAACAAAACATTGGCTCATCATTAACTATGCTAAAACAAAAGTGATGCATATATACGCCACCCATTAAAAAAAGAGGAAACCATATAAACGTTTTGCGTCTTCAGCTCAAAAGCACACTATTCGCCTTAGGGCCAGTCTTTTCAGCTCTGGTTAAGTTTAATCATTGATTATTTCAGCTGGTAACCATAGATTCTGTCTTTTCAACAAAATCTTAACCAGAGAATCTATGGTTACCATAGATTACGTAAACCAGCTGATTTTCCGTGGTTAGTGTCATTATTCCAGTCGGTTAACAGAGATTCGGTCTTTTCAGCAAAATTCTAACCAGAGAATCTATGGTTAACAGAGATTTCGTTAACCAGTCAATTTGGCTTGGTTAACCACAGAAATTCTATGGTTAGCGATTATTATTTCCACATTTGTGTTGAATGATAAATAATATACTCGTATTAGGTAATAATTGATTATCACTACTAACCGAAGAATAAAAATAAAGAAAATGATGATCTACCATCTTAATAAATTCCACCCCTATATTTTATGTATATTTTTTGTTTTCCTTTGTTCGTAAATGAATCAATTCAGTATATCCATGTGCATCGAAACGAGACAGGCTGTTATTAATTATTGACAAAAATTCTATCTCTTTCTCTCGCATTCAAAATCGTGTAAACAAACTTAACCAGAGATTCCGTTTCACAATTGGACCACTGGAAAACTGGAACTATCTCTGGTTTGGTAACCAAAGTAGATAAAATGGTGAAAAGACGAAGTGTGGTTAACTGAGTTTCAAAACAACTGGTTAAGAAAAGTCTATGGTGACCAAACCAGAGATTTAACCGGAGCTGAAAAGATTGGCCCTTAGTATATCTCAAAAGATACTCAAACTTTGAATTCCTTGAGCAAATCAACTACTCACTAGCAGAATCGATAATTCGATATGGTATTCTGGCCTGGGGAAAAGCTGCGAAAACAAATCTGGATAACATATTTGACCTTCAACATCGTCTTATCAAACTTGTCAAGCCGTTTAATACAAATTTTAAAGCTTTAGATGTAAACGCAATTTATAAGATTACGGCCTTACAATACTATATGGACTATGGAGGACCAAAGATTTCTACAACCTATAAGACATAACTTAAATACAAGAAGACGAGCGCTTGGGATGCTTGACGTTCCAGCACATTTCAATGTCTACGGAAACAGAGAAATAAGATATATAATGCCGAAAATACTAAACGGAATACCGTAATTCGTAATTTCAAGAAACGAAAAAAAGAAATTAAAAAACATTTGCTGGAATTTTATTATGTTAATCAATAAATATATGTATGTTTGCTATTCTTCTACTATTTTTTTATTGTTTTAAAACAATTAATATTTGTTACCTCAGCTCAGTTTCTTAAGTAAATTGTAAAACAAACTATGCTGATGAACTCCAATCACTTTAAAATTAAAATAATTATATGTATATTGTTTTCAACCACCTGCAGATAAGCACTTTGCTTTGCTTATTGTTAAGTTAAAACTATAAAGAAATAAAAAAACCTTTGAAACTTGAAAAAATAAAAATAAAAACTTGTAATCAAGCTGAACAAAAGCTAATTAGAGGCAAACAAAATAAGGAAAACCTAAAGCCTACAACGCAGCTGGTGTGAAACGAAAAAACATATCCAAAAAAGACACAGTGAAATCATAAACGACATTTTTCGTCCTTCTTTCCGTTTTGTTGTACGCAGCGCCACTGTGAAACGGTAGATAACCGGTTCAAGTCTTCATTACTTTCTACACTCTTTTCGCACACAATTTTATAGAAACATTAATTGCTGGCGAAATTTTGACGTTTCTTTTTTGATCGTGTTTTTTGTTGTTATTATTTTTATAAAATGGAGTTCTGTTCTTTTTATTTGTTTTTTGCTCGGTTTTTTGTGTGTTGTGAAAAATATTGTTCTTTATCGTTTGTTTTTTTTTTTCAGGCGACGGAAAATTTAGTTTTAGTTCTCCTGCGTACTAGTAGGCCAGTAAAATTAGCTTAAAAACAAAAAAATACTGTAGTTGAGAAAAAACTAATAAAAAGAACAGAAATCCATTTTATAATATGTAATAATAACCACAAAAAAAAAAAACCAATAAAATACAAACGTCAAAATTTCGCGAGAAATTATAATATCCCGGGCAATTAAATTGTGTGCGAAAAGAGTGAAGAGAGTAGTGGAGACTTGAACCGGTTATCAACCGTTTCACCGTGGAGCTGCGTACCACAAAACAAAAAGAAGAACGAAAAATTTCGTTTAGATTATTCACTGTCATTTTTTTATGCGATTTTTCGTTTCACCACAGCTGCATACTAGGCTTAAAAAGAAATGTGATTTTCTCGACTTCTAGCGATATTATTTTTTTTTGTTTTATGAAAAAAAATATTTTCTACAACTAATTTTTCGCGCAAATATTTTTAAAGATCTTTCCCATAAAAATTTATTGGCAAAAAAACTGTCAAAAATTTGTAGATGGAAATCATTCTTACAGATTATCTCGCCTTATGTTGATCTATACAAAATCAAATTTAACATAATTTTGGTAAAACCTTAAATTTCATTTCGACATATCTGTATATTTATAGTTTCTGTACAACTATCTGTACTCATCTAACGACGGAAATTTTCGCTTGATGTAAAAACGAAACTTTATATCATACGTTTTCATAAAAGCCCCATAAAGTTGATTGCGTTCATGAAAACATACTTTGTGAAATTTCAACAAAAATGGCTACTTTACTTCTTTTTATTTTCACATATCGTCACTTTCCGCATCGAATTCATGATGAAAGTTTATATGTTCCGAGGGAAAACTTTCCCATACAAAATTTGACACCTCGTTTACGACGGCGGAAAAGTATATCGTTTCCGTCGTTTTACGTCGTTAGATGAGTACCCTTATTATCTTTTGCAATCGTGTATTATAACACAAGAAAAATAGAGAAAGAAATTCCATAAATAAATATTCTGGACTAGCTGTCAATATATTGCTAAGTTGATAGCAACAGAGATGAACAATATTACTCGACATTGATTTCATAAAATACTTTATTGCCAAAAATGTGTGGTCTCCATTGAATATTTTGATTGCTTGCGCGTATTTCATGCAATAAATATTGACAGCGGGGTGGAGATGGTTTGCTTTTCTGACATTTTATTCCTGATCCGGAATATATAAAGAAATTAAATATTTGTGAACGTACCCATTAATTTCCACACATTTCCATGCGCTTACACCCTAATTTCAATTTGTATTTTATTGATGCGTAATTACGTTCCACAATAGAAAAAAAAGAGTCAGCCATCGTTCAACATCTACTTATCTCTTTTTATCAATGTCATTTTCAAATCATCCGTCAAAATTTTCTTCACCCAAAAAAGTCCCCAGTCGTGTTTTTATTGAATTTTTTAAACTGTGTATGCTCTGAGTTTCTACATAAAAAAAAAAAATATTAAAACAACATTCGTTTATAGAAAACTTAAATAAAAATGTCAGAAAATAAAGAGGAGATCCTTGCCAATTTTCAAGTTAGTATATTTTCATCTAATTAAAACCCAAACATTTCTGTTTTATCTGCGTAAAAAAGTCAGAGGTTAGGAAATTGTCTCTCAATGACATTTTCATTTTGCATCAGTGACTAATGAAGAAATCTATGAATTCTAAAAAGATTGGTCTTCATTCTTTTGTTTATAAATGAAAATGTCGATTTTTCAGAGCATCACTGGAATAGATGACATCGGAGAAGCTTTCTCTAATCTCGAGGAAGCTGACTGGGATCTAATGGTATGTCGAATAAAAATTTTCATTTCGTAGTATGTTTTTCCACTGTTGTGATTGTTTTTTCGTAGACTGCTATACAACGCGTTATGCCCCAGGAAGAAAGTCCCATGGAAGAAGCTTCTTTCAGTTCGAGTAGAGCTACGACTATGAACAATTTTTCGAGTGTTCCTTCAAATTTCAACAGGTGGGACTCTAGTGGTGCTGAGAGTGCTTTTGTGCCAGGTAAGTTGACCTCGGCAGAACAAAGAAAAAATCTTTTGTTCGGCTATGATATTAATTTTATGTGTGTTCTTCTTAGTTGCTTCCACATCTGCAGAGGCGAAACTTATTGATCTCACATACGATACTGATATAGACTCGTTACAAAAAGAAGTCCAGACGTTGACTTTTAACATTCATTTTAATCAACAAGTCTACACAATTAAACTGCCGTCTGTTTCGACTGTTGGTATGGTTTTCCTTCTTTTATGTTGATTGTTAAGATTGGTAATACTTTTCCCCTTTCTTTTTTTTTTGTTAGGTCATTTAAAAGAAAGAATCTTTAATACGACAAAAGTTCCAATATGCCGTCAAGCCATACGAGGCTGGCCTCCGGCTAAGAACCAAGATGCCCAAGTCTCAACAACACAGCTGTGCAATTTAGACCTAACATCGGAAAATGAACTTATACTTATTGATCTTACAGAGGAAGGTTATATGGACGATGAAAGGTAAGTGTTGATTTTATTGAAAAAAACATATTTATTGTACATAAGACAACTACGGTTATTCTATAATGTTTCTTTTGTTACTTATATCAATGGTTTTAAATTGAAAATCAACAAAGCTAAATACTAAATGAATACAAAATGTATTTTTAAACAGTTTGTGTGCAGTTGAAAAATCAATTTTGTTCGGTTTAACACTTTGTAGCACCAAAAACAAATAATGCTATTTTCATAAAAGAATATAATCTTGCGTAGCAACCAAAGTTTAGAAATTCTTTTGTTATTTCTTTTATTTTCTTGAGATTTTTGCTGTTTCTGAAAGCCAACTACATAAATGAGTGTACTTTGAACTTATGAGTGTACTTTGAACTTCGTTTTTTTAAGTTGCTCTTAACTTCCCTTCGTTTTTGTTACTGCACTGCACTGACAGTGTCTCGTAGGTGAAGTATTCGTACAATGTACAATGTACAGAGATTATCTTCTTCCTTGCATTCCTTGGTGTATGTTTACTGTCAAATGTTCTGCAAAAGTTTAAATTGTTTAGCGAATATAGTTAAACGCATAATACAGTTTATAGCGATAGAAACGTGATAGTACGTAGAGATTAAACATTTTTACGTATTTTAGTGCATACAAATTAATGCTTAAAATGTGCAATAAAATTATTGGTAAAAAAAAAATTAAAAATCAATCATTCTGTTATGGATGCGTTTCATCGAGAAAAAATCTAAGTTACATGATTGAAAATAACTTCATCATAGTAGCCATAGGTTTTGATGTCGAGTCAAATTTGAATTTTAAATGTATTTGTTTGAAAGTAACTTAGTTTTCAAAACCATAGTAGGCTGGGTTTTTTATTTTCGCTTTCTTTCAAATGTATAGATTAAATCTTTTGTTGAAATCGGTTATTCTGTTTTTATAATATTTTCACATTCAATACATTAGTTTTCAGAAGTTTCTGAAAATTCTTAAAATTACCAATGGTTTCGTGTGAAATTTGTCATCGCTGGTGGCATTATGCATGTGCTAATTTCAATCCCGATAATTATGATGACGCGACTCCATGGTATTGTGGAGTGACATTTTGTAAAATTAATGTTCCTGTTTCTGGAGGCGTAGTCGATGATTCGATTCAACCAGCTGTTGAAGATAACAATTCTCTGGTAGATTATGTGGACGTTTTGATATAAGCCGCCGTGGTAGCTCAAGGATTGGATGCTGAAAGGGATAAGGAACTTGCGATTCTGAGAGCTGAGATGGAAAAAATGAACTTAGAATATATCAAATCTTCTCAAATTCCTATTCAACAACAATCTAATGTTCCTGTTTCAAGTTCTTCTCCAGTCAAAGCTTTAAATGGAAAGATGGATATCATCAGAAAAATTCAAGCCAATCACAGTTCCTTTGTGGTAAGTTCAGACAACCATCCGAAGCCACATAGATCTTTTAGTGAGATACCGAACCAGAATACCCCAAAAGATTCACCATCCCAAGTCGACTTGGCAAGTCTATTAACTATTCTCAATCGCAGTAATGTGCAGGAATTACCAACTTTTTCTGGAGAAAATAAACGAGAATGGCCATACTTTGAAGAAGTATTCAAGTCAACCACCATTGAAGGGAGATTCAATGGCAAGGAGAATGTTGTACGCCTTCGAAAAGCACTGAAGGGCGATGCTTATCAACTTGTTAGCGATCGTCTCAGATACTCTACAGATGATACGGCTATTATTGATTCTTTGAGGGCAGTGTTTGGACGCTCAGATGTTCTCGTTCATGGTTTAACAGCAGATCTTTTAAGCCTTCCATAACTGAAATCTAGAAGTGACCCTCTGTTACATTTGTAGTCAGTTAAGTCAATGGTTTTCATAAAAGAATATAATCTTGCGTGGCAACCAAAGTTTAGAATTTCTTCTGTTATTTCTTTTATTTTCTTGAGATTTTTGCTGTTTCTGTGAAAACCAAGTACATAAATGAGTGTACTTTGAACTTATTGCCTTCAATCTATTCACTGAAGATATCGTTTTGATAAAACTTCGTTTTTTAAGGTGCTCTTAACTTCCCTTTGTTTTTGTTACTGCACTGCACTGATAGTGTTTCGTAGGTGAAGTATTCGTACAATGTACAATGTATAGAGATTATCTTCTTCCTTGCATTCCTTGGTGTATGTTTACTGTCAAATGTTCTGCAAAAGTTTAAATTGTTTGGCGAATATAGTTAAACGCATAATACAGTTTATAGCGATAGAAACGTGATAGTACGTAGTGCATACAAATTAATGCTTAAAATGTGCAGTAAAATTATTGGTCAATAAAAATTAAATATCTATCATTCTGTTATGGATGCGAATTGCAGTTGGCAATTAGCAACACAAATCAAAAAATAATTGAATATATTATGTCAGCGATTTGCTAAATAATTTTCAATTATAATGAAACACTGTCCTTATGGTCATGCGCACCTCTTGTAAGAGTAAAATACAAACAACTGTCAGTGTCAGTCTTCACAAAACAGACAAAGTGCTGCTCGACTAGTTGGTACTCTAGCAGATGACCTTAGACTATCCCGTTAAGGCTATATATCCTAATCCTAGCAGGTAATCATATATCCCCATTGTCCGTTATTCATAAACATAGCAAAAGTCATTGATTGCATTGGAACCCTGAGAACTATTTGGAAGAATTTGTTTGCTATGTTGCTGTTTTGATTTCTTAATGTAAATACATATTTTAATACATATTAAAATGTCATTTTCGTCGATTGACATCATAAAATATCCTATGATCACAGTTCAACATTATTTTAATATTTTGTGTTTCAGGAAAAAGATCGATTGAAAAAATTTGCAATTTTTACTAAAATATACAAACAAAAACACCAAAGATTCCATTAGATCATCGTAGCATGTATTAGTTCTCAAAATGTAAAAATACCTTTCTTAAAACCATTTTGATGTCGCTGTTAGATTTTATGAAACATGCAAAACGATGACAGACACCATTCTTGTTAACCGCACTGCACTGTAAGAAAGTCATAAATCAACATAATTTGAAATGCATTTTACCATCCCAGTTTGGTAATCTACCTTATACCTTTCACAGGTAGATGATATAAGTGCAAACATTGATGTTAATGATGCATTAATGATGGCATTCAAGAAGAAGCATTATGTTATCAAGAAACGCAGAACAAAATCTACCTTCCAATGTTACTACCTACCTTAAACTGAATCTGTTTGAACTTACAAAAACGTGCACAACTTTAAAATGAAGAACAGCAAAAATCAATGTCTCTTAAGGCTAAGAAAGCAGTTGAGTTACAGTTCTATATCCATTAAGTTTAACACTTTTTTTCACTAAAAACATTGTAAACAATATTGATGGCAGATTCATAAAATTTGAACTACTCATATCTCTATAATCAGCATGCGTAGAGGACCGGTAGACTAACCAATACCTTACATAATGTTTATATAGTTTGATTGGTGAAATGGTGATTGCAAATTGCAAGTATTTAAGAGGCATTTCTGCGGGACAAAAAATTCAGAAAATTTTAACAAGAGTATAAGTCATATATGCTAACAGTTGACAAATTTCTCAGAGTCAGATCTGACGAGCTTGAACTTGCATGTGAGATCGGTTTCATATGCAATTAAACGAGTTAACTATCTACAGTTCTGACTCGATGGATATCCGAACGATCTCAAAGCTCTTCGTAGCAATTAGTTAAAGCTGTAATTTCGGTGCGGTGAGTCGAAGGAAAAAAGAAAATGTCCTATGAAAGTGAAAGTTAGTGTTAGTGTTCGCACATGAGTACTAACAAGAGCACCAGTGGCATAAGGAAACTCATACTTCCTTCTCCATAAACTTTGCGCCTCTTCTATTTCTTCAGAAGTGTGTGGGAAATGATCCAATCAATCGTACGGCTTGCCATTTTTGTTGTGACTTGCTGTACCATCGCTAGATATTGTGGATTGATTGGCACCATATAATTTCTTCACGACCACACTTTGAAATCCAGGATTTCATATATACCGCAAAAAATCCTCATTTTTTCTTGATTTGTCAAAGCACCACCGCGTGTTTCCAGGTTTGGGCCAGAAAACTCATCCGTCAATAGTTGCAAACCAGGGGTGGAATCGCCTAAGTTGATTTGTGATAAGTGACAGTCAAAATCTACACTTTCTGTCTGCGTAAGGTGATCATCACAGTGATAGCTAAAAACCAATCACAAAAATATTGTGAAAGTCATCTTCTCATAAAATTGACGTTTCATTTTTATTTTTGTGGCAATGTGACAAGAGTTACCACACGCATACAAAACATTATTAAATTCTTAACTTTTTTTCAATTTTAGTCACCAAATCATCAAAAACAATATTTCTTTTACCATATGAGTATGCAAAAATCGAAAATAAATGGTTAAATTTAGAATTATTGCTTTTATTCACTAAAAAATTAACAATTTCAATGAATTTACTTGAAAATATGACTACGGCAACAATGTTTTTCACAAATGTCACGGACAAATTGAACAAAGTTGAATTGGTGGATGTGATCACCCTACGCAGAAGGAAAAATCAATTTGATCACAAGTGATGATCAAAAATGTGACAATCAACTATCATCTTACGCGATTCCACCCCAGCTTCACTAAATCTTTATAATTTTCACTTTGAGTTCGAACTCACAGCTTGAACTCGATCTCGGTATCTGTATTTTTTTTTTGCGTACCACTTTAGGAAATTAGTTGTCTAAAAAACGGAGAGTTACAACTCGGTTTCGTGTTGTGTTACATAAAGCTGCGCTAATTCTCAAGTTCGAGTCCACTATCACTTCTTGATGGTTTTTCATTTTTTACTTTTGTCTTGAAGTTATCTAACTGATCTGAACCTACCCTTTGCATCTAATCCAAATTTCGGCGCCAATCTCGTCCGTCTTCGAGTTTAACAGTTTGACCCTTCCAAACTTCCACTTGTTTTTTCCTATCTATTTTTTCGCACTGTATTCATATTTTCCGCTTTAAATTTTGTATCGTTATCGTTATAATTTTGATTAAAAATCATCACCCTGTCGCTGGTTAAATTGCACAACGGTGTGACAAAAGTTCTTGGTGCAAATTTTTTTTCATTTCTTTTTGAGCTTATTTTGAAAAGTCTGTAAAACACGTTGGATTTGGATAGTGTATTTCACTGAATTTGTGGACTAACAATTTCTGAAGTTTGAAGATACTAAGACGTTTGGTCACCAAATGTAGAAACTTTTGTTGTTTCGGTTGTAATGTCGTTTTGCTAAAAACATATACCAGCTCAAAGAAGTTGTTACCTAAAAAGGGACCAGAATAATTCATGCTTACCATTTCAAAAACCTTTCTAGCAACCAACAATGCACAGCCTGTTTAATCCAGAAGTAGGATTGGACTTTTAACTTTGGCATGCACGACAATTCGCTACAAGTTGTGTTGTTTGATATCGCAGCCTGTGTGTAATTCCTTGAGCATTTTTATCTTAAACTAGCTGACCTCCCCCGGCGTTGCTCAGGTATACCAAATATTTATTTCTTTTTTGATAAAATTCATCGACTGTTCTGCTCTTACCTTTCCCTTGGTCGAATTCAACATTTTCTTGTTCTGTTAAGTATAATTAAATTTCCAACACCTTTTAAACGGCTTGTTGTGCACAATCAGAATTGGTCAACTTTGAAGCCATGAAATAGTTTCATAAAATGAATAGAGCGAACAAAAAACTGATCAGTTTATTAACAATTGTGTTTACCCATTTCACCCTATAAAATACATTAATGAAAAAAATATGCCTAAAACCATCAACTATGTCCAACCTTTGAAACGTAACAAAAAAATTTCAAATCAGTCCAGAGGTTTCTGAGATTAGCCGTGACGCACATAGTCCTGACGAAAAAAAGATTGTGTTTACCCAATTTCACCCTATAAAATAAAAAAATAAAAAAAAAACGCCTAAAACCATCCTCTATGTCTTACCTTTCAAACACAAAAAAAAAAAAATTTCAAATCGGTCCAGAGGTTTCTGAGATTAGCCCGGACGAACACAAAAATATGCAAATGCCCTTTTCCGCTTTATTAATATGATGATTCCTATCATCCTTATCATATCCTTAAATTTGTATCTTATTCCTTTCAAAGCACATCCCTGCTAAAATCTAGATTCACGCTGATCAATGTCTTGAAAAATTGCTTATATCCTTGGCCAACTTCATTGCTCCACTCAATTCTTTTATTGTCTGATTCATTCTACTAAAAACGTAGCTTTTGTTTGATACTGTCAAACATGATGACTCATCGGTATCAGTATTCAGCCCTATTACACAATCGATTCAGGGATTTCCGAATGGATTTCTACTACGACGGAGCTTAAGTGTCTGAGAAATATTTATTTTTGTCCGTTTCATTCGGATCTGCTAATAGGTATTTCCACTAATTTCGAAATGCGTATAGATATTTTCCACTACGAAGTGATTTTGATGATAGTTATTTCGGGATTCGGAGAATTCTTTCGATTACGATGGAACATGTGATGAGGCTGATTCTCTTACCAATTTCGTAATCCGAATCTCATAATAAAACAACTTCAAATACACAGCGCACTGCTGCACTCGATTATTTTTATTTATTTATTTATATATGCCTACATATTTGCAAAATTATTTCTTATAATCAAATGCAAGCAAAAAATTCAGAATTTTTATAAAAAAAAAACTACTTATTGATAATAAAAAACATAATACAAACATTATAAAAGTTATTAATTATCTGTTTCCTTTTAGTCCATTCAAACGGTAGTTTCACGTTACAAAAAATATACAAATGGATTTTTTTTCGAATTATATGTTTTTTTGGGTAGCTGAATCCGAATCTGAAGAAATCCAACAAAATTTTCTGGGGCGTTTTGAGATATCAGCGAAAATCCGCGGAATTTTCGTACTTTTTTCGGTTTTTTGCTAACTTGAAAACTATGCCTCATAACTGAAATTATTTCCACAACAAAATGAAAGAACATTAAATTTCCTACAAAATTCATGTCCATTGTTTATTTCTCAGCAATACCGTTAGCCCGTTAGAGCGCGTTGAAATTTCGACATAATTTCCCATTTTCGCGGATATCTCGAAACGCACCAGGAAATTTTACAGAAATGGGAAATTATGTTGACATTTCAACACACTCTAACAGGCTAACGGTACGTCGGAGAAGTAAACAATATTCATGAATTTTGTAGGAAATTTAATGGTGTTTAATTTTGTTTTGTGTATTTGACCAATTATTTTTATAATTTAAAGATGGTGATGTTTTGGCTCTTTTGGTCTTTTTGAAGTTTAATGCGAATAAAAACAACACGTAGCACAAAGTGGACACTTAGTGGACTTCGAAGGGGCAAAAATTCTAGACAGGGAGAGGAGATTAAACACAAGACTTACATTAGAAAGCCTACGTATACAACAAAAAATAAAACGGACCATGAACACAAAAGAAGACACCGATAACATTAAACAAAGCTATGCGTTAGCATTGTAACTAAAGTACCTGCCTGATTCTGTGATAACTTAGTTGTTTAATTTATTATTTTGATTGTCTTTTTCTTTTTGTCATCATAAATCGTTTAATATATGTTAATTTATTTTCAATGTTGTGTCGTAGCCATCGGATTGATGCAATAGTGGGAGTGAAGTAGCAGATTAATACGATTTAGTAATAAGTAAGATAATTTGTTTTTGAAAAATGTACCTACCTACCAATTGGTTTTATTTTGTAACAGATTGAATAATAAATATCCCCTGAAGAAGTAAGGAATTCTTACGAAACGTTGGGAGAATAATGGTGTTTAATTTTGTTGTGGTAAAATTTAAGTTAAGACTCATAGTTTCCGCGATGTAAGCAAAAAACCGATACCGCGGTTTTTCGTGGATATCTCAAAACGCACCAGGAAATTTTGTTGGATTTCTTCAGATTCAGACAGCGACCCAAAAAATATGGAATTCGAAAAAAAAAATCCATCTGTATATTTTTTGTAACATGAGGGCGATTTTAACTACGCTTTGAGTGGACTATTTTGAAATATGTAGCAATAACAAAATTAAAAAAAAACAAATCAAATAAAAAAACTCAAACTCTCACTAATTTTTCACCATTATTATCACTTTATTTACAAAAACAACATGACAAATAATTTATTTACATTTTTTTATTTGCAGTGACGAAATAATTAAACGTTTTGAAAAAATATTCAATCTGAATATAGTACAACAGCCAGAAGGAAAGGAAATATCATTAAACCTTTCTGGAAAAGAAACTATACTGCAAGTGAAAACAGACGTTTATTACATAACTAACATACCGGTGAGACACCAAGAATGGACTGGCTGGCCAGTTGGATCTGAAAATGGAACCACCTTAGCTGTAAGCCTCAAAATAATCTAATTTTTCTATTGTTATCATCTCCTTTTCCTATTTGAACAGCAATCAGGCATTGAGTTTTCTCATAATTTAATCCTTCATTCTAACGCTGACAAAGGAAAGAATAACTCCAAACCTAACAAAACCAATAAGTTAGTATTTTTGCTATTAAATTTTATTTTAAAAATTTCTTTCATCAACTAATATTTTTTTTAAATTTAATTTTAGCAGTACAGTTGTTGTAGATAGCGACAGTTCGGCTGATGAATTTGAAGATGCTTCTGACTTTAATGCATGCGAAGAGTTTTTCACCGACTCACCACCTGTTCAACCACAGTCTCGTCACTTAAGTATAAATACCTATCATCTAAAACATAGAAATAGTATTTAAAATTATAAATTAATAGTTCCAAATCACACCGATGATGAAGCCCGTGGATCTGGGCAGTTTGTTGATAACTATATTCAAAGATTCGGAGAACCACACCCAGTATTTTTTCGTGGAAGCTTAGAAAACGCTCTTAAGGAAGCATGTCACAAACCGGCCAAAGATGTAAGTTTATATAAAACAATTTAAAAATAAATAAAAATAATTTATTAATTTTTTTCTGAACAGAGGAAACTTTTGGCCATTTATCTACATCACGGCGAGAGCATACTCACAAATGTCTTTTGTGATCACTTAATGAAACATGACAGTGTCATTCAGACACTTATTCAGAACTTTATCCTCTACGGTTGGGATTTAACATTCGATAGCAATAAAAATTTGTAAATTAAGAGATGCCATATGATTGCATAAAGACTTAACAAAATCCTTCTCTCTTTTAGATTATTATCTTCAGTATCTGCATGTGTAGGAAACACAGCTTCTATGACTGTTCGAAATATCCCATTAGATAAATTACCAGCCGTATTGATAATTGGCAAAAGTCGATTGTCCGGCCGCAGTACTTGCGAAGTCTTATCTGTGATTCATGGTATTTAAAGAAATCCTTATGTGAACATTTTTAAAAAGTATTTTTTTTTATTTGTTTATTACAAAGGGAACGTTGGGCTAGATGATTTGTTCTCTCGATTGATAGAAGCTGTAGAAATGTATTCTGAACATATTCAAGTTGAGATTCGAGAAGAAGATGAACGAGCAGCCAGAGATCAAGTTAAAGCTGAACAAGATTTGGCTTATCAAGTGACGTTGCAAGCTGATATGGCCAAGGAAGCAGCGAAGAGGCAAAAAGAAGCAGCCATTGCTGCAGAACGTCAGCGCGTGGAATCTGAACAAGCCGAACAAGATGCCAAAAAGGAGTCTATTCGTTTTGAAGTAGAGTTTTTCTTTAAATTCTTGAGTCTATTTTGTTTAAATGTTTTGTTTTTTTTTTAGGCCGAAAGATCTGTTCCATCCGAACCAGAAGAATCTGAAGCTAATATCACTAAAATTCGTATCCGAAAACCAACAGGAGATTTTCTAGAGAGAAGATTTCTTACCGAAAATACACTAAAAGTAAGTTTTTCTTTCAAAATTTCTTTTAAATATCAACACTGTTTATTAATTATTGTTTTATAGGATTTACTGAATTTCATAACTTCCAATGGATTTTTGGTTGAAGAACACAAAGTTATTGCCGGTTGGCCACGAAGAGATTTAGCAGCTCTTGAATCCAATCCAACATTGCATAGTTTAGGGCTGTATCCACAAGAAACTGTGATTCTCGAGGAACGATGATTCACTACGTTTTTTATTTAAATAATTATATAATTGAACGAAACGAATAACTCATGCCTATTTTGCTAAAATTATATTCTTCATAAATTAATATCATCTTTTTAAATAAAACTTATATTATAAAAATACAAGAAAAAGTAAGTTAATTAAGCAAACAAAAAATAAAAAAAATCTGTAATTGAAAATAAAATTCAAACATTTCGTAAAGGGTAAAATATCCGTCGTGTATAAATGAGTCTCTGATTATTATTTTTTTTTATATATGTGCACAATTTTTCGAAAATCATACGATCGTACAAGAAATACAAAATACGTAAAAGAAATACAAAAATAACGTATTATCGACAAGCATTGTCGTGAAAAATTGAAATTTTGAAAAGTTTATGAATATTGACACCATCATGCAAAGGAAAATATTTGGAGGCTGGTTTTCGCTTTTAGTATGTTTAAAATAACGTGGGCGAAACACATCGGAGTATAGGCTCCTAAAACCTTCTTATTTTGATTTTCCTTCATTTAACTGCTGCACTTAAAATAAAATTAAAATTAACATCTAGCAATAGATGTTAATATTTAAATTTTGTTCTGATTAAAATAACGTTATAATAATGTGTCGAAGATTTCACAATATTCATTAACGGTTTGTTGATCGAAGAATGTTCTGCAAATCGATCAAATCTACAATCCGACATGACTTATTCGACGTTATTAATTCGGAAATTTTTTCTTTGGCGGGATTCGATTAGTTCCATCACATTGTAAGGAAATATTCAATTGCGGAAACATAAATTATTAACATTATCATAATAATATAACATTAGAATTACGAACGTAATTTTCTCTCCGCGTGGACTTACAACGAACAAACACTTTATAAAATACAAAAAAATTGGTTTGGTTGGTGTAATGATTCATGCGATACTTTTCTTTTGCAACAAAATAAAATGAATTTTATCAATAGTCCAGTAAAATTATACATCTGTGTATGCGTGAAATCCGATATGTTTCTGATTTTTTGCAGATTTATTTATGATGTTGGCCTAACGACTGATACAAGTTTGTGACCTGTGACCTCGAGCGCCGAAAGCAACTTTCTCAAAAATCAAAAAAAAAAAAAAAAAATCAGAAATTTTCAAGCACACACCCAGGCGACAACTTTTCTGGACTACAAGTGTACTTTTTTTACACATTTAATAAACAACATATTTTTATATCTTTAAACAAAGAAATAAGTTTTCAGAAACGGCTTCAATTGAAATTTGTATAGAAAGGAGACTCATCTTACAAACTTTGGAATTTACACCGCGTTTCAACTGAATAAGCACAACATTTTTTTCATGTGTTTGTTATGTCCATTTTCTTTAAACCTTGTGTGTCTACTTATGATTTGATGATGGGTATTGTTTCTTTATAATGTAGGGAACAGAAATCAGAAAGAAAAATTCAAAAAGTACCACTATTTTGTCTCTGGTTTGCTTTCTAAGCAATTCATATTAAAAATAGTGTTTTTTTGGCGTCAACTGACTAGACACATTGTTCATTGTTTACAGGCATTCTAAAGAGATTGACACATTTTATCAACAGTTGAAGAGTTTTAAGTGAAATTTAGTTGTTAATCGCAATAAAAAGTAAAATGGCTAGCTCAAAATCGCTCATTAGTGTTCAAAGAGCTAATATCGTCTTACTTACTGAACCATGGCTAACCGGAAGGGCTATACCCAACAAAACGGAATGGAATTTATGTCTCATTCATTTTTTTCTAAGAAAAGAAGATTTGAAGAAAAAAAATGAATATGTTTGTTGCTTCTGATTTTTGTGAATTTGCGGCAAAATTAAAACAGAAAGCCGATGTTTTTGGAAGAGGTTTAACAGTTCTGAGAGTAACCAACACTGCCAAACATTTAAAACGTTTAGAATTTTCTGTCTGTATAATGATTTGGGCCATAATGAGGTCTCTTTAGGATGAGAATAAATTTTATGATTAAACCCATCAAACGCATCAAAACTCAACTTCGTATCATCCGAAATATTTTACTTGACGCATACAGTAATAGCAAATCAAATTTGAAAATGTTTTTTTGTTATTAAGTCGGTAGAATTGCAAAGCGAATTAGATCGCAAATCAGGGGTCTAATCTGGGCCCGTATTACGTATTACGAAACGAACAGCAAAAATAACGATAGTCAAGGATACGAAAATTGCAACGAAAGCGATTGCATACAGCGAAAATGGATCCACAAAAATGTTGCCAGGTAAAAAGGAGAAATACTATTTTTGTATAGTACATCTAACTTCACGTCGGTGAATAGATGTCAAAATATGATCGAAATAAGTAACGACTAGTATAAAATTAAAATGTTTATTAATTTCTACTTTTCGGATAGTGAACATTGTTCCAAGGGGCGAAGACGGAGAATTGTTAACAAATATTTCAACGAGAAGAGCATGGAGAATGTGTACCTATGTAAAAACCAAATAGTTTTTTTTTTTGCAATTCCGGAATTTGTTTATTTATAAGTGCAAGTGCGTTTATTATGGTTGTGTTTTTAATGTTTTAATAAAATGTTCTTTTATTATTTTTGTTTGTTCGGATTCACGTTTTGTTCCCAAGTGGTACCTACATAATCGGCAGATATAAACACAACGGCAGACATTGGCAACAACGAGAATGAAGGCTAGACGACAGCCAAATAGCACTCGTAAGAAGAAACGAGTATCGTTGAAACTTAAACGATAATCGTTTTTCGTAGTCGCATTTGAACGAAAACGATGGTTTTCAACGATTATCGCAATACGTAATACGGGCCCTGTATTTCATTTCGAAAGTGCAATCGTTTGAAAAAAAGTAGGAAGGTTGTTTTGTTTTTGTAAAATAAAAACAAAATACACAAACTATTTAAAAAAAAAAAATCACTTTCGGAACGAAAAACAGACACACGTTTTCAATCTTATCCCCAAGAATTTAATTTAATTTTCGGTCTAAAATAAATAATTGCAATATTTTTCGTAGTGTTGCGTTCACCATAAATAGAATTCCAAAACAAATTCCAAACGATAATTCAAAGTTTACTTACTATGCGAACTCATCTAAATTGGTGAGTTGTGTTAATCTCAAAATGACTGAAAAACGTTTTTAGATAAAAGTAAACTCGATTTAAACTAACCCTGGGTGAAACATCACTATCTATCACTAAAAAACTTAGCCTAAAAGTTATAAAAGAAGAACTCAATTTACATAAAATCTTGTTTTATTTTTCTTGTTAGCTTTCAAATCATTTAAAATAATATATCTGTCAACTCTGTAAGCTTCTCTGACTTCAAAACACAAGGATTTAAAATAATTTTTCAATATTGCCCGCAGAAAAAATTGATAGAAGATGTCAGGAGATCATGGTGCAAAAGAAGTGAGTATTCATGTTTATTATTGTGATCATTTTCCATCATACCCGTTAATTTTTTAAAGGACATTATTAAAATCAAAGTTCTATCCATTGTTATCCATATATACCAAACATTTTGAAAAGATACAGATAAGTTCACTGTGGTGTATACGTTATTTTTAGTTGTTGGTATTATAGGTATGTATACATATAAAACAAGTCTATCGTAGTAATAAAAAGGTTTCAAACAACAATCAAACATGATATTACGATTATAGAGAAGACAAAACAAGTGAGACTGGAAATCCTGTCTGTTTGTTTGATTGTACCTACATCCTTAACGGCTGAATCGATTGTCTCTTAGTTTTGTATGTATCAAGGATTTGAAGAAATTCTTTAGAGGAGACAATTGAAATTTTCTTTATAACTTAAAAGTTAATGGTTCCTGCCACTGCCATATAACCGTTTACAATACGCAACTAGACTTGCAATTTGAAAAGGAGCTATTTGTGATAAATTTCTATGAATTTTTTTTTAGAAAAAACGGTATTTCAGTTGGCCTCACACATGGAAAAATCTAAAACCGGAAGACTTAGCCGCATTTTTTTGTGGTTACATTCAAGACTATAAAAATCGTCGAAAAACAAAGAATATTCACAAAAAAATAAAATATTGATGTAGAATTCAAGTTTTATCTATTTATTACCATCACATATGTTTTTTTATTTAAAAAACTTTACAATTTCCAACAATGAAGATATTCTTAAGAAATATTTTTTTAACACAAACATTTAGAAAATGCGTGTTCATATTTGTTCACACCTCTTTAGGTATTAACTTGGTTATAAGATTGATGCATTCAAGTTATCGAATTTGAAGATTTTTTTTTTTCGGAAAGCATGTTTTGAAGTGAGTTAGATATAAAGTTTTCTATGACACAAAAACACGCACTCGTAAAACACTCATATCAATATGGTAACTACACAATTCGAATCAACTTTTAGTCATTTAGTCTTTTCATTTGCAACCGCACCAACAGGCAAGAACTTGTTGCTGAACCTATCAACTTTTTGTAGATATCATTTAACCTTTTCTTATACCTCTCAAATATGGTTATGAAATTTTTGTCGATTATTTACGAGACACAGGTTTATTGCTATTGAATTGAGAATAATTGACAGCCATTTAGATTGTCGCAAGGTAAACATTTTCGATGGAACATCACGAAATCCGATGCTCATCACATATAAAAATACGAATATCTATATCTATATCCTGCGGCCCCTTCTATGAATTTATCGATTTAACAATCATATTTAAAGAAAGAATTCTCCTTAGCATTGAGACCTCGTTACCTCAACATGGCAGGAAGTTGGTCAGGTTTACTGAAAATATATCTCGGTAGAAAAAAAGAAAAGGTAAATGTTTAGGAATTCTATTTTTATTGCATATTTCTATTGTGATTTGAATGTGGTTAGACATCAAGGTTTATATTATTTTTGATGAGTTTACTTATTCGGTCGGAGAACTATGGCTTTCTTATGTTTAAGAAGCCAAACTATTTTTTATTTGTCTTTTATACTTCTAGAATGGCAGATCCTCACGATCCACTTCTCATAGAATGAGCCTGTTTCTTGGTGGCGGAACACCTAAGGTATAATCGGAATTTGACTAAGTACACTTGTTTAAATTACATTTTATTCAATTTTTCTTTTTTAGCCAGCAGTACCTCGGTATATGCCATCATATCGACTAGAACCCTTGAATCCATTGAACCGTGAACAATGTGAGAATATTATGAAGTCCGTGATGGACAAGGCATTCGAAGATTTCATCTATAGCTCAAAGCAAGCTCAGGATTTGTGTCAGCACATAAGTGAAGAAATTAAAACTCGTATTAAGGAAAAGAACTATGACAGGTAAGTAAAAATTGTTTAGGCAGTTCCGAAAGTCATCATTGGGTTCTGTTGCAGATATCGACTTATTTGTATGGTGACTATTGGTGAAAAGTGCATGCAAGGTTTCAAATCAGTTGTGACATTCTTGTGGGATGCTGAAAAAGATGGATATTTAAAGTATGCATATGATACGCCAGACTTTTTTGCAAACGTTACTCTTTATTACTTGTATTATGACTAACTTGTATTCTGATAAAAATAATTGTTATGAATAACTTCTTAAAAATAAAACTGAATAAAGAAGTTACATTAAAAAGTTTTTGAATCAATTAGGTATCTCTATCAGAATATAATCACAAATGCTAATTAGGATAGTTTTAGTAGCTGGTTTATATCTTAGTGCCAGTCTTTTCAGCTCTGTTTAAATTTAACCATTTGCTGGTAACATACAAAATTTATGGTTAACAACTGAAATAATCAGTGGTTACAAATAACCTGAGCTGAAAAGACTGGCCCTTAAACTATTAAGTGTTCTCATTAAAACAAATTCCGAACAAACAATATTTATAAAGACGCTGTACCATTGCCAGAATCGTGATGGCAATTGATACAGGGCATTGGTCCCAAGGTTTTGATGCCTGCTCTAAGCTCCTTATGAAAAAGATATGCTAATGTAAAAAAAGAAGAGCACGCGGGAAACAAAACTTCATTCTAACCTTAATCAAAACCAATCATTTCAGCAGTTCAATTGATTCGTTCAAGGTAGTTTTTTTTTTAAACTTAAAAAAAAAATTAAAAAAAAATAAATCAAAATTCTATTATTGAAAACTGGGATTATAGTTTGTCAAAAAAAATAAATTTCTCTAAAATCGGTGCTGCCGTTTATAAGTTTACTTTTGTTTATAATTTTTGTTTGCAATATGCTAATCATTACATGTATGTAGGTGATCAGGCTCTGCAGAACTTTTAGAATATAAATTTTCTCAAAATCGGTGCAGCCGGTTAGGAAAAAATTGGCATACAAAAATAGTTTTATGGTATCGATACATCAAGCCAGAGAGACATACAGAATTTTCGGGCCTATTTTTTTCGTCGACTCTAGTATCCCAATGTCATTATTGTCATTTGATTAAGATCTCTTAAAACTTTTTTTTTTATGAATGCAGAAGTTGAAATATAATCGCAAATAAAAATATAATTATTTTTATATCTTTTTAATAAAAATTTAACTGAAGAATTTTAACGATAAAAAAACTTAATTATTTTCATACAAAACCATGTTATATTTTCATATTATTTTTTTACTATGTCAACCCTGACAGTAATAACAGAATATAATAATTTAGAAGAGATACTCGTTTTGTTTATTTTTATAGATTTGCGATAGAAAATTTTATTCCATAAAAATTCAAATGATGTTTTTTATTAGTAGATACATAGGTTGAAATTCTTGGTTTGATTTCTACAATGTCGGTTTGCTGTCAGACACAAATAACAAAAATAACTTCGACTGTTAATCATTTCGTGTGTCGCTGGTTGAGTGTTATCTACAATTAAATATTGAATCATTCAAAAATAATTAATTAAATCAACTTTCTATGAGTAGACATAGTTTTTACACGTACAAAGTTTAATTTTAAGAAAAAAAACTAAATCATTAGTTCGGAGAATATACTATTGTATTTTCTTAAATAGGTATATTATATGTTTTCGAAAAATCTTCAGAAGTGCGGCAATTAGCTTTAAGACTCGTATTGTTACTTAAAATTATTTGTTTTTCTTGAATATATTCACACACTTACACATATATAAGTTATAGGAGCTAACCTAAGTATTTTATTATACACATTGTTAACAAATGTAAATATGAATACATATTCTTTTATAATTCCATCAAAACTCCTCGGTAAGCTCCAGTCAATAATAATGAATCTTTAAATTTTAAGTGACTTTTATAATGGTGAGTGAATTTTTTACACATGTTAATTTAACTAAAAACACTTATCCAGGTATTATTTGAATGATCAATTAAAAAATGTTTGATATTTAAAAGAGGCGAATACCATTCATTAAAATGAAAATATAACAGATTCTAACGGCCATCTTATTCAGTAGTTTAAAACTTAAATCTAGATGTAAATTATTTTTTCTTTTTTTTCATACAAAACCCAACGTTTTTAAATTGCTGCTTTAGATACCTTTGTTTTTTATATATACATATGGGGCATTCCTTATCCTTAGTAATCTGCAGCCTTTCATCACATCTTAAAGTAAGATAATTAGAGTTATGCTCTTCAAGCCAAAATGGGAGCCCTCATATTTACTGTTTAGGTCAATAAAGTATATAACCACTCATACATTTATACGTATACAAAGTATTGACTGATTTACCTGCGAGGTGGTTTTAACAACTTAAGCAGAAATAATTTTGGATATTCTCTTAGGTATAAAATTCTGTTGTAGTTACAAGACCTAGAACCAAATCCTATAGACGTTTTACTACTGTTATAGCGCCTCATATGTATAACAAGCTTCCAGCCAATGTAACCAACAGTGATGGATTAAATAAATTTTTATAAAATCTCCAAAATTGGCTTTTATCCAAATCAGGTGTAGAAGATTTTATTCTTGTAGTTATTTAAACCAACGTAAGTTATTAGTTACTTGCCTTCTGAATTTACTTATTTTCTCATTAACCCATTAAAATTAACAATAATTTCCTTTTTGTCTTCACTTTTCTCAAAAAACTAGTATAATTTTGATTAATCTCATCGTCTTGAGTTTGCTTTATCTACTTTACTCTCGACGCGGCTTTACTTAAAATAAAACGCCTTTTTTTTTAATAATACACTTAGGGCCAGCTCTGGTTAAATTTAACCATTCGTTATTTTAGCTGGTTACCACAGAAACACATACAAAATCTGTTTTAAATTTACCCCAACCAAAGGGAAAAAGAGTGCAAGGTGCTTACGTCACAAGTGAAAATTACGTCACAAGTGAAACAACAAAATGAAAATGCCAAAGTGTCGTAATCTTGTATTATTTCATTCATGAAAAAACACAAAAAATACTCTTTTTTCATTTTTAAGCGAGCGGCATTTTAGTGTTAAAAAAAAGGAACAAGCACATAACAAAAAAATTTTAACCAAGGAAAAATCAACTTGGGGTGTGAAAATTAAAAATTCAGGCAATTTCTTAACATTAAATTATATAAATTTTATATTTAGCATTTTTGTATAAATTGCATATAGAATTTATAGATCCTTTTCTTTTAGTCATGAATCAACAAAAAAAATTTGTCACCATTATCATGTTGTTAGTTGTTTCATGGACACCGGGAAAATGTCAACCGGAAAGTGATCCTGATTCAGTTCCATCACTATCCACAATAACTGAAACATCAATATCAATGGTACGTAATACATTTGATTTTTTATATGCAAAACAATTATTTAATTAATAGACAAAGGAGGACTATAACATTTATGAAGGATGTGGAATAAATAAAACTTGTTTCGGATATCCTTATGGTTGTGTTGAAAATAAATCTTGTTTTGAAATTGCTTCTGCAATGGCCCTTGAAAATTCTTACCAATTTGAAATGAAAACTTCATCGGGTAAGACATTAAAAAAAAATCGTAAGGTTATTGTACCAAATATTTAAATTTCTTTAAGATAATGCGAAATATATTGCTCTGGGTTTCTCAATTGATCAAAGAATGGGTGATGATTTGGTAACAGAGTGCATCGAAATTGATGGAAATGTTAACATGAAATCATCTTTTACATGGAATTATGGAAACACTAGAAATGGAGTTGTAAATTATATAAAATGCATATTATACCTACCTTAAGCGGCTAATACTTTCTTACTTAATTTTAGCCTCAAAATACAGCAAGACTCATTCAATCATTTTTTAAGGATGGGGTTATATACTGTCGATTCGAAAGAGATGCTGAAACTTCCTTAAAGGACCTAACATTTGATTTGTCGAAAAATAAGTATTTTCTTCTTCTAGCAGCCGGAAGTAAAGTTAAAGGTATCAACAAACCTCTAATGAAATTGTTTATCTTTCTAATTATTTTTTTTATTATCCTCAGATAATGGTTTAGGATATCATGACTTAAGTCGTACTGTTTCCTTGAAACCTTTTCCATGAAACATGATATTGAGTAGACAGGCCGGGCCGGTCGGCGGCGGAGGCGGCGAGCGTGGCGGTCGCTTCGGCGGCGGTACTGACAAATTTTATACGCATTTGCTTTAAAATTCTTTTGGTCTTTTTGATACTTAATATAAAAACAAATCTGTTATCCTATACAGATTATATATAAATCTTCTTTTCTATACATATACAAATTTTACTGGAAGCACTTGGATATTTACATTTTTTATTTCATAAATACAGGGTGAGTCATGAGCAATGCGACAAAATGCTAGGGCGTGTAGGTTGCGTTGAGACAAGAAAAAAATCGTATGGGAAGGGGGTCTATTCCCCTCCGTTTAGCCGGGAGGGGCAATTTTCGAAAAAAACTGACTTAAAATGGGAAAAAAATTATTTAAAATCAACGGCTTCATTCACAATGCTGTGCGATACGTTTTTGAAAAGCCAATAACTTTTCTTTCATTCTGTGTTTAAATAAATCTATTCTAAGAAATAGTTTTTGAAATATTAATTTTCAAAGTCAAAATTTTGAAAAAAAAAATTGAAAAAAAAATTTCAAATTCATTTTTTTCAAAATTTTACGTAATTAAGTGCTAATTTTAATTTCAAAATTCAATGCTGTTATTAATTTTAAGTCTAAATAAGAAAACCGGATGCAAAAATTTTATGTCGTTCTAAGAAAAACATTTATTTTTATTGTAACGAAGCAATTTATTTATTTATTTAGCATTAATCTTAGTTTTTTTACTTTTTTTTTTAAATTGGAGTTTTATGAGAACGTAATAAAATTAAATAGTATTGGAATAACCCTGGATTAATATTATTTTCATTGATAACTTCTGAAAACTGACCTGTCAATATTTTTGCCTTGGCCTGCCCGCAGCCCATGGGTTCTACCTGTTATGGGGACAATAGAGACAATAAAACCGCATTTTTTTTAATGAAAAAAAAAATAAAATTGCAACGCAAGATAAATAAAAGGCATTGCAGTTTTGCTTAGTAATTATTTCAAATTTGAATATTAACTCATTAACACGTAACGATGTCAAGCTCATACACCCGAGAAGAATTAACGGACATGCATTTCTGCTACGGTTTAGCTAATGGTCGAAGTCGTGAAGCCGAAAGACTGTACGCTGAAAGATATCCCGATAGGAGGTGTCCCCATCATAGCACGTTTCCAAGAATCCACCGACGTCTAAGAGATCATGGAGTGCTGGAGCATCGAAGAAGCGAAAGGCCAGTTTCTGATGAGTCAAGAATCTTAGATGAAAGAATTCTGGATTTAGTCCGAAATAATCCCTCCGTCAGTACAAGAAGGATATCCACTATGCTTGGAGTGTCCCAATCTAGAGCATGTCGAGTACTTCGGGCGGAAAATTTACACCCGTACCACTTTACGCCTGTTCAGGAACTCACCTCAAACGACAAGTTTTTGAGAACCGAATTTTGTAGAACATTACTACTTAGAAATGAAACCGAACAAAACTATTTTAGAAGAATATTCTGGACGGATGAAGCACAGTTTACTAGGGATGGGGTTACTAACTTCCACAATTTACATTATTGGAGTAGCGCCAATCCACACAAAAAAAAACAAAACAAATCACAACACCGCTTTAGTTGTAATGTTTGGCTTGGTGCTGTTGGACACACTGTGATCGGGCCCCGGTTTTTGAATTCCATTATTAATGGAGAATCATACCTGCAATTCCTACGAGACATTTTACCCGATTTATTAGACAGCGTTCCATTGGTTATAGCAGATACTTTAATCTACCAACAAGATGGTGCTCCAGCACACTACAGCTTACAGGCGAGAAACTGGCTGGATGATCATTTTAGTGACCGTTGGATCGGAAGAAGGGGCCCCACGGAATGGCCGCCTAGGTCACCAGATTTAACTCCCCTAGATTTCTATGCATGGGGATTTATGAAGAATTATGTTTACGAAGTGGAAATAGTATCATTGGAACAACTGAAGGAACGAATAGAAGTCGCTGGAGTCAAATTGCAGGAAAATTTGTCAAGCATAAACTTATGTGAAGCCATTACAAGGAGATATAATCTATGCCTTCTAAACAATGGAGATCATATCGAGAATTTTTTATAAGTACTTCCAATAAAAAACATAGTAAAAATAAAAGGAATAAAAAAAACTAAAAAAACTAAGACTACCTAAACTAAATATATGGTGAACCGATATAGACAAATTTAAAGAGAAACTCTAGCATAGTTTGGAGAATGTTTCTTTGGAGTTTAGTGCTAATATAATAGAACCCAAAATAAAACTTCCCTAATCCCTTATCAATCAACTATTTCAATTTGTTATTAGCACATTTTCTTCTACATTTTCCGTTTTAGTTTAATATGTGTTTTTAACTTTGAAAATACTTCTTTTATAAATTGCTTTTGTTTATTTAATTCTGTCTGACAGCTCAGTTTCAGTAGTAGGTACCAAATACCATATTTCAAATACAAAAACGCTGCTGCTGATGTTTTTTTTTCGAGAATTTCCCACTTCACTATCTATACATTGCCAATAAAACACGGGTTCGTAGATTAAATTGATTGCAATGCATATCCAAAGAATGACCTTTGCAGCATTTTGCTAATTTTTATTTTATGATTTTAAATTACTTTCGCAGACGGCTTATCTATTTCCAAGTTATCAATCATACAAAAATATCAATTTTATTATAGCAACAATAATTCTTATCTTTCAAGCTTTTCCATATTGATGTCTGGAGATTTTGATTTTCGGTACGCGCGCTGCATTGTTTTGATAATGTTTTTTTTTATTGATTTGGATCTTAGTCAAAATATGAACTTTATCACTGTTAACTAGTTTATAAATGACTATTCAATTATTATAAACAGTGATTTTATTTTAAATAAGATTACAGAACTTTAAATAAATAAGTAAAAACGGTATCATGACAGGATATAGGGACAAAGTCACGATTGACAAAATCCCGACTACCAAAATCTCGACTGTGAAAAATATTGCCTGCCAGACGACTGGAAATACCCTAAACGAAGTTGCGTGAATGGGACTGACTATACAGAAAGGGAGTTAACATTTCCTGAACCCGCGAAGCGGTCCACCAAGGTAATGTTGAATAAGGAAACAATACTATATCAAAGGCGGTTGTCAGACGATAATGGAATGAACTTACCTTAATCAAGTTAAATATTTAAATCGGTGCCTTCTGGTATAGGCTCCTTGCCCATATGAAATAAAATACCTAAATTAAAGAGATTTAATTTTTATTTATATAAAATATAACATTCTTTTCGTCAAAATTATGAATAAATTTTTTTTTTAGTAAAAAATTCAGTTTTGAATTTTCTGTATACAGTATACATACCTATAAAAAAATTAGTAAGCCAGTCGGGATTTTTAAGTCGAGATTTTGGAAGTCGGTAACTCATGTTGCCAGCAAAGCTGCTGATCCTTTTTATTGATATTCCCCCTTGTCCCCTACTAAAAAAATATTAAAAAACAACTGTTATATATTAACAAAGCCAAAAATCTCATCTTTTATTTTTTTTTTAATTAAATAAAGTAGTTATAGTAAATAGTTTCTGAAAAATTAATTTTCAAACTCAAAATTTCGAAAAAAAAAATACTATTTTTTTTCAATTGCATTTTGTTAACTAAATATAATTTTTGGTTTAAGAATTCAATGCTCTTTTTAATTTTAGGTAAACAGAAAACCGAATGCTCGAATAACTCGTCGATTTTGAGAAAATTAAAAATAACGAGAAACATTTTTTCTAAGAAACTTTTGTTTAGTTTTAGTCTATGATGCGCTAGCCCATGTCACGTGTGCCATTATATGTTCCCGAAGTTTTGTCTTGGGGCTTTATTACCCACCCATAAGTTTATGAAAAAAATAGTTACCTGGGTACCTACGTAAACAAATAGTTAGGGCCAGTTATAGCTATCATTGAAGCGCATCATTTAATTTTTTTTTTTTCAATTTTAAGGTGAATTACATATCTAACAATGTTGGTGTACATTGGTATTAAAATGAAGGTAATGAATAATAGAATTTTTCTTTAAAAAAAATAACTCAATTTGGACTAAATGCACGAAATATTAACACTTTTGTTTTTTCAATTATCATTGAAATCACAAAAGTGACAATAAAACGCGAATCAAGATCAAATTGAGTTATTTGTTTTATAGAAAAATTCTATAATTCACTACCTGTATTTTAATACCAATTAACACAAACATTGTTCGATAATTTGACTTAAAATTGAAAAAAAAGTTTATAATGATGCGTTTCAATGATAGCTATAACCAGTGATGGCCGAACTGTCACATTTGAGAAAAACTACATTTGTTACATTTGCTACGTAGTTTATGTAGTTAATGTAGTATATGAAACAAATTGTAGCAGACGTAGTTTCAACTGTCAAATTATCTGTCAGCTGTCATTGTAGTGTCACTTTGAAGTGGAATTTTTGAATGTGAAAGTTAAGTTATTTATTGAAATATTCTATTGCATCGAAATCAAAGTATTAAGCGTACGTTAATCGGCACACCTTTGGTATCTAATATCGATGCAATAAATACACATTTTAAATAAATAATAATTTATATAATAATAATTTTTTTTTCTGTATCAACTACATAATTTTTAAGACGAAACAAATTGTAATAAATTTGAGGTGTAGTTTATTAAATTTACTACGCGTAGTTAATGATGTAGAAAATAAAGTGTAACTAATTCAGCCAACACTGGCTATAACTATCGAGTTTATACATATACGCATATAGAGGAATCAAGATTGTTTCAAACCACCGAAGTAGATGTCGCTAAATGATAATATCGGATAATTATTATTTCCCTAGTTCTCTGTAACGAAAAACCGAACGGAAAAAAATTTTTCTGCATACATTTGTATTTGTTTTACTTTATTTCTCTTGCCTTTTAACTCAAGAATACTTTCTACAAGACTAAAAACACAAGTCGATAGTAACGACATCCTACGAGTAAATTAATTTAAAGATAATTTTAAAGCGTCTAACATATTTTATTTAAGAACATGTTTATTGAAAGAAATATTACATGTAATTTCCCCTTAATTTTGTAGTCATTTTGAAATTTTTTTAATTAAAGATAGCTTAATAATCTTGGAAGAAAATTAAAAATACATTTAAACCCCCTTACTCAATATCAGAATCACCAACCACTCTCTACTTATACCTAACTGAATTTTGGAGAGACTATAAAGAAAACCCATGACAACAAATCTCTCGAATTGACCACAAACAGAAACAATCACAGGTCAACTTTTAGAATGCGGTTGATTCATTATTGTAATATTTAATCCGCAGTTCCACTAGCCCTTCTCAATGAATCACCGACCACCATCAAACTGAATTGACACTCTACACTTGCAATAACCTGTTGTACGCAAAGCAATAAGCCAGCAGCTGTATATATGTAGTAATAAAAGTACTGTCTGGGTTCTTGTATCCGTAGCTTACTTTCGATAGATACAAATAATTGACTATGAAATCCCGTCCCTCTTTATCTAGCTCTATACAAACCTGATAGTCAAGTTTAATGTACTACATTAGCTCGAAGGCTCTAACTCCAAAAACCAATATACCTGCTCTTGGAATTCCAGCTCTGAGAACATAGCACAGCTATGTCGAAAATGTGCGATAGAGTATGTATAGGAATGTAAAACTTGCCACTTGCCAGCCAGCCCGGCCAAGCAGCCCATTCAGAGATATTGCCAGAGAAGGTGAACTACAGGGGAAAGTAGTAACAGCTACCAGACTCTATAACTGCCACTAGGTATACAGCTTTACCAGTCTTTGGTTAAGAAGTTAGCGATTAGTTTAAAACTTACTTTCGTGGCGGTTGGGTCGATTCGAAGCATTTATTTTTTTTTTCGTCTTCAGTTAACGCGACTCCCGCATTCAGTATCGTTTTCGGTGTCGAGTGATAAAACTATAGGTTACACTTTAATTCCATTTTATATTATCTCAGCGGGAAGATAAGAGACGTTTGTGTTCTTTTCTAGTATTAACCACGAATTCACGGATTAAACCAGTGGTCTCTGATTGATTTAAGTTTCACTCGCAGATAAATCAGCATCGCAGAAGTGAAACGTGCAATTTTTTTTCAAAAGGTAGGAATTCGATGAAAATTCACAGTTGTTTATGCCATTCTTGTGTGTTTGTATATTTAACCACACCCGATTATGGTCTGGTTCTCTCATCGGAATGTTTATGCTAATTTTATTTGTATCTTTAAAACCGATCGGCAGTCAGCCTCTTCTAGCAAATCAAAAAATTTAATGTCAGAATCTGTGATCCGTTTAGATGCATATTTTTGCTTGCAAAGGAGAAAAAAAACCTCAATACCATTTTTGCGTATACTTAGGTTGGTGACCCAAATTCAACTCAACTAACAGTGAATTTTTATTATAAAAACAAATTGAATATTAAAAAAAAAATAATATGTCGTTAATGGAAAAGTGTTGAAACTGTTATGGAAGTGTTATTTTCTCAAGTGCGACTTTCCAAAGCTTGTGTGCATTTGGAAAGGCAGGCGGTGCGAAGCTGCAGAATGTTTGTTTTCATATTATTTCAGTTTCCCAGGTTAAATTAAAGTTTATCGTTAACTAGTAACGTTATTTGTTATTGCGAAAGTGTAAATTGAAGTTCGATTGAGAGTATTGTAAGTAAGTAACACTTGTGTGCTTGACATGGCCTCGTTCTCAATAAACTTTTTAATATCTTAGCAATGATGTATTAGATTGAAATGTTTTAGACTTGTGAAAAAAAAATAAAGTTAAAAAATTTAATTAACACTTTTAATCTATTAAATAGTGAAATTGCATCTTTTTTTAAGTTATTTTAAGTCAAACGGATGTTGCGTGTATTTCTACTTAATTCAAACAAATGGACGTTATAGAGCAATTGTATTCTTTTTATGTTAAATTAAAGTGATTAGAAGAAAAATTTAGCACGAACCAACGTCGTGCAAAGTTGTTAATGCAAACATTTTGTATTATTCAATACCAAACATAAACCTTGATTGAACTGTCAGTAAAGATTATATCTTTTTATTATGACTATGATGTCACATATACTTTGATATTTGTTTTATTGTCTCTTTTGTTTAATTTGTCTGTATAAACATTTGTCATTGTTTTAATTCATTTATAGATATATGATATATCTCTATGAGTGATAGGATAAGAATTCAATCTTATAACCTTTATTACTTACATAACTAAGGTAAAAGAAATAAAGGGAAAAAGATTATAGGTTATCTAGACAGGGGCGTATTTTGGCTCCAGTATATAAGGCGCCACAATACACCATAAAAGGGCTATCACACAGTAAAACAATTGCTTTCACAGTATAAAATTGAGTAGGGTAAAACTCTATGGCTAACGCTTCGTCCTTACCTTACAATCATTTGTCTTTCAATATCATTTAAATCAATTATTTGTGTTCAAAGCGCCTAAGGAAATGATAAATTATTAAGAAACAAAGATATCTAAAAAAAACAGAAATTAAGTTTTAAACGATTAAATGTGACATGTTTTGCAAATGGCGGCAACTGTCGTTTTGATAGTTGTGAAGTATGAAGTAAACAGATACAAAACATAAGTTGACAACAAATGGAAAATTATAAATACTTCTCAAGGTATTTTGGAATACCTGTATCCATTTTTTATCAGTGATTTTGACGTAACCTAAATTTTAATTTTGGCCCAGATTTTCCGGCTATCCAGAGATAACTGGTTAAACACTCGTTTAGCCACAAAGTGTGATAAAATAGGCGCCAGAACGTTGACAAAACCACGTGACACGAACACGAACCCTTGATCAAAAAAGGTTTTACTGTCGCGAATTGATGAATTGGGATTGGGAGTACTGTAGAAATTTTGAAGATTTCGTTTCCCGGTTATACAGGGTGATTCGTATAAGATGCACCAAAAAGCTTGAGCGTGTAGGTGGGTTTAAGACAAGAAAAAAATCGTTGAGGCGGGAGTAGCAATTTTCTAAAAAATTGACTTAAATCAGAAAAAAAAATATTTAAAAACAACGGTGAATGATACAAAGCCTTGTTGTATCTTTTTGAAAAGCCAGAAAACTATTCTTTTATTTTATTTTTAAATCAAGTTGTTTGAATGAACGGTTTTAAAAAAATAAATTTTCAAACTCAAAATTTTAAAAAAAAAACTAAAAAAAAATCTTTAAACTAATTTACTAACTTACTTCTTAAAAACTTACAAAAATCGACAAATTTCTTAAGCTCATATCAAGTCATAAAAATGACCTTGAAAAAAAAATAAACTGAAAAATGCGAGGTAAAAGCATTGAGTTTAAACACATAGAGGCAATTTAAGATGGTTTCAAATTCACCGAAGTAGATGTCGCTAAATCAGCATATCGAGTAATTATTATTGCCTTAATTCCTTGTAAAAGAACATCACTCAAACCGAATCGAACAAAATTCATTTGCAGATGAATTTGTATTTGTTTTTCTTTATTTCTCTTGCCTTTTAACTCAAGAATAATTGCTACAAGAGCAAACAAAAAAACAAGTCGATAGTAACGACATCTTACGAGTAGTATTTGAAACTTACCTACACATGATTTCTCTGTGTATAAACTCAATGGTAAAAGTGATTGGCTGCAAAAACTTTGCTTTTCTGAAAATTTTGGAGAGTCCATTTTTCTTATCGATTTTCTTTTATTCGATTTTAAGTTTTTTTTACAGAAGCATTTTTTTGAATCTGAGTCCTTACTTTGTAAATCAATCTTACTTTTTTCTTCATGATTAACTTTATTAATAGAATAGGTACATGATCTTAATAGAAATCATAAATCAAAGTGACGTTTCCTAGTTGTAGAAAAACCACACAAATATTCAAGGTTATACGTATGTGGTCGATGAGCATTGATCGGATTTAACTTGCAACATTTATTGCGGAAAAGTGATCTTGATTGTGGTTTTTCACCTTCGGAAATTTCTGGTAAAACAATTTATGTTATGTATCAGTTGTAGGTAATAAGTAACAAAAAGACTGCAGATGTTGTTTGAAATTTTTATGCAGCAAAAAAAAATATTGTTTAAACACAAATAAAGTTGTTTCGCTGTAATTGTACCAGTCATGATATATATGTATGTAGGTAAACATAAGTTTAGTAAGATACTAAAAAAACCTGTTCCAATAAATTTAATTCATTTCCGTCGCGCAATAACATTTTTAATGAATTCCCACCGTGAAAACAAGTCACAGACTCACAGTCACATCCAATCCATTTGGCGATTCACACCAACAACAAGCGTCGCCTTCAAATACTCTGTGACTACTGTGACTCACAAAATCATAAAAAAATACTTTAACCTGCTCTGGCAGCACAAGGTTGATTTATGAGATGACTGTCAGAACACAGGGATTTCCCATTATTCTCTGAATAATTCGCATGAAAAGTATCTCAACAAGCCAGATACTATTATACTCCTATGTATCTTAACGTATTATAATACCAAGATAATCTCGTGATCAGTGGTTTTTTTTTCATGTTCCGATTCTTTCCAATAAGTAGCTCGTGTAGTTCCATGGATTAAAAAAAATATACGAATTTATTGTTATGATCAAGGTGAAATTTAAATAGGTATGTACATAAGAAATACAAAAAAACTCGTATCCAATTATTGACATGCGAAACAAGACAGGTCATTCATAAAGTAGGAAACTACCTAGAAAAAGAAAAATTATCCTAAAATCCAATTAAAACCATTTTAGTTACAAAAAAAATTATTTAACATTTTTTAACCTTGGACAACAAATAAAAGGATAGATTTATTGAAATTTAATGGGGTTTTTATTTTAGTTAGTTTTAAAATAATAAATGTCAGCCGCACTTAAATTCTCTTGCAATATTATAATCACGTTAGCGCTGACAAGACCTATCGATCCTACAGAAGTGGTTTCCCAAAAGTCTAGAAACTAAAAAAGAAAAAAAACTAATATTTAGGTGCGTCTGTCAGGGGTCTGCATTTCAAAACCAGCCGTTTTATGATAATGAAATTCGTAAAAAGCTTTGCATATAACCAAACATAAGATTCAAATGATATAGTAAGGCCAAGCAGGGGGTTTGTATTATACACAGGCGCGGCGCGTATACAAACTACTTTAGAACTGCAAAGGTGGCGAGCTAAGAATGCTACTGGATTTCAAAGTTAACATTTTTCTGGAAAAGACTTATGACGTATGAGCTTAACAGATTCAACTAGCACCAGCATTTTTAACGTGCTAATCTAGAACGTTTATCTAACGACACCGGTACATGAGTGTTTACCACCGCCCCCGGCGTTTATGGAAAATTTCTTACGAAATTAATTTTTCGGGTTGGCCTAGGTTAGGTTAGGTTTATGTGCCTGTCAGGAAAACTACTGACGCACTTAGACCATATATATAGTTCCATTGTGATACCACGGAACGCACGAAAAAGTCCCTCTTTAATTAAACCAGTTAGAGCATCTAATGAAACGATTAAGAGAAGTAATATCAATATTTTTTAGGTCAACAGGATCGTCGAAAAAGAAATTACCCAGGTCTAATTTACGTCTTTAAGAGAGAGCTGGGCATGAACAGAGAAGATGGGGGATACTCTCCTCATCTCTGCAGCTTCTGCAAAAATCGTTAGCGAATACGCTTAATCTTGTGGCGTGTCTTCCTATAAGGCAGTGTCCGGTTAGTACACCAATTAGGGAGCTAAGATTTAATCTACTCATAGACAACAAACATTTAATGCGTTTCAGTTCTAGTTTTGGCCAGATTTGTTTAGTTGTTACGCACGTAGTGGTGTTTGACCATCTTAAGTTTGTTTCCTCTATGGCATTTTGTTTTAGCATAAGTTTGCTTGTATCGATAGGTATACCAATATTCACCTTGTTAGGTAAAATTGGTATTAAGGTTCAATTTCTGGCGAGTTCATCGGCTTTGCAGTTTCCCAAAAAGTCTCTGTGTCCTGGCACCCAGAAGAGGTGAATGTTAAACTGTTCTGCTATCTCCATGAGAGATGTGCGACAGTTGCGGGCAGTTATTGAGTTTGTGGAAACAGCAACGAGTGATTTAAGGGCTGCTTGGCTGTCTGAAAAGATGCGGATATCCGATGTAGATACCACGTTTTTCCTTAACCAGGATAATACATCTTTGATCGCCAAAATTTCCGCTTGGAACACGCTACAATGGTCGGGGAGACGGAATAAGAGAATAAGATTTAGTTTATCTGAGTAGACGCCACTACCCACTCCATCTTCGGTTTTTGAGCCACCAGTGTAGAAGTGAACTGATTCACCTTCCGAGAACTCAAAATTCTCCCAATAGGATCTCGGTGGGATAGTGACTTGGAAATTCCTGTCAAAAACTAACTGAGGAGTGGTGTAGTCGGTGTTGCATGAGTTTGATTCGAATGAATTCAGAATGATGGTATAACCTATTGTATTATTGGTCCATTGAGACGAGTAGCCGTGCTCGCTGCCATTTGTTTACCGAAAATATCGAGGGGTGTGAGGTAAAGAAGTATGTCTAGGGCAGCTGAAGGTTTCGAACGAAGAGCTCCGCTGATACACATGCTGGCTGACCCCAACTTTACTTAGTTTATCACAGTACGTAACTTTATCTAAGGCAGTGCACCATACTGTCCCCCCGTAAGTGAGTATAGGTCTAAAGACAGCTGTGTAGAGCCAGTGAGTAATATGTGGGGATAATCCCCATTTGTTCCCGATAGTTTTTTTGCAAGAAAAAAGTGCTACTGTAGCTTTTCTTATTCTCTCTTGTATGTTGGTTTTCCAGTGTAGCTTTTTGTTCAGTATAATGCCTAGATATTTAGCTTCATCTGAGAAAGTTAGTGGAGTCCCATTAATTGATGGAGGAATTAGTTGGGGGATTTTATCTTTCCTTGTGAATAAAACATGATCAGTTTTGATCGGGTTTACACCTAGTCCGCATTTTCCTGCCCATTTTAATAGTTTATTAAGAGCGTTTTGCATAAGTTCAGTTAGAATTTTAGCGTGCTTTACTGCTACTGCAATAGCAACATCGTCAGCATATGCTATGACTTTAAAACCCTCTATTTTCAGGTTCATTAATAGTTCGTTTACAACTACATTCCATAGAAAAGGAGATAGGACACCACCTTGTAGTGTGCCTGTGCTGACAGATCTGCGTTCTGAAAAGCTACCTACTGATGAGTTAGTAATTCTACTATCTTACATTAGCCTATCTAAATACAAGCTCATTCAGTGAACAGTCCACGTAAAGATTCTTCAACGCCGTGGTGATTGCTCAATTGCTGACTTGTTAAAAGCGCCTTTAATATCTAGGAACGCGACCAAAGTGTACTCTTTATGATATAGAGAATATTCTATAGAACGTACCAGTGTATGTAGTTCAGTTTCTACCGATTATTATTCCTTTAGAATAAGCGTGTTGTGCATAGTAGATTGGCCTATAATGCAAATCTTTTAAATTGACTGAATTAACAAATGCTTTGAGCATCAGCGATCGAAAAATTATTTCATTTGGATGAATTGTTTTGCTTTTAGAGGGAGTTATAGCTGAACAAACAATTTATATGCGGTGAGAAAAGACATTTAAAAAAAATAATATTTAGCTTTGAGTGTAAAAACAAGAAAAATAGGGTTATTTTTACGGTCTCTTCGTTGATACTTGATATACAATAAATAATTGTAACTTACTGAAATGAAAAATTTAATGTTAATTTAATGTTTTTTAAAACACCATTTTCTGTACATTTTGACTTGAAATTGAGTATAGAAAAAAAATATTTAAGAGTCATTAAATCCAACTCAGGGAATAATAAATCCTTATAAGTATTTTTCTTAGCATTATACAACCAAAACCTCAGTTGGCTAAAGTTGCATATAGAGCTGCGCTAGAGAGATTTGATAAAGAAGTTAGTCAGCTTTTTTAAACATAGAAAAAAATCTTGAAAAATATGATTTTACCCTGTACTTATAGATGATATTTTCTAAAAAAATCCAATGTTTTTTGTTTAGTGTTGTTTTGATTTTAAATCTACTGAAATATTTTATTAATAAAAGAGCTCCTGTAGAATGAAAAATTGAAAAAAAAGTACCAATTTCATAACCTTGGAAATTTCATTCAAGATACACAAAAATTATTGATAGGTACACCTTCATTCGTTTTACCAAATAATAAACAAACAAAAAACGCCATTTTTCGTGATATTTCGCTTAATTCAGTTTGTTGTTTTCTGCTGTTTTCTTTAAATTCACGTTCACCTTAAATAAAAGGTCTTATTTCAAGAACAAACTCAAAAATATCCTGTGAATATCTTTAGCCTTGAATGCAAATTAAATTTCAGTTGAAAAAATGGTAACCGTTTCTTTGTTCTGCACTGCAAAGAGGCAAAAAATTGTTAAAAGATTAAAAAAGTGCCAACAATTAAACAAAATTGCATTTTTTTCGTAAAAAAAACGTATTTTCAGTCATTTTTTTATGACTAAGAAAATTTTTACAAGTGGTTTCAAATTGTTACTATTTTTCGGCAGGTCAAATTCTATAGTGACTATATGTTACCAAGTGTTATTTAATCAGAAACGTTTAGACCTATATCTAGAATTTATTTCAAATCAAAAGAATTACAATCTTAACGTGTTTCATGTTGCTGCTTTTAATGTCTCGTTCGTGTGGCTGTTATGCTTATTTTATGAAGAAAAAGAACAAAAGAAAATTTAAGAATTTATAAAAATTTATTTTGTTTAATTTTCCGAGATTGACCATCAAACAATTTTGATACTGTGTATAGGAAACACTTCAATTAAATCTGACACCAACGCAATGGTATCCAGTTAATCAAGATTGTTAGTGTGATTTTAAAACATCAAACAAATTATAATCTTAACACGCTTCATGTTGCTGCTTTTAAACTTAAAATTATATTCAATCAAAACAAACCCATTCTATATATGTACATATGTGCCAAAAGATATACTTAATAAAATGGTTCATTGAACGAAAATCGAAATGTATCAAAGTACTATACCTAGATACATAATATTTATTTCTATCTTTTTACTAGATTTTAACTTCCGATTAGATTAGAGGTACTATAAGGAAAGTTTTGTATTCTTGCTTAAATTAATTGAGTTAAGAATTAAACATGATGATGATGAATGATATTTGTTTGTCTGTCTATCTGTATCGTCGCTCACAGCCTAATCGGTTGAGCCGATTTTGTTCAAATTCGATAGTTAGTGTTTTTATAGTGTAATATGCACGGATTAGGTTTTGTAGGTCGAATAATAATATTGTAATAAAAATTATTCCGGGCCACTTCCTTAAGGTTTAAAAATATAAACGTTAACGAAAAGATTATTTTTCTCAAGAACGGCCAACGCTAACGCCTTCATTCAACATAATTTCACATTTTTAATAAACAAAGGCCTACTTAGTGAACACACATTTTTCTTGAAATTTTGTTTGTCCATATATATATGTTCTTGTTTTTAGTTTTGGCTTTTATTAATAACTGCAGTGGCGATTTCAACGAAATTTTGTGTTGAAATTCAATATGTCAAAACCCTGTAGACGGATTTTAATGAAATCAAGTTCTAATGTATAATAAAGGAAATTTTTAAAACTGACATAGATTATTCAACTTTTTTGAAAAAAATATTTAAAAAAAATCGATTTCTTAAGAAAAACACAATGACCTTTCTTCATAAACTCATATTTAATGCCTAAAGAATTTGACTTTGAGTCTTTGTAACGTAAAGATTTAGCACTTTTAATTACCTAAATTTATTTATTTAATTTTATTTAATTAATGTTTTAATTTATTTAAATTTTCAAAAACCATTTCATGTGAAAACTGTGCCGCATGAATTTTTTGTCTTTAATGTTAAAATTTCACTTTATTTTATTATTACATATCTAGTCATCGTAAGAGACTTCTTAATTACATATTTCTTATTAAATATATGTATTGGTGTTTTTAAATAAAATAAGACTATATTGATATGATCATATTGTATAAAAATACAATAATAATTAAGGTAGTATTATTTAGTTAGTTTATAGGGGTCATAATATTAACATATTCAGTTTCATAGGTATATCAAAGAAAACGACATGATGACAGTAAATTTTAAAATTTAAATTTACTTAAACACGTGTGATTTATTTATTTTAATTTTTTTATCCGGCATTTTTACGCTTCACTTATTTTCACTTCGCATTTCGTTCTTTTGCTGTTTTTTGTTTGGCAGTTCATTGGTCAGCTTTTTTTTTATTTTGCAATTCATTATTTTGTTATTTTTTTTTTTTTAGATTTTGTTGATATTTATTTTATATTTTTCGCGCGAAATTTTAAGGCATTTAATTTAATAAAGCGACAAAACTGAATGCAAAAAAAAAAAACCAACAATAAATTGCCAAATAAGATAAGTATCGCGATTTCTTGTTTCGCGATCGAAAAAAAATCCATTTATGCTCAATTTTTCTTCACTCTGTTATTGTACTTAAAATTCTCATAGGAGATTTTTTCAATATTTTTCATAATTAAAAAAAATTGTGTTTTTCGTATTTTTCCCTATGGCTCTTTTGTTTGATAATAATCAAACAGAACATTACAATGATGGAGAAGACGAAAAAAGTGTGAAATTTTGTCTATTAATTTGATTGTATCAGTACCCAGACTATTCCTTATAGGAGAAATTGGAATTTTTTAGTAGGTCAAAAAATAGCGGTACTTATACCTGCCAACCATTATGAAAAGGCTTTTTCCCGAAAGCAACTCCAATGGATTTCTTGGAAAAATTGAAGACATATTTTTTGTCATTGTCTTCATTTCTATGGATTTTAATTAAATTTTGTATTTATTTTTGGTAAATTCATTATTTGGAAAATGACTTTATTAAAAAAATGTATTTTAAATGTACAATTGCAGATAAATTATTTATCAGTTGGCGTAGATACTCCAAATTCGTAAAAAAACATATTTTTTTTATTTTTAAATAAAATCTACCGATTTTGGAAAAATTTTTTGGTAAACTGATTAAATTAATTTGGCCAAAAAGATTTTCTGTTTACTTTGGTTTTAGCTGAAATCATTGTAAAAAATGGTTTTAGCACTTTCAACATCGATGATTTTATTCGACGGGTTTGTGACAGGTCAGTTAAGTGGTTCAATGATTGCAAAATTTCAAATAATTTCAGACGATTTTACGTGATTTTAAGCAGCAGTTAATGATTTAAATATGCTGTGATTGCAATGATTTCCAATAAATCTAATGATTTCAAGTGATTGCACCAGATTTCAAAGAGTTTCCAAATATAAGTGGTCGGCAACCGACTTCATTCATTAGTGACAAACCCCTCGATTTTATTTGCATTTTTCGTTTATATTTAAATTTTTTCTATAAAATTTATTTTTGGTTTAAGTCCGCAGGCAACTTGCAACGAGAGCAAGATCATGCGTTTATGAAAAACTATTTTTCACTGTAATTGAGAGTTTAATATTGCCAAAATTGTAAAATATGAAATCTGAAAAATCGAAGATACCCTAAACATTTTAAAATGTATGGGTTTGACATAATAACCATTAACACAAATAGTTGCCACAGACGCCGCCGGCAACCGACTACATTCCATTCTTGTTTCAATCAATATAATTTTGGTCAGAAATTCAAATAAATGTAACCACAAATAAATCAACTTAATATTTAATAAGGAAGTTTGTTCTAGTTTAGAGCCAACACGCACAGTTTGTCCTCATTCCCGGTCACTTTCCCTTATTCAAATAAGACACGCCACCTAGCAAGTAATTTCTATTTCGTTATATTAATTGAAATGGATATTGCAATGATAAGCAAAAAAATTATTTGGCTTTTCTTAATAATTTATGAAGTAAAATGGTGTCAAGTTGTGGTTTGTTGAGTTATGGAATTAGATTAATAACCCTTTACTATTATAGGTATAGTGTAAGAAAAATTTGAAAATTGAAAATTCTTAAAAAAATATAAGAATACATAATTCATTATACCTACAAGATACTTTTTTTTTGTAGGTATACATATCCTTCGTGAACTACAAAACATTTTGTCCTTCTATTGAGGCAAAAATTTAAAAAAATCAAAACTAATAAGATTCAATAAAATATCTCCTGTAAATTCCATGATAACGGAATTATGAATTCTTAATTTTATTTGGAGCAAAAACAAAAATTAATATAAATACAAGTTTGAAGGGTTTTTTGTATGATCACATAATGCAGTTAGGCTGCATATTGTTCAATGTAAATTGAGAAGTGTGTGAATTTATTAACAATCTTGTATTCTACACTAACAAGTTTAAGAGTAGTTTATATGAGTAGTTTATAAAAATACATTAAGGTTCTTTGCAACTGGTATACAAACAAAACATAAAGTTTATATCTATTTCATGGCGGTCGAGCCAATCATCAGACTTATAAGTTATGCTAGTCTATTTATAATCAAGCATTTTTATTCAAAAAAAAAAAAAACGTTATTTCAACACTGGCCTACCTACAAATGGTTAATCACACTTCTCAATTTTACTACTGTGAAATGTGGAAATATTTTTATTATAAGCTCAATTCAAATCTATTTATCCAGTATACTAAAAAGGCGGCTATTTTATTAGTACCTAACTCGCATTGGGTTGGGTTCGATATCCTTGTTTTTATATTCCCGTTTTTAAAATCCCGGTTTTTATAACCCTGTTTTTTATAATCTCGCTTTTTTGTAAATCCCGCTTTTTATAATCCTGTCTTTATTATCATGTTTTTAATAAACCCGTTTCTTATAATCCCGCTTTTGCAATCAAAGCTAGCTAGTTGTTTTCTTTTAAAAAAATCGCGCGATTTTTAAAAATAAAACAACTAGCTAGTTTTGATTGCAAAAGCGGAATGATAAGTAAATATTCTGTAATACGATAAACAAAATAAAATTGAAGCCATTAACAAAACAATAATTTTTAGTTGCGGTAATAGATACTAGAAGGCAAAATATGTAGGTATTCTTGGGTGCAAAAAATTAAAAAATATGAGATAACAATTAAACATAACATTACGATGATGAAGAAAGAAGTGGGTCTGAAAATTCTGTCTGTCCGTCAGTCTATCTATCTGTCTCCTGTATCAGTTTTATCATCAACTACAGCCTGAACGACCGAACAAATTTGCTTTGAATTTGATTTTTTAATTTGGATATTTAGTTCAGGAAAACGGGGAATAAACCGTGCATTTTGAGCTCTCAGTGGGATTTTTTTTATGTTTGGTAGAGGGTGCCTCCTTAGTATAAACAAAAAAATCCAGATTCGCGTACTAAGGTCCGAAAATTTGAAGAGTTTGAACCTTATTATCTCGAAAACCGTTAGTCTGACAAAAACCATGCCCAGCACAAATTTGTAGAAAATATAACATCTCAACTTTTTTACATATTTTTTTTTAATGTATCTTTAATTTTTTTAAATTTATAAGCAAATAAAAATCAGTGTTTTACTTGCTTAGTATTCGGAGTCGCGGAACTTTTTTGTTTTTTATATTACATAAAAAAAATCAGGGTCAAAGTGGTAGACAATTTTATAACAAACAAATCTCCGTTTTTACTAAAATAAAGTTACAGCATATCAAACAGAAAATATTAAAGATTTCTTTGTTATTTTGTTGTCCGAATAAGTGTTTCAGAATGAAATACGACGAAAACAAAAATGATTTTTATGAAAATAACAAAGAAATCTTGTGCCATTTTCTGTTTGAAATGCTTTAACTTTTTTTAGAAAAGACCAAATAAAAAAGTAAAAACGGAGATTTGTTTGTTATAAAATGGTCTACCACTTTGACCTTGACTCTTTTTTTTATGTTATATGAGAAACAAAAAAGTTCCGCAACTCCGAATACTAAGCAAGTAAAACACTGATTTTTATTTGCTTATGACTTTTGAAAAATTAAAGATAGGTACATTAAAAAAATGTAGGTATGTAAAAAAAATGAGAAATTATATTTTTTACAAATTTGTGCTCGGCATGGTTTTTGTCAGACTAACGGTTTGCGAGATAATTAGTTTCAAACTCTCTTCAAAATTTCGGACCTTAGTACGCGGACCTGGATTCCGAAAATTTGTTTGTATACTCAGGAGGCACCCCTCTACCACATATAAAAAATCCAAGTTTTAATTTTTTTTGCCTCGTTTTCCTGTACTAATTTATGAAATTAGAAAAGCGAATTTAAACAACATCTGGTAAACAATATTAGTTTAATACACATGTTAAAAAAATAAATGGGATTAAAAAATAAACGGGAAAGCGGGATTATAATAGATCGGGATTTTGAACAAGCGGGATTTTGAAACCTTTTTTACGTGATTTTCCAAAAACGGGATTTTAAAAAGCGATACGCTCCCTCTCACATTTTGTTGTTATTTTATTTGGGTTCTTTCTATTTTTCCCATTCGATATATATGCCAAACAATATCGGAAGATGATATATGAGGCGTTAAAAATAATAATGGTCTAAGTGCCTTTTGGAAAATATTAGCGACAAAAACATACTGTCGCCAGTCGATATAACAGCATTTCTTTTTGATATCGTGGATATATTTTCATTAAACTGCAAATTTGTCCACCAAAGTCAAAGTGCACTTATTCCACTAATGTTCTGAACGCCTCATATCTAGGTATATTTAAACACCTCAATATCATGGAATACTTGTCACTAGTTTTTGTACGGAATAATTTACCAGTGATTTTGGCGCATCGTGAATTCAGCCGCAGTTTTTTCGGCCATCATTCGCCAACAGACTGTCAAACACTTAAAGGCTTTAGAAGCTAGCTTTCAAGAGACAACAACAGAGCAGAAGAAGCGTCGAAAATGCTCGTTTCGACGAAATGCATTTTTGGTCACCTATAATGTCTCGATTTAGTGATTGGTAATGGGTACCTAGATCATCTGGTTCTATCCAAGCTTAAATCTTTGTGTTTTTTAAGTCATTGGTTCATGAGAACAATCCCAAAACTCTAAAAGACAGTTTGTGATAAAAGTGCGAGACGCCCTTTTGTTTTAATTTCATATAATTGTTTACAAGATTATACAGGTCTACAATAAAATGCGATCATATATTAGGGCCATTTTTAATAGGTATATATATGTATGTTAGTCGAAACATGTTCTGAACACAACTTATATGTTCATAAACACTCCCATAAAATTTGATTTGGCTAAGATTTAAGCCAAATGTTTCCTTTTAAGCCTTTTCAGATTTCCTACTATTGATTTGTATACAAGTCAGTATTTGAATTGAAAAAAACACTAAGTTAAATACATATATTTTTAATGATGGGCAGTGCACAGTGCCGTGGCGGAGCGGCGATGGACGAAAATTGGTACTAAAAGACATGTGCCAAACCCAAGTTTAATCTTATTGACAGTTTGTTTTAACAATAACGCACATCACACGTTATACATACTTTTTTTATCCAAGAGTTGTATATTTACATTCTATCTCAGTAAATGGCTTAATGGCCAGTTTTTTCAGCTCTGGTTATTTGTTACCACTGGTTATTTCAGTTGTTAACCATAGATTTTGTATGTGTTTCTATGGTTACCAGCAAATGGTTAAATTTAACCCGAGCTGAAAAGGTTAACAGAAAGAAAAACAAAAGAGCTGACGTCCATACTCGATTTCAGAGTGGCTTCACAGAAAATAGTACCAGAATAACTTTGTGAAATGAATGTCGCAAATCGCAAAACAAAGTGACGTTTTTCAGTGACAAGGCGGTAATAAGCTTTTGCTTTACTTTTAATTTAGCTTGTGATGAAGGCAAGTTTCGTAAAATAAAAATTGAATTGCTTCAAAATTCGGTAAACAGTTGTTTTTAAAGTGATATAACCGAACGTATTTTAAATTGACATTCTGCGTATAAATAAAACATAGTAGGGCCTGATATTATATAACCGATATAGAAAAGCTATTTTTTCTCTAAATCATAAAAAGATACAAAGACTATTCGGGTTAGCAAACTTTAAAATCAAAATAAAGAGTTTTGTATTACTTACATGTTACCTATTAGCGGGCCCTATCTTTTAAAAGCGCAAGTAATTCGCGTGATCTATGCATACATATAATGACAACGACGTTTATTAACTCGTCAGCCTTAACCGAAGCCTGAGAAAAATAGGTTCAATGCATTTGCTTCTATTACGAGGTCTTTGTTCCTGTTTCCCCTTGCGATTAAGTCGGAAAATATGTAGGTACTCTGTAAACTATATAATGATGTACCAGCTTATTTACCAAGATTTTCAGAATGTCTCCCTAGAAAACAATAACGGTTGCGCTCTATATTTTACAATATAAGGTATCATTAAAAAAAAGTATCAGATCTAAACACCTAAAAAAAATAAGTATCTTATTCAATTTTTCATATTCGTTCAACTTTTAAAAGTAGTTAACAATAATTTTTACTCTAATAATGTATTAGTCAAGGTTTTTATTGATTTAAGTTTTAAATTATAACCAGGCAGCTAACCTACTGCTCGAAACAATATAATTAGTAATTAACTAATTAAGTATTGTCTCATATCGTTTCAATCTTTTTTTTTAATGTAATCAATTATTAAAACATAAACAAAATATTCCAGACAAAAAAAAAGTGAAACACAATTTAAACATAAAATGCTTATTCAAATTAAATGTCAATAGCTTGTCTTAGGTGTCATTAAAATCATAGAATTACCAAAGTCTTAGAAATCCTTCTAAATCAAGTCAAGTAAATCAAAGATTTTGTCATATGAAATTAATGGTTCGTTGTGCAAGTAAGTCATTTCGTATTCAGTCAAGCATGCATTCATGGTCACACTATGTGGTCTCGTTCGTTGTGTCCCCCAAGAGTCACTCCAAAAATTTACGCAAACCAAAGCATTGATTTCTCGAAACCACAATGCAACATAGTTCCATACTTTTACATAATAAAACAAAATTTTATATTTTGCAACATACCTACATACATTTTGGCAACAAACGCACTTGGCTGCACATAATAGTTTATTATGAAACTTTCTTTTATTAACTTGGCTTTGAATCAAACCAAGATATTTATATCATTCCTTAAAATCAAGACCTGAACGATTGTTATAATTTTAGCCATTTAAATAACAATTTCGTCTTATAGCTTATAATTACTAAATGATGCCTATTGTGACGTCTCATTGTTTAACTTTTTTCTTTTTTTTTAGAAATGATTCAATACAAATACTTAATTGCTACCGTAGTGGTATTAATTATATCATGGACACCCATAGCAAGTTTGCCGCAAGGTGCTCCGGAAACAGTTTGCGACACAATGTTGCCATTTCATGCGGGCGGTATAGAGCCATCAAATTCGGTGCCACCCTTTCGAATAGAGCCGTCTGCAGGAATGATTGGTCAAGGACAAACAATGAGAGTTGACATTGTAGGCGCACCTGAGGGTGTCAATTTTGGTGGTTTCATGATTCAAGCTAGAAATCGGAATCCACCTTATCAAATTGTAAGTATAACCGAATTTTTTTACATATGTTAAGCATTTCTGAGTGTCAGAACTTTTAGTTGGGACAATTTAATCCAACCCCAGATGGTTCAGTAAAGCTGATGAATTGCGAAAACTCTGTAAATAATTCAGCCACTCATTCTAATGCTGGACCAAAACCAGTAGTAAGCCTGGAATGGCAATGTCCAGTGGACTTTCTTGGCCAAATTGTGTTCAAGTATGTATAAAATTTGTGTGTCTTATATGTGATTTGATATAATGATTTTTGTTTAGTTCCACAGTCGCTCAAACTTATGATACGTTTTGGGTTGGTATTCCATCAAATCCGATTCAAGTAGTCAAGCGAGAAATAGCCCCTCCAGTTATTGGGATATCAAGTACTCGTCCACCGCTAACAAATACCATAAGAAACTATGTTCCTCAACCAGAACAGGCAGCCCCAGTGGTGAGTTAAGACAACTCCTAATTCATTTTGAGACCTTTGCTAAATAAATACTTACAGCCCAAGGCAGATGATCCATTTTACGTAGGCTGTGCAAGAAGTAAAACATGTTTCGGATTCCCAGATGGATGTGTAAAAACAAAATCTTGTGTCGCTATTGGGTCAGTCATAGTACGTGGTGATATCTATGAATTCGAACTGAAGGGTTCAACTAGTAAGCTATTATGATAATTTATATTTAAAAATAAATATATTAAAGACTTTTTTTTTTAATATTTTATAGATGATCCTGCTTATCTTGCGCTGGGATTATCAACTGATGACAAAATGGGAGACGACTTGGTATCAGAATGTATTGCACAAAGTGGACGAGTTGTAATGCATACGTCGTTGACGTCTGGAAAGCCGAACTATGGAACCACTAGAATCGGAGTTGTAAGAATTTTATATTTTTTTTTTAAACAGAATTATAAACGCAGCAAGTTCTTTCAGCCAGCTGGGCTTCAAGCTTCCTTCATTTGAGATAATTTTTCAATTCTATAACGAAGGTCGCGCCTTTAACCATCGATACATGTCGAGTCTCTTTTTGAGAAATGGCAGCCTTTGCTCCTCTGGATTCCCGGCATGCTGCTGCCCAGTTATCCAGATCTGACCAAGCATCGTTTTTAAATGTGTGCGGTAATTTAGGTGCGGTCCTCCTATGGTGCTTAGACCATTCGTAATGGTCTTTAAACTGAAAGTTTGCTTTGCTTCGAAGATTTATAGCTAGAACTCGACGTGGTCGGGCAATTGTAGTCGATTTGTTTTGGTTTTCTGAAGTACATTCAGATTTTGGAACAGCTGACAGAGTTCACGGTTGTATCTTTTTCTACATTCACAATCCTCGCTCACACGGCCAAATATTTGTCGAAAGAACCCAGTATCAACTCCTCCTTTCTGCTTATCGTCCAAAATTCAACCACGTTAACTTCCTGTATAAAGTGTTTTGTAGAGCGATGAGTTTTGAACTCATTTGTTGCGAAAACAGCCGAAGTAGCTGAAATTGGTTCTTCATTGATTGAAAGTAGTTTGTCTTCTTTTAATTTATTTACGTTCCGTTCTATCACGAGTTCTTTATCTATGGTCCCATCCAATTTTTAATCAGGTCAAGGCACGTCGCGCTGTATAGCTTACAAAGCCTTTTTATGAATCTTCTCTAACACTCTTCTTCGAGTCATAATGAAATCTAGCCACACATGGTGGAGCTTAAACCCAAAGGAATTAACGATCGGCAAAAATAATTCTTCGTTTGATTTATGCACTGATATTATTATAGTGATGAGAAACTATTAGAATGCAAAATCTGGGAAACTGTTTATTTTCAAAAACAACAAACGGTCAGTTAACCTCGAAATAGCGAAGACTTAGCCTTACTTCCGAAATAATTTACCAGTCGTGTCTATTTTCTTTTTGGGTCGAGTTATGTAGATTCAGCAAACTGCCAAAAGTTGAGGTATCCACGATTCTTTCATTTTCTTTAATTGAATACCAGTAGGTTTCTTACGATAGAAACTGCTTATTTACTCCAAAAAAATTATAAACAAAATTATCAACGTTTAAATATCTTTTTAGCCTCAAAATACAGCCAAACTAGTTGAATCCTCACTCGATGATGGTAAAATTTACTGTCGAGTGCAAAGGGATATTGTTACAACAGTTCAGGGTCAAATGTTTGATTTAATGAACAATCAATATTTTATTATGCTAGCTCTTGGAAAAAGCGTTAAAGGTATGATAATCTTGACTTCCGAAGTTTTTCTATTGTTTTTCAAATATTTTTTTTTTTTTTTTAGAAAATGGTGCCGGTTACCACGACATTGGTCGAATCGTTTCTGGAAAATCAATCATTCTATCTGAAGTTCAAGATCTATCAGGATCATCAAATATTTTACTTCGACTTCATGGTGCATTTATGATAACTGCTTGGATTGGTTCGACTTCACTTGGAATACTTTTGGCTCGATACTTCAAGCAGACATGGGTTGGCAGTCATACATGTGGAAAGGATCAATGGTTTGCGGTAAAAAAAACATTTGAAATAGTTTATTAAATTCAAAAATGTTATTGTTTATTTTTTTCTTTGGTTTTCAGTGGCATAGAATATGCATGGTGACAACATGGTCATTAACAATGGCTGGATTTGTTATAATATTTGTTGAAATTGGAGGATGGTCAGCTGCACGAAATCCACACGCTATATTAGGTGTTGTAACGACTGTATTGTGTTTCATTCAACCTATCGGAGCAATATTTAGACCCGGACCTAACGACAAGAACAGACCAATTTTCAATTGGCTTCATTGGTTAGGTGGAAATTTGGCTCACATTATTGCTAGTATGGATTTTTTTCATAAAATTTCTTAACAAAATCAAAGACGATTTATTAAATATTTAAATTCTAGTTGTGGCGATATTCTTTGCTGTAAAGTTGCCCAAAGCAGAGCTTCCCCAATGGATGGACTGGATTTTGGTGGCATTCGTTGCCTTCCATGTTATTGTTCACTTAATATTCTCTGTAAGTTTTTTTTTACATTATTTACGGATCTTGTTTTTTTGTTTAGTCAATTGTCTATCCATAGTATGATTTGACTTTACCTTTTATCGATGATAGATTTTACTATATTATTGATAACTTAAAAAAAAAAAAACACGACTATTATGTCAAAAATATTTATTTTTTCCCAAAATTTTGCCTAGGCGAAATTGAGGCCAAGCGACCATGATTTGGACCATGTAACCAACTTTTTTTGATACCCCTATATGATAAAATGTATCTTAATAACTTTTGTTTGCCTTTAAAAAGTTAGTACAAAAAGATTTACAGAATTAAAATAAGACCACTAAGTAGGTACGGAGATAATGTTAAACAAAAAAAAAACTGTTCCACTTAGAGCGTTTCAAGTCTCTGTCATAGTTATTTAAATAACGTGTTTTTCGAATAAACATGAAATTTTGATGATTGGCTTGGCCGCCATTAAATAGTTATAATTCCTGCCAAATAGTTTTCCTGTCCACAGGTTTTTATTGGTTAATTAACACACTTTTCAATGTGCATTGAATTGTGGAGCATAACCTATGCAGTTTAACTGTAGTATGTAATCATACAAAAAAATAACCTTTGACAATCCTTTAGTTATATCGTATGCTAATTACTCTGAGTTCTGCAGGCTACCAGTTTCTACTACCACTAATCAGTTCCTAGTTTTACCCATTTTTTTGTACAGAACAAAATGTGATTAACCGCATAAACCTGTCTTTTTATCTTTTAAATGAATCCCCTTTTCTGTTGTAAATATTGTGCTAAAAAAATGATTTCTTATACTAATTTTTGTGTTCAAGGCTTCTTTGAACAGATTACCACTATAAGTGCGTTAATAGGTTTTTTATTGTTCACAGATCGGAGGTTGCATGGCTGACCGCCAACAAAGTCAGAGGGTGAACTCATTCCCAATGGGTGATATGTCAGGTGGAAGAAATGGCATAAAATTAGAAAGAAAAATGGATGCACCAGTAAGATTTTTTCAAAAAATAAATTAAAAAAAATATTAAATATTTCAAATTCTTACAAATTACAGTTTGCCAGTTTTCGAAAAGGACTTTTAAGTGTTTACATTATTGTCCTGATATTCTTCGTAGTTGTGTTGGATATTATTGTTTGTTTGGCACCAATTGATCGAACGTACGATGAAATTAAAAGCAAATTAGCTGAATAATCAATATCATTAATGTTTAGTACAAAACATTTTTTTTATATATATATTTGTATTTTTTTTAAGTTTTATGTAAGTTTTATTTTGTATAATTCAAATTTATTTACTCACAATAATAATATTTGTTATATTTTTTCCTTAAAAAATAGTATGTAGGTATTTTCAAAATCGCGATTACATTAATTAATCATTAAGTGAGTTTATTTTTCTCATTGATAATTATTTCTTATGTCACACGCAAAACAAAAACAAATCGATTATAATGTCTCATTAAACTTGTTTTTGTTTAGCAACTGAAAATAAGAATTAGTAATTTATGAGTAAGTAAATTGTATATTTTTTAAATTTCTCCTGTATATTATTTTTAATAGTAATTGTATATAGAGCTTAAAATAATGTTTAAAGTGTAAGTTTAATTTATTTTATAACAAATAAACCCAAAAATTTAACAACTTAAATAAATTAAAATTTGATTATTCTGGAGAGAATTGTTTTTGTTTTTAACTTCACCAAAAGTTTAAACATTCAAGGATCGTGAAGTGGAAGTGTATGGAAGTAAGACCATTGAGTATAGAGAAATCATCTTTTTGAAAGTAAGATTGTCTGGCATTGCTGAATTGGTGTTAGTTAGAGCCTAAACTACGATCCTATAAAGGTTTCATTGTGCCTCAAGAAGAGTTTTTGGGGGTGAAAAAAGTGCAACTTTGAGGTTGTCTGGCTACCCTTAAGACCCGGCCTGATTGTCTGGCATTGCTGAATTGGTGTTAGTTAGAGCCTATACAAAGGTTTCATTGTGCCTCAAGAAGAGTATTTGGGGGTCAAAAAAATTAAACTTTGAGGTTGTCTGGCAACCCTTAAGACCCGGCCAGATTGTCTGGCATTGCTGAATTGGTGTTAGTTAGACCCTAAACTACGATCCTATATAGGTTTCGTTGTGCCTCAAGAAGAGTTTTTGGGGTCCATTTGTTTGCAATAGTTCGGCTTAGACCCGCTACCTATTAGCCAGACTTTCCATTCCATGTTCAGATATCGATAAGGAACCGTTATAAAAAGGTTTCGTTGTGCCTCTAGTACCTTCTCCAAAAAGACCGCTAGCTTTCCTACTATATCTCACGCACAGATTGTCTTGCAACATTGAGAAGAGTGCGTTCGAAAAACTTGATCGCATTTATCACATGAAATATCGAATCACTGTTCGCAGGATAAAGAGATTACATTTAGAACAATTTTCTTGTACAGTTCCACATTTTGTATCGCAACGTTTTTTGGAATTAAAGTTGGACCCTAGCAACCTTGTTAAAACACCGCTCATTCGTTCTTCAATCGTTGCACTGCAACAAGATAGTCGAAGTCAATGTTGCCCAGAATATTAAAGGAGCTTATCCCATCGATCGAAATGTGACTAATCTGGTTGGTTGATCCGTACAAGCTACTTCGATGCTTCTACTTACCACAAAGTCCAACAGGTTTATTTGGATTGGAGGTTTTGACTATTTTTGCTGTACAAATGGATACCATCGATGTATAGTTTAATAATTCTGAGAGGAAAATGAATTAAATGCGTTAGAAACTATAAGAAGACAGACGGAGGCAAAAAAAGGGATCTCTCCAATCTCTTTGATTTGGATGATTAACTATATTACCGCTACGCAATCTTTTACTTCGTAGTACAAATTCCATTGAATATGAATGATTTTTCAAAAACGTCAATTTTGTTACATTTTCTTACATTTTAATATTATTGTGATCAATTTTGTCATCCATAAATCATATCCGATTTGTATAATATACTATAAAAGACTATGTCTTACTGTATTTTTTCCAATAAAGAATTGAATTGAAAAAAATTGAATTGAATTTCTTCTATACCTGGAGCATCGTTTTCGACGTCTGCCCAAAAATAGTTTAATGGCCCAGCATCATAATTATAAATTTCATTGTTTTATTTATCAGCAAATGTTTTTGTTTATAAAAATAACTTTAATAGCAACCCAATAATTGTTTCATCATATGAAAACACTGCAACGACCGCGAAAATGGGTTCGTCATCGCAGAATCCACAATTGTCGATCTATGATCGCTAGTTATCGATTGTCGATCACCAATCAACAATCACAACTAACTCCTTTCTGCTTTACATTAATGGTCAACCTGTGACGAAAAAGAACTTATTCAAATGAAAAAAAAACATTCTTTTCACATTTATACGCAACAGATTTATTAACTTAATAAAAAATATTGCAAACATATTAAAAATAAAAACAATAGGATTGTTTCTATAAGAGTAGTTTGTGCTAACACATTATTTTTAACATTTTAATATTTGACATGCAAATATGAATGTATGTATGTATGTATGTACGTTTACTATACTTTGATATTTATTTATTTATTTTTTACTTATTTGTTTAGATAATATTATATTGTTTATTACATCTGATAAAGATTTTCCTTTAGACTTTTTAAATTATTAAATGTATAGTTATAATAATGTATTCTATTTTTTGACATTTTACAGAATAAAATATTCATAAAATTTCTAGATTTTTATGTTTGAATGCTTTGAAAATAAAAAGATAGTTGTATAGTAAAGTTATGTAAATACGATATGGGTGATTAAAGAATATGTTTTTGTTTTGTATTGTATATTATTTAGGCATGACTTTTAAAATGTATATTATTCATTATGTTTGTTGTATATAGAAAATTGTTCTTATATTTATATAGCTACTAAGTATACACATTTAACAGTCATCTTAATTGTAGTTGTTTATTTTTTTTGTTTTTTTTTTATCTATATAGTTTATAATAACACATCATAGACACAACTGGACAATTTAATAAAATTAGTGCCTTGTAATAAATTTTCTCCAAAAATATTTTAATTTTCTAGATTTGAAAAATGTACAGTAATAATAGTTTGGCTTATAGAGAAAGTGCCAAATTATGTTAAAATAAATAAAGTTTGTAGTGGAATAAGTATAGGTGAGGATTTCAATTTAGAAAGAAGATTTTAATGCTTGAAAGTTTTTTTTTTTTTTAAGAGACAACTACATAATTCAAGGGCCTTTATTAGTGATGCGGAACAATAACTACTTTAACATTTAGAGGAAGGAAACTTAAACGACAATAATTACTAAAACAAGCATTACTTGTTCGTTGGCTAAAACCTTTCCAGAACCATATTTTGATCTGAACGACTTTATTTCTAATTGATTCATCTAAGTATTGGTTTATTTTTTTATAAAGTTAATTATAATCATAAAATGAAATCGAATTTTATTCGAAATCAAATATTTTGGAATGCCTCAAAGAAACATAAACTTGACTTTGGTGTAGTTAATTTTATCATTTCATAATAAATGTTAATTTTAAAGCCTTTGTGTTTACATAAAAGAGTATTCATTTTTTGTTTAACAAGTTTTGCAGTGCAAATAATAATTAATGCTTTATTTCCAAAGCAAATATGACCAAAACGTTGCGTAACTATTGCTATTGTAGCAACTGCATTGAGATTCCAATGGATTTCTAATTTACAGTATTTAAAATTGCAGTCAGTTTAATTTATTTTTGATGGGTAATTAGCCAATAGTATTATTAGTTTTGGTAAAAAAAAATTCTTTACCATAAATTAGTATTTAATTTTGTTTTAACTACTTTGGTCCAAATGTCTAGGTATCTTTACAGTCATACTCTGCATGAGCAATTTAAGAGAATTTTGTTTTTATACGAATTGAATGTTGTTTTTAGTCATTCGATCGAACTTTGCGCAAAGATCCGCGATTGAACTTGCAAATTGACTCCAAAAGAACCGAGCGAGTACCTTCTTCATTTTCGTTGGCAGCACATTTTGGCGATAGGATCTGTTCAGAAACAGGAACTGTTGGTGGTAATGGTGGCGGTACTGCAGGCAATGGAGAAGCTACAATTAGAATGAAAACAAACAAAAATGTTGTCGTATTTTCTTCAATTTGACTTAAAAAGTTAGTAAAAAACGAAAAATACATTTAGTAGAAGAATTTATTTTATTAAAAGTTACCAAAGCTATGAGTTTATGGGATGCACGAAACAGAAGAGATTATGTCATGGTGATGACCCGCGGTCCCCGTACGTATTTTTTTTTTTTTTTTTTTTTTTTATATTTTTTTTATATGGCGGCGCAAAATCGTATCGTCACCTCCATGTGGTGCCCGCTGGATAGCCGAAAGGTGAACTAACGACGAACGTGGATCCACTGGATCCAGAGCTGTGTCACCTGAGTTATCTTTTCAGGAACTAGGAGAAAAATATCACTCTGAATGTACCAGCTCAACATTAAATCCAAGAGCGTCTGACACAAATTGTGCGGCACACTGGTCAGCGTCTGATCCCAGAGGGACGGCTGAATATAAAACTGTGAATAGAATTAACTGAACTATTTATAGCAAAAAGCAAAGTTAAACATGTATTTATGGCAATGAACAAAACAAACAGATTAAATACCCCAGGTGGCACTCCAGCAAAACTGGAAAATCCACTCTCTAATGAGATCGGTCCTACGGATTCTGGGGAGGACCAATTATTGCATATAAAATTTGATAGGAGTACAAGAACACCGAAAACTCCGCTAAAAACGCTAAGGGTTAATTCACCTTTAACTCAGACAACTACAAATGATGTAATAATCATTAACGAAAATGGAACCAATGACTATGAAAAGATCGACAAAATCGACGATATAGATCAAGAGAGTTCTAGAGAAAAGTGCCAAGTTGAATCCAAACACTACTTTGATGAATGGCAAATAGAAATAAAAGCTAGAAAAAAACTTGAAGTTTTAGTTCAGAATCTTCAACAACAGGTCAAAAAACTCGAAGAGAAAATTTCCTTGCTAGACGAGGAAAAGTCGGAGTCTACAATACAGACAAATGCAAACAAATCTGCAACTGTATATCAAACTGATGAAGAAGAACTTTTGATTGAAACCGAAAGTAAAAGAAAGAGGCGTAATGCTAAAAAAAGAAAAGCGGAAGGTAGCCCTGAGATTGATCCCATTAATCACAAAAGTTCTCCAACCGAAAATAAAAAACAATTGAGTACATTAAAACAAAAAGTAAAAGATGTGCCAGCTAATGTGCGAGCAGAATCTAACTCTAGAGGCAATAGAAAAGCATTGCCACCTCCAATTATGATCTCTGGATTGCCAATATTTGGAAATTTGAAGAAAATAATTGAGAATGTAACAAAAAAAGAGTGTAAATACACATCTTACAATAAAAACAATTGGAAAGTCACTGTCGAAGACGCCGATGAGTATAGATCTGTCACTGAAGAACTAAGCAAGCACGAATTTCAGTGGCACTCGTACGAGAACAAAGCTACAAGAGCCGTAAAAGTAGTGGCCAGAGGCCTCCATTCTTCATGCTGTGCTGAAGAAATAGTTGAGGACCTTGTTCAAAAAGGCTTTCAAGCAGTTGATGCAGTCAATCTTTTTAAGAATGAAACAACGAAAGACTCCTCTGGGGAAACCAAGACAAGAAAAAGATCTCTTCCTTTATTCATGCTCACTTTTGACAACAAAGAAAGTCTCGAAAAGATCTATAATATTAGATCGATTATGGGCATAATTGTTAAAATTGAACCTTTGCGAAAGCCGAAGATTGTTCCACAATGCAAACGTTGCCAGGCGTTTGGTCACACTCAAAAATACTGCAACCATGAGTTTGCTTGTGTAAAGTGTGGAGGAAAACATGCAACGAAAAGCTGTACAGTGAGCAAAGAAGTTAAAGCAAAATGTGTGAACTGCCAAGGTAATCACCCTGCTAGTTATAGAGGATGTCCTGTTGCTAAAAAATTCCAAGAATATAAAGGCAGTAATTTAAGAAAAAACACGTCTGCTGAAAAAAAACTTAGGAACGCAGAAAAAGTAAAAATAGCTGTGGAAAATAAAACTAAGAGAGAGCCCTCTAAGGAAGTTACCCAAAGCAGAACTGTTGAAAAAACATACTCGACTATAGTAAAAAATGCACGGAAAAATGAAGAAACTTCCGTAAAAGAAATGCTGCAACTTATTCTCAAAAGGATCGACCAACAGGATTTAACCATCAAACAGCTAAGCGAAGAAGTCGCTCTTAAAAAACAATGATGGACAGAATACTTAAAATTGCTACTTGGAATGCAAACGGCCTTTTGCAACATGCATCCGAATTAAACATCATTTTAGACGTAGAGAATGTAGACATTTGTCTCGTGTCTGAAACACACTTTGCCACTGGACAAAGTTTTGAGAATAAAATGCCAAACTATACGTGCTATCACGCTCCGCATCCAGCTGACAAAGCTAGAGGAGGATCGGCAATACTAATAAAAAAGTGCTTGGTACATCATGAGGAATCCGGGTTAATAAATGAAAATATGCAAGTGGCAACAATCAGTATAGGCATGAAAAAGAAAGAGTTTAAAATAGCTGCAATATACTGTCCACCGAGGCGCTCTCCAACAGAAGAAGAATATAAAGAACTCCTTAATTCGCTTGGAAATAACTTTATTGTTGGTGGTGACTTCAATGCTAAACATACCCAATGGGGATCTAGGCTCATAAATACAAAAGGTAAACGACTTTATCTAGCAGGTCGCAAACACAAATGTGAATTCTTTTCCTCTGGAACGCCAACTTACTGGCCATCTGATCCTAACAAAATACCAGACCTTATAGACTTTTTCGTGGCCAAAGGTATAAAGCGAAATCATGTAAGTGTTGTAGGTAGTTACGATCTTTCATCAGATCATACTCCAGCTATTTTATCACTGAGTGAAGTAGAAATAAAAGAAAAAAGTAATCCAAAGCTCGTGAATAAAAGAACAAATTGGGAAGAATTTAAAGTAAAACTGGAAAGTTTTATTGACCTTAGATCCCCAATGGAAACTAGTGAACAAATTGACCACGAAGTTGAACAATTTATTGCTGATGTGCAACAGGCTGCAGAAGAAAGCACGCCAACTATTTTGAACAGAAGAGAAACAGAAATAAAATACCCTGTAGAAATAACAGAGTTAATATTGGAAAAAAGAAGGGCTCGAAGAAAATGGCAAACTTCGAGATTTCCGGGCGATAAGAGAGTATTTAATCGTCTAAATAACGAATTGAAAAAAAGAATCTATGAATTCAAAAATGATTCACTTAGCAGTTTTCTTGAAAGTTTGACGACGGATGCTTCTACTGATTACTCACTGTGGAAAGCTACCAAACGTCTGAATAGACCGCAACAACAAAATCCGCCCATCAAAGCACAAGACGGAAAATGGACTGCAAATCCGAAACAAAAAGCTGACCTCTTCGCAGATCATCTCTCGAATGTCTTTAAGCCGTTTCCACAAAGTGCAGGGGCAAATAACTTACAATTTGTTAATAAAAATGATGACTTAGAAATTCCCTTAGTAAGGCTCAAAGAAGTAAAAAGCATGTGCCATCAAAAGTTATCAAATAAAAAATCACCCGGGTATGATCTAATTACGGCTCAGGTCTTGAAAGAAATGCCAACAATAGCCTTCAAAAAATTCCAATACATAATAAATGCATGCCTTAAACTCCGTTATGTTCCACATCATTGGAAAATTGCAGAAGTCATTGTTATACCAAAGCAAGGTAAGCCACCAACCGAAGTTACATCTTACAGACCAATATCGCTTATACCAATTATGGCAAAAGTTTTCGAAAAACTGCTTTTAAATAGACTAAGCAAAATAATAGAAGAACGAAAACTAATACCAAATCATCAGTTTGGATTTAGAAACAAACATTCCACGATAGACCAAGTACATCGAATTACGGATGTTGTTGAAAAAGCACTTGAAGAAAAACAAGTATGTTCCGCTCTATTTCTAGATGTTGCTCAAGCCTTTGACAAGGTTTGGCATTTGGGGCTCGAGTACAAACTGCACAGGGACCTTCCCAGGCAGTTCTATGAAATACTCAAATCATATATTACCGACCGACTTTTTAGAGTACGGTACGAGCAAGAGTATTCGGAACTTAAGAAAATCGAAGCCGGCGTACCACAAGGAAGTGTCTTAGGACCAACCCTGTATTTGTTGTATACAAGGGATATTCCAGTGGACAACAATGCGATCATGGCCACTTTTGCAGATGATACTGCGATATTAGTGTCAGATAAATGCGTTGTAAAGGCAACAGAAAAACTGCAATATGCAGTCGACAAGATAAGAGAATGGACGCAACAGTGGCGTATCAGACTCAATGAAACAAAATCAACGCATATAAACTTTACTAATAAAAAGATTAATAATGTTCCACTTTTTATTAATAGTAAAGTAGTACCTTACTCCAATACGGCCAAATACCTTGGGATGACTTTGGATGCAAAGCTAAAATGGAAAGAGCACATCAAGAAAAAAAGGGAAGAACTTAACTTAAAATATAGAAAAATGTACTGGTTACTGGGAAAAACCTCTGCCCTATCAATTGAAAACAAATTAATGTTGTATAAGCAGGTATTAAAACCTGTTTGGACGTATGGCATCCAACTTTGGGGTTGTACAAAGAAAACAAATGCGGAAACCATCCAAACATTCCAAAACAAAGTCCTTCGTGGAATAGTAAACGCCCCTTGGTATATAAGAAACAGCGATTTACATTGTGACCTTCAAGTAGAAATGGTTACAGAAGTAATTAGAAAACACGCTGTATCACACAATCAGCGACTGCTTAGTCACACTAACTCCGAAATGGAGACAGTCTTAAATGTACGTACCAATGTTCGGAGACTAAGAAGAACCAAGCCTCATGAGCTGATGGTCTAAAAGCGATGGGAAAGTATTAAATCATCAAACTTCCCAAAATGTGAACTAAAAATTGAGAAACTAAAATCATTTGTCGATCTTTTATAGATTGGTCTTGATTCTAGGTGGTTTTAGTGCGGTAGAAGTCCCACACTACTTGATACCGAATATTATCAAGTGTCTTTTGAAGATTTCCACCTACCGAAAGAAAAAAAAAAAAAAAAAAAAATATTGAGCGCGCACTAAAGAGGTTATGAGTACCCTTATAATGATTAAACACAGTGCGAGCAATTAGGAAAGGAGGATAGGATTAAAAAGGAGAAACCGATGCACATTGGTTTTGAATGTCTGCACACTGTAATGAGTGGGAAATACTGTGTCTGGTAAAGCATTCCACATTCGCGTAGTGCGGCTTTGTAAATTGTAGCCAGATCAGAAGGGGTAAAAAACTTCTTGCATCGTCGGAGAAAACCTAAACACTTAGCAGCATTTTTGGCGATGTCAAATATATGATCACTCCACAGCAAGTGGTTTGTGATGCACATACCTAGGACCGATAGTTGTTCAATCTCCTCGATGCAAGTACCACCCATGGATAGTGGCATTGGGGGAGGGTTACGCTTTTGCGACAGTAGACAGCATTGAGTTTTCGAAGCATTAAATTCTACACGGATCTTAAATCCCCATTGAACAATGCTGTCAAGATCAGAATTTAATGAGCTTATCATACGCTGCCGTTGGTAGTCCACATCCGAAGAACAAGGATGAGAATCTAAAAACTAATATAAAAAGCAGAGGGTACTGTCATCAGCGAAACAATGTAGTGGGTTAGAAGTTTCAGACAAAAGATCATTTATAAAAACAAAGAAGAGCGTCGGAGACAAAACGGAGCCCTGGGGCACACCAGCGTTTATTTTGTGGATATCAGATTTGAACCCGTCCAATACTACTTGAACTGAACGGTCCGAAACGTAATTTCTAACCCAACAAAGAAGAGATTCATCAATACCAAAAGCACGCATTTTAGATAAGAGAGCTTGATGCCAAACTCTATCAAATGCCTTTGAAATATCAAGTGCAATAATCTTACTTTCTCCAAAACGTTGTAAAGATTTATTCCACTGTTCAGTGAGATAAACCATGAGATCACCAGTGGACCTATTGCAATGAAAGCCATACTGCCGGTCATTAAGAAGCTTCCGTTCTTCAAGATATTTCTTAAGCTGAAAATTGATCAGCGTTTCCATGACCTTGGAAAGAAGGGACGTAAGTGCAATTGGACGGTAGTTAGAGGGGGAGGAGGATTCACCTTTTTTAGGGACAGGCTGGACAAATGCAGTTTTCCATCCACTCGGAAAGAGACCAGTAGAATAGGACAGATGGAAAAGCTTACGCAGTGGTTTTGCCAGCGTTGAAGAACACCTCTTCAGAACAATAGCAGGGATACTATCCGGGCCAGCGGATTTGTGAATGTCAAGATCTTTTAGGACTCTAGCAACTGAACGAGTGCGAAAGAAGATTCGTCCCATAGAATCGTTTACGCTTTGAAGTACAGGAGGAGTCATGTCACTCATTGGCAGCATCGAATTAACAGCAAACTGTGCTGCAAGCAGATTGGCTTTATCAATCGAGCTTACAAAAGGAGTGTCATTGGAAACGAGCGTAGGAACTGACGATGACGTAGTGTTGCACACATTTTTTACAAATGACCAGAAATTTTTACTACCTTTGGGACATTGTATATTTAATGCGTCGAATATGTCCGTTACAATTCTTTCTAGCTTGTTTGAACTTATTCCGGTTTTCCTCAGTAGGGTTGGCTTTATAAATCCGTAAACTTACATCTTTGATCCTAATAACCTCTTTACAGCTCGAATCAAACCATGAGTTTTCTTTAGGTTTGATAGATTTTACCCTATTCGGGATAAAATTTCTCATTCCTAAAAGAATTAAGTTTGTAACCATATCTGTGCTGGAATCCACGTCACTATCGAGGAAGCATAGTGACCAGTTAAAGTTCCTGAAGAAGTCGTTGAGACCGTTCCAGTTGGCTTTCTCATATTGCCATACGGTTCTCGTAGGGTTTTTCTCTTTAACTGGGGCTTTCTGGCATGAGAAATTAGCAGATATGACACAATGGTCTGATGTGCCTAGAGGCGGTAATACACTAATCGTATATTTATTAGGATCAGAGGTAAGAAACAAGTCTAGAGTGTTGGCGGACTGACCTGCAACGTCAGGAATTATAAATTATTATGATAGGATTAAAAATTAAAAACATACTATCTACGCGCCCGGCGTTGTTCGGTCGTGTTTTATGGAATAATCTTTATTCACTTTTTGTTTATTGCTATTAACAGATACAAAAGTATTTTTTATTTAAATTGAGTGTAAAATCGATATGCTAATTTGTAATTCATCGCGATATCTAATGAATAACTAGGTTATTGTTACTTAAACATTATGACTTATCTATTATGTATTTTACAGCAACAACAAGTAAAGAGTGAAGCCAAGCTTGGTTTTGGAGCTGAATGAAGCTTTATTAAAGTTTATAACAGGCATTACTTAATTTCGAATGTTACCCTAACTTTTCAATTGCATGGCGACGGGGAGTGCTGCGTTGACCACAGGACAAGTTGAAAACCTTCGCAGTCTTAGATTATTCCATATCTAAACGCAATTGAATACTGGTGTCATTGAATTTGTTTGATTTAAGTATGCATCTTCACGATTGAATTGTCTAAATTAATAAACATTAAAAAAATCTTAGGTCTTGAAGATGGCACAAACAAGTGTAGAGCAGAAAGCCCTTTCCGTATGTTTAAGTGACAATGGGCATTCGGATCGCGAATTGCTAAAAAGCTAAATGGATTAAAATCCGTTATTTTTCCCAACGTGAAAACATATAAACCGGTTCTCTGAAAAGCAATCACGGATGAAGCAGAAAAAAAGGTCATGACGCAAAGAGACGATTGATTTTATGCAACCTATATCTACATAAATAGGTTCGCACCGTCAGTTAAGGCTAGAAACAGACTTCTGGCAGTGCAAAATGTTCGAGATCCCTCCAAAAACTATAATAGGTTTTTATATTAAGACCGAAAAGTCTAAGTAGACTTCATTTCTCACCAGACGCCAAAAAATAGCGCGCGCTGCTTTTGCACGAAACCTTAAAAACTGGTCTAACTGAAAACGAGTGCTCTTCACTTATGAGTTCAGGTTTTCTGAAACATTTTCAGACAACTATGTTACATCATTCCACAAGGAGGTTCTATAAGGCTCTAGGGTAACATATTTAAAAGGAGCCTGTACGAAGTTATATGTCGTTGAAAACGGTTTATTAACAGCAGATATTTTGGAAGAAATCGTTGTCTAATTTGCCACGCTAAGTATTGATGAAAGATTTATCTTAAGGATCCAGTTATAGCTATCATCAAATTTCATAATTAAAAACGTTGTTTTTCAATTTTAAGGAAAAATATCCAACAAAGTTGGTGTTAATTGGTATTAAAATGAAGGCATTGAATTTTTAATTTTTTGTGTGAACTTTGTGGATTTAGACTCTCCAAATGGTACTCTTTCAAACTAAAATTTGATCTCGACTACAGTGTTTTTTGAAGATATTTTTTAAAGGGCTAATTTCACAATATCTAAGCAAGTTTCAATTTTCTTGAAGTGCGAAAGAGATAAAGTTGCACTTCATGTATTCTTTTCGTAAAAAACTCTTACTGAAGTCATACAAATCCATTTTACTAGTTTTCTCTTTTATCACTCAATTCCGAAAATTTAAATGTTTCAAAATATTTGTAACCTACATGATTAAGCGTACCAGACCAGCACCAGGGGGAAGAGTTAAGTAGTATACTTTTGACGACGCACTCTCTCACACAAAATAAACTTTTGTTTTCCAATATACAGTGAGTTACATTAGAAACTTTTAAAAAAATTTTTTTTGTTAAGTAAATAAAAAAAAAATAGGTATAAATATTTTTTAATAGGATTTTATTTGCATTTATTTTATATTTTTTAGTAGGATTTTATTTGCATTTATTTTTTATTTGCATTTAGTTTTATTTCTCCTTAACACACAAAAGTCATTTTTAATGTGGCTCTATTGGCATGGTCGCCACTGTAACAGGATACACTCACACTCTTTTCATTTTCTTCATTGAATGAATCTATTATTTTCTTTCCTTAGCAAATAATAGGGCGAATCCAACATTGTTATACTATTGCATTTATTGAAAAGCAAAGTAGAATACAAAAATATGTTTTTGTGTTTGTTTTTTTATTAGATGTTCATAGAATAGCTCATGTGGGCGCTCATCGGTCAATTGGTGATTAAACTATTTACAACCGATGAGAACATAAACATAAATGCAGAAAACAAACAATTTAAATGCTGTACTGCTGAGTATTTTACTTGAAACTTGCTAGGAGACTGTGAAGTCAAAATTAAAACAATGGATTTTCAATGTTTTAAAATTTCAATTTTTTACAATCTAAGTAGTTCAGATTTTGTCGGTCGAGATTTTCTAATTTGTGATTTTATAAGTTGGAATATTTATGTTATATATATCGAAAGTGCTTGAGTTAGACAATATTTATACGGGCTGATTGGCATAAGGTGCCCCAAAAAGCATGAGTGTGTATGTTGGGTTCAGACAAGAAAAAGATCTATGGGAGGGGGAGTCTATTTTTTCCCGATTAGGCGGAAGGGGCAAATTTCTAAAAAATATTTAACGGTAAAACTTACAAAGCCATGTTATAACTTTTTGGAAAGCCGGAAAACTCTTATTTTATGTTTTTTTTTAAATAATATTGTTTTAGTGAGTTTTTGAAAAGTTAATTTTCAAACTCGAAATTTTGAAAAAAAAAATTTCAAACTAATTTTTCTCAAAATTTTATTTAATTAACTATATTTTTTTTTTTTTTTTGAAAGATGGTATGTACATTCTGCAGTTAGGCTGAGTAGCTAGAGCTCCATAATTCAATTTACATTGAAAAGTGGTCGAATTAGACAACAAGAACCTGTAACACCAACACTATTTTTGGCAGGCCATAATATACTAAATTGACGGGTCGATTTGCAGGTGTTATTGGTGAAAAAATCATACATTTATTCAGTACTTTTTCAATTTATTATATGCGTATAACATTTTGAATATTTTAAAAGTAATCAAAGGAAGGTAAATCTTTTAATATTAATTACATAAAAGTCCAGTCAAATAAGAACTAAAAAATTGTTTTTTTTTTTGAAGAGGTGGTTTTCGTTATTTTTAGTTTTCTCAAAAAGTACAAGACATTTAAGCATCCGGTTTTCTGTTTTTGACTAAAAATCAACAAGAGCATTGAATTTTGGAGACAAAAATTATAGTTAATTACATAAAATTTTGGAAAAAAAAATTACTTTTTGTTTAAATTTTTTTTTTTTTTATTTCGAGTTTGAAAATTAATTTTTCAAACACTATTAAAACAACTTTAATAAAAATAAAATAAAATAAGAGTTTTTTTGTTTTCCAAAAAGGTGTAACATGGCTTTTTAAGTAATAAAAAAACAATAAGCATATAAAAGTGTTATAACATATACAAATACAACAAAATTTACTCACAGCTATTTCCTGAAGAGGGCGGGGGCGTTGAAGCAGTATCATTCGAAACATTTACACTTAAAACACTATCAGATCTGTTAAACGGAGATCCTCTTGTAGTCAATGTTGCATTATTTCCAATGGTTCCTCCACCATTTGAAGTAGTCGGTGGTCGTCCATTGTTTGCTTGGATTGAGTTTTGTTGTCTTAATTTGGACTGTTTGTGTTCTAATTTCTGTTGAGATTAAAAATATTTTTAAGTATTTTACAAAACAAACAACAATATTATGTAAAACTACCGCTTTCTGCTTGGACTTTTTACGTTCTTCTTCTGAACTCATCAGTTCTTGAACACGTACCAGACGCTTTTGATTCTTAACCTTTAAAATGAAAAAAAAAATTATTAAGCAAACTTCAGAAGGTCGATTTAATTATTTTACCGATTTTTGTTCATCCCTTAATCGATTTTCACACTTCTGTGTGGCAATGCGAATTTGTTCTTTGGCATTTATGGATAATTTTAAATGTGGTTTACTGGGTCCTTCACCTGGACTTGTTAGCTCTCGGAGACTAGGAACATGCTCGGTGAAAAACCGATGCTCTATAAGTTGATCTAATGTTGGTAGACCAGCACGACAAGCTTCTTTTGATAAAATTAATTCTAAAACATTTTCTTTTGATTAAAAAAAAAATAGGTCAGTTCTATATTTTGTAAAAAAAAAATAAAGAAATATTTTACTTAATGGGTCTGGGCATTCAATGGTTTGACGAGAAACTGATTCTTGCAATGGATATCCCATGGTCATTTCGAATAGCACATGACCAAAGCAATAAACATCGATTATTTCGGCAGAATGAAGTTTGCTATGCTGAACAAAGAATGGACGATAAAAGGCTGGAACTCCTAAAATGTAGTTTTCAATATCCAGCAGTTTCACGCAATCGTCTTCAATGACAATATTTCCGGAATGCAGGTGACCTAGAATATAAATTGGGGGTAAAAATCAATTAATTATAATTGTACTTTTCAGAATAAAATAAATAAATATTTTAATATGGTATTTTGGGAGGATTTAAACTCCGAAGTTCTTAAGATACAATACTACGTCCCAACTAACAATCCATATATTAAAAGAACTAGTTCTATAATCATCTGAATTTGGTGTACCCATCATCCCATGATGCTAATAATGTCAGAGCAACTCTTTAGTTCTTAAGAAAGTGCAGAGCAGTGTGGCACCTGATCAGGAGACAATAATAAATACGCTGCAGGAGGAAGTAATTCACGGAAGATGAAGCGTCTACTGACAATCGCCCCAACCAGAGCTTTGCGTCCAACCCCTGAGATATTAAAATCATAATTTGAGGCAATTTTATTTATTGCGCTACCAGTATTGGAAGTGGATGCTGTTTAGGAATATTCAACAACAGGTATTGTTAAGGTAACAAAGAAGGTTGAGCCAACAAACTGAAATAACCTAGCTTGGTATTGACGTTTTGTCGATTTCCTGAAGAAGAGAGAAGATGCAGCCTTGATTGGTCGCGACGATAATTAGAAGTGCGTTTGATGAGAGAAGTGAATAGCTTAGCGACTATTGTATTAAGTAATATTTGTTTTTTTTTTTTAATAAAAACTTACCATAGGGCATTCCCTTGGAATGCAAAAAAGCCAAAGCTTCCAAAATTTGTCGCCCATAGAGAGCTATTTGTTTTAAAGTAAGCGTTGTTCGTCCCTTTGGGTTTCCGTACTTGTTCAAAAATGGATTTTTTGGAGTTGCCATGCAAAGAATATCTTTAAGGGTTCCCTGTTTATGGAATCTAAAAAAATAGAAAAACATATGATTAAACGAATTTATATTGATAATTTTTTTTTTTTTTTTTTTAAATTTACCTCCTTACAACAACAGAGCCGTTTTCATTGGATGCTGCATATATAATCGGATCAATATATGGGTGTTGCAAGCTTACAAAACTCTTCAAAACACTATGGATTTCTTTGTCATCTACATACTTGTCTGGTCCGAATTCAATCCATTCCAAGACTATTTCTCCTGGTCCATATAGCCCAGAGTCTAAGCTACCACTACCATTACTTGATGAAGCAAAATGCTTTGCCTGATGCGACTGAGATCCACTCTTCACCAGATGCTTGCTGCTCGATTTCTCAGGTGGCTTGGGTGTCACCTTAAAGTAATGCTTCCTTAGACGCCATCCAATTGCGCCCATTGTTTGTCCCAATAAGTAATGTCCTTCGGTTCGAAGACATAATGATGCGTTTTGTACTGCTTGATCTATTTATAAAAAAAAACATTGGAATATGAGATAAGCAATCTCGACTTAAGCGTTTGATATTCTGTTGTTTTAAAATGTTTATTTAATTTTTCAAAACCCAATTTATTCAGTGTAAAATTAAAAAATGTACATTTTTATTCCAGTTTCGAGAACATTAAGATCACTTTATTATTTTTTATTAATTATAAACTAATGCAAAAATGATTTGAAATATCAATTGCAAAGATTGAACTACAATCTTCAGGAGACTACTTTGGTAATTTTAGCAAGGAGTGTAAGGTTGATAATAGTATTTGTTTTATCATAATGCGTTAGACAAATATTGCTGTGAGGTTTATCTTTGCAGACTAAAATAGACTATATAAATACACAAAGCTTTCTTCATAATAAGAGCCATATTGAAATTTTGTTAAATGATTGCAAGCCTGATGTTTTGATGTTTTATTGCTATCAGAAACCCGTATTACGGAAGAAATAGAGGAATGGGAATTTAAAATAAGCAAATACTCATGCATAAGCTGTTTTTTACATTCAAGGCATACAGGAAGTGTAATGGTGTTTATTATAAAGGGATTTGAAGTTGGAAACGTAATGCAGTACGATAATTTAGTGTGGATTTTAAAGTGTTATGTGTATAATAAGTGGGTGTTTGTCGGTGTGTATCGATCGCCAAGCTCGCCAGTAAATGATTTCTTATATTTTTATGAAAGATAGTACGTGGAGCATATGGAAAATAAAATAAATGTGATGCTAATTGGAGACTTTAATATTGATTTAATAGTAAGTGATACAAAGTAAAAATGTCGGATCTAATTATTGATCAAGGTGATGTACAACTCATAAAAGAGCCTACAAGAATCACAAAAAAATCAAGAACATTAATTGATTATGTGTGCGTGAATATTGATACTAGGGAAGAGTTTATCGCTTGTGTGAATAAATACTTCAAGGTTACTGACCATGAAACATTAAATGTGGATATATGAAACAACCGTAAGCAGGATCCATCAAGATTGGCTTGCGGTGAGGCAAGTTTGAGCGCGGCAATGTCCATTATGCGCGGCTGCCTCGCGAGCCAATGTTCGAGGCTTTTGCCGCGCATAATCGATACGCGGCTTTAAGCATTTATGTTCGACATAATTTCTTAAGCAGCATTTAGACCTTCGTTTCTTTGGTCGGTGTACGTTATTCGTTGTTGAACGTACGCGGAACAACGATAGTGTAAATGATAAAATCGAAGAACGAATGAAGAACGAACAAGTTAAAAATGGCTTTGAATTTTCAGCGTTCGTTGTTCGGTGTTGTTGCACGAACAACGAAGAACGGGAGTGTAAATGTGATTAATGGTTAATGGAACATTGTTTTGCAGTGGCGTTCAAGGAAAAATGTAACAATGTGCAAGTATTTCAGCTAATTTTTGCTTGTTGCCCTACTAAAAATGCCGCGACTGCCAACATTGTGTTGTTGTCTATTTTGTATTTAGGAAGGAACTAGATGAAAAAAATGAGTAATGTAAATGCTTCTTCGTTGTTCGTTGTTTTGCCAAAACAACAAACAACGAACAACGTACACTGAACAACGTACATCGAACAACGATAGTGTAAATCCAGATTTAAGTCACAATTTATGCAATGGAAAAAGTACTATTTAAGTCGTTTCAGCAAACGGGCCTAAATGACAGTTCGAGGCGATTGAAATATGAATACACAAGTCCTATCAATCACATTAATCACTCAAAAGAAAACCAAATACATAAATCTACTTACCGTGAAATGATTGCGAATAGCTGTCAGGGTCAACGAATCGCTTCGCCGGCAGCGATGATGCTAATATTGGATTCATGAGGACCGTGTCTATGTATTCTTGTAGTTGTTGCCGCCGTTCAGCTATGAAATCAGGGCGCATATTACCAATGAGTTTCTTACCGGGCATTGGCAATACAATACCAGATGATTGGAGGTGTCGGTTAAGCTCAGCGAAATCATTGTACCGACGTAATATTTTCCAACTATTTTCTTTTAATGGTCCCCGTTGCAGGCGCAGAAGATACTCCTACAAAAATAAAAACAAGAAATTATGCATGCATAAGCACTCAACACTAAAAAAAAACAACAACAATACAGCAATCATTTTATAGTTTACAGACAAAAGCGAAAAAATGAAAACTTACCGTATGTCCATGCACCGTCTGGGCTGTCTCAATAACGCAATTTATTTGTTGAGTGTCATCGAGAGTGATTTTTCTTTGGTATTTTTGTTCAAATATAGCCATTGGTTGTATAAATAAAAAGCGGAAACATTTTGGGCCTCGGTATATGGATTTTTTCTTCACCGAATGGTGGTTGCTTGATAGACACAAAAGTTTTTCTTCCAATTTTTTTTTTGTGGATAAATCTTTTTTACTTCAATTTAAGAAATTTCGGAAGTTCTTAAAGTTTTAGATCCAATAGGGATTTAAATGGAAAATAGATAATGAAATAAGGAATCGAATTGGGCAAAATGCACTTTGCCAAACCCCTAAAGAAATTCTTCTCGGGATTTTGGATATTTTCTTTTTCTTCTATTTTTTAATAACTGACGTTCTCCAAAAATGACACTTCATTGTTCATTTCATCGTGATGTTGGCTACAGTTTTTTATGGCTTCATTCAGGAAAATTAAAAGTAATAAAACATTCAAACACGGACTTAGGGGTAATATATAACACATTATGTAAAGTATATAAAAAATTATTTATCTTGAATAAAATATTTTTGTAAAGCAAAAATTAAATTTGTAATAAATCCTATTTTATGATAGGCTTCAAATGGTTGTACGAAAAACAGTTGTACTCACGACTTACCACACAAATTGAATCCACTTTTTCTGCTAAGAAAACTTAGTTTTACAAAAATTTACAAAAAAATGAAGAAAGTGAGGATAAATAATATAAATAAAAACAAATGATAAACAGCAATACGAAGTAGCTCACGCAAAATACCCGAATCGCCCTTTTGTCTAATTTGAAAATAATAGTGACTACGTAATACGATTTACGCCAATTTACGTCAAAAGCTTACACGGGGCGTTCATGAAAACGTATGAAGGAAAGATACGATTTATAACATCAAACGTGAGTTCACATCGTTAGATGAATATACCCCTATTTACTTTTTCCATTATGTTAATGTTTCCGATTCAAATTTTAATTGGTACTCTGTAGGTCTTTAGAATCGAACAAAAATGTTGCTGAGTAACTCTTGCAACTTTCGAATAAATGTTTCGAGACTCGTGGTGTTATGTCAAAAATGAAGAGGTGGTAAATACCGATAGCCTACGCCATCGATTATTACTGATAGTTGTTTTAAACTATCGATAACGTATGACAGAAAAATAGATTACACAAATATGAGTTTTCTTACACAACCGATAACACACGACTTCTGGCAGTACGCACTATAACGTAATAGAAGTGTAAATTAAATAAAAAAGTCTTTTTGATGCTTATTAATCGGTTTGCTTACTAATAATGATTATTCCTACCTAATAAAAGAACTATTTAAAAGCCGACTGCAAAGATAATTAAAAACAACTGCATACCGTTTCTGATGCTACGTACGTGGCTTATCATAAAACGGGAAATACATGATCCACACATGATTCACTAAAATTTTGAAATATTTCTGTACAGATTAAACAAAAACAAACAGTTGTTTATCATATAAACTATTTATTCCAAATTATTATGACTATAGATAGCTATCGATATTCGGATTAAAGAGTGACCCGCCTGGCAACCTCTGGGTTAACAAGTAAGCACTCCATCCATTGTACCATTGCCGCCCAATTGAAAAAAAATTGCTAAAATCTCAACAATTAGCTACTCTGTCCGATGATTTGATTCACCACACTCAATTTGTATCTGATTTGATGATCAAATCAAACATGGCACTCCACTTTCCCCATACCAAATAGTTTTTATACACACCAACGCGTACGCCCCGAATTTTGTACCTTTTTTCAACCATATGATACATAAGGGTGATCTTTGGGAAAGAAAACTTCCCTTTACCCCGAGCCTCCACCTGAAATGAATGATTGCATGAAATGTGTCATGTAGTCAATATTTCTTGTGGAGGCCTCTTATTTCTTTTATTTTTAGACATACATTTCTCTATTTATTTCTTGTCATGGTAGAAGAAATAAATGGAGAAATAAATTTGACGTTTCATTATTTGACAGCCATTTTTAACCAATTAGTTTATGTTTTTGTATTGTTTTGTTGTTATTGTGTGCAAAAATCGCATAAAATAATATAATTTAATGAAAAAAAACAAAAATTACTGAAAATTGTTGAATCACATGAATTATGCAAATGGACTCCTTGCGGAAATTATCGCTTAGAATGAAATATCAAGAAATATTTCTGCCCACATAGTAAAAAAATATAAACCTCAGAAATAACTACTAACATAATATTTGAAATAAATATTTCTGATGGAGCCGCGGCCTTAATGAATCGCATTTCAGGTTTTCAGCGTCCATGAGTAACATTTGATAGAAATTTACACGTTAAATTAAAACAAATTTTGAAAAAAAATTATTTTTGCATTTAAAACCTTATTTAACATAAATATGGATTTTATACGAAAAACTATTGGACGTGGGGACGTGTTTTGAGCAATAATTAGGAAACAATGAGAAGTGTCTTGCTTGATTTGTTTAATAAAAATGTTTTTCTTTTCGTATGGGATGCTTAGTGATTTTCGTATCTTTTCCAGGAAAGATGTAAGCAGATTATGAATTTCAAAAATCCTATCTATTTATTATTAAAATAAGTTTGTATTATTTTTTCATGTCTCTGAAATGCATAAAATAATAAATAAATGAGGGTCTAAAGCTAGACATAAGCCGTCAGTAAAGTAACGAGATGAAAGCCCTGTAACTTAACTAAGTTGTTAGAGTTGGACCAACGTATTTATTCGTATCACCAGGCTTATAAACATTTCCACTGAAAGTTATTTAAAAAAATGAATATTAGATTTTACATAACTAACGTATTTATTTTAATTTTACACTGTGTATTTATCAATACAAATTCATTACAAAAAGATATATACGTTGTAAATAATCGATTGATCTATTTTTTTTTTTTTTTTTTTTTTGTGTCTATGTTAAATAATTTACAATAATATGACTCGCCTTATAAATAATAAAATATAATCTGCAACAAACTTTTTTTCTAGGAATAAAGCGAAACTTTTTAAATATAATTAATTGAACATGCGACTGGTTATATACATTCTAAATGTATTACATATTTTCATTTAGTTTAACTAAACATGAAATCAATTAATACAAAAATAATTTTTAATCAGCGTAGGCCCTATTTTATTTACATAGATTTTGTTTAATTCTGTATGAATGGAATCCTTGATTCCTAATTATATCTCAGCACATGAATTTAATCACGATATATAAAAACCGGTCATACTTTAGGATTTGACTCATTTTCTTTAAGTTCAAGCTGTGCTAGGGTCCGAACAACTGCACCACGGTTTACCGGGGATAGGTTTTGACAAAGACCAACAACAGCATCTAGTGCTACTTCCGGGCATTCCTTGAATAAAAAAAAAAATATTAAAAATAAAATTGAAATAAAAAAATATAAAAAAAACAACCTGAAGTAGTGTTTGAATTTTTGATATGATTGCATCCTGTTTGACTGCGTTTATATTTCTCGATACAGTTGATTCAGATTTTTTTTGTTCTTCGTACCACCGAACCATTTGTTCATTGTTTTCCCAAACGTACGCCTAAATACCAAATTATAAATAATTGCAATCAAAGAACATTTCAACAGCAAAACAAACCTCAGTTGCTCCCTTTTCTTCAACCAACCATCTTCGAAGCATTTGCTTGGCTTGTCCAACAGACAAGTTGTCTTGTGCTTTTAGAATTTGTTTGGTCATCGTATCTTCTAACAATAAACGCCGCAGACGCCAATACAACCAAGAACGCGATTCTCTCCAGGGAACGATTTCATTTATGCATTGTTTTTCCAACATTCGCTCAGGAGTGTCATGTAAATCGGCAAAATGAACCGCAACTGTGTGATACACGTGTATAAGAAGATTTATGCGGGCCTTTATTTTTTCTTCAAGATCATGTGTCTTTAATGTATCATTAGCAACATCCGGCAGTAGTTTTTCAAGCTGAAAATAAAAACAAAATTAAAATATGTAAAAAAAATATATTGATTATTTTGTTACGTACCGCAATAACGGTGGCATCCAGCCGTTGAATAGTTTTTATCAGATCTTTTTCTTTGTACTTGATTTCAACAATTCCTTCGGGTTCCAAGACACCAGCTCTTGCTTCAGGATCAGCATATGTTTCCATGTATCTTGGATTAATAAGAGAATCCAAAACGGCCCATGCTCCTCCACGGAGTTCGGCATTAGGTGGCAGGTATATTAGAACTGGATGTTTATACTCTCTCAATCCATCGACTATGTATGCTCCGAACTTCACAATTTGTTCGTACATGTCTTTCATGCCTCCAGAGAAACCTCTCCAATTGGCAAAAATCAATAACGGTAGTTCTTCTCGACCAAAGTCTTTGATAGCTTGAGCAGTTTTGTAAGATGAATCAGGATACCAAACTTGACCAGCTTGTTGCAATGTCTGTTTAAGAATATGTGTTAAATATAGAAATATTGTAACTTTTGTTATAATAATAATAATATTTTAACTATGTGTCTGTAAGGCACATTGCCTTTTAAATGCAACAGGTGTTGCACGACACTAGTTAGAAGAAATAGAAATATAGGAAAGAATTGTTTTTGATTAAATTTACTTTCGCTTCAGAATCTAGATTGGCAGGATCTGCTGGCATTTCCACTTCAACAGTTCTTGTTTCAACAGCAATAACACCAACTGGTACACCACCAAGACGAGCTCTTCCAGTAACAACAGTTTTTGCCCATGCTTCCATTATTTCAGCCCACGAACCTCTGTCAAAGAATCCAGTCTCCCATTCGTTCATATTGGCTAAAGATTAAAATATATGACAAATAGTCAGATAGATAGTCGAGTTGTATATTTCTTACCAGGATTAACTCGACCAGCAAGCATCCAACGAGGATCGTAGGGGGATTTAGTAGGCATAAATCCAATCGGCCGGTTGATTGGGTCATTGGGCAAAACGATTGGCAAATCACAGCCAATATAAGCAGGAATGTATGAGAGCCATGTAAGAATGGTATTTACACCATCCAAGTCAATAGCTAACAAAAACATGCATGAAAGACTACTCAATCAATGTCAGCATTCAACATACCTTCAGTCTTGTGCGATACACCATTGTTGTACATTATTTGAACACCACCGAGCTGATTATTTGATGCATAAACTTTCCGTCCTAATAGCTTAAGATGCAAACAAAAAGAGAATTCATTTAAATATCTCCAATATCTACAATTGTATCTTTCTTACTTTATTCAAGGCTGCATATCCAGTAAGGATAATATGCGAATTATCAATCTGAATAACACGCTGTCCCAAACGCACCAAATACGAACCAATTCCTATAGTTCTACATGTCACCATTGAAATAGTTACAATCTCTTCATAGGCTTGTGATGTTTCGCCAGCAATCAAACCCGCATATCGCAAATTTTCGACACCCAATCCATCGTCTTTTCCAATTATATCGGTTATTTTATAGCGAGGTTCTCCTTCATCTTCAATAAGAATAGCACGTACCGAGTTAAGACTGGCAACTTTGCTGTAGTCTTCGGTACTCAGGTACAAATACTTAAAGCCCTTGTCTGGTTCTTCTGGGTCTTCCCATGCAACCTTGAACATAGATTTGACTTCTTCAGCTAGTCCTATTCTCGCACCACTATTGACTGATATATAAATCTGCAGTTACACATTAGTTAAACAAAAAAATTGGCTACTTAATTCATTAATCAGCCTTACCCTTGGAACTTTTCTTGCTCGTGCCAATTGGGAGGCTTTGTGGAATAGAATATCTTCTTGAATGCCAAATGAACCAATAAAGAAGGTCAAGTCGTTGGCAATCACAATGATTTCCCTTCCGCTGGGGTACTCTGGGGTTGCGAGAATAATTCTCCAGGCTACCATACCACACTAGTTAAAAAAATAAGATTACCACGTAAGTTATATAACGTATTGTCGTTTTATTATAAAACAACTACTAGAGGATAAAAAAGTTTCGCAAGACGAATGAAAAAGTGCATCAGCAAGGACCCTGCTATTGAGCTGTGATGTTTCACCTGGCTATACAAATCACGGGCAGTACAAAGGAACAAGGAAGTCGTTACGTAATAGAAGCCTTTCAGCTTTAACAGTATACAAGCAACTTCAGAAACAAACATAACTTCACGATAATTGCAACAACATCATTATAATATGTGGAAGAAGTATGCGCAGAAAACCAATTTCTCCGATCAAACAAAGCAAACTCTACTTACATTGTTTTCTCCAGGAAGTCGTTTCATTTCAACAAGATTGTCTCCATCCAACACTAGCTCAACACATTCGAGTAAAATCTTTTCGGGTATTCTAATTTCAACTGTCGGTCGTGCTTTCGAAAAATCTTTCCATTGCTTCTCTGTCATTTGACGGAACATATCAGGAATATCGTAAGCGTATGTTGTACCATTTGATTGAGCTTGGAAACGTTTTTGTTGTAAAAAGTCTTTTGTCATGTATGGCGTTGAAATAGGATGTCCGTTCAGCGAACCTTGCTTGTCTCCATATGCTTGGAATTTTATCTAAAAAATTAAAAACAAATTATGACTAAAACAAATCCAACATAAATATAGCTTACAATGCCAGTTTCAGGATCTGTTACTTCCGTGTACATTGATATATCCAAAAAGTAACCAGAATCATTTGCAATACAAAGACGAACAGCTTGCGTAGGCTTTTGTGGAGTTTGACGAATTACCATTTTGAGTTCAGCTTGAAGAACTCGAAGTTTCCACAAACGAGGACCATAACGCATAATCATTTTTGTTACCGATTCTTCAATTTTAGCAGGATCCATAATAACAGTTGGAACAAAATTAAGGAAAATATGATTGCAATCGGTACGTTTGGCATGTGGATGCGAGAAAGCTACTTCCAATTCATCCATTGCTTCGAGCAAAACACGTTCTCCTTCATTTTGCAAATATTCAAATGAAGCTTCCTGCAAATAAAATTTATGAAGTTTTCGTACTTTATTTTCTGTTTTCTATAGAACCTTTGTAATAAGATCGGAATGACGAATAATAGAACGAATGAAAAACCGATAGTCGCTGACTTCTTGGCCTTTGGATACTTTTGCTCTACCCAAGTATAGGTGCATTTTTTGGTTTGATGTTGGCAATGCCTCTAGGTCATATGTTCTCATTCTATTAAGTTCTAACTGGAAGGCACAAGCCGGTTCTAAATGTCGATATATCCTATCTTCTTCGAAATTATCTCTTGAACGGTAAGTGAAGAACTTGGGAAACTGACGTCTGTAATAAATTAAACAAAAAAATTGTCTCAAAAAACCAAACTACAATCAGTAATTATTGGTTAATACTTTTTCAAACAAGCAAATGTTATTCTGCGCACACGCCGTTGATACAGCTCCTCTCGATGCAATTTACAAAATGTTCCAAAAGCTGTTGCCATTTGAACATCGTCCATTTCACCTATCTCTCGTACAGCTACACTTAAAATGTGAATAGGCTCAGTAGATATAGCTTCTTCTGCGGCATTTGCTCTTGAAACCGGATCAGACAAGGACACATTGATTGATGTACTGAGTCTACCGTCAGAAGCTGAATCAGCTGCATCAACAGCTTCAAGAACCTTTTGATTAAATATATTTTAAAATTTATATTACAAATATAATAATAACAACAATACTTTAGCACTAGCGTAGGCTGGTGATGATAAGTCTTCAAGAAGGTCGAAAATTTCATCAGAATACTGTTCAAAATGTTCGAAAGAGGCAAATGCTGCCATGCATCCTGTTCGCATAAATGTTGCACCTGGAGCTAAAGTTGCCTCAATTCCATCCAATGACAAATGTGATTGGATTCTATAAATTATTATTCCAGAGTGAGAATTCAATTAATTATTTAAAAAACTAACACCAGAAAAACGTATCGAATGTAAATAAAAAGTTCAAAAATAAATTAATTTATTGTATACTAACCTATTTGGGTGTGCAGTTGGTAGTACAAATTGAAAATGCACCAATGGTACTTCTCCAGAAAGTTCCAAATGCTGTAAGCATGTCAGATCGTACGATATGTACGCTCTTCGGACATACACTTCCAAAGCAGCATTGCAAACAGCACGGTTTGTATGATAGAAAAAGTCATGCAAAATATCAAAAATTGATGTTTCTGATAAAATCAATCGCTGTAAGTTTTCTGGATGGAAATCATGTCCATACATATCAACGGCTGATAGAAATATTGACTCCATTTGATTGTGGCGGAGTTCATAAGCAGGCTGATGAGCTGCTATGAGTACTTGCCTCGAACGTAGTGCAACCCGCGAATGTTCTGCACGATGAAGAGATGTGAGCTCACTAAGAGTGGTTGCCAGTTCGTCTGTTAGTCCAGGTTCATTGGCCCACAAGTGATCAATTAGTAAAGTAACCAAAAGATTCTTTTTCGAAACTTGACTGTGTGAGAAAATCGTATTTACAACTGTCAACATATCGTCTTTGTTTCTTTCTCTAATTAGTCCAACACACTTGTCATAGTGACCATGTTGGAATTGCGACTCAACTTCATAGTATTGTCGGAGAAGTTCGTGGACTGCAGCCTTCATTCGACCACGAATCCCATTTCGATAGCGTTGAACCAATTGAACGATTCCTTGGGTCGTAAGGAAGAACACATCTCGATCGGCACGTTTGTGCAAAGTGGCCGCGTGACAATCAATTACACTTGCGATCTGTTGTGATGGGAACTGAGCTAGCACACTTGTGATATTGCGCTCGTATAACGTCATGAGTTTTCGAATTTTTTTCTCAACTGAGATTGGAATACGACCGGAAACAGATGCAATTACTTCTTGAAGTTCAAGCAATGGCAAAGATGGATCACGAAGACTCTGCATAAACTTTTCAATTACTTCACGAAGGCGAGGAGCGTTGTACGGATCAGGGAGACAGTATCCCGAAAGAGTATTCTCCAATATGGCTTTATAATTGTTGTGCACTCGGTTGAGTTTTTCTGGCACCGGAGAGTTCTCTGCTACAGGAAAGCCACTTTTGAAAGGCTGGGCTTTTGTGACCAGCGATGGATCATCGAGCTCTAAATGGCCAAGGAGCATACCTGCATCTAATACTGCTCCTGGACGACGCATGAACGTCACAGTACCCGCTTCTGAAGATGACAATGTCATAACCATTTTCATAACCTTTAAAATGAAAATATATTTATCAGTTAATTTAAACAAAATATATGTCATTTTCTTCAAAAACTTACTTCGATTTCAGCATAAACTTGACCCTTGTTTAAATGAGCACCATCCTCTACCAGCAAATTAATCAGTTTGCCTGCAGAAGGGCTCCGTAAAAGCGAAGGATCATTTTCTTTCTCGAATACGCATGTCTGATTTCCAATCACAATTCGATAACGGTCTACTTCCTCTTTCATATAAGTTGTATATGAGGAACCTTCGAAGGACAATAACATACCACCATCGGATAGCTTATGAACTTCAACCTCCTTAAATGAATTATTCATCAAAAGGAAATATGTGTTGGATCCACTTTTTGCTGTTTGAACTTTATAACGATTACCATCGTTGATAAGCTCAACATCGATTACATTTGTTAGCGTGTTGGCGGCTTGAATTTGTCCCTTTTCCAAAGAAGTCTGAAAACTGGAGAAAGCATCGGTAATTTGTCGATCAGCGATATGAAGTGCTCCGCATATCACTCCTAAAAGAATGTCAGGCTTTTCAGATTGAACTCTTTCTGCGATCAGAGCATCCAACCAAGCAGTATCAATACTATTGTCTAAGAAACTATTTGTTTCTAACAATGTAATTAGGTACTCTACAGTTGTACGGAAATCTCCTCGAATTGATAGTTCCTTCAAAGCTATTACAAGATTTTCTCGAGCTTGCTGTCGATTTTCTCCCCACGAAAAACAATGCCCAAATTGTGAGTCAGCGAATTCATGTAAACCACCCGAAGCAGCGACACTAAAGTAACCCCACACATTTTTGCTAGACCGGAAGTTAAGCTCTTGGACTGTACCTGAACTGGGTTTGAAGCCCTCATCTGGATTTTCAGAAGTAATACGTGCTGCAATAACATGTCCTAACGGAACAGGTTTATTAACCGGATTCTCAAAGTCAATAATAGAAGTTCCCCAAGGAGATTCTCCATACAACAGGCGAATGTCTTTAATTCGATACAATGGAACACCCATACCAATCTTATTGAAAAAAAAAGGTTTCAGAAAAATATACCTTAAGTTATTATGAATGTCTTACTTGCAACTGACAAGCTGGTAAATTCACATCTGCGACCATTTCAGTACAAGGATGCTCTACTTGCAACCTTGGATTTAATTCCAGAAAGAAGTATTTACCCGATGTATCGTATAGGTACTCCACAGTTCCTGCACTCACATAGCCAACCATTTTTGCTAAGCGTACGGCAGCTTTTTCCATGTCTTCAAACACTTCTGGATATGCAACGATTGCAGGAGCTTCTTCAATAATCTTTTGGTGGCGTCGCTGTATTGAACAATCACGACCGAATAAACTTATGGCATTGCCATATTGATCAGCCAACAATTGAACTTCTAAATGCCTAGCACCACGGGCTAACTTCATAACGAAAATTGGAGATCCGGGCACTTCAGCTTGAACTTGGCGGAATAAGGCAGGAAATTCTTCAGCGGTGTCTGCTCGTCTAATACCTTTACCTCCACCACCTTCAGATGCTTTTATCATAACCGGAAAACCTAAAAGCAACATATTTTTTACAAAATTTAATTAAATTATCATTTGGATAGAGTGTACCAATTTTAGCAACAGCTGCTAATCCTTGGTCGACATTGCACACGCAACCCCGATTGAACAAATCAGTTGAGATTTTAATTTTCTTTCCGGTGTATTGGGCTTTAAGATCAGAACCAGACCAAGGAAGTGTTGGAATTTCAGCAGTTTGAGCAACAATTGACGATGCTACTTTGTCACCAAGAGCCCACATAGCTCTTTCAGGTGGGCCAAGGAAAACCAGTCCCTCTTTGTGCAGTAACTCTGGAAGCTTTGGGTTTTCTGAAGCATGTCCCCAACCAGCCCAAACAGCCTAGATTAAACAAAAATATGTATTTATTAATATAACTAAAAAGAATAATAATCTATTAAAATGTATCCTTAAAGAAGGACTATCATCAGACACCTTGAAATCTACAACTTATTTGCAAAAGCTAATTTTAAATAATATCGTATCATAAGAAACTGATATTTTAATTGTAATTTGTGCTTGATAGAAGGAAAACGACGCAATTTAAGATTCGTAATAATCAAGGAACTTGTGTAAAAAGTCTATGCAGCCATGGAACATAAAAGCATAGACTTTTGCAAGGTGACCAATGTTTTATTTTTTTTGTGTGCCTCTTTCTAGAATCTAGAAAACATGTGCAAGGATTCATAATAGTTCTATGTGGTGCTAGTTTGGAACTCGAATAGCAAGTCGGTCGACTAGTGTGTGATGCAAGCAAACTTGTGGCAACCACTTTTCCGTTCGTCACACTATAAAAGTTTTGATTGTATCAAGCATTGGGTTTGTTAAAATTGTCTTAAGTTTCGAATAACAAATTCCCAGTGGTAATGAAAAATAATATTTTATTTTATTTAAATAAAATTAACTATTGATGTTTTCCAATTGAGAGTTTAACGAGAAGTGAAAATATATAAATGAAAATTATTGACAACAAAAATAATATAAATTATATGTTACTAATTTATATAAAAGCAAAGTAATTCTATATCAAGTGTCGATTTCAACACTCCTCCTCAGCTTGATGATAAATTCTTAACTGTTTTCTAAGTTCAGTAAACTGAGGTTTAGGTAAAGCCTTTGTCATCATATCTGCTATCTGATGTTTTGAAGGAATATACGATATTTTCAGTTTTCCATGTTGAATAGCATCTCTTATAAAGTTATACTTTATGTCAATGTGTTTCATGCGTTTGTGCTCTCTAGGTTCTTCTGCTATTTGAATACATGCTTGGTTATCTTCGAATATATGAACTGTCGTGACTTCGACACCCAGTTCAGATAATAGTTCCTTCAGCCAGATTCCTTCACATGCAGCAGTGGATAAAGCTACATATTCTGCTTCCGTTGATGACAGACTAACCGACTGTTGTTTTCTAGAACACCAAGATACCGTGCAATTATAAACTTGAAAAACATACCCCGATATTGATTTCCTGTCATTAGCATCATTTCCCCAATCGGCATCTGCATAACCTTGTAATGGTAAGCTGTCATCAATCTTCGGATACACTAACTCAAAGTCTATTGTCTTCTTTATATATCTTAATATCCGCTTTAACTGTTTCCAGTGGCATTCCGTATAGCAACTTTGGAATCGACTGAAGAAATTTACAGACGCACTCAAATCCGGACGGCTGGACATCATCACATACATCAAGCATCCAATGAGTTCTCGATATGGATATTTTTCATCTGCTTGTTCACCCATTTTCAACTGTAAATTATACTCCATTGGCGTCGAGATTTCCTTAGCATCTTGCATTTCAAATCTTGTCAGTAAATTCTTTAAATATTCTTTTTGACTTAATTTCATTCCATTTGTTTTTCGTTCTATGTGTATTCCAAGGAAATGTCGAACTTCGTTCATATCTTTCATTTGAAATTCGTTGGATAAAGTTTCCTTAGTGTCATTAATTTCTTTTAAATCTTTTCCGACGATCAGTAAATCATCGACATAAATCAGAATGAATAACTGATTTGCTTCCTTGTTTCTGGTGTAAAGACAGTAGTCGGAATTTGTTCGTTTAAAACCAACTGAACAAATAAACTTGTGAAAACGTTCGTTCCACATTCTTGAAGCTTGTTTAAGACCATATATCGCTTTATTTAATTTACAGACAAGGTTACCAGTTCTAAAACCTTCCGGCTGACACATGTAAATTTCTTCTTTTATGTTGCCATTCAAGAATGCTGATTTCACGTCCATCTGATGAATATACATACCAGTTTTGTTTGCTACTGATAACAGCACTCTCACAGAAGTCAATTTTGCAACTGGGGCATATGTTTCGGTATAGTCAAAACCGATTCTTTGTGAAAAGCCTTTAGCAACTAAACGAGCCTTATATTTACTAATGTTGCCGAATTGATCCTTTTTTATTTTGAAAACCCATTTGTTACCAATGGCTTTCTTTGATTCAGGAAGATTTGTTAACGTCCATGTATGAGCTTCTTTCAAAGATGTTAACTCCTCCTCAATGGCACACTTCCAATGGTTCCAATCGCAGCTCTTCTTTGCTTCTTCAAGTGTAGTTGGTACATTGTCGACAAACATTTCAGCATTTAAGGCATACGCATTGCAGGCTGTCATATCATATTCTTTGAATCTTTCTGGTGGTTTGATTGTTCGCTTACTTCTTTGAGTTTCTTCTTTTGTATTCGTATGTGCTTGAATAGGTTCTCTTTGATTAAGATCTTCATTTGTAAACGATTCAAAAAATTCTTCTTGACTCAAGTTTTCACATTCAGATGTTTCCCCTCCTGCTTCGGACAAAACTTCGATTTCGATTTCCTCTTCATCATTACATTTTCCTGATTGTTCCAAAACGTACTTTTCTGTTTTTTTAAGTCTCGGAGCGATTAAGGATTCTTCGTTGAAAATTACGTCGCTTGCTATTAAAATTTTCTTTGACATAGGATTCCATAATCGATAACCATTCGCCGCAAAGCCGACCATAATACATTTCAAAGATTTTGAGTCAAGTTTAGTTCGAAGCTGACAAGGAATGTGAACATAAGCTGAGCTTCCAAAGACACGTAAATTTCTCAAGTTCGGTCGTCGACCATACCATAGTTCTGCCGGAGTAATATTCTTCTCTTCCTTTTTCTTGAATGCACGTGTGCAGCTTCTATTCGACAAGAAAACGGACATTAAAACAGCTTCTCCCCATAGAGCTTTATCAACTTTGGCATGTAATATCATTGTTCTAGCTTTTTCCATGATAACACGATTAAATCTCTCGGATACACCATTTTGTTCAGGTGTATATGGGACTGTGTATTCTATTCGAATTCCTTGTTCTATACAAAACTTCTTGAAGTTCTTTGAAGAATATTCACCTCCGTTGTCGACACGCAAACGAGATATTTTCCGTTCAAAATGAGCAGTTACCCAGGCTGTATATTCGGTGAATTTGCTTAAAACTTCATGTTTGCCTTCCATCAAGTAAGCCACTGCAAAATGTGTAAAATCGTCAATGAATATAACAACATACCTTTTGCTGTCATAAGTGATGGGTGATATAGGTCCAACGACGTCACTGTGTATGAGTTCTAACGGCCTTAACGATCTGCTTCCTGTTATACTTTTATGCGGTCTTCGATGCTGTTTGCCGGCTACACAAGATTCACAGAAAAAATCCTTGCCATTATCCGAGATATCCAAACCATCAACGGTTCCAGCTCGCTTTAGCTTAAGAATATCACCAATGTTCAAGTGACCCATTCGTTGATGCCATAAATCGAGACTTGTTACAGCACTTATTCCGGCAAACTCTGCTTCATTGATTTCAATATGTAACTCATACAATTTTCCATTGCTAACAGCTTCAGTCAGGAGATGTTTGTCTTTCCAAATTTGTGCCTTTCCGTTTTCAAAAACTGTCTTTATGCCTTTTGATTCAAGTTTCCGAATGGAAAGCAAATTACAAGATAATTCTCTTACGAATAAGACATCTTCAATGACACCAGCAGTTTTCTTCTTATTGGCATAGAGATTTCCGGGAATGGACCCAATTTTTGTTGCCATTAAAAAAATTCCATTCTTTGCAATCGATATTTGAATTGGGTTGTCTAACACCCTGCAGTTACATAAAAATTGTTCATCATTTACCATGTGATCAGTTGCTCCAGAATCCAGATAAAAATGCAAAGAATTTTTTGCTTCAGCTTTAAGAGCCATCTCTGCATGGGCAACAAAAGTAAACTTTTCATTAAACTTTTCATCATTTCTGCTGCTAACTTTGGCCTTTGCTATGTATTGATTTCCATTTTGTTTCCCTGCACTTTTGCATTCCGAGCGCTTGTGCCCGAGTTTTCCACAATTGTAACATTTAAACATTTTCTTTTTACTTTTTGAATACATTGCAATAGAATCGCTGTGTTGGACGTCTGGGTTTGATTTCTTCCTAGCTTCATCCAGAATCCGACTTTTCACAAATTCAATCGTTAAATTCTTAACATCCATCGTTTCCAAAGCAGTTACCAGCGTCTCAAAGGAAGGGGGCATCGTAAGAAGTAGATGACAAATAACATCAGCATTTTCAAGATTTGCACCAGTTGATTTCAGATCCCGAATCAATTTATCAAACCTCAAAAGATGCTGTTCCATGTCTCCTCCTTCAGGGCACTTGAGAGTCAGTATGCTTTTTCGTAAAAATAGTTGGGAAGCAATACTTTTTCTTTCAAAAGTGTTCTCAAGACTTCTAAAAATTTCCTTTGCAGTAAGTTTATCTTTTACGTATTCCAGGTGACTGTCTGCTATGCGATGTATTATCAGTGATTTACATTTCTTCTCACGTTTGATAATTGCCAACTTTTTAGCTTCCACGGTTTCGCCTTCCAAGATTTTATCCAAGTCCTTGGATACAAATTCTTCGAGATCATGTTCCTCGAGCACCGCCATCAAACGAAACTTCCAATTGTTAAAATTTGTTCCATCGAATAAATTAACTTTATATTTTTCTTCCTCCATACCTGGGCCCATAACCTGTTAAAATTGTCTTAAGTTTCGAATAACAAATTCCCAGTGGTAATGAAAAATAATATTTTATTTTATTTAAATAAAATTAACTATTGATGTTTTCCAATTGAGAGTTTAACGAGAAGTGAAAATATATAAATGAAAATTATTGACAACAAAAATAATATAAATTATATGTTACTAATTTATATAAAAGCAAAGTAATTCTATATCAAGTGTCGATTTCAACAGGGTTTTCGCAAATAATGATGATAATATTCAACAAGTTCCTGACGAATATATTTTTATGATCCAAGAAATATAAATTATCATTTGATATGGAATCATTAGATTAATTTGATATTACTTTGTATGAAAATATACGGCCAACTAATAATAAATGTTTATCTCACACCCATTTCACTGAATCCTTAATTAATATTCAAATCATTCATTCAAATCAAATGTTGGTAAGTCTTTTATTAGAAATGTTATCAACCCTAGTCATATTTTTTACTTGCGATTATAGGTACTATAATCATCATATTAATAAAGCGGAAAGGGCATTATCTCAGAAACCTTTCGTCCGATTTGAAATTTGGTTTTTTTTGAAAAGTTATAGAGTATGTGTTTAGGCATATGTTTTTCAAAACTTAGTTATTTCATAGGATGAAATATCGCAAACACCTCTATCGCAAACACCTTTGGTGCGATTCAAAAAGCCTTATCTGGGAAACTATTGGATCTACAGAGGCAATTGTACTGTATCAAATTTAGTTTACTTTAAAAACGTCCTGAAAAGGTTCCGTCAAACACTAGTTTTTTGGTGTTTTAATCGCCGAAATCTGAAAAAAATCCAAATTTTTCGCTGTTTTCTCGACTTTTGATTTTTGGCCAATATTATACACAAGTCAAGAAAAAAGAACTACGCACATTACCCGGTACTCAGGCGACAGACAAAAATTCATCAAGAGTTTCAAAATGTTGCGTCATTTAGGAATAACAGTTTAAACAATATGAAATGCCTTTTTTGAGTCTAAAACAAACATTCAAAAACCCATCTGACGGTCACCCTAAAAAAACCCTAGACCCCAAGTTTAAAGAATATCGGTTCAACCGTTTAGCTTTAAGCGACCTTTACACGGTCAGTCAGAGGACATCAGTCATCTACACACATAATCAGTCATCAGCCAAAATCAAAAGGGTTTTGATTTTTCGTCAAAAAAATGCACGCATACAGACTTATTTTTACAAACACTATATTACAGATTGATGTCAAATGACTGAACGTGTAAAAGTCGCTTAAGATTGCATGTGCTAATGACAGACTGACGGCCAGACACAAAGACAGAATTTTCATGGTCACTTTTTCGACATAGCTGTCATTGTAATATCATGTTTGTAGGGTTGTTTACCAACCCTTGCCTGTGCGTAAATTAAATAAAGTAAATAACAAAAATAGTGATACACAATTAGAATTTCGCTATACATTTATAGAAACATCAACAAATTTAAGTTTTTTCTTATCATATAAATATGATAAGAAAAAATCTCCGTTCACAGGAACAACCGCCATAAATTATTCCAGTATGCTCCACAGAAATAGTAGTATTCATTGGATTGAACATATGGATAATTCTAGGTTTCTAGAAGCTTGTTACTCGCTCTATTAGTTACGTTCTAAGCCATCCAAGAATAAGTTCTCAATTTAGCAAACCCCCGGTATTTCTATCACAATATTTGTTTTTTTAATTTGAGGTATGACATTAAACATGCACATTAAACTATATAATAAAAACATATTTATAAATTTTCTAAAAAAAAAACATTGAAAATCTATTTGCGAGATTTATCGTGTTAATGATTAATTAAAAACATCACCCCACAAAGGAATGCACTATACCTGTTCAAAATAATCTTTGTCAAATAATAATATAAGGTGATCAGATGATTATTTTACGTGCGCGATTTTAACGATAACGTACTTGAACTTGAGTTCTCAGCGCAATATCAACAATTAACTCCACATTTGCATAATTATTGTTATTTGATCCGCCAGGCACAGGTACATAGTGATCAGCCATTTTTATGTATTCAGCGTTAGCCTTAAGATCTTCTGGTGTTACCTAAAATAAAAAAAGTACTAATTTATTAAAATACAATAAAAGAGTTTTGACTGTTGTACACTCACCATTACAACAAAACGAACTGCACGTTCGATTTTAAACATCTCGTATGACCATCTTCGTATGGAGCGCATGCATTTAACTGCAGCAATTCCATTATTTGCAATGAGAATTTTATTGATAACACGGGTACCACCGAACCTTTTGACAAACTCTTCGGTGGTTGCAATGAGGAAATCTCTTTCTTGATGACGTTCGAGTCCCAGACCTGTTCCACGAGACATACTCGGCCTAATATGATTTAAATATTAAATTTAAATAATATGACAATATGGATTGACATCAAGAAAAGAAAAATCAATAAAAATTAAATGAAAAGTAAAATGATGTTATGTACATAAGTATATTAATATTACTTTAGTGAACCAGCAGTCTGCTGATGTACATGCAATAATTTTGGATTCTTGATTCCCAATTTCCCTTGCGCAATTAAATTGTTAGGTATTTCCGGTTCGCTTGTGTCATTCACTTTATTTTGCTGTTGAGAATTATTATCAACTGAATCCACCATTATTTGGGTATTATTATCAACTGTGGAGTCCCAAGAGGAGCTTTGTTCTCCAGTTTCAACCAAAACAAAACGTTTGCTGGCACGACGCTTTAACATGGTCAAAATCAATATCGCAATTAAAACACAACAACCAGCAATAAATTTATCATTCATTTAAGACTGCAGAAGAAATTCAACGCGATACACCTGTTGGTTTCGCAAATACAGTTCAAAGTTTACTTAATTTTTCACTCATTGAATGATGACCTACTTTTATATAACTTTCTTTCGACAGTAATAAAGTTACATTTATGATTATGGTTTCTAATTAGTTTTTTTTTTTTTTTTTATTTTGAAAGATTATAGCACTGCTTTTGCTTTCCTTATGAATTATGATCAACCAAAATGGTAAAAAAAGTGAAATCAAAATAAATTGTCTAATAAAAGAACGAATTTTATTCCGACCAACAACCCGACACTTGTTGTATTCCGATTTCAACTGACGGAAAATCTTCAATTTCACTGCTTTAGACCTGACTGTTCGTTTAACCCCACCAGGTTTAATTCATGATTTCGTATTTGTACTAACAAAACACTGTTGTGTTTTGTTGACATACTACCTGTTGGTGCTTAGTGGTGGGTAAGAGTTTGGTGTTCATCTGGGAACAAGTTGTGGGATTTTATGGATTATTCTTGTCGTGATAGTGGAAGTACATTTTTGTTTACGTACAACTAAAAGTTCAGATTTTTTTTTTGAAAAGGAAGTTTTTGTGTTTCCAGAAACAAGTTTTAAATAAATATAATTTTTTTTTCATTATAGGCGATTTTAGAGATTTTATTAATAAGTTTACTTTAAGCTGCGTAATATCTTTGGTATTTTACTTTTTATAAACAAACTTTTCGGACTTACCGCGTATATTTATTAATGTTATTGATTAATTTCACCCGACGCTACGTTTCGACAGTTATCCCGTGACCACGACAATCTCGTAGAAAATAGTTTAAAATCGAAAAAAGTATTTTACTCTTTTGTGTTGTAAATTATTGTGTTCTTCACTTAATAAGGTGTTTAAAAGTTGTTAGTTTTGTTGATAGACTGTTTGAGACCCATCATTGTGAAAGTATACATGATTCTGATTTTGATTCTGGGGTGGAATCGCGTAAGGTGATAGTTGATTATCAAAGTAATAATTTTGGGTCCTTATCAGTTGATTACTAAAAGGGCAATCGATTTTTGTGTTGATTTTAAGCGACCCCTATTTTAGCGATTGCTTTACACAGATTCATTAATTGTTTATCAAAAACGACAGTTAACAAAGCGACTGTCAATTTCCTTGGCTGATTCCACTCCTGACTTCAAGTCGAGAATCGATTTTACTTCTTTTCAGTACTCAACCTGTCATTTAGAATATTAATCACAAATTAGGACTACATATTAAAAACGCTATTAATGACAAACGAATTGAAAAATATGTATTTTAATTTCTTTATAGTATTTTTCTGAATGTTAAGAGCTTACCAAATATTGAATATTTGATACAAAAAAATGGTTTTGTGGTAGTTACCGCTATTGATTAAAAGGGTATTTAAAGCAAAAACAAGACATTAAAAAAAGCCACGACTGGGTCGGACCCAGTCGCACGAACTTGTTCTTTTAGCACAAACTATGGTATACAAAAAAATTCAATTATGACGTTGAAAAGCAAAACATATCAGAATATGGCATAAACGTCAGAGCAAGTTGTATGATAGCTATCTTTAAATGATCGTCGGGCTTAGGTATCAGTTATGTTTAAAAGAGACATCGTCACTTTTATTAACTTAATTTGGTTAATAATGTAAATGCAAGAACTACACGCTATCGTTTTATTTTGTATGAGAAGTTGAATCGTAGAAACTATGGCCCTAAGAAACCATCATAAGACTGCATAAGCCAAGTGAATTAAGTTTGCAATAAGAATGATTTCAATCTTATAGAGTTTTTCATTTAAATTTCAAAGATTTTCCTTCAAAATCAAAATCACAAAGTGCTCTTTTAAATGAAACATGTTTCTCTGCTTTTTTCGTGGTGTGGAACAGATGATAATCACTCATAGGCTGTGTGAATTATATCTCTAAATGATTATCATAAGACCACTTAGATAGTTTTGTTTACCTATGTATAGTTAGCCGTCTTAAACATAAGATACAGCAACAATAATGATTTCAACACATTTTGAATCATTTTCATTTATATGTGTGATTACATTAAGATCCAATCTCCCAAATTTGCGAGATCGCATCTTTTTTGTTGAGATTTGATTTTTTCACAACTTTTCTTTAAAATGAAACATCAAAGACTGCAAAATGAGCAAGTCTTTTGAAGGAAATAGCTTTTATAATTATTAAGTTTATAAAAAATAAAATTAAGGTCATCATGTCTATTTTTACACTCGTTTTTACTTGCGATTATATGTAGGTACTGTAAGGCAAGTTATGAATTCGTGCAGAAAAAAAGTTTTGAGATAACAATCAAACATGACATTACGATGATATCGAAGTCGAAAAAAGTGGGTCTGGAAATTCTGCCTGTGTGTCTGTCTGTCAGTCTGTCAGTCTTTCTGCTGTCATTCGCACCTGACAGCCAGGGTTTTTTTTTGAATTTTTTTTCTAGACCTAAAACTAACGGTGCCTGCCATATAACGGTGAAAAATCTCGTTTTTCTCGAAAACTAAGGATTTTGATTATATTTGACATGAGTATTACGGCATTAACGATCATTCAGATATTTTAAGTCGTATTTCCTAGAAAATAGTTTTAACGGTACTTCCATAGAACGTATTTTTTAAATGTTGACTTTCTCGTTAACGACTCAGTGGATTTTTGCAAAATTTTATTTCTAAGAAGCCAATTTCTAGATAGCCAACCAATAATGGCGTACTTAATTTTTTAATGACGTTTCTTAAAAAAATTAGGCTAATTAAACAATTTTTTTTTTGAAAATTGAATATTTTGAAAACCAATTCATGAATCTTTTTTGAAATTGACTTTTCGGATGAAAATTATTAATTAACTAAAATTGGCATTATCCAAAATTTTCAAAAAATATTTTAAAAAAGTTGTTTGAAAAAAAAACGATTTTTCCGAAAACTGGAACTACGGTTTTGAAAAAAAAGTCAAATATATTGTAATATTTAAAAATTACTGGCATACCACGATGGAAAACTCTGGTTGGTTATCAATAAGTTTTCAGTTATTTTTTTTATTTATTAATTTTTTTTATTAAGTTTTTTAATTATTTGATAGATTTTTTTAATTAGGTACCTACTACCTATTGAATTCTTAATTAGCTGAAAAAATTAAAATAATTATTTTATAGGTACACAAATTGAAAGATTTTTTTTTAGCTAATCAAAAGAATTTTAGAAATAATTCTATATAAAATAGTGGTAAGGTTCTTTCAAGCTCTTAGGTAACTTGCTACAAGAGCAAGTTTGTGTGACCCAGTCGTGCCTTTTATTTCCTTATAACTTCTAAGATACTGCCACTATAAATAAAAATTGCGCCGGTTTGTATATGTTTTATACGAATTGCAACAAAAAATTATTTAATAATTTCTTAATAGTACTCCAAGCCAGGTTATTGAAACAAATATATTTTTTAAGCTTTCGCCTTCGGCCTCTTTTTGTTGGATTTAATATAATTTCATACATTGTAATATAAATAGGTATAGGTGAGCGCTCAGAAATATAAACTCACCTAATAAATCAAATTTAATGAGAAGAAAAATAGATTTTTTTATAAAAATTTAAAGAAGTTAATTCTTATAATAGTTAAAACAAATTGGAAGATATGTTATATGTGTGTTAGTTGGGAAATAATTTTGTTATAAATTGGATTTGTCTGTTAATAGAATTTTTAGTTGTCTTTATATATAACATTTCTGATAATTAATTCGAGCGATTTTTGAATTTTCACACCCCAAATCGATCCGCCAATCAGCATTTTTTTTCGCTACCCTTTTCGTCCTTACTTGGCCACCAATATGATTCTTGCTTTAATTTTTTTACTATTGGTGTATGATCTTAAAAAGTTAACTTACTAGGTACATTATATAAATACTTAACTGTTTTCGTTCATAAATAAAGAACTAATCATCCTGTTTCTTATAGCAATACCGCTGTTATCTTCCGACTTTAAAATTTCCGTTAAAAAAAATATGTTATTTGAATTCCAGCTGCAACTGTCAAAATTTTTCAATTGTTTTGGAGGTGCATGGCTGGAACGAAATTCGGCCTTATTTCTTAGTTGAAGTTCGGTGTTATTTAACTTTCTTAAAATGAAATTAAGCCGAACGTTGAATTTCGGCGTTATTTCACTTTGGAAAATTAAAATTCTATTTTTCTTCTCAATAAATTTGATTTATTCACTTATAATTATTATTAGAAAATATTCATTCAAACTTTAAGGTTTTATATTATTGTTAGTATTTTCTCTTGTTCATATCTATTTATATTAAAATGTAATTAGTTATGTTAACGTATGTTTATTAAAGATTTTCTGAAGAGGGCCTACAAAAAGAGGTCCATAGTACCATTAAGAAATTATACTAAGAAATTTTCAACCAAGCGGATTTACATATTATTTAATTTTTTTAATAAAATTGCGCACAAGCGTAGAAAAACGCAAAAATTAGCAGAAAAAAACTCACACATTATTTCGGAGTGCGAGTTTAAAATATTTAAAAAACAAAAATAAACAAAACACACAGTTTTCAAACTGCGCTCTTAAACACAAAACATTTTGCGAAATGTCGTGCATAAGCATTTTTGCTACGGGCTGTTACTGGGCTGGGACTGGGAATGTAAGTTTAGAAGTAAAAGTCATCACGCTAGTGGAATTAAGCCCCTGTTAAAAAGACGCACCTGCTATTTTCTGTTTTTTTTTTTGTTCGAATGTTAATGCATGTAACAATGTACATAAATAATGAATTTATGCAATATTTTCTTAATAAAGTTTTTTTAATTTCTAAATCAACTCACCTCAAACGCTTACGTTTATCTGCAAGATCACCATTGGCTCGAATGGGATTATTTCCTTGAGGAAATTCATCAACAGCTTCTGTCGCTTCTTGTATACTTGCGTCGATTTCATCGCCAACCTGAAATGTTTCAAACAATAAGTTTTTAAAATATTTATCTTCACTTTTAATTTTGTTTTTATTCACATACCAAAAAACTAGGTCTTTCTGAAGAATTACTCATTGTGGCGCTTTTAAGCAAACTATTATTAGTGTTGTTAATATTATTACTGTTGCACACTCCGTTTTGTATAATTAAATTCTCATTGGAAAATTGAACCTTTTTAATAAGGTTATTCGCTTTAGGGGGTTCTTCAGCTTTGTCTATATAAAAATTAAAATTTTATTTATATTTTATTTTTGTTTTGATTGATTTATTTGGCTCAAGGAAATGTAGCATGATGATTTTCTTTCTTACATAAATAGTGTTTATATAGTTTTCCCAACAATGTTGCGATTAAAAACATAAGGATACACGTTATATACATTGGTAGTTATATAATGAAGTCGTGCAAATTTACTCCTGAAACGTTGTACACGTAGCCATTACTAAAACAGAAATAGGCTATTTGAACAGAAAGAAAAACAAAATATTATTTCTTCTAGCGTTGCATTTAAATTTTTAATTTTATTCACGAAATTGCGTAGAAACAAACAATAATATAATCGATGGTCGTGAATGGATTTTAGTAAAATTAAGGCGATATGCTAAGCAGCTCATGTTTTGTATATTCATTTATACATTTATTCAGTTATGTTGTTGTTAAGGTCAGATCAAAACAAAATAAAGAGCAACTAGGACCCCATTAATGTTTCAGGTCAATGACTTTTATCACATCAATAATAATTCTTCATAAATTAAATTTATATTAACTTTGTGTGCAAGTAAGGAATTAATACATTAGATTCTCTATTCATTATTTAGTTTACGTTTGTAACCTTGAGGGACATTAATATATCCAAAACAAACATGACACAAATTGGTTTGAACAACTTTGAATATTTACAAGGTATACTGAACAGTAAGTCAAGCGTTAAAATAAAACTTCAAACCAGAGCCGAAATGCATGTAAGAACAGTTTATCATATATAAGAACTGTAAAACTACACCAATTAAAAGGACAAGTAAAATAATTCCAAGAACAGAATTGAAAGAAGCTAAAACGTGCATTGGGAGAAAATTAATCAAAAAAGAAGACAAGATGAGTTCTTAAAAATGAAAACAATGCAACTGGTACATATTAATTTGCATTTGAGAATCATTAATATGTGCATTATTACGTACATAAATGACACTAAGGAGCAAAGTAGTTCTTCAAAGTTTTTAAATTATTGAACACATTAGCTTGTTTATATTTCTAAGAACTCCGAGATCTCCGTATGCTCAGAAATATAAACACAAATTTTTCTCGTTGAAATTTTACACTAATTGCTGTCAAAAAACTGAGCCTGAAAGTTTTTGGATTCGCTTGCTCAGGTGAGCGCCTATTATAGCCTCATTATTTAATTTGAAGCTATATATGAAGTTATTTTTATTTCAATATTTTTTTAACTGTTTAAAATGAAAATAGCTTTATTGAAAAATTTGAGCTCGCCCCCAGCAAATTCTGTTTTTTTCTAACTTAGGTTTTGGCTAGGATGGATGGATTTTATGTGTAAATGATGTCGATTTTGTGTAAATTGCACTGTAATGGCATTAATTTTTACAGAATTGAGTAGAATAGTGTTTTTTTGACATCATTTAGAACAGAGCTATTATCATTGTTTTAGTGGATGATAACAGCCTTCCAAGATGTGGTTCTGTAAAGTACGTTACGACGACAACTTTGTTAAATTCTCTTTTCTTTTGTAAACAAATTATAACCTGTTAAAATCAATTTTAAAACTTAAAAAAAAAAAGAATTAAGAAAACAATTTTAAGAAAATTATTTTTGAAACTTTTTTAGTCTGTGAAGTAGGTACACTTGCCTACGTTGGATGAAAACCATAATATTTGTTTCACACTTTCTAGAACTTATTTTCAGTCCAAAAAAATCGAAAAATCGAAATTCCATACGAATTTGCAGTTGATGAACAGATCTGGCTTACTTTACACGTTATATATATTCCGGTATCTGTTTTTTTTTTTATTTAAACGGATTATATATAATTAAGACATTCTTAGAAATATTCTTCAAGAATCTTTTTTTGAACAACTGAACGCATGTTGATCAAAAACTCTTTATTTTCATCATGCCAACAACAAAACAGTTCACAACATAAAATTCACCTTTGATACAATAACAAATAATCTTGACCGGATACTTAAAATTTTAATAAAGTACAAAAAATATGCTACACGGAGCGTTCATATTTTGAACCTCTAAATCAACCGAAAGTCTAACGTCAACTAACAATGTTATGCTTAATTCAATTCAATCGAAGTGATATAGAAATTCGCTCGCGACCTCAAACAAAATCAGCAGTTGCCTTATTAATAATCAGCTGAGGTGGTATAAGGTCGTAAGAAAATGCGGCGGAATACACGCGGACATCAAACAATCGATCGTGGAGATGGTAGCGTGTGTGTTATGTTTCTCACCTAAGATTCCACCTAATCAATGGGTGTGTTCATCTTTGATTTCTGTAAGTAAAATTTCTTAAAGAAACCAGTCTACCGATTTTCAGCAAAAATAGAATAGCAAGTGAATCTAAAAGAACTCAGTCTACTCTTCAAAAAGATGATCACGACGTATACGACAATTTAAATTTATGACATTTTAATTTTAATCAAATACAACATGCATACGTTAAGTGAAATTATATTTTGCATGAGACACGCTGGACAACAAAACATGTTATGTAAAATTGTTTATTTTTTCAAAATTTGCTAACGATTACAAATTAGTGGGGTGATTTTTACTATCGCTAAACAGATGAGTCTAACAGTCAATTATAAAAAATGAAATAACTGATAAGAAGCTTTTGCATAAATAAATTATTATCGATTTCAATTAAATGTGATTAGGTGGTTGTTTCAAAGGTAAAATAGATAGGCAATACTTTTGAAGTAAGCGATCTCAATCGATGGTCAAAGGACACAAGTGTCTTAAAATTTAATTTTTATGCAATATTCTTTTTTTTTTCCTTCTGATTATGTTAATGATTTTAATTCAACAAAGGATCTGCTTCAGAAAAGAGCAAGTTCGTGCGTACTATAATGGTTTTGCTCATTGAATCGATTGAAAAATATTTCAGATCTCTAAACCGGTATTCGAGAGATATTGCAGTTTTATGTACGAAAAATTAAAAAATGAATTTCTTTAAAGCGCCCTGGCGTGTTGTTACACAAGCCTAGGATTACTTTGCTTTTTCAGTAATTAGCGCAGTAAGGTATACTAGAAACTAGAGGGATATTATATAAAATGGAATTTAGGAATACGGTTAAACACTGAAAACACACAAATTTATGTATTAACATTACCGTACAATAAAGATGATTTGGCTTGCAAATTTCCATGATGCAAACGTGAACATATCAAATTAAAATACCTACGCCGTACAGACATGGCTAGAACAAAATAATTTTTAATATAAGCTCAAAGAAAACACATTGAGTACAATGAATTTATACAATCAGTTTCTAAACAAGTGAGTATTGGGAATTGTGATTGATTGAAGATAAACAGGTAGGTAAAGTCAGTACCTACATTGAAAGCTCCCATAACCGGACAAAAAATTGGCGCCAATTTTTTGTCCGGTTATAGGAGCTGTCCGGTTAAGAGAGATATAAAAAATTTTTTTAATTAATTTCACATCTCTAACATAACACAATGTAATTGTTGCGGAAATAAGTAACAAAATTTTTACAGAGGAGAAGCGCAGTAGAATCCCATACAAAATTCATAACATAACAACAGTTTGTCATGCTGTGAATCCCCTACTAAGCTCACAACTTAACATTGCTTTGTCCGTTTGAGAGATCTCAGGCATTTGATCAGCCGGCAAATTCTTTTGCCCAGGAAGCTGTTAAAAAATCCAGTATTATGCATGATTCACATATAATTGATGATTATTTTCAATTTTTCACTATTTTTGTTTGGTAATGAATTTCAATTATAGGAGATTTTCTATCATCCAGGTATGAGCTTAAGGTCTCAGCTAGTTGCAATAGTTAAAAAACAAATAAACGACAGGTTCGATGTGTTCACAGGTAATTAAACAAATAAAAGAAACAATTAATCGATTACAGATATATCTACGTACAAAGCTAATTCGAAACAAGCAACCATCGCCGGAACAAAAATAGAATTCACATAATTCCCTACTATCAGTTCTATCAGTTAATGGTGTTCCTAACATATTCAAATAAGAAACACTGACTGCTCTTCACTTCCCCGCTATTATTTGTGATAGACAGACTCAGATCGTCTGATTCGATTTACGTGGAACGTTAATGACCTGACTGATATCTATGACGCAAACTATTATTGTACCTTACTTTTTAAACATACCAACTTATAAAACTAGCCGGCTTTTAAAACTTGTTTATTAAACTAGTACAGTATTACGCTTTAAAACGCAAGTGCTATCATATCCGCAACCTTACCTGTTGTAAACGTTATTTTCCTATATTGATGCAGAAAAAGATACAAATGTGCAAGATTATGGTGAAAACAATTTTGTTAGGTGTTCAGTTCACTTTAGATAATAATGAATCAACTGTTTATGGTCTGACAATTTAGAAAGAAAAAAACAAACAATACACAACGAAGGTGAGGTGGGGGCTCTGTTATTAAGAAATTTCTTATACAGTGGGGTATTATCTTTTAGGCCAGCACAAAAGTATGTAGGTATAACATATTACATATAAAATGAACATAGTCAAAATTTAACATCATCTTTTTCAAAACGTTAATTTTATCTAGATAAATAAGACGAAAGCTGTTAATAAGTCAAATAAAACGAAAGATAGAGACCAGGATAATTACTCAGTTGCTTTCTTAGCCCAAAGAAACAGCGTTTAGTGTAAGTAATCCTTTGTTTGATTTCAAAGCTGGAGTTTTTATCGTAACTAACAGCACAGCCAAGGTAAACAAAGTCATTCACTGGGTGACTAACTTTTCTTTACTAAAAATTATCATCAGGTTTCAAAGTTTGAGACTAAACAAAACAAGAATTGAGTTACGACCTTTTCGCTTAGGAGGGCAGTATAGTTGTCAATCATTACGTTTGAAGGTAGATTAGCTAAAACAAAGCGTTGCGTTCCTTGATGAGAAACGCATCATTCGCATGTTGCCTTGTTTATTTATTCATCATTCATTGGCATATTTTAGCATTTGTATCGGCTTTTGAAAGATGTAACCTCGTAAATTAACACCTGACATCCAATGATAATTTTGGCCTGAGACATAGTACCTATTCAGAATAATTTCAGAACGCAAATTTCTATTGTGGATTTTGCAATCGAGAAAAAGTTTTCTTGCGCATGCTCAAGAATAATTAGCTTTGAAAAAATAAAGAAATACGATGAAGTAGATGAGGGAGTCAAATTTTATTTCAGAATTTGATAAGATGAAAATAACACTGTTGCACTGATTTTGAAAAATTCATTACTTCATGCACAGATTATTTTATGCTTATTTAAAAATATCGTAAAAAATGTCAAATGTAAAGCATAAACTGGTTAATGCAAGATACTGCATACAATCTACAATAATGCCTGACAGAAAATAACTGGTTAATAATAATGCTGACATCCATGCTACAGATTTCTTGAGACAGATCTAAATTTTGTAGGCCAAGCAATCACCGACATACAGAATGCTGCACACTTTCTGATTCACTAAGCCCTGCTCAGGTCATATATTTGAACGGAAGAGTTCTTTAATTTAGAAAAGAAGAGTTCTTCTCAAGTGTGAAAAGTGTAAATATGTATCTTGGATCATCTAGGTATTAATATTAAAGCATTTTGTGACGACATGCCAACTACTGTTACCGAAAATCTGCTTTAAAGTGAAAGGAAAGCTTTAACACTGCATTTGTTCTTCCACCACTTAGATTTAAGAAGATCCAATGAAGATTACACGCCAAAAATACCACCAAAAAAGGAAAATGTGATTCCATTAGTTACTAGTTTGATAAAAAAAAGCGAACAATAATCATAAACCTTTGCTACCTTCGACCTGCTTATTAAGCAAAACTCAAGGTATCCTAAAAATTCAGACACTCAGGTATTCATGTTAATTGTAGTTACCAGTTTGACGATTGCCTGTAGCATAAATACGTCAGTGTGTTAGTTCAAATACCGAGGCACCTGTTTTTCTATTAACCCTTGATTAAGAATAAGCATCTAAATTTCACATATACAGCACTATTCTGTTAAAAGTTCACATAAATATTTGTATTCTGCTATCCAAAAAAAACATATAAAACTCGATCAAAATTAAATTTTAAAAACCGGATTCTCATAAGAATCTTAAAAGCAAATATTGGTAAAGCTTTGAATTCAAAAGACAGAAGTCTTTTGAAAATATATAAGTCGAGTGAAATATACACGTAAATCGAAAGAATCGAATCGCTTAGCAGAATAAGGGGCATAATCTGTCGACAAGCAAAATCAAGTATTTAGAATTTTCGTTAAACAAATGCACTCGTATGAGCCTTGTTTTTAAAAACACTGTGTTATAGATTGATGTCAAATGATTGACCGTGTAAGGTTCGCTTAAGTTAACTAGTTATTGGTTTATATCATGTTAAATTTGACTACGAATTTGTGTAAACAATACTTCAATCGCAGTCCATATCACAAGTGCAACAGTTCTGTAGTCTCAAACTATTTAGCCGAATTTTAGGTGCAAATACTCTACTGTGCGATGGCACCTTTCTTATTTGAGTTAGATGTATTGCTGCACTGCACACTAATCAACTCTGTTTTGTATACGTATACGAATGGCGCGAGGTCTAACATCCAATAAGAATACAAGGTCAGAAAATGTTCCACTGTAGTGGTTGCGGTTAGCATGTGCTACTCCCAATAAATGCGCATGAGCAGGATGGGATTTTCCTGATTTAATTTCTTTCTAGCAAACTTGTCATTAAAAATATTTGTGAATTTCTTATCTCCAGATTAATTGTAATAATGTTCAGTTCATGCAATAATATTTACAAATCAATTGTTTAGTTAGTCTGATCAGACGATTTAGTATTCCAATAGGGTTCCTTGATGCGGCGGTAGTGACTGTTGAAAAAAGACGTGAACTCGGCGAACTCATGACACCACGCACAACCGGGTTGGCAAAAGGATAGACAGAGGACAAGGACGATTTTTTGTAGGGGATACTATTTGTGGTGTTATATCTTAACTGCACAGTTTACTTTTTACATACTTGTTTCCATAGCACACACTTGCTTCAATTGACAAAACAATACACAATTTAATTGTTTAAAAGAGTTGCCTAATCAATCAATGGCTTCTTGAAGTTATTTGCAAAACTAAGCAGAAAAAAAATTGGAACACTTGCTTTCGCGTATGTTGTGCTTTTTTTTTTTTTTTAACTGCGATTTCGATTTTATTTCATAGTGGAACAACTACAATAAATTATAATTATCTGCGATTCCGGTATAATAGAGTTTGGTTGGACCGGTTAATACCTTCAATTTCAATTTTTGCTTTTCAAATTTAGACAAATATAAATAATTACGGTTCTTGAGCTGCACTTTTCACCGTTCTCTGCGAAAAGATGACAGAACTTTCTTTTCAGACAAATAAACAACAAAACAATGGATGTGTAGTGATGGGGAGGTACAAAAATAAATCTATTACAATTTATTTTGTGCGTACATTTTTGAAATGCGAACGATTTATACCTAGCCTGAAATATGGTGCGGGAAAAACGTAACTTGACCTCAAATCATAGATTAAATATTAAGGGCCAGTCTTTTCAGCTCTGGTTAAGTTTAATCATTGATTATTTCAGCTGGTAACAATAGATTCTGTCTTTTCGACAAAATTTTAACCAGAGAATCTATGGTTAACAAAGATTTCGATAACCAGTCAATTTTGCTTGGTTAACCAAAGAAATTCTATTTCTATGGTTACCTATTACTTTTTTCACATTTGTGTTAAATGATAAATGATATACTGGATAATAATTGATTTTCACTACTAATCGTAACACACTGGCTCCACTGGACATGCAGCTGTCCAACATCACAACCACAATCTGAACAACAATCAGTGCTGTTTTTTTCTGTGGGCAAATTATGTCATGTCGTTTCATTTCATTCTTCAACAACTAAAAAAAAATATGCGTCCCTTTCCCCCGTTTCTTCTATCAAAAGATACAGAAGTACATTCGAAATGAAAGAGAATGACAAACACCTGAAGAAATTTCACATATACAACAAAAATTCTGCAAAAAGCAGCTCAAATATACGAAACGTCAAAATTCAAGCCCAAATTTTCAACAGCGCTAATGTCTTGTCGAAATAATGGATTTCTACGACATGTCGCCTGATTGGGCATGGATTTTTCAAACTCCATTGGTTATTCTCATGGCGTGTTCAAAATTAGAGCAGCGTTCATGTCCAGTGGAGCCAGTGTGTAAAGAATAAATTTAAAGAAAATGATGATCTACCATCTTAATAAATTTCACCCCTATATTTTTATATATTGTTTTGTTTTCCTTTGTTCGTAAATTAATCTATTCAGTTTATCCATGTGCATCGAAACGAGACAGGCTGTTATCAATTATTGACAAAATCTTCTATCTCTTTCTCTCGCATTCAAAAAAGTATAAACAAACTTAACCAGAGATTCCGTTTCACAACTGGACCACTGGAAAACTGGAACTATCTTTGGTTTGGTAACCAAAGAAGATAAAGTTTTGAAAAGACGAACTGTGGTTAACCAAGTTTCAAAACAACTGGTTTAGAAAAGTCTATGGTGACCAAACCAGAGATTTAAAAAGAGCTGAAAAGATTGGCCCTAAATATAAAAGGAATGAAGATAGATAGTAAAATAATAACCAACAGAAAAGAGAAACGGTAAAAAGAGTCACAGAAAATGCAGAGAAGAGGCTACTCCGTTGATGATTTTCTGTCTCATTGTTTTTTTCTTTCAAAAAGAGGCGCGTCTCAAGTAGCAAGGTGTAATAGTAGACTAAGTGTTCTATTACACCTCGCGACACACAGGTCATATTCTTGTAATCCTGAAAGTTTGTTGGCAAAAGTGGATGGATCCTCCTGAGTTTATGTTCTATTTATTTATTATTCTATGTTGCGACAGGAGGTTCGCCTCTTTTTTAACACAATGAGTGCCAAAGAGAAAAACAATGAGACAAAAAATCAGCTGACTGGTGAGCCTCGGTCCGAATTTCCTGTTCTCTTTTCTCTTGTTCGTGTTGTAAAATATGAGTCATGACTCTCTGAAACACAGTGTAATAGCGTGAGCCTCACCAAATATTTTTCAAAGAAGAATTTAAAAAAAGAGGCAGGCATCAAGTAGCAAGGTGTAATAGTAGATTAACTTTTTTTATGGAGTTAATTTTCTAGCACCCTGTAATTGTACTAGTTGCTAATAATTTTGTTGTCATTTTGACATTCCGTAAAAATGCAACAAAAAACTTCCTAAAAACAACGTATAATTTTTTTTGCGCGAAAAAGTAAAAATAACAATTTAAAATATTCTTAAATACCATCTAGAAATATGTTTGAAGTTGAACAAATTCGTGCCGATCATAAGGATGTTATACATGACATAGCTTATGATTATTATGGAATCCGTATGGCAACATGTTCCAGTGACCAAACTGTTAAGGTTGGCATCTTTATTACATTTTATCATGATTCTATTTTAATATTCATAATTATAAAATATAAAATAAAGGTTTGGGATCAAGATGATCAAGGTAAATGGACAGTTACAGCCAGCTGGAAAGCTCACTCTGGATCAATTTGGCGCGTTTCTTGGGCTCATCCAGAATTCGGGCAAGTTCTGGCAACTTGTTCTTTTGATCGTACAGCTTCAGTATGGGAAGAAGTTGTAGGTGAAAAAGTAGCCGCAACAATGACTCCTGTAAAACGATGGCTTCGCCGCACCACATTAGTTGACTCTAGAACAAGTGTGACTGATGTTAAATTTGCTCCAAAGATACTGGGTCTTCTGTTAGCAACTGCATCAGCAGATGGAATAATTCGTATTTATGAAGCTCCAGACATTATGAATCTATCACAATGGCCAGTACAACACGAAATATCCTGCAAGTTGCCATTGAGTTGTTTATTTTGGAATAAGTCTATGTATATGCTGCCTTCTCAGTTGATTGCTGTAAGTATGTTTTGTTAGGTTATGTATTGTAATCTTCAACTGAAATTATTTACGTTAACTCAACTAAAATAAAAACCCATTCCATTCACGAAACTAATGGAGTGGCGATAATTTGTTGATTTATGTTTGATGATGTAGGTACATGACTCCTTAACCCGCAGCTTCACCGTCAGAGTTTAAACTACAGAATTTACGGGTACAGAACTACAGTTTAAGGTTAACCGATTACTGTGAAATTGGGGGTAAGAGTCCTTATAAAATGTCCTTGATTTGTCGTTGGCTGGGATCTGGTCTAAACCAATGTTGGCTCCTCGGATATTTATTATCCATTTATTTATTTATTAAAGATCCCCACGTCCCTTTTTGAATATTGATATGTGGGTAGTGCCTACCCCCAAAGATTCACCCTGCAGCAAAGTCGATCAGCCTGCATCTTTTGCCGGAGGTGCTATGGTCAAAGACGTGCTTTCTTATTGTACCACAAAATTGTATTCTTAGTTTGGCATAAAATCATTTAAGGCAATAAATATCCAAAACAGGTTTGTCCTGGAGATCGACTTTGGTGTCATCTATCACCTTTTTTCTCTGTGGGAATATGAGCCAATTATGCCTTAATGCGAGTCCAAGCGAGACGCTTTTTCAATCATTTAAAACTAGACTTTTTTGTATTCTTCGTCAAACGTATTTGGATAACAGAAGTCAAAGAACGAAAGTGAATGATAAATTGTCAGATACAGTTAGTAATGACCTAGGCGTTCCTCAGGGTTCAGTTTTAGGAGTGTTTCTCTTTCTTTTATTTATAAATTACTTTGAAAAATGTCTTAAGTATTGCAGTTTAAAGCTTTTTGCGGATGATAGTCTGATTTACATTTGTAGAGATGACAGTGACGTAATGTGTCAACGAATAAATGATGACTTACAAAGTGTTGATGATTGGCTGAAAATAAACAAGTTCAAGGTGAATGTGGGAAAAACTAAATGCATGAAATTCGAAATGAATAGTGACAATCGAAACAGTTCAAAGTTTTAAATTTCAAAAAAAGTCAGTCTTTTTCTTGAGTAGAATAAGAAGACATTTGAAAGTTCAATTCTTTTGTGATTCCCTTATGATGCCGCATTTTAATTATTGCTTAAATTTACTGTTTGGTTGTAATGCAGATGTAAAGTTGCTACTTCAAAGACTGCAGAATAAAGGTATGAGAGTCGTTTTGAAACTGAATATATATACACCGATTTGTGCTGTGCTTGAATGCCTAGACTGGATGAATGTTAAACAAAGGCTGACTTATGATGCCATGGTTTTCATTTTCAAAATGCGTAACGGATTGTTACCTTAATATATATCTGAAGAATCATATAACTTAAGAAACAATAACAACTTAAGACCAGAGTGATGCCATCTAAGCAGTACCCAACATACCATATCGTTTGACGGTATCAATTATTATAATAGTCTCCCGAGTGTAGTGAAAAATGAAAGTGGAATAAATCAATTTAAGAAGAAACTCATCCCTTTTATCAAAAATAATATTTTTTAAACTTACCATCAATTTCTAGCCAATAATACAAACTTATTATCAAAATGTGATTTTTGTAGTTGTTAATTTAAAAGTTTCTTAACTAATAATATTGTTTTTCTTCATAACCATAGGTAGGGAAATATATACATCCCAAAATCTATTGCAATGCAAAGATGGGTACTCTTGGCTCAAGCCAGGATGGTATGCAGAAACTCTATAATAACAAAAAAAAAAAGATACCTATTTACAATATATTAACACGGTTTATTGTTTCAGGCCGGAAGTGATGATGTAAGCTCTTCTGCAGGTAAAGTTTTCATATTCGAGTACAGTGAGAATGCTAGAAAATGTGCCAAAATCGAAACCATCAACACAATCACAGATCCAGTACATGATATTGCTTTCGCACCAAATGTTGGACGAAGTTACCATGTCCTGGCGGTGGCAAGCAAATATTTATATATTTTAAACTTAAAATCTGTACCGTGAGTACTTTTTTTCTTGTTTGTTTTATTTAAACTGAATTAAAATACATTTTTACAGAGACTCCACAGGAACGTCTCGTTTAGACATACAAACTGTTGCACAGTTTAGTGATCACAATTGTCCGGTTTGGAGAGTTTGTTGGAACATTACTGGAACTATGCTGGCATCGTCTGGTGACGATGGATGTGTGCGCATTTGGAGAAGTAATTACAAAATCTATTTTCTTTTTTAATTTGATTTTTACTGCTGTTTTTCAACAGTGAATTACGCAAGAAATTGGAAGTGCGCAGCAGTACTTAAGGCTGAAGGTTGCACACCATCAATTGATACATTTCCACAAATGGCTTCATCATCCAATACAACAACGCCAGCTACAACAAAATATTATAAACGGGGAATAATTAGTAATCCTAATCAAGTTCCATGGCATTGATGATATATTGTTCCGTTCCTGAAAGATTGTTTTCTAATAAAATAAGCCTAACCGCTTCTGCCAGTCAAGTTTGTAAGTTTGTATTTTCTTTTTTTTCTGATTTGTCTCCGATTCTCTCTATCGTTTCTTTTGAGCCAAACCCAAAGAACACCTTGCGTGTTTTTGACTGAGTGTTAATACACAGGTTATTATGAGACGCGACGAATAAATAGCTTTTTGCCTTAAAGTGGATTTTCGTAAGAACCCAGTATTAAATGTTTTATGAACGGAGGAAAATGTTCAAAAATTATTTTTTTGTTAATTTCATGGCAACTATGATTTTTTTTTGAAAAAATGTGTTTATTTTTTACAACAGTGCTGTTTTTCACTGGTATTTGGCGCTTCTAGTTTTTTTATTTATTTTTTAAATCCAATCGGAAAACACGCTTTTTATATGTTTTCATCATTGACGTATGAGGTATGGACCGCCAGTAGCCACCTTCACTCGTGTTCCAACATAACTAGGGGCGCCATCAACTACTAGCAGGGAATCTGCGTAGCAGTGATATGATTTCTTTAATTAATTATTTACTATTGTAATATTTTCGTGGAAATTATTATCAAACTACTTTTATTTTACAAAACACTCCTTATGCCATGAGTTAATGAATATTATATCGTTTTCATTTAAATTCTAATGGCGAAATTAGTACACGTATTTAACACTAAAAGATGATGGCGTTTTTACGCTGTTTTTAGCTGGAACAACTTTCTTGCCTGTTTGTATGAAAATTTCAACCGACTGGCGGTCCATATCTAGTACGTCAATGGTTTTCATTTTTGTTAACATTTTTGGTTATCTACATTTTTGTCTCGCCAACAGTCTCCTTTCTTCGTAGTTACTATAAGGCAAGTTATGCATTCGTACAAGAAAAAGTTTTGAGATAACAATCAAACATGGCATTAAGATAATAGAGAAGACGAAAAAAGTGGGTCCGGCAATTATGTCTGTCTGGATGTATCGACACCTGCAGCCTAAACTGTTGGGCCGATTTTCTTCTTTGTACAAACTATTTTTAGTGAAACATCCCCGTGAAATAACGGTACCTACCATATAAGCGTAACCGATTTTCTTGAAAAAAATTCGATCAATTTCGATAAAATTTGACATGAGTTATTTTTGTTGCCCTTGGCAACAATCAGCTTATTAACGGTACCTGCCATAGAACCGTTATTGTTAATTACTCCGACTATCTTTTGAACTGCTGCATCGATTTTTACAAAGTTTAATATTCTAATACTACTGCTTAACTTCAATAATACTGCAAAAAAAAAAATTTAAAAAGCAATTTTTTAAAAAGTTTTTTTTTTGAAAAACCAACAATTTTAATTTTTTCGAAAAAAAATACCTTCAATCAATTTTGATAAAATTTCACGTAGTTAAATTTTTACTGATAATAATGTTTTGAATATAAATTTTTTCGTATACGTTTTTAAAATATTTAAAAAAAAAACAAACACTTCAAAAAATAAAATACTGAACATTTATTTTTTATAAAAAAAAAGCTGCTCGAATGAATTTTCCAGTCATGAACACGAAAATAACTTGCCCAAAGAGCAAGGTTGTGCGAATCAGTTTTTTGCAAATTTCTTTGGTTGGAACTTCGAAACGGTTCAACCGATTTCAATTGTATTTGGTAAGGCATATAAGTTAAATATGCAGCACAAGATTGCATTTAAAGGTTTCAATAAATTATTGTTTTAAGTGACCTTTCATCAATATCAAAAAGATTAGTGGGCTATAGGTCAAAAGACAGTTCTTAAATTCTTTGCGACGTTTCAAACACGTATATATATGTTCATCATCAGGCCTTTATTAAATAAATTTAAAAAAATAAGTTTAATAAAATAGGTAAAACCATAAATAAGTATACAAAAATATAAACAAAAATGTGTCAAACAAACTTACAACAATTATTAAGGTCTATGAATGCAACTTTCCTCACATCTTACACTTTTCGAATTTAAAATACAAAAAATTTAACTGAAAAAAATTGATCTGCGATTCATGGCATTTTGGTTGCTAATTATGTGCAACATTTCCAGCAGCATTCTTTTCGCATAATGTTGCTCTGTTTGCAGAACTTCAACATTTTCGAAGTCTGGCTTGTGTACTTCTTCTATAAAAAAACTTCTTCTAAAAAAAACCCTTTGCCAAGTAATGATTTTTTCATCAACAAGACGAGCGTTTTAAATTGTTCTTGGCATGTTATTTTCATTTATATATACATATAAAAAAAAACGATTATTACATCTTCAAAAATGTATAATTAATTTTAAAATAAATAATAAAACGAAAACTTTGCGTTTTCGCGTCCTTTTATTCATGTGTCGTTAGCTGAAATGAGGACGACAGATACCGTTGTTTTTTACGACCGACGTTTTAGTCGTTTTATTTCATTTCGTTTCCAGAATGCGCAGAATGGCGACTTTCTACGACGTTAGACATTTGTATACGACGTTGAAACGACACTGAGCAGTCAAAACGACAAATGGAATGCCGATTTGATCTAGTCGTATTTTTTAGAGTCGTTTACGACAACGGTAATAGGGGTGATTATTATGCGGTGGAATCGGCTAAGTTGATTTGTGATAAGTGACAGTCAAAATCTACACTTTCTATCTGCGTAAGGTGATCATCACAGTGATAACTAAAAACCAATCACAAAAATAATCAGCCCTATTAGGGAAACCCACGAATGAGTTGCGGAGGGAGTCTTACTCACTTTCGGTAGATTTGCTATTAGCGAATCCGCCAGAAGCCATACGCGGGAATAAATGTCGGTAACGTTGTTCGTAAAATTGGTATTACTAAAAACGAAAGGCACCCGCACCACATCCGCATTCCATACAAATGTTGGAAAAGCAAATCCGCAGTAAAATTGGTGCGAATGAAAGTGATTTTTATGAAAAAAAAAATTCAAGAAAAAGCATATAGTTAACAAATCTGAATTTTTTGAAACAGAAATAAAAATGTTTGGATCGCCGAAACGCATAAAGCAGTATTTCAAATAATTTATTGGTAAAGGCCGTTTTCGAAAATGTCATCTGCGTTTTTTTTAGGAAGTGCAACTTCGGTGTCGTTTTTTAGCCAAACCGTGGACATCTTCCCAGAAATATAGTCCCCACGACCTAGTTTGACATTTTCTCTATCCAACAGCAAATTAACCTTGAAAATCGGTTCAGTGATTGCTGAAACACAGACGGATTAAGATTGTTCGGTTAAATTATTAAAAATGGCTTATTTTGCGGTACAAAAATTATTTTAGTCAAAATAATTTTTTTTTGTCTTATTATTTAGAGTTCCGGAAGTACAACTTTGGTGTTGTTTTTTGGCCAAACCATGAAGATCTGTCTAGAAATATAAACCCCATGACCAAGTTTGACATTTCTTCTATTCAACAGCATATTTACCTTGTAAATCGGTTTATGTAATTTATTATTTTTATTTTCAAAATTCAATGCTCTTATTAATTTTTAGTCAAAAACAAAAAACCGAATGCTAAAATGTATCTTAGTTTTTGAGAAATTAAGAAAAACTAGAAGTATTTTTTTCCAAGAAAAAAACTTTTTTTTTTGGTTTTCCCACTAGTTTTACTTTTAATTTTTATAATTTCTCAAAAACTAAGATACATTTTGGCATCCGGTTTTTTGGCATTGAATTTTGAAAATAAAAATAATAGCTAATTATATAAAATTTTGAAAAGAATTAGTTTACAAATTTTTTTTTTCGTTTTTTTTTTTTAAATTTTGAGTTTGAAAATTAATTTTTTTAAAACTGTTCACTTAAACAACTTAATTTAAAAATTAGCTAAAAGAGCAGTTTTCTGGCTTTCCAAAAAAATATAACAAGGCTTTATATCATTCACCATTGTTTTTCAAGCTTTTTGGTGCACCTTATACCAATCACCCTGTATATCTCTCAGCCTTCGTCTTTTTATTATTTTGTATGCTTAATAATTATATTTCTTAGTCTGCTATTAATACAGGACTTATTATAAACAACAATAATATTTAAAAATTAGTTTGAAAGAAAATGTATTAGGGTCATGTCCCCAGTAGTCGAACACTTAGTGGGGTTTGATATAAAGTAATCGTTAACTAAGAAGCAACCGTTCTAAGTTAAATTGAACTTTAAAATTAATAAAATGTTCAAACTCAAAATATTTGCATTAAATTTAAGATGTTTTCAAAAAACTGTTTATTTATAAAAAATAAAAACTAAAAAAAGCATATTTCCCCCATTATCGAACACTCGTTTCCTTAAGCCGATCATAAAGTTTCCTAATTTCGAACACTAGATTTTCTGCATTGACTAACCTTGAAAACATAATATCAATAATTATAATATTTATTTTTATAATTACAACAATATTAATAATAATAAATTTAATAGAATATAATAATAATAATTTCATTTTTTAAATTTAAATATGAAAACTGTTCGAATCAAAGAAATCAAGTTTTTCTTTAGTTTCTTTGATCCGAATAACCAATCTATTAAATTTTGTACAGCTTTCTAAATCGAACTCTGAAAAAAGTGTTCTAATACTGACCCCAAAGATTGTGTTACCTTTATTGATAGAAAAAGATAACAATTACACATTTCGCTATATTATTTCAGGGCTGATCGGGAGAAAACTATTTTGAGGAGATTGCCTATGTTTGAACACTAGTGTTCAAGAAGGAAACTCGTAAAAATTAAGTTTCCCAAGTTCGAACAGTAAAAATATAATAAAATTATTAACTTTTTAATTAAAATTTTGACTTAATTGAACAATAATATATATTATATTAACATACTTTGAAAGATACATATGTACGTTTTTACATTAATTTAAGGACAAAACATGCAGTTTCCCGCAACACACTCACCATTTTTTTTTTTTTTACCAAAAATTACAGCACTCTCTGATGTATAATACAAACCACGTTTTTTTAAAACGTTGGAATTTATTGCAGTAATTGATAACTTCGCAAGGCTTAGGCCAATAAGATATTAAGAATTTGTCATCAGCAGAAATTGAAATTCCCAAAAAGCGTCGACTACTGGGAGTGTTCAAATTTAGGCGACTCTACCCTATCTCAAAGACGATTCTTTTTTGCCAAATAATAGGTGCGTCCTACTAAAAAAAATCTCACTAAGATATCAATGCCAGTTTGACAGAAACAGAATCCCTTTGTGGGACTGAGTGGGACACATTTCTCTGTACAAACATATCAAAAAGTAAAACATAAAAACAACATCAAACAAATATTTTGTTATTTATCATTTTGAAGTGTATTTCTTTCAAGTTTCTATTTGTTTATTTTAGCTAATTTTTTTTTGCTCGTTTTGTATAGTTCAATAAAAAAATGCTAAATAATTAGCTCGTTTTATCTCTGTTAAAAGCACACCAATAATTTTCAAACGTCAAAAAACATCTGTATAGAGCGAGAAAAATAAACAGAGAAACAAATTTTAGTCTCAGTGATCTCTGGAAAAACTCTCACTCCTCAGGTGAGATTTTGTGTCCCACTCTCTGAGCCCTCAGAGATTTTTGTTAATAGTCAATTGTAAGAAATTTTGTCATCTTCATTTTTTATATGAACTGTTTTTTATGACTTCCCATTTTCGAAATATGCGGACGCCACCGTGCAAAGGTACATTTGTACCCCAGACCCCGCGGGACCCTCTTCCTACACATTCCAGAAAAAATTGGAAGTACACGAATTGTAGTTTTGGACAGCATCTTGAATAGAACAGCCTACATTGAGCTCATGTAGAAAAAAAAACTTTAAATTAGACGATTCACAAATATAATTTTAAATTTAAATTTAAGTTGTTGATTTTATTTATTTTTTTATTGTAGGTACTTCAAAATTATATTAAAAATAATTTAGTCTTCACAATAAAAAAAAATACTACACTCCACAGTTTCCACCAACAAACAACGAATAATAATAACTAAACAACTCTCTAGAGAAATACTTTCCATCTTGTCAGCACGAAATTTTATTTGATAATGACCGAAATCTTCTGGTAATCTACCAAACCACCCTATGATCGCCCTAACCAATACAAGTTGTTAGCTCTGCAGAGGAATACATTCGATGTGACCAAAAAAAAAGTTAATTTTTTGTGATTAGAAATCTTTTCCATACATGAAATGGTGTTTCACCCTCACAATAACTTTTCATCCCTTAACATTTTCAAATACGGAAACGGAAGGTGATGGTGGAGGTTATATACGAGTATAGAATCGTAGAATTCGTGGGAATCAATCTGTCGAGGTCTTTCTCACGCATATTGGCCACGTGCTAAGCACGCTTGCTTTTATTGCTTTCATAGAAGCGCTTCGTACTTTTCAATTGAAAATTACGATTACACTCATATTTCGGCATTGCATTTTTATGTGAAAGGGACTTAACTGTTTTTCTCATATTTTTGAAAATATTGTTTCAAATGCATTTGCTTGAACTTTTTTTTTGTAAATCACTTAGTTTCTTTGTAGCTATTGTATATATTATATACCAGCGATAGTTATATACTTATTTATATGGAAATAAAAGGACAAGCAAGGATGATACTTGTATGATTTATTGACATAGAACCGCGGAGCAAAAAATTTAATTAAGAATACCTAGGTACATAACTTATGAAAATAGGCATGTTGTCTTTATGTTGCCGCAAAGATAATTATTTCTTTTGTTTTATATAATGGGCTTGGTTGAATAAATAAAAACGCCCATATCAAAGTTTAATGACAATGAGAAAAATTAAATTTCATAAGAAAAAAATTTTTACTTAAAACAAGTACGTAAAATTTGTTAGCAAAAATGGCCCCATACGGGAGCTCTAAATTATACTATAACTATATTTAAAAAATGCCTTTCGGCGTAAAGACTAGTCTTAATTTAAAATTCAATATTACTTAAACCTAAACAAGAAAATTCTTTAAAAACTTGTTTTCCATGACATTATTTTTTACCATAAATGTCGCTCACCAGGGTTAAATGACACACCTACTCGGCCAGTTTTTTAGTGCAAAATGATCATCATTTAAAACAATTCAACTGTTTTCATGATTACCTTTGTCAACTAGGATATTTTAATTATAATGCAGGTGTTGGGTTTATATTTTCTTGATTTCGAGCAAAACAAAGATATCACAGGATAATCATGTCATCACATGAGCATGAGCACAAGCACAACATTCAAGAGTGCATATACAAAACCCATCAGGCAATTACAATAATATATGGGGAACGCTACAAAATCCCAAATTTGAAAACTCCCGAATGCAAATGTTCAAAAATCCCGAATTAGAAAACCGAGAACAACGAGATCCCGATTCACAAAAAAAAAATGCGAAAAATCGGGATTAACAAATTTGTTGCCTATATATTTTTTCTCAAATAAATTATTTCTCCAAAAATTATTTTGCATATAATGTACCTACCTACCCCAAACCTGCGGTGACGTAAAATAGCGCCAAACGAAATAACGCCAAATTGGCCTTATTAGGTTTTCAAAAACGAAATAAGACCAAATTTCGAGTTTGGCTTAATTTCTATTTAGAAATCGAAATATGTCCAACCTGGCGTTATTTCGTTTCCAAACAACAAGAACAAGGTATTTAATGTTTACGACGCTACCTATGTACATATACAGTGAGGTTCGTATGGGGGAACATGCTGGCCCCCTGCATTCCCCCTGCCTGGCTTTTTATAGGATTTGGGGTGGGTGCGAGTTTTGTATTATGCAGAATTGTTTATTCAAAATCTTTGTATAGGTATACGTACATATACGCTCGCACCCAACCCAAATCCTATACAGCAGGTCCAATCAGGGGGGTTGCAGCGGGCAGCATGCCCCCCATACATACCTTACTTTTTATTATAAATTGATTTGGCTCTATTTCCAAAATTACACAAATCATTTTTGGCATAATTTCGCTCACCACAACGAAATAAGACAAATCGGCATTATTTCGTTTTTGAAGACGAAATAAGACCAAAATTGAAATTTGGTCTTATTTCGTTTGGCGTTATTTCACGTCACCCAAACCCCAATTCTTTTTAGGGCTTATATAATGTCCCTATATATGCTCTTAAGCGGAGCAATCGATTTTTAATTCAAAAATGTACCTACTATAATAGGTAAAATCCCAGTTTTACCACATACGCAAGTTGAGACAAAGCAAAACAAAAATAGTATAGGAAGGTGGCATCTACTACCCCTCATTTTTCCGGGAGAGCATTCTTTAAAAAAAAATAACATGCAAAAGAAAAAAAAATATTTACTAAAAATCAACGGTAATACTTACAATCCTTTCCTTTATTGGCAAATAAATTTTTTTCGTTTGATTTAAAAAAAAAAATATTTTTACTGGAAGTAAAAAAAAAAAATTAAAAACAAATTTAATTTTTTTTTAACATTTAGTAATTAAGCAATTTAAAAAAATCAAAATTTTTTACGTAATCAAGTGCAATCAAATATTTTCCATTTCATATCAATTTTTTTTGATAATATAGCGACTGGAATACTAGTTCTTTGTAGGCAAAGAAAAGTAGCCCAATCGGCAGGGGCTTTTTTCTTGCACCATGGTTCGTTATATTCTTTTGGAAGTATAAAACAAAAATAGCGGGATAGTAGGGGGTTTGCGTTAACCGTCATATTAAAAAAAACGCGTTTTCTCAAAAAGAATGGCGAAAAAAAATATAAAATGTTTTCGAAAAAAAATATGATTTCTTTGTCTTTATATCTACAACTTTTTCTAACACTTTAGGAGTTATGGCGTAAAAAACTTATTTATTTTTAAATTTTAATTCTTTTTTTATTTTTAAATTTTGAATAAGAACTAAATTGTTATACTCTAAAGTGTTATATCTACAAAAAGAAGTTGAAGGTATGAAAAACAGAAGATCTTTGTTTTCTATCAAAAAACTATTATCATTTTTTTTTTCTATAAGCAGCTCTTTAGTTATTTAAGACAACGCGTTTTTTCGAAATGGCAACGAACCATATAATTTCCTTCTTCGTAACCTTTTGATATACAATTATTAAATTATTGAATACCTACCTATTTTTTGGGCTATATATGTAGGTCAGTTTTTAATAATATTTGTTCTTTTACAACGTTTTACGTGCGACACGTTTCGACTACATATTACGTTAGTCTTCTTCAGGCCCAATTAAAAAAAAAATTGATAAATTAATTAAATAAAATACGTTATTTACACATTAAGAAATAATATTAGAAAAAATGTTTTGTTTGTTGTTGAAAATTGTTTTTGTGATTTTTTTTATTTTATAAGTCTTGAAAAAAACTATTATTTTAAACTATTTTAAATCTAAAATGCATTGACAAATTTATTTGTCTTGAAGTATTTTTCAAAATTTCGTAACTAAATTTTTATAGAATTCATTAATAGATTTTTATTCTGCCGTGGTAACTTGAAACGACGTATCTACATTTTTTGCGTTTTTGAGTTAAAGCTAGTTTAGGTATCTTTGGAGTTGATATTATTTCGTTTTTTTTAAGAATCAAACTAGTATCTACGTTTTTTATCGGTAAAAAACGCGTAAGAATTATGACGTATGTACAAAGGACATCAGTATAACAGTATTTTTAAGAAATATTGACATATCTGCATACATTTAGGAAAAAAGACGTAACTATCATATTAATTGTTTGTAGATACGGCAATTCATTTTAAAATTAAAAGACAAAAAATGCAGTAACGTTTTTTTGTAACGGTTTCAAAAACCAATTCCATGCTAGTAGGTACCTATGTTCTGAACATTTTGCATTTTATAGTTGACATTTCGAGCCTGGTTACATTAAATAAAATTGTCCCAAAACGGATTTATTTTATTTCGAGGTTAAACTTGTAGAAAAGGTTTTTAAAATCCAGATACCTCCTTGTAAGAAAAAAAGTGCAAGAAGCATTGTCAAAGAAAGCAAAAATACAATTTTTCCAAAAGAGAATTCAATTTCAAAAGAATTCCCGCGCAAAATAATATTAAGTCAGTATCTGACGAGGATATACATATACAGGGTGATTGGTTTAAGGTTAACTTGAGCGTGTGGGTGGGGTTAAGACAAGAAAAAAATCGTTTGGAAGGGGGGTCTATTTTCCCCCGTTTAGGCGGGAGGGGCAATTTTCTAAAAAAATGAATTAAATCAGAAAAAAAAATAATTAAAAACAACGGAGAATGATACAAAGCCTTGTTATATCTTTTTGGGAAGCCAGAAAACTACTCTTTTATTTTATTTTTAAATTAAGTTGTTTAATTGAATAGTTTTAAAAAAATTCATTTTCAAACTCAAAATTTTGAAAAAAAAATTAAAAAAAAAATTTAAACTAATTTTTTTCAAAATTTTGTGTAGTTAACTATCATTTTTATTTTCAAAATTAAATGCTCTTATTAATTTTTAGTCAAAAACAGAAAACCGGATGCCAAAATGTATCTTAGTTTTTGAGAAATCAAGAAAATACTAAAAGGTGACATCTGGTTAATCTGGTTAAAAATAATTACATAACTGGATTAACCAGATTTCACCTTTTTTTTTAAAAAGTGCTTTTAGTATTTTCTTAATTTCTCAAAAACTAAGACACATTTTGGCATCCAATTTAATAAGAGCATTGAATTTTGAAAATAAAAATAATAACATAAAATTTTGAAAAAAATTAGTTTAACATTTTTTTTTTTAATTTTTGTTTCAAAACTTTGAGTTTGAAAATTAATTTTTTTAAAACTGTTCACTTAAACAACTTAATTCAAAAATAAAATAAATGAAGTTTTCTGGCTTTCCAAAAAGATATAACAAAGCTTTGTATCATTCACCGTTGTTTTTAAATAATTTTTTTGATGAAAGTCAATTTTTTAGAAAATTGCCCCTCCCGCCTTAACGGGGGGAAATAGACCCCCCTCCCATGCGATTTTTTTCTTGTCTTAACCCCACCTATACCCTAAAGCCACGTATCGACTATGCGCGGCTGCCGCCCGAGCCATGTTCGACCGCAGCAAATCAAAAGTCTGGTTCGCGAGCCAATTTTTGAGAATTTTGTGATACAGCGCGGCTGCCGCGCGAGGCACATGATCCAATGCTTGCGAGACAAAATTATTTATTATTTTTTTGTTATTTTTTTTTGTTTTCAACAGTCTCTGTTCTGTTTTCTTAACCACGAACATAGAAAAGCATTCAACACCGTCCACATTGCTTGCGAGCCAAACGCTTGCCGCGCACAAACCAGGTATCCATTATGCGCGGCTGCCGCGCGAGCCAATGTTCGATGGTTTTCCGCGCGTAGTCGATACGCGGCTTAATAGGTATAAAAAAATGTATTTGCAATACGAGATTTCTTTAAACGAAAATGCCATAGGTATATAGATTAAAAGCTTAAGACATGATGACGGTAACTGTTTAAACATAGTTAAGTATTCAATTTATAATAATTACTTTGCTATAAATTTAAAAAAATTAAAGACATATTGGTCAAAACACAAATAAGTTTCAGATCAAAACAGAAAAATAGTAACATAATAAACTCAATTAAAGAATCATTTAATAATTAGACTCATCTTTTTTCTGAGCCCAGTCTCCATATAGAAAATTGATTCGTCTTCTTTTGGGTACATATTCTAGCCAATAATGTTTAAAAGTTTCAGATTCTTACTTTTCAAGTAACGGTAGAGATTAATTATTATATTACACAAAATGGCATAAATTAACACCGCCCACGTCTTCCAGACGGCCTTCTGGTAGTTGGTTTTTGTTTTGTCTGCCAAAATCGATCTTTTTTTAGGTTAAAATTTTCGTTTCTCTTCGAGTGTTCTTATCTTCAATGTTTACATCTTGACTTTGGCACAGTTTTATATAGGTAAACGACCATATTATACTTCTATGTTCCAACGACCTCTTGCACCTTGCATAGTGACCTTCATTTCGTGACACAACATGTGGCTAGCGGCATACTTGTTGGGGCAGCACACGTCCACACGGGCGGTCGGTCGTGTGCGCCTTACTCAAACGCGTGCTCCACATCTTCACCGTGCAGTTGTGTCAATCTTCGTCGATTATACAATAGAAAAACCAAACTTGTAAATTACACCATAGCCAAATTTTACATTCAAAATATAAAACCAACAATCATCAAACATGTTATCTCATTCTATTATATCCTGTTGATAGAGACGTTTGTCTTTTCATTGTCATTGAAGTATTCGGGAACGGAAGTTAAGTATTTTTGTTTTTGTTTAAAATATAGAAAAGGAACATCCTCATTAAAAATTGAAACTATGTTAGTCTCACTCTTATTAATGGAAAACGCCATAAAAATGCACACTTAAAGATCATCATTGTCATATTCACCCTGTTTTTTTTTTTTTTTACTCCAAAAAAACTATAAGGGTTGGTTACCAACGGTGATGCTTCACCAGTTAGAGCTCAGTGCATGGTGGTAGTGCGGACAAGTGAAATATAGGGTAGGTAGGTAGTGTTGAAAATAAATAATAAGGGTGGTAATGTTTACCAATGGCATCAATGGTAAAGTAACCTTTAATAGTTGAAAACGGGCGAATAAAGCATTAAATTTTGGGAGGGGATGGCACATGTTCTGCATGCGTAGGTCGTGCGTCTCAAAATCAGTCGAACGACGTCTGCACACACGATAAGTCACGTGTTAGAGAGCACACGCGGGCGCATAGAAAATTTTTCAAAAAATCTATTTGAAAATATTATAGTGCAACTTGTTTTTTAAAAAAGAAAGTGAACTACCTGTGAGCATTTAAAAAAATTAAAAAAAAAAAAACAAAAAGTTAGTGAAGTGTAATAATAACCGAATTAAACAGTGTTTATCAAATAAATTTAAAAAATGGAGCATAACATTCACAATACTGCACTACACTGGGGATACAATCCGGCACCTTCTACGCATAATCATTGGGTATCGCCACCCCAAACAAGATCCACTTCTAAAAGGGCTTTATCCGAAAGTGACTGCGATGAACTCTACTCGGAAGAATCTTCAAAGGAACAGTGAGTTTGCGAGAAAATTTGGAAAACTACTTGGAGCTTTATTTTGCTAACGTCTTTGTGTGTGTTTCTTTTTTAATTTAAGGGTATCTCCTGGTGAGCCTGGTAGTTGTCAGTTGATAAGTCGTAAAAAGCGACGGGGTGTCATCGAAAAAAAACGTCGAGACAGAATAAATTCTTCTCTTTCCGAATTAAAGCGTCTGGTTCCATCAGCATATGAAAAACAGGGATCAGCTAAATTGGAAAAGGCAGAGATTTTACAACTAACGGTGGAGCATCTGAAAGGTCTGCATTCAAAAGGTGAGTTTTTTTTTCATGATGTCTATAAAAATTCATTTTGAATAAAAAAAAAAGTAGTAATCATTGCGCAGTTTTCGTCGCTTAAATAAAAGAAACAACAGAAAATAACGGGGAGCTTAGAAAATATAGTGCATAGTTAGTTAAAAGCTATAGTTAATGTTTTGTTTTTGAAGAAGATTAACTTAACGTTATTGGTAAAAAGTGAGAATAGTTATTTTCAAACTAATCTCAAAGTTAAAGTAAATCGTTATTATTATTGAATCCGAAACAAATCAATATGTATGTGTAGGTACCTACCTAAATACGCAGAATGTAAATATACCTATGTGTTTTATTTTCATGTGCTTCTTATATTAATTGAAATTCGAGACAAAGTTTTCAATAAAACATTTCCCTGGGCTTACAAAAAAAAAACACTCATCACGACATTATTTTCATCACAAAACAAAAAGAAATGTATGTTTTTGACACTTGAAAGGAGGCAATATTTTTGCAATTTCGCAGAGATATACATATTTAACGACTAGAAATTTAAGGGGGTAGTTGGGTCGATATATATATAGAGTATAAGTATCTTTAATAAAAATTGGATGTTTCATACAGGATCTCTTGAAATATACCTAATATTTAAAGCTTCATTTTATATTTTTTTTATTCTAACATTAAGTAGGTACATATGTAGATTAAGATTTACACCAGTTAAAGAACGAGAATCAAATGTTTAGAATGCAAAAATACACAAAGGTACATAGGTACCTATACACTTGTCAATTATTAGAAAATTAAATTTAATAATATAAAATTTAAACTTGTTGTGAATACCTACTGTACAAAACAATCTGTGTTCTTTCTATGTTTAAGGTATTTTGAAATCGTCAAATTGGACTTTTTCAGTCCAACTGGAAATTCAATATGAAATAAGTTTATACAAAAAATTTTAACAAAACAATTTCACTTCCGTCCGGAATTAAATTCGTGGCACGAGTACGATAACTTTGGCGCCAAGAATTGATAACGGTTTTTTGTAGAACAGTTCAATACAAGCATTTTTACTATGGGTGGGGGGGTCTATCTCCCTCCGTTTGGGCGGGAGGGGAAATTTTATAAAAACAGTTGCTAAAAATTTAAAACAAATATTAAAAAATAACGGTAATACTTATAACTAAGTTTTATATCTTTTTTTAAAGCCAATACTTTTTTCTATTAGATGTTTTTTAAATCAAGTGAAACCTATGCATAGTCTTTGAAAAAAACGGACTTTAAACTCAAAAATTGCGAAAAAAAGGTAAAATAAAACTTTGAAGTGTGATTTTTCAAAACTGTAAAACAAAATACTACTTTTTTTTATAAAATTCGTTGCTCATATTAATTTTAAATCATAAACTGAACACAAAATGATTTTATGTTTTCTGGTTTTTAATGAAAATGGAAAATTACTAAAGTGTATAAACAGTGAGGTATGTAAGGGGGGACATGCTGCCCCCCTGCAACCCCCCTGCTTGGACACACTATAGTATTTGGGGTGGGTGCGAGGTGGGGTGGGTGCTAGGTTGTGTGTATGCAAAGTTTCTGTTGCATTTAAAGATGCCCAAGCATCATTACAAAAACGAACCTACGTACAACATTCACCGCATACCAAAAAAAAAAGAAAACTCTTATAAGAAAGTAGTTTTAGTAATTTTCCATTTTTTAAAAAACCAGAAAACATAAAATCATTTTGTTTTCAGTTTAAAATTAATATGCGCAACGAATTTTATAAAAAAAGTAGTATTTTATTTTACAGTTTTGAAAAATCACACTTCAAAGTTTTTTTTACCTTTTTTTTCGCAATTTTTGAGTTTAAAGTCCGTTTTTTCAAAGACTATTCATAGGTTTCACTTGATTTAAAAAACATCTAATAGAAAAAAGTATTGGCTTTAAAAAAAGACATAAGACTTAGTTGTAAGTATTACCATTATTTTTTAATATTTGTTTTAAATTTTTAGCACTGTTTTTATAAAATTGCCCCTCCCGCCCAAATGGAGGGAGATAGACCCCCCCACCCATAGTAAAAAATGCTTGTATTAAACTGTTCTACAAAAAACCGTTATCAATTCTTGGCGCCAAAGTTATCGTACTCTCCCCAAATTCGTAAACGAATACCTACCTGTTTTCTTATTTCTAAATTTTGTACAAATAAAACAAAGTTTGCCTGAAAAAATTTGATATTCAATGCAAATTACTTTGATTTTGAGTAGATAGGTAGGTACACTTAAAATCGAAATGAATTCTCTTCGATATTTAGAACCACGAGCATTTAAAAACGATAATGTTTTGTATTCGAACTAAATACCGAACAGGTTTGTATCTGTAACTACTAAGCGCCAATTTTTCATTGGTGAAAAATCAACTTACTTAGTCTGAGTGAAAAAATCGTTTTTTTAATGTCAGATCTCGAGTCACATATCACTTTTTTTTACTAATTACTAGCCATGTCTTGCAAAAATTTGTCACTTAGTGTGACAAATTTGTTAAGAAAAGAACCAGATAACTTTATTCTTCTCATAATTGATTGATGATTGAAAATTTAGATCTTAATGTTTCTGAGTCAGTTATGACTCACCTGTAGCTCTTCGATCTTCAAATCTGCTTATGTAAACGTGGTAGGTAAATGTTTCCACGTTCCAAGAAGCATACTAAATCGTGAATTGAACGATTTTTTTTTACACTATTAGATTTTTTTTCAAATGGAGCAAGCATCAACAAATGAAAGGAGATAAGCCAACACAATAATGTGTTCCATAAGCATAATCGTATACAAAAACAAAAACACATGCACATAAAAACATGAATACATAAAGATAAAACTAAACAACATTACAGTAAAACACGGAAACAATTACGATCGTGGAGCACTGGTTCTGAAAATAGATTTTAATTTTTGTTTTATTTAAATTAAAATTTTTGGCACTCTCTTTCAAATTATATAGTTTACTCATGCGCGTGAGAGGCTCATTCATGCCATAATTAGTTCTGTGATGTTCAATATTCAAATGTTCAGATCTTCGCAGGTGGTATAGGACCATCTGCAGCAGTTTAACCCAAAAGATTCTCACCAATTACTATAGTATTCTTCTTTTAAATCTATAGAGAATTACAATAAATAGAATTTATTTCGTAAATGTATACGTTTCATTACATTTATAGTTTGGGAAGGAATGTGCGTTGCGTACCCAAGTAGTTTAGGGAAATGTGCCCAAATAGGCGCGTCCTACCAATTTTTCTCCCACATAGATCTTAAATGTCAATTCATTTCCAAACGAAATGCATACACCATTATATAAATAATATGTTTGTGTTTTATGTCAAAATTAATCTGGATATCTACTTATCTTTTGAACTGTTTTGAAGCGGAAATTGTAAATCCTTTTCGAATCAAATTTTCAAAAGGCTGAGGTTAGGTATGTACATTTAAATTTTAATTTGTCCTTTTTAATACTCTCGAATTCGAATTTTGATGTTTGGTATACGTCATAAAAATGAAACTGACAACTCTTGAAACTTATACAACCCTAAACAGTACTGTTGCACTGAATTTTAATTGGTAACACTTTACCACATAAATGGCGCCAAATTCTAAATATGTAGGTGTAAATTTCGAGATTCGTTTGTCATATAAGTATGGTAGTTAATTTATATAAAATTAAGGTCATATCCAGTTAAAAAAAACTCCAGAACGTTCTTACTCAATTTTCCAACGCATTTTCTTACTCAATGCGCTTTTCTTTTTGAATACAAAAAAATATTATGTCTTCTCTTTCAAATACAGCATCATTTAATAATATTTCTCTCTGCCTACTTTCTACGCCTTTATCTGACAAAAAATATAAATAAAAATAATTTACCTTACTCCAAAACATATCAAATTACGTGGGGTACAGGAAACGGAAATAATATTCATTCCCCCCAGTTTGAAACAAATAACCGCCTCTTAATTGAATGCCCCCATTTTATGGCAGAAGAATAACAAAAGTTTTTATTAATTTGTGACACGATATATGTTCCGAAGTTCAATTTAAATTCAATTTGTGTTGCTGCTCAATCAGTTCAAGCAGTCGCAGTGCACTGTACTCTTACAGTACCTGCTGGACCCTGGGTGACTAATCATTGCGTCCAGAGTTCCCTTTAAGCACCGAACTAAACTATCAATATGTTTCTTTTATTATGAAAGTGGCATTCGAGTTATTCAAAAGTAAACAACCCTTTATTGTTGCTCTGTTGCACGATTATATAAAATTCAACGATATTTCCATACGGTCTTAGTTTCACCCCTAAACGATAATAACCTTTAGAGAAAATAATGTTCTCACGATTTACGAATTCAAATGCTCACACAAAAATATACATGCATGGCTTTAAAAAAATACAGGGTGTGCTTGAGAATCAAGGCTTTGTTTTGTTCGATAGCATTATCTGGTGGGAATATAAATAGTATTATTTTATTACTCCCACCGTTAGGAGGTATTTTTATATGTGTGTGATGTCGGTGGTGAACTTCACCCTCATCTCAATTTGCTTTTATCTAAAAGTAGACGTGGGAACGACTTCTAATATAGATTCACTCACCCCTATAAGTTGGGTTATTTTTGTTTATGCCAAATTAAATATAGAAAACATAAAATTTTAAAAACGATACTTTTCCTATCGTAAGCCAAAAGACTATAAAATGTTTGTTTTGTTTCCTTTTTAGGAATCGATTCGATGAGTTATGATCCACAAAGATTCGCAATGGACTATCATATTATTGGATTTAGAGAATGTGCAGCTGAAGTAGCACGGTATTTGGTGACAATTGAAGGGATGGACATTCAGGATCCTCTGCGGTTGCGGCTAATGTCACATTTGCAGTATTTTGTTCAACAGCGTGAAATATCAGCGAAAAGCTGTCCCAGTCCGAATTGGTCTTCAACGGCGGCATATCAACCGAACTGTACAACAACTTCATACCAGAGTGGCTATCCGATTCAAGCAAGTGCTACAAGCTCATACGTTCCGAATCTGCCACCATCAGTGCAGCCATATCCAACGTTAAATTCATCACCGGTCGCATCGTCAATGCACCAACCAACCCCAGTGGTCCATAATACCCGTTCAGTGCCACCTCCAAGTAATAACGATGGTACAGCACTAATGCCCCACCCTAGCCAGCAGCAGCCCCATAATAATCAGCCCCAACCAATTAGCAGACATGAGACTCAGCAGCATCAGTCGCACTACCCACCGGAGCAGACGCATGAACACCAAGGCTCTACCTATATTGAGCTGACCAGTAGTAGCCACAGGAATCCCGAAGCTTCCAATGCTCATCCATATGGCAATTCATCAGAATATCCTGTTAGCAGTGCCCAGGGAAACAATCCGTCACCATATGTATATGCAGGCTCGAACGGATCGAAACCGTATAGGCCGTGGGGCGCAGAAATGGCTTATTAAAAATACATTAACCGTTATGCTGAAAAATTAGTCAACACTAAAGTTTCCTTATTTACCAATCTAAGTCATTTGAATATTTGATTATTTATAATTCCGTCTGTCAGTTGCTTTAAAATTGTGCCCATAGTTCATAAATTGTCTCACATGAAGGAGCGAAAGAGATGAAAAGACAAATCTGTGAATGAGATATATGAGAACTGTTTGATTCTTGAAATCAGTGTTCCCAGTTTGGAAGAAATTGTATTGAAAGTACTAATTAATTTCTAATTTGTATTCATCTTACAATTTAGCACAACTTTTAGCGCAATTGGCACACGGTCTAAAAATTACAAAAAGAGTGTGTGATAACTATTTTTATATCTTAAAATAGTTTAAATTATAACTTTATTTAATTATTTATTATTTTATTTATTTTATTATATTGAAGGGACAAAGCTTTAAAATTGAATATATAAAACTAACGTAAAAATATATTTTTGAAAAAAAAACTTATCAACATAAGAAATAAAAAGCAGATATTTTGAAATGTTGTATAGATTCGCCCTTCTTAAGAAAGTAGTTTATAAGATATTGTAGAAAAAAGAATAACATTTTTTGTGCACTATATTTTGATACTATAATATACATATTTAAAATGAAAAGATTTAAAAAAAAAACTAAATGTGTGTTATCATTAATTGTTATAATTAATCTAATCCAATATCGTTTATTGGAATTCGAAAACTCTTACTAGCAAAGCAGCAAATAAATCTATAGACACTCACTGTATAGAGAGGAGAGGACGAACAATAAATTGTTAAGGGTGTAGATTTAATCAAGGACATAACTTTGCATTTTGATTGATTTTTTTTATTATTTTATTTCATTTATTCGAGGGGTTTGTCACTAATGAAATCACCCGACCACTTATATTTGAAATCATTTGAAATCACTTTGAAATCTGGTGCAATCACTTGAAATCATTAGATTTATTTGAAATCATTGCAATCACAAAATATTTAAATCATTAAATACTGCTTGGAATCACGTGAAATCATCTGAAGTCATTTGAAATATTGCAATAATTGAACCACTAAACTGGCCCGTGACAAACCCCTCGCATTTAATTTTCAAAATGTATTTATTTTTAATTTCCTTTGTTTCATTTATTGTCTTATATTTATTTATTTTACTTCTTCGTTCTTTCTCTTTCTCGGACGTACGTTTATGCTAAAGATCTCTTTTGGAATCAGATATCAGACATATCTTCCCTTTACTGCTTCACATCAAAGAATTGAATTGAATTGAATTTTTTTTTTAAATAGACTTTTATTTGTGCATATTTGTATATACATCCAGAATCCTTACCACCATAGACAGCGTAAGTTGCTTCAAAGAATTCACCACAGGGAGCTCAACACCATACTAACAATAACTTCCAGACTGTTTTGAGTGAGATCAAATGTGTAAACATTATGTTCAATAACTCCGTGCAACACTATAATGACCTCCAGTTCCAGGAAAGGCATAATTAAAAATTTGCAACAAAATCACAGGGAAAAGGGCATATCTATGCCTGAAGTCATCAAAACCGATGATGGCGATGTTTCATCAGCGGAGGATAAAGCCAAAGCTTTTGCCGACTTCTTCGAGAATATTTTCTAGAGATGTGACGTATATCCGGTAAGTATTCGGTATCCGGCCTATCCGGCTTTTTTTAATATTCGGCCGCCGGAGCCGAATAGTCTTTTGATATCCGGCTGAATGGAATAGTCGTTTTTTTTTCAGTAAAAAAAACATTTTTATGACATAACTACCATTATTTTTTTAAATATCCAACAAGTAACAAACTTCTCTATTCTCTTCCTTACTACCTACCAGTCTCAGTCTTCTTCCAGTCAGATCATGATCATTGAAAAAACAAAAGTGTTAATATTTCGCGCATTTATCCCAAATTAAGTTATTTTTTTTAATAGAAAAATTCTATAATTCAATATGTAATTTCATTTTAGTACCAATTAAAACCAACATTGTTGTATAATTCGCCTTAAAACTGAAAAAGAAAATTTTCAATGATACTTTTCAATGATATAGCTATAACTGGCCCCTTAGACTCTTGTTCGCCTATAGTTTTAGACTTATTTGTCAGTCGCCTCTTGGCCGCCTCTTTTTTAGAATAAATGTTCCAGCTTAAATGTTTGGAAAGGGAAACCGAATCGAATATAAATATATGTAGGTACTCGACTCAAATCTCCTAAGACCATAAACATAGCGTGCAATAGTTAAAGTTATAGACATTAGAATTAGGATGTTATGCTCGTGGCTATAAGCGAAGTTATTAGTATGAAGAATAAAAACAATAAAATACCTTCATTTTAAACCTGTTTAACTTATAATAATAAATGTATCTAAATGTTCAGTAAAATCATGTTTCAAACCTAAAATCCAAACATGCAATGCCTGATATTATTATCAGGCATGGATTTTTAATCCTTTTTCAATATATAATAATCTAACGCCGCACTTGAAATCCCTGTTACAAAAAATTTAAAGGTACTTAGATGCAGAAATAACACGTTTTTTTAAATACCCCCTAATTGTTGCCACAGAAAACCACTTTCCACCTTTTTTTCCGCGTAGTGTAGTAGCGCGCGTAAGGGATTATAGAAACTATTGAGCTGTAAGTAAATTATACGCGCTCATAATTTCTAGCGATGACCAGTGGTCATTTAAATATTATTTTGTGCTATTTCAATTCTTGTTTTTCAGCTAATTGCAATACAACACATGAATAACGTGTATATTCATAAAAATTTGTTCAATAATTCAAAAGAATTACTGAAGCGTTTACGCTGAGGAAAATTCGAAGAAACGAAATAACGTAGTTGAAAATAAACACATCAGAAAACTTTTAAACTCCCTAATGAGCATAAATTTGCATCTGATTATTTTTGTGGTTTCATGACAATAATGTGCAAATGTTTAAAAATTGAAAATGAAGTTAAATTTTATCCAAAATATGTAAAAAAAAAAAATTAAATGCCATATTGCGGGTGTTTTACTGCATCGTATATCTCAAGAACGTGTTTTTTCTAAAATTATATCCTGGTAAGTATTTAACAGAGCGTTTCGAGAACTCATAAAAATGGATTGCTGTGGCCACCTGCTATGAGATACTATTTGCATATACGGTCGCTAAGTTATATTTTGTTCCATAAATATATGAATTTAAGTTGGTTGTGTATGTTTTGCATGTTAAACGAGTTGGAAAATCAAGGAAATTCAATATAAACTGTGGTATCTCACAATGTTTTGGCATTAAAGTATTTCTTTCTTTATAAAATCGTATTATGCTTCATTAAACTTCAATAAAATATTTGATGTTCAATATGCAGAATAGCCGGGGAGCGATATCGAAACATAATGGAAAATACACATTAATTTAATAGCGAAAATCCCTTCCGTTTTTTGAAATGAATGCGACAGGTTTCTCAAATCGGTCTATCGAGAATCACACGTTCTGTGCTGCCATCAGGTTGAAGGGTAAACCACAATATTATCGATATGTATAATATCCTGACTCAGGTACTTGTTGATACACTATCGAATGAGTGATATATTATACATACATTTAATAATAAAAATAATTGTATGCAGGGGATGTTTATTTTTACTTTAGGATTAGGGGTGGATAGCATCAGGACAGCAAGTCGAATAGTTAACCCCTCTATGTCCTTACTCGGTGGCGTGGGAAGTTTCGAAACATTTTTCTCTCACAGTAAGTGGCATAATGTGTGCCCTTAGGGGTGGAATTCTAATCAAAAATCATACGCTATTCACACGAATGTATGAAATTATAAAAGACCGTGGAAAACGATTATTGAACTCATTATAATGGATTTTGTAACTAAAAGAAGTCAAGTACCAAACTAGAATAGTTAAGTAGGTATAATAGAAAAATTGAAACTGTGGTTATTTTTAAACTCAACTGAAGAAGACAGTAAAATTAATAGATACAAATGGAATGTAAGTAGATCGTTTTTTTTTTGAGTCCAGTGTACATCCATTATCTTAGTATAAAGTCTATTGCCCTGAGGCTTTATGTCATCAGAGTTTCGAGCCAAATTTAATTTTTTAAAGTCGATTATATAGTTAGGTACTAAGGCGAGTTATGGATTCGCAAAAAAAAAGTTTTGATATAACAATCAAATATCACAATACGATGTTAGAAAAGACGATGGCAGTCCTGTCTTTTGACACCTACAGCTTTAACGGTTGGGCCGATTATCTTCAAAGCTCTTTTTTACAAACTCTACAGATATGGAATTTCAACTAAAATGATAGCTGTCATCAGAGCCATGTATAAGGAAAATGTTGCTCGGATATGGGACACAAAATTTCTTTCAGACGAGTTTAACACATCAATGGGAGTTAAGCAAGGATGCGTTCTCAGTTCACTATTTTTTGTTTTGTACATAAATGACATCATCGATTGCGTAAAAGGAGGAATTGTTATTAGCGGCAAACACATCCCAGGACTGATGTTTGCAGATGATATAGTCTTCCTATCTGAATCAATAAACGGTTTGCAGCTAATGATAAACAGACTCGAACGTTATTGCAAAACCTGGAATTTGTCGGTCAATCTTGCCAAGTCAAAAATCATGATAATGAGAAGGGGTGGTGGCAGGTACTCCAGAAGTGAGAAGTGGACGTTTGAGGAAAAACCCATAGAAATCGTCAAGGAGTATAAGTATCTAGGAGTAGTGATCACTTCTAACCTTAACATGAATAAGCATCTCCAACTCAAATTATCGGAAGCTAAGCGTGCTATGTGTTCTGTTTGGAGAGATTGCATTAGTAAGAAAAACATTTCGCATGTGGCAAAGTATAAAATTTTTCGAACAGCGGCAATATCAATTCTTTTTTACGCAGCCCAGGTATGGGGATATCTTTCCTTTGAGGATGTGGAGAAATTCCTTCGCTTTTTTATAAAAAGTACTTTCAGGTTGCCTAGTAGCTCACCTAATTATATGTTACATCTCGAAACTGGTATAGCCCCGCTATTTTTGGACACTCTTAAAATGTATTTCAATTACGTTACAAGAGTTATAGCGATGGAAGAAGAAAGGATTCCAAGACTTGTTCTCTCGCAGCTGATAATCTCGGAGGGAACTTGCGTAACTGAATGGAAAAAAATGGCCAATGAATCTGCAATATGTTTACATGTATCAATAAGCGATAATCCTGATGCATTAAGATCGAAATTTAACAATTTGCTTAAAAGAACAGGAAATATCATTTATGAAAAGTTTAGGAATCAAGCCGAATCATCGCAATACAGAGATTATTACAGCAAACTTAATCATTATCTGAATTTAAACACATATTTCTTAGCCCAAAACACGACTGAAAAAATAAGCACGCTGTTTAAAATAAGAGTGGAAGTAATGCGTTTGAATTTTAGGCCAGAACTACCTCTGCTGTGCGATCTATGCAATTTGAAAATGCGCGAAGATGTGTTTCACTTTCTGGGAATCTGTCCAATACTCAAAGAGTTCCGCTGGCGCTCATTTGGAGTAGATACACTGGATTTAGACGAAGTGATAGCTATATTAAATGGCGAACGAAGTTGGGATCTTCTAATGGAGTATACTACGAATGCTCCTCGTTACCGAAATCTCATAATTGAAGAAAATTTTTAGGGCCTTATTTCGTATTTTGTTCTGAATTAAAATATGCGTACCGAATTTTTTAAACAAAAACAGCAAAAAAAAAAAAAAAAAAACCATTTTAATAATTTTATAGTTTTTTTTCTAATCATGTATAATTTATAATTTAAATGTTAGTCTGGTAGACGGCTTTTGGCCAATCCATAATAGACTTATTATATTAACAACACTGAAATGTAATTAATGTTTATACTAATGAAGTCAATAAAACTAAAAAACTAAAAAACTCTTCAAAATTTTGGTAGGTACAAACTGTTCTTACTCCCGATTCAATCACATTTAAAATTTTAAGTGTATCTAGGAAACGGTTGTAAAATGATAAAATAACAAAGGAAATTCTATTTTATAACTAGTTTAAGCTTAAAGCGAGTTTCATTTAATTCGAACGAATAAGGCGTTAGAGAAATATCCCCGGATTTGTCTTGAAAGCAAAAGATCAATTTCGATAAAATTTAATATGAATGATTTGTTGCCCATGGTGATGTCTGATGTCTTACAGAAACAGCTTTCTATCCTAACGGTACCTAACCTACATATCATAGAGCTGTGTTTTTATACATCGACTATATCTTTTAAGCGGCTACGTCGATTTTGATGAAATTTAACACTCCTAAAGCACTGCTATAAATCTGATTTATACTTGAATCAAAAATTTTAAGAAAAATAATTAAGAGAAAATAAAATCAAAAACCGTTGTTTAAATACGACCAAGTTTGATAAAATGTTATACAGGGTGAGTCATGAGCAATGCGACAAAATGCTAGGGCGTGTAGGTTGCGTTGAGACAAGAAAAAAATCGTATGGGAGGGGGGGTCTATTCCCCTCCGTTTAGCCGGGAGGGGCAATTTTCGAAAAAACTGACTTAAAATGGGGAAAAAAATATTTAAAATCAACGGCTTCATTTACAATGCTGTGCGATACGTTTTTGAAAAGCCAATAACTTTTTCTTTCATTCTGTGTTTAAATAAATCTATTCTAAGAAATAGTTTTTGAAATATTAATATTATATTAAAAGTCAAAATTTTGAAAAAAAAAATTGAAAAAAAAATTTCAAATTCATTTTTTTCAAAACTTTACGTAATTAAGTGCTAATTTTAATTTCAAAATTCAATGCTGTTATTAATTTTTAGTCAAAAACAGAAAACCGGATGCCAAAATGTATCTTAGTTTTTGATAAACATCTTATCAAGCAGTGAAAACGCGCTAACAGACCATACACTGAGAGAAAAAAAGAAATTTAAATTTTAACAGAACATTTGATTTTCGTTTTATGTAATGGTTTCTTAGCTCGAATATATTTGATTTGACTATGCCTATATGCTTCGTTTCGTTCCTAATTTTTGTTCTCAAACTTAGATTTTAAAATTTTCGTATTCGAAGCTAAATTATTTTTAAATCTGACCCCCGATTAGGGAATACGAAGCGAGTCGTTTTCAATTCGATATCTGCTTTTTGATCCCTAGAGTTGTTTAATTATTTAATTCAAAGCAACTCCTTCCAATCCTTCCAATTTGTATCTGATTTCCACGAAAATACAAAACGAAAGAAATAAAATCAAAAATAGTTTGACATACAAAACTTCGTTTTCGCCTCCATTATAAGGACTGGCTTCGTATTCCCTAATCGGGGGCCTGGAGTGGAATCGGTGATTTTTGGACCATTTACATTTATCATAATAAGTTCGAGAATCGCGTTATGCGAGTTCATGAAGTAATAAAATAAAAAGGCTTAAATGAAATGATACATTTTTTTTATCATTTCACCTTCACAGATCGGGAATTAAAATCCTGGACATAGCCTAAGCGGAGCAACCAAGTAGGTACATCTATAGGAAGGATTTAAAAAAATTGTATGAGTAATAATAATTTTCAATTGAGTTTACGGTTCTCACTGAATCATCGCAGTTGTACTGTCCATCTTATTAGTCGTGAAGAATCGAACGAAGGTGAACGAAAGTTTGTTGTATGTACCACCAATAAAGACTTGCTATATGCGTGGTTCGTAGACAAAGAAGACCACAGTCTTACTTATTGGATTAGAAAAATTTCATGATATTGCGTAAGGACATTTTACAGGAATTTCGAAACATAATGCCGAAGGCAGAATGAGCTATAATGTCTGCTCTTAATGTCCGTACGACCATTAGCTGCTACAGGCTACAGGATTCCTGTAGTAATTAACCTGTTCGTTCTTTAAGAAAGGTGCATGTTTGCAAAATAATACCTGAAGGTATTATATTTGTGTTATTGTTGTTTATTTGGTGGACCTATCGAATCTTGATTAACTTGCAATGTTTTTCAAATCCCGCTCAAGTCTGCTTGTATTACTTTTCAGAAAACATATGTATATCATCGACTAATTCTATCAAACTTTCTTCATTGAATGTGATGGCTGTCATCTATCGCTAGTAGAAAGAGGATTGATGAACGTGCCGGAGAGCTTTCCTTTGTACAATACGAACAACTTTGAACTATGTATGGATCTTTTCAATTATTTAAATTAAAAATAGTCGCCGAATACGGCGAAGACCTGATTTTTATGTCCTTCCATTCTTTGGAACACATTATCTATATATAAAAATATAAAAGTAGGGGAAGGTGGTTTTAAGGAAAATATCTGAAAATATCTCTTTTAAAATTTTAGTTGTACCAAATTTCATGTTATATTATTTTTTCTATGTTTTATTTATAACGCTCACTTTTGTAACCTACCGAGTTCTAATAGTTCCAGGTAATTCCTCGAGTATTTTGGAGCCAAAGCGACAGACCAAAAATTCAAAATAAAAATCCAGGTAAAAATAAATATAAAAAAATAAATTCAAACTCACTGCAGTCATAAAAATATAGGTTAACAATATGGTCAATAACTTGTGCTCCACAAAAAGAGAATTTCTGGGTAAGTACTAATTTATTTTTATTAAAGAAAACTATATAGGTATAGCTATTGTCTACTTAAAAAAATATTATCTACAGAAATAGTTTAATTTTATTCACACACATAACTAAATTCGAAACTGCCTTTCGATTTCCTCGTTATATGAGTTGTCAAGTATTTCATCATCTACCCAGGTTTCCAATGTGGTTGAACTGGATCTGGAGCTGGATTTATGTGAGCCATCCAAACGGGTTTTCATCAAACGCTTGTCTCGCAGCAGATTCATTCGATTGTCGCAATCATCCCAATTGCTATTCAAGCAAATAATATCATCGTCAATCGAATTACCATTTATGTCCCAGCTAATTACTGGACATGGTTCATTTAACCAATTTCGACCTTCACTTATAACCAAGTTATTAAGGTTTCCTGAAGGATTTGAACTTAATGTAAGGTTAACCGGATGAGATATGTTATTTCTAAATTGAAGAAAAATATTGCTCTGACGATTTTGTGCATATGTGTTCCTATTGTTGTTGTTGTATTCCTTTGTCTTTTCATTCACAGCACATAGATAATCTTTCTGGCTTTGTGTAGTCTTTGGTGTAGACGGATGACTGGAAAGACTTGAATTGGATGGCGTCCGGCGGATGTATCGAATATTTTCTCGGTATTTAACCTTCTCAAACACAATACCGGTCGAACATCTATGGATGGAACAGTCGTTAGAGGCATCCTCTTCGGAAAGAAGTCGAAAACTTCTTACGCCTCGAACTTCACCAGTCAGGAAATTAGGGTTCATTGTTTGACGTGCAGATGTTAGATATGTATCTAGCTTGCTAACGTAATGTGAGGACACCATGAAGTTTGTGGATTTAGTCTCGGACTGGGAAGAGCTATCGTTGCGGTTGCTTTGGGAGTTTAATTTGTGTTTATGTCGATTGTTGGCGATCTTTGCACTGATCGTGTATGGACAACGCATTGGAATTTTGTCCTGATAAATTTCTGTTTCTGAATCGGAATGGATGCATTTTTGCATTGGACGCGATCCTAGAGAATCTTCTTCAAGTTTAGTTACTGACGACTTGGTTGATGATGTTAGTTTACGGAAAAACTGCAAAGGGACGAAAAATGTTTTGCTTGTTAAGTAGGTAATCAAATCATGATATGTAGACAATATATATAATTCAATTAACTAAAAAAAACTCTCCGCCAAACAATTCCTTAACAGAAAAATATACCTACATAACTTTGCTTTCTTGTTTTTAAACAGTAGTGATCAATCAAAAATTAAAAATTAAGTGTTGGTGAACTCATGTTTTACCTAATTGGGTTTTGTTCAGCCAGATTGCTCAAAACCGCCTATCTGCCCCCACTTTAATGGGAATCTTGAAATATCTTCACATTTAATACCGACCTAAATTATCAAATATAAATGACAAGTTAAGAAATTAAATATCAGCTGCAAACTCAAAACAAAAATTTATAATATATAACAATAGGGAGCCGGACATAACACTAAAATCCAAAATCTCGAAAACCCAAAGCCCTCCTAACAAGTAGGTATACAATATTTCAACAAAATTAAAACTGAATTTTTTTTTCAAAATTTTAATTTTGTTTAAATAATTTTATTGAACGAAAACAAAATATTGTATTAAAATCAGTGGCGATTCCTGGGCCTTACCTCAGGGTTAGCGGCAGCGTTAGCGCTAATTTTGAGGGGGCGCTGCAGTCGGTCAATTTTCACATCCGAATATCAGACGTCCTAGAATACTTTGCGTATACAAATCTTCTAAAAAAATTATAGGCCATACATCAGGAACACAATTAGAAAAATGCATGTATGGGATCTCTAGTTAGTTAATTTTTACATTGAATGCCAAATGAATGCCAGATAACAGCATATACAAACAAAATTTTAAAGCTAAATTAGGATAGAAATCTACAATAAAAATACACGTAGGGGGCGCTGCAGTCGAACAAATTTTACATTCGAATACCAGTAGCCCTAGAGCAATATACGCACAAAATTTCAAGGCTCTACCTCAATCAGGAAAAAAAATCGAAAAAACAAATATAGGGGCGCTTCAGTCTGTCAATTTTTATAATTAATACTCAGTAATCACCGACAAAATTTTAAAGTTCTTGCTTAATTAGGAGAGAAGTCATAATAAAAACTCAGGTTAGGGGCGCTGCAGTCGGTTTTAAGCCCAGGGGCCTTGGGCAATATACGCACAAAACTTCAGAGCTCTACATCAATCAGAGAAAAAAATGCATATAGAGAGCGCTGCAGTCGTTTAATTTTTATACTGAACACGCAGTAATCAGAGAGGAACACACACACAAAATTTTAAAGCTTAGCATCTAGCTCAATTAGGAACGAAGTTGCTATCACTATCTACTTTAAAATTTCAACGAATTTCTCGTATTTTTGATCGCATTTTGTTGCGCTTACACTTTCGTTTATTTTGCTGATCTTTGCTTGCGACATTAAGTTAAACACAATTATTTATATAGATCGCAGGGAATTAACTATCGGAAATTTTTCTTTGAAATGAGACTTTTTGTATGGGAGTTTTGTTTCTGTAAAGGAAAAATTGATTTAAAAACATTTCGTTTTGTTTTGTAATGCCCAGTTTCACAGTGAGTGTTTAAACTCCATTTTCAGTTTAAACTTTCGTTTTTCAATTTGTCGGTTTCACAGTGTTCATTAAACTCAAAATGTAGTTTAACTTTTCGTTTAAGTTAAACTACTTCACTACGCCGTTTAAATTTAAACGAAGCCGTTTCTTTTAACGTTATAGAACACACAGACATTTTTATTTTGATAAATCATTTGGAACAGACAATTTAATATTATTATTATCACTGTTCACTTCCATTCTTTTTAAGTTTTTGAATTCACATTTAATTTATTTGATTAATAAAATACAATTGCATCACAATTCCAAATTAACCCGATTTCATTTGTTTTTACAATAATAATTTGATATTTCAAAACAAAATTTGATCATAAAGAGCTTCCCCAACTGCGTTTAAGTAACTCGGAGTATAATTTAAATTGTGAAACCGAACGAGTTGAACTTAAAGTTTAAACTGTCGTTCGGGTTGGGTAAAACTACAATTTTTAATCTCGAATGCAAAAATCTCGAAAGTACAAAAATCTCAAATGAACAAATATCTCGACAAAAAATCTCGAATAAAAAATGTATTCCAGATTTTTTTTCCTATTTAAAGAGTTCAAACTCAAATAAAACGCATTACATATTAAGTCAACAAAATATTATTTTGCGTTCGAGATTTTCGTATTCGAGATTAAAAATTTGTTTTTCGAGATTTTTAACATTCGAGATTTTTGTCATTCAAGAAAACGTCATAATCTCGAACTCTTTATAGATAAAAAAATATCGAATACATTTTTTTTCGAGATTTTTTTTTATTCGATATTTTTGTGCGTTCGAGATTTTTGCATTCGAGATTAAAAATTTGTTTTTTCGAGATTTTTGTCATTCGAGATAACGTCGTGATTCCTAAATAAAAATTTTTGAAACATTTGGGTTTTTGGTCTTTTGGGTTTTCTGAGCCCTAAGGCATCGTTTTGTCTCCTATTAATATTTATTGTCGTATTAACGATCTACAGTCAAAAAGTATGTCCCCTTCACGATCTTGCTGTCATTTATAATGTGAAAATTAGTCCAAAGATTTCATGTCTGGATAGACCATTTAACCGTATAGACTCAACCATAATAGAAGAAACGGTGCGTTCGGGTTGTAGCGTTGTAGGACTAGCTTAATACAAGAAAAATTGCAGATTGTTTAGATTCGTTAATTTTTGCTAGAACCTCGAAATTTTTCATACGAAACCTATACTTGTCCAATTGAGCAAGTAATACATTGTTCTATGGCAGGTACCGTTAATAATAATTTTGTGACAAAAATAAATCCGATGAAAAACATCGCCGTTGGCAACAAATAACTCACATCAAATTTCAATAAAATTAATCTTATTTTTTTAAGAAAACTAAAATTATCGGTTTAAAAAAAATTAAAAAGTAATTCTATAAAAAAAAATACGGTTTTATGGCAGGTACCGTTGTCAAAAAATCACTCAAATAAAATTTCATCAATATCTATTTTTTTCGAGAAAAATGGAACTATCTGTTACGCTTGTATGGCAGGTACCATCAATAAGCTAGTTGTGAATAAATTATTAAAAGACATCACCGTTGGCTAACCGTTGGAAAATGAATCATTCATACGAAATTTTATCAAAATCGATCATATTTCTTTCCAGAAAAATTGGGTTGTCTGTAACGCTTAAATCAAGGGTACCGTTAAAATGTAGACTTATTCTGAAAAAAAAAAGAAAAATTCATCCGTTGGCAACAAATAATTCATAAAATTTTATCCAAATTCGTTCGATTTTTCCTATAAAAATAGAATATCTGTATCAAACGCTTGTAGTACAGGTACAAGCGTTTATAAGCTAGTTCTGAAAAACAAAATGAGAAAAAACGTCGTTTTAATACGGTCTATCATCATTACAATTTTTTTTTTTTTTGATGGCCCGCTAAAATAAATTTTTTTTCGGGAAATTGGTACCTATATATAAAATGTAAAATTGAATACTAGCAAACTCAAACTATAGTATAAATCCAACTAGCGTGAACAAATTGTCCACTAATTTCCTTCTACCATATACATTTTTCTACTTAACGCACTATCATACTATCCGTTACCGGGACTCATGATGGTTGTGCCATAATACTCGTCCTCTCCATTAATATTCAGATATAAAAAGCCAATGTGCATTGGTATCTCCTCTTGAACTTTTCCTTGAATGCGTGCAAATTGTAAAAACAAATTCAGTGAAGCTGCTATGGGTAATAGAAATTAGTTGAAAAATATACCTATTTAACCGATGCCTTTGAAACAAGTTAATTTTTAAACTACTTTTTATCCATATATTTCCTATTTACAAAAATGTGTTCCAAAACGATGTAACTAAAATAATCACCGCACTTATTTACGTATTAAGTAATGTTTTTATAATCTTAGAAAGGTAACATCAGGTTTATCCCGATGGGAATTGTTTACGTTGTTTTTAATGATTTGTTTATTTTTATTTAAATATTTATCTGATTGTTAAAAGTTAGAATGAGATTTATTCAATCATTCTGTCGGGTGTGTGTAAATTATAAATCACTCTTGAATGACTCCAAATGACAAAGTTTAACATTCTATCGTCGTTCGTCATCTGTGAAGTTTTTATTTTTATTATTATGAAATACCGACAATCTTCGACTCACTTTTACACATCAAGAATCAATTTGAAAACTTTTTTATTACTTTAGGTACAACTTCGTAAAATAACCGGCTGAGTAGTGAAACCGTTTCAAACTGTCAAAAGAATGATGTTGAATATGAAAAGTTTCTTTTTTATGGTTTATTTTCCTTTTTCAGAAAACTAAAGTTGAACCTAAAGTACACAGAGACTCTAATACATCTACCTATAGATACTTCAAATACATACTGTCCATAGTCAAAAGTATTCTAAACTTGAATTTAATGTTTTTTCACAATGCTCCTTATTTCTACTGCGACGCACCCTTTTCCTCATATCCTTTATCAAAACAAAAAGGTAACAAAAAGTTGAAACGCTATTTTCCGCCATTTAGCTTTTAAGGATCAAAACCTTTAAAAGAGTTAACTTTTTTTAAGTACCTGCTGTTGACGTTGCCTTGATTTTTTAACTTATTAATCAAATTTTAATGGTTGAAATTTCGTATAAAATAATCTCAAGAACGCAACGAATGATTTTAACTTATTCAAATACCTTTTGTGATAAAGAGTTTGGCTAGTTCTTGTTTAAAAATGAAAATAAAAGATGAATAATTCCGATGTTTGATATTTGTTTTACGCATATGGTTGCTATGAGGTGGGTTCTCAAATGTAATTTTTTTTGATTCAATCGATTATTGTGGACCTTAGATTCAGTTTGTTTTTTTCCAAAAGAATGTCAAAATAATTGTTATTTTAAAAACGAACTTACTTTTATACAAGATTTCTTAGTGCGTTTCAACAATTGCGCCATCTTATAAAGTTCATAACAATTACCACTTTTATAATTAAAAAATCACTTAATTTATAATTTAGCACCTATTATTCTATGCGGAAATATTCTATGATATATATATGTATGTATATAATACTTTTAACTACGCAAATAAAGTCTATTATTATTATTCACTAGCGCTACACGTTCAAAAGCAAACTGAAAACAAATCCCGAGAGCAGGCATGCTGTTGCTTCCAAAATGTCTATCCTTAGCTTATAGCTGCAAAATGACTCGTGTTCCGGCACAAGCGCAAAAGGGCTTCCCCATACGCATCATTCACTACTGTACTGAGTGTACTGTAACTGGAATGCCACACTTTTCCTCAATGAACAAGAACTTCAATGTCGAGAATTTGAATCCCTTTTTCCTTTATGTTTTTGCACCCCAAATAAGTTATTAGATGGTCTGAGGGTCTGACACACTTCAAGTACTTTGAACATAGCTTGTCGAGCGGAATGTAAAGGCATTCTCCTTCTCAGGCTTGTTCGTCGCATTATTTTAATTGCCATTCATATTTTATTTATTCTTACTCCTGGTGATAGATACATCATCATAAAGAAGGGAGATTGCGGTTGTGGTTATATGAACAGTCATAGACAAAGAGTGCATTTTAAAATTGAACAAGGCATTGATTTACACTCTCAAATTATGTATCACTTCTGATCATGGACAATGGTTTCGATATGATATGATGTCCTGTGCAATGCAGCAAGGGCTAAAGTGTTTTTTTTTTTTTTTTTTTTTGAAAAATGAGCACTTTTCGAGACTCTTTTCTGAGGCCTTGGGAAAATATCTAAATATATCACAATGAGTTTACATTAAATCAATAGTTTCAATACAAAATCTTCATTCTAAATCTTTCATATGAAGTATTAGATATAATGTATAGCATGAGTTGCTTTACATGGAAAATAATTATTATATAGAACCTACAAATCCTGATTGATATCACTAGTTTTTTTTTATTTGAAACATAAAATTACACTCACAAATTACCAATCTAACTACATTATTTGCAATATCTATACCAAACTTAGGTAGGTTTAGAAAAGTATCCTTGAAAAATTTAATATTTTCAGACTAAGGAAAAAAAGTTGTAAATCACAACAAGGTCATGAAACCTTCAAAATTAATTTCCAAGGTGGAAGAAAATGGGGTGTAAAAGTAGGTGATGTGAAACGGTGAAGCACCAAACGAAGTAACGCCAAATTGGCCTTATTGCGTTTTCAAAAACGAAATAAGACCAAATACTGAGTTAGGCTTAATTTCACTTTAGAAATGGAAACAAAGCCATATTTGGCGTTATTTCATTTCTAATGAACAAAAACAAGGTATTCCAAATTATGGCGTATAAACAGTGACGTTGGGATGGTTCGCATGCTGCCCCTGCCAAGACATTTGGGGTGGGTGCGCGTTTGGGTGTATGCAGTTTTTAATTCATATGCCCAAAACTCGCACCTACTGCAAATCCTATAGTAGGCCCATACAGGGAGACTGCGGGGGGGGCAACATGCCTTTTTATTATAAATAAAAAATTTCTATTCTATTTCCAAAATTAAACAAAACATTTTTGGCATAATTGCGTTTACCACAACGAAATAAAGCCAAATTGGAGTTATTTCGTTTTTGAAGACGAAATAAGACCAAAATTGAAATTTGGTCTTATTTCGTTTGGCGTTATTTCACGTCAACATCACCATTAAAGTATCCGATAGACGAGTGGTTGACGAGAAGTTTGGCCCAAATAGTTTGTTTAACGCCCAAAATTTTATATCACCCCAATCATAAAAGGCAATATCACTGAAAAAATGTTTATGAAAAAAATATTAAATACTTTTTTATTGCAATTCGTATAACCTATCTACAAAATTAAAAAAAATTATATTTGTGGTGGTAGTATCTTAGAAGTTATAATGAAAAAACGAGTAAAAAAATAGACTTAGGGCCCGTTTCATATGTTCCAATTAAAGCTTCGGTTAATTAACCAGCACATAACGATAACCAGCACTTAAAGGTAACTTTAATTTTTTTTTCCAAGTCGCGGTTAAACTAAGTGGTGGTTAAATTTACTACCCACTTTTTGTGGAACTGCGATACTACAGAAAATAAACTATACTTAATAGTAAACAAATAAATGTTTGAAATTAGTCATTGAAAATAATAAAATTCTTTGTGTAGGGTGTCGTATAAAGTGTAGACAAAAAGCAAGAGTTTGTAAGTTGGGTTAAGGCAAGAATAAAATCGTATAAGAGCGGAGTTTATCTCTCTACGTTTACAGATTTTCTAAAAAATTAACTTAAAATAAAAACAAAATCTTAAAAAATAACATCAACATCATCGGCTCGACAACCGGGGTCCGGTTTTTCAACAAGTCTCTCCACCTATCCCGGTCTCGAGCCGACGCCATCCAGTTGCGCACTCCAAGGCTTTGGGCGACCTGGTCTACGCCATTTCTCCAGCGCAAGCATGGTCTACCACGCTGTCGTCTGCCATAGAATGTACCACAAAGAACTTTCCGAGCAGGTTCCTCTTCGCTCATGCGAGCTAGGTGCCCTGCCCACCGGAGTCTACCGAGCCTAATTTTTGTCACGATATCTGCTTCAAGGTAGATTGCGTACAATTCATGATTGTACCGCCTCCGGAATCGTCCTCCCTCACATATGGGGCTAACTATTCTCCTTACGGCTTTTCTCTCGAACGCGGCTAAGAGGTCGGAGTTCCTTTTGCTAAGTACCCAAAACTCGGATCCATATGTGAGTATTGGCAGGACCATGTGTACAGCAGCAGTTTTAAAGTTATGGTGAGATTTCTGGATTTGAAGAGCTTTGACAAATACAAAAATAACGGTAACACATTTTTGTGTACCCAGAAATAATATTGTTTTATTTGATTTTATTATTTTGAAATAAAATAGTTTTATGTGGTTTTTCATTGGAAACCTTTAGATATTGCTCTGAGATTTCATATTTTTGCTTGCCGAATGAAATGCAAAAAGATTTTTTTGTGTTCATCATTTTACGTTTGTTCATTTATAAATTGGCGAGTGGGAGACAAACTGAGTTCGCACTAACTTGACAAGTTGGCATTATTGTTTATGTGAAAGCAAATGAAAAAATCTCACTTCAAATCGAGATTTCGAGATTTTGATCTAGACGTTATCTAGATTTAATTTTTTTGACCAATGAAACGCAAAATCTAAAAAAGAAGGGAAAAAAATATATCTAGATCAATAAAAAAATCACGAACAGCGATGTTTGAAACAAATAATTTTCCGCTTCAAAATGTTGGCAAAAAAGGAATTCAAGATTTGTTTTCACCTCGCCGCGCAGTGGCGCAATAAAAAATAAAATGCGCGACTGGGTCGCACGAACTTGCTCTTGTAGTATAAACTCTTTGTGAGATCAAGTTGTATATGGTAGCTATCTTTAAACAGTTGTTTATCAAATAACTGCGAATGCCATCTTGTGTTATCAAACTTAAATCTATACCAAATTTAAAAAAATCGGCTCACCGGTAAATAAATAAAATGCACGACTGGGTCGCACGAACTCGCTCTTGTAGCAAACTATGGGACAAACAAAATTTAAACTGATTAAATTCTGGAGAAAGTTCGAAAAATATCAAAAAATGGCCTAAACGTTAGATCAAGTTGTATGGCAGCTATCATAAAACGGTTGTTTGGCCAAAAACTTTTAATGCCATGTTGTGTTAAATGTCAGATTTAACATCTGTACCGAATTTAAAAGGAATCGGCTTTGCCGTTTTTCAAGTTGTGGTCAAATTTGTAAGTACCCTTAACATCAAGTCTCCGTTTTGTGCATCTTTGGCAAAAAACCTGAAATGCAGTTATATTAAGACTACTGCAAATATAACGTACCGCAAGTTTTATGAAAATCATGAGAGCCGTTTTTGAGAAAATTTGCTTTTTTAGATTTTTAATATTTTTGTTTGCATTTTAAGCCAATTTCTCAGAAAACCGCAACTCCCGCCCAAACGATGGGACATATTCATGGACCTACCTATACACACAAATAATGACTGATAATGTTTAACATAAGGTACTTGCCGAAAATAAATAAGTTAAGTACGAAATCTCGAATATTAAAATCCCGTCACTAGAATTAAAAAAATCCCGAATTAGAAATCCGGAATTACAGAATCCCGAATTACCAAGAGGAGCAGTCGGTACTTTTTGTTTGTATTAAATTAAGAATTGATTGGTTGATTCGTTCCTCGGTTTAGGCTATGCCGTCAGACAGTCAGGATTTCTTAATTCGGGGTTTTGCAATTCTTGCATTTTGGGATTTTGCATTCGTGATTTTTTTAATCGGTGTTTTGCAGTTTTTGGATCCAGGATCGAGATTTTATAACTCAGAATTCCGTAACTCTGTAATTTTCGCATTCGGGTAGGTTGGGATTTTGTAATTCGTGAATTATGGGTTTCTGTAATTCAGGATTTTGCAATTCGGGATTTTTTTAATCGGTATTTTGCAAGTTTTGGATCCGGGATCGAGATAGTATAACTCAGTATTCTGTAATTCGGTGTTTTGCGATTTTCGCATTCAGGATTTTGTAACTCAGGATATTTTATATAGATTATGGTTATGCATTTCGGGATTTTGTAATTCAAGATTTCGTTGCGTTCCCAAAATCAATATATATACAACACTGCCCACAACTTTGTTTTCCTATTAAGTTGGCATAAGTATGAAATGTAAACCTACTCATACTCATTCCAACTTATTTTGGCCATCATGATAGAAAATAGAGATGACTAAAAAGTATTATACTTACGAAGTACGCACGTATATATAATACATCCTTACAATAAGTTTGGAATAAGTCTATATAATGCCAAAAATATGTTTTACCCTTTTGTCATACACATAATGCGATATTATGTACTCGTTTCTTTACGTCTCAAAGTAAAAATACCATAATGTTCACAATAATGCGAGTGACACGTGTCATCTGCCGGCACGCTCCGTCATCATTTTCGTACGTTTCTATTGTTTTCCATCAGTTTTCAATTGGACAACTCTCATCAAGGAATATTATTTGGTTTGAACTTACTTGTTTCAAAATGACACAAAAGCGGGGTGATTTTAACCGCTTTGAAAATTTATATAGGTAGGCACATAGATAGGTATATACATAGACATATTACTACATACTTTCTGCACCCAGCTTAGTCCAGCAAGTGTATAGGTAGGTAGTTGCTAATATTTGCAATGCTCTCCAAGTAAATTGATTTTGTTGAAATCACAAGTTTTCTTGTTTGTTTAAGTTTCTTATTAAAAACTTACAACCTTACAACATTCGGTCAGAAGAAGGACATCAAAGTTTAAGATATGATTCACGGTAAGCATACAATGTCAAAAGAAAACATAACTATCCCCTGTTAATACAGCGAAATTTAATACCTTACACACATTATAAGTTAGATTATAACCAAACATCTTATATTTCAAGAGGAATATGCAAATTCAAGGTATAGGTATATTCTTGAATTGGGTTGAACTTACAAGAGAAATCACACTCTTAAAGGACACTTCACTTTTTGCGTAAGATAGAGTCAAAGGCACTTAGACTTGACAAATTTTTAATTTGTATCTTAGGTCTACAAAAATATTGGTAATTTCTCTATATAGCATAGTAAAATAAAATAAGAATTTTACTTCGATAAAATTCCGACAGAGCTATAGATTTTGCTGGAGACCTTTGCATTTATATCTTTAATAAATCCTCAAAAGTACCCATGATTTGGACCGGAGCAAATTTTTAGTTAATATGAATTTCTACAAAAAAGTCTTAGCACTTTTCATCGTACCATCAACTAATTTCTAGGAAAAGTGTTCAATTGTTATGAAGTCTGTTTTTAGACAACATTGCACATTTACATTAGTATTTGGCGCTTTGAGTTTTATTTTTTGTAATTTTACCATTAAGCCTAATCCACAGAAAAAAAAATTAAATGCATATCTAGGTCGCACGAACATTGCTCTTGTTGCAAACTATGGGACTACAAACATTTTGCTTTATGAAATTATGTATCATCATATTTTTCTTTTTATGTTGTTTATAACTAAACACTTTAAATGACATCTTGTGCTGTATATTTAATTTATATGCCGTACCAAATATATATGAAATCGGTTCAGCGGTTTTGAAGTTACGGCTAAATTTGTAAAAATCCGTTAACATTAAATCTTCGTTATGTGCATTTTTACCCAAAATCCTGAAATCCTGAAAATATATTCAAAACCTTGCAACTATAACGTACACAAAGTTTCATCAAAATCGTATGATTCGTTCTGCAGGAAATTTGGAAAAACTATTACCTTTATATGAGTAGTTTATACAAATTTTCTTGACAGCGGATCATACGATTTTGATTTGGCTCCGGGCCAAATGAGGATTTTCTCAAGACTTATTAAAAGCAAAGGTCTTCAGAAAAATCCAGCTTTATTTTGTATTTATAATTTTCCTAAGGGGCTACTAAAGTTAGCAAAAATCTCGTTTTGTTCAGGAAAAAAAAAATAATATTATATTAATGGACACATAATGCAGTTCAGGTGAACCTACATAATATATGTCTCAACCAACTTTGACATATCTTACCAATTCTTTGTATTTTTTTTTGCAGTCTGGTTTTGGTGCTATACTGTTTATTCTGCCGTGTTAACTTGCAGTCTGCATTATTGGCGTTTTGATATAAATGCATTTAACTGTAATTTTTTTTGTGTTCTAACATATATTGAATATTCTCTTTCATATATTGAATATTTATCAAACTCAATAGTAAAAGACAGAAAAAAAATATCAGTTAACAACATGAAAAATGCATTTATACTAAGAGACCCAAAATGTAGATACGTCGTTTTAAAAGTTAACACGGCAGTATCGTAGTAGTCGTTAGTGGGAAAGTTATCAGCAGTGTACCAGCAATTATGGTTAGGTTAGGACTCTGGTCTAACCTAACCCTTACGACACTATTGACGTTGTTGAAGCTTATCTTATCTTTGTTTAACATTTAAAATACGTTGGTTAAAAATGTCGTGTCACTGGTGTTGGTTTTATTTGTTTCGAACTGAAATCTAAAAAAAGCTAAGCTCTAAATCCACCTATCACTTAAATCAACAAGGCAATCGTCTTCTTCTTTTCAAAAAATTTTTTTTTTTTTTTTTTTTTTTTCTTTCGGTAGGTGGAAATCTTCAAAAGACACTTGATAATATTCGGTATCAAGTAGTGTGGGACTTCTACCGCACTAAAACCACCTAGAATCATGACCAATCTATAAAAGATCGACAAATGATTTTAGTTTCTCAATTTTTAGTTCACTTTTTGGGAAGTTTGATGATTTAATACTTTCCCATCGCTTTTAGACCATCAGCTCATGAGGCTTGGTTCTTCTTAGTCTCCGAACATTGGTACGTACATTTAAGACTGTCTCCATTTCGGAGTTAGTGTGACTAAGCAGTCGCTGATTGTGTGATACAGCGTGTTTTCTAATTACTTCTGTAACCATTTCTACTTGAAGGTCACGATGTAAATCGCTGTTTCTTATATACCAAGGGGCGTTTACTATTCCACGAAGGACTTTGTTTTGGAATGTTTGGATGGTTTCCGCATTTGTTTTCTTTGTACAACCCCAAAGTTGGATGCCATACGTCCAAACAGGTTTTAATACCTGCTTATACAACATTAATTTGTTTTCAATTGATAGGGCAGAGGTTTTTCCCAGTAACCAGTACATTTTTCTATATTTTAAGTTAAGTTCTTCCCTTTTTTTCTTGATGTGCTCTTTCCATTTTAGCTTTGCATCCAAAGTCATCCCAAGGTATTTGGCCGTATTGGAGTAAGGTACTACTTTACTATTAATAAAAAGTGGAACATTATTAATCTTTTTATTAGTAAAGTTTATATGCGTTGATTTTGTTTCATTGAGTCTGATACGCCACTGTTGCGTCCATTCTCTTATCTTGTCGACTGCATATTGCAGTTTTTCTGTTGCCTTTACAACGCATTTATCTGACACTAATATCGCAGTATCATCTGCAAAAGTGGCCATGATCGCATTGTTGTCCACTGGAATATCCCTTGTATACAACAAATACAGGGTTGGTCCTAAGACACTTCCTTGTGGTACGCCGGCTTCGATTTTCTTAAGTTCCGAATACTCTTGCTCGTACCGTACTCTAAAAAGTCGGTCGGTAATATATGATTTGAGTATTTCATAGAACTGCCTGGGAAGGTCCCTGTGCAGTTTGTACTCGAGACCCAAAAAATGTCTAATATTTTCAACGTTACACCTGATCTTCCTATGTCACTTTAAGGCTGCGTTTCAATCTTAACACTGGAAAATCCTTAGAGATCTGTATTAAATTATAGCTTTCTTGCATCTCTTCTTAATTTAGCATGTTAATGTTTCACGTTTTTCATAAGTTATAAATTGTATTCCGAACAAGTACACTGTACGTATTACAAGAAAATGGACGGTAACCCATTTGATCTCAACTGTTGTATAAAACCACCCATTTTATCCGTCAATCAACTTGACAAATGAATGTACATTTTAATGATTTATATGAATTTGTGGTTTAAACAATATAACTACTCATGTTGATTACAATTAATGAAATGTAGAAAACCTGTTCCATTTCAAACGCACTGCTTACATTTTTTTTTAACTTTAATGACATCAACACACAAATTAAACGCTTATCAACGCAACTAAGGGTTGATCTATACACAAATTGAATTAACATGTTAAATTTATCGCAAGCGATTTGATTCGGTCTATGAACTACATATATGTTCAATATCATTTGAAGTGATTTAATCCTTGCAAGGCTTTCATACCGAGTCTAATTTCAATTGACGAAGAACACATTTTTTCATGAGTTTTAAAATAGGTATAGTTTTTGACGAGGTTTTTGACTTATTTTTTTTAACTAAACGTTTTTGAAATGTATAAAGCGGTGTTATTGGGAAAGTCTCTGATTCAGGGTTGTAATTTTATTGCATCCATCAACTTATTGAATTTAACATTGAATTCAAATTGTATATTAGGGCAAAATAAATATCCAAATAGCAATGAGATGAAATCAATTACTTATTACTTAGTTGAAATTTACCAGTTTCTTTAGATTTTTTTTTTTAATATGATATCTTTCAGTCAAGTTTTCGCCCCATTCAGGATTCCAATTTGAGCTGTTTTTAGAGCTTTCCCAACCATTTCGGTGAAAACATTGTCCGATAAGTTCTCGCGTTCTTGTCGTATACTATTTTTAAAACCATCAGCATCAGAGTGTCAGTTTATCCGCGATATTTTCAGCCACAGCTGCTCGTCAAAACGAGCAATGTGAGGCTTTTCGGTTCTTCTTAACTTGTTCCAGTCTCTGCGAGTCGAATGGCTAAACGCGTCAAATGGCTAATTGCGTCAAAACCACTGACAAATTATTCTGTAAAAGAGATAGTCACAATTATTCCGTGATCTCGAAGATAAGTATTATTTGCATGCAGACATAGTCTACTAAAATGTGTCCTACTAATGCCATCCCATTCCGCCTAGTATTGCAATTCTTCTTATAGTTTTCCGTGTTCCAGGAGTTTTAGGCCTGACTTTTTATTGCTATTGTACAACAACGTTGTATTTGGAGATAACGCTTTCTGGGCGGGGGATAACGTCTTCTGGGTGCCTTTTGGGAGGGTCCTATATATGGTTATCTTGTACAGTGAAAGCTCTATAATTTGGGGACAGCTCATATAAGCGGCCAATTCCCATATAAGCGGACACGTTCTCGGGAACCAACTTTCTTATTTACCGTTTTTGTTTCTCTCTCTTAACCGGACAGCTCCTATAACCTGACGAAAATTCGGCGACCTTGAGTGTCCGCTTATGGGAGCTTTTACTGTACTTTGTTTAATATTTTGCCTTTTGACTTGAAGGCTTCTTAAAAATAAAATCTTCTTTTAATTCGATCAAGCTTTCTCACTCCTGGTTGTCATGCGAAGAATCTTCATCTCAGCTGATGTTGTTATTTTTATGTAGGTACATTGTCCAATATCCTGAACATTATGAAAGCATTCGATACAAAAACTGCTAAGCCTGCCTTACAGTTAAGGGGGCAAAAATATGCATACCTACTTTTTTACGCCTCTTTAACGGTATCATCACAATATGCTTCTCTGTTAATCATAAATCCAATGTACCTACAGAACTATTTTATCTTGGTAGGAAAGGAATGTTCCATTAAAATACATGTTCGGAATTTTTTATTGGTACCGACAGTTTTTTTTTATTTTGTGTGGGTTGTTAGGGGCCGGGCTAATAGCTAATTGAAACTCATCATTGAACATTTTCTTCTTAAATTTTAAGGCAAATTATCCAACAAAGTTATTGTAATTAAATGTAGGTAATGCATTTAAATTTCTACACAAAAAATAATTCAATTTGATCTTGGTTGGCGTAATATTGTCATTTTTGTGATTTCAATGATCATTGAAATTGATCATTGAAAAATCAAGTGTTAATATTTCGTGAATTTAGCCCAAAGCGATTTGAATGAAATTCAATACTGAAATTGTTCTAGCTATTTTAAATTTAATGGTATACAAACATTTTACAAAAATATTTTTATTAAGTTTTAAATAATTTTTACAGTTTTTGTGAATTCAATATTTCAAACGGATTTTTATGAAATTTAGTTTAAAGGTTTAATAAATTAAGTTCAAAAAACGTGCATACTCACTTTTTTATAGAAAAATAATTTTGAAAAATTATTTAAAAAAATCGATTTTTTCGAAAACCGCTACCACGATTTTGAATTTTTTTTTCGTAAACTCATATTTAGTAATGCATTTTTTTTCATACTTTGATTTTGGTTCTATGTAAGACATGGACTTAGAACGTTTTATAAAATTTTATACGATTTTTTCGTTAATTCCCCTCAGATAACTTGCCACAAGAGCAAAAGTTTGTGCGTGCCCTTTATTTTTTAATAGAACAATTCTATAATTAACTACCTTCATTTGAATACCAATTAAATTCGACATTTAGATAATTTGCCTTTAAATTGAAAAAGAAAATGTTCAATGATGAATTTCCATGATAACTCTTAGTTCTACAAAATTGGACCTACAATTTTTCGTCGAGTTCGAAATAAGGTGAATCTCATTTTATCATGACAGTGATACCATTGTATATAGATTACTATAGTAATTTCATAGACTAGTTGTCTATTCTGTTACCCTGAGCCTGACAACACTCGTAAACATATATGATTTTTGTTTTGTTTGCGACTCTTGTTAAGACACTTAGTAAATGTAAGAACCTCCAAATGTGCGGTTCACAAGTTTCTTTAGATGGCGTTGCTCCATGACTGTACTATAGAAATTTATATACAATGGTGATATACTCTTTTAGAATTTGTCACTTTCTTGCAACAGGCAGTGCCCTTGAAAAGAAAATTCTTTTTTTCTTAGATTTGATAAGGCCTGATTAGTCCAACACACTCACCACTAATCGTTCTGGTGTCTCTATCAAACACTCTATCGGCACTACGCTAATCATTAAGTTACAAGGAAGGTTCTACCTTTACTTCAGCAAAGAATAACTGATTCACTTTTGGGTCAGCATCTTGACTTTAAGTATAGATAGTGCTTTTCTGTGTAAAGTTCATAAAAATCCTTATAGAGTATCTATGCCTATCTCAATAGTCACAAAATGAACGCATCAATCAGATGATTCCTTTTTACATTTAGGTGCACACTAAATTTCATTTCCGAATTGTCCACATATATGTAGTTCAGCGTATTGTTCATAAATAAAACTAAATATTATAAAACTCAAATCAATCCTTTCGTTCCTTCAAAAAGAAGATATACATTTATGATTTATGATTGCATTCATCACTCAATATAGATGACAGTTAGACAATAGCCAAATTTCATCATCTGAGTTTTGATTATTGGAAATGCAATGCATTTCATTTTCGATTTCAAAATATAAACAAGGAAGTCCTTAGAATGAATTGTCCTTATTGTCTCTTTGCGTGCTCATTGAGAAAAAAAGGGTGCCAATTTGAAACTACAACAGACTTTCATTTTGCAACTCACCGCATGTCAATTGCCCATTGATTGATCATTATTGGCAAGTCAATGAAATTGCTTCCTTGATTTTTCAATTTGTTTTTCTCCTTTTAAATTTATACCGTGCAACAAACTCCCTCTATAAAATCCCTTAGGGAATTTTGCCACAGTCTACAAGTAGGAATAGGAAGGTATATTCAATGTTAATGTACATGGCTCATTGGGTTTGAATTTCTATCCACAAATTTAAAACCAGCTCTCATCAATGATCATTGTCATTTAAATGAGATAAGGTCCGTTATAATTTGATTGTCATAAATAACGGTGTTACTGTAAAATATACATATATATTTAGTTGAACGATATCTGAAACGTGTACCAACATTCGCATTTGTAATTTTGCATATTGGTATATGTATCATTTAAATTTACGAGCGAAAATATTTAATGTCGTAACTCATTTTACCATAAATATACAATCCATGTTTCACACATAACCTATATTCTTAGCAAAACAATTGTAATTAAATTGGATTCATTCAATAACGGTTCAATATAATTACTTTCTGTTCGTGGCTATTGTCCCAGGTCACGTTTTATTCTTTCAGCACGTCTTTCTAGGACCATTCGGCTATTACATATTTGATTTTTCAACGCCCAACAACTGTCGCAACATGTACACTTATGGGTGCGTCCACTTAAAAATGTTGAAAGAATTAACTGAGGGTATAGGTACTGGCTATTTTTCTAGAAATAAAATACCTACAATTTGAAAAGGTCAACCTAAATACTTAGAGAGGCATAACATGAACGTGGCAAAACAAAAATGCACGTATTTTTGAAACCGCTGTACACAGTTGTTCAATTAAAATACGGCAGGTTGGTGGTTAGGGACTGCAAAATTAGAATCGAAGGTCAATTTGAAAAAGGAATACCTACGTAGGTATAGAGAGGTATAGATACCAAACGTGTAAATTTTGTTTTTATGTAGGCACTTAATGTTTTTAAAGAATGGGGTTGATGATTAGAGGAACATTTTAAATAAAATACTAGGTTAGGTAGGTATACGAGTATCTTTAAATTAAGTGTTTCTTTTGCGTATGGACAACACTTGTTCAAATAAAAAGAATTCATATGTTGCAACCCAATATGTGTATCTATCCAGAGCAAAAAGATTTAAAACCATACTGGTTATACCTACTTACATATAGGTACATTGATAATAATTATAATTAATGAATAATTAATGAACATTACTTTTTATATTTATTTAACATTTTTTATCCGAAATTTGTGATGGTAGGTACGATGAAAAAAGTTAAATCATTTTTTGTAGAGAATCATATAAGCTACAATTTACAAGTTTATATAGTTTCCAAGAAATAATCAAAAATATTGAATTTTGACCCCTCCCTACACGCTTTAAAAAAAGTTATCTCTTCACCCAATTATGTGTTCTTTTTAGGATTTGTTCAAGACATCTAATATAGTTCTTTAGCAAAATCCAGCTTTATCGAAATTTTTTCGTAATTTTGCCTTTTTTTTTTGTCTGATTTTTCTAATAAAGATGGTATGTAGGTACCTAAAATTTTGTAAATACTTATAATACTTTCAACCTCTCCCCCTTTGATATGTGCTACAAATTGTAGTCTATCAAATAAGGTTTGGAGAAAATGGAGGCGGAACAAAACAACATACTTAGAGGCGCTTAGTAAAATGTTGAAACTCCAAATGCGTTTGAAAAACAAACCAACATAACATCTCGACCTGTGTCGTCAGTGGTCATAAGCGGTGGAATGCGTTGTACATACGACTTCGAAGACTGAGTAAATCTGAATGCGTGGGTTCGAATCTCATGATGTGCATGTGAAAAAGTTTTTCATAATAAAATTGGATTAAAGCTCGATACCACTAAAGGAGACTGATGAAAGGAATTGGCACTCCTTGAAATAGCTATATCTCCAGCCAAAGATTGAAAAAAACGAATAATAAAATTCGTAAAAACGAGTAAATAAAATTCTTTTAAAAATTGGTGGTAGCGCCTTTAAGTTGTTGTTGTTGTTCAAAAACATTCAATGAAAATTAACAGAATGGTCAGTAATAAAAACTGACATTCTACAGTACGAATAGTACAATATAACAACAATAATAATTTGTAAATATCATTATATTAACAATTGCAAGTTCGTGTGACGCAGTCATGCACATATTTTGTTGTATGTATTAATATAAGCCCAATAAGGAAACTACAAAAAAACAACTAGTGGAAAAAGTGCAGCGCTTTAAAAAAACAGATTTGTTTTTCTCGAAAGAAGATAGGTATGGGATGTTTGCCCATCTGAAGCGAACCTTTCACGGTATAGTCAAACGACGTCATGTCTGTTATCATGCGAAATCAAAAGTGTTTTGAAGGGTTTTTTCTATGATTACATTCTGCAGTTCAGTTAGGCTGCGTAGTTTTCGCTCCATAATTCAATGTTAATTAAGAAGTGGGTGAATAAGACAACAATAACCTGTGGACTTTAACACAATTTTGGCAAGATTTATAACTATTTCATGGCTGTGCGCCAATCACCAGACTCCTTTTTATTAGTGTCGCTCGTCTATTTACAATCTTATGTTTATTATAGGTAAAAGTGTTTTGATTTTTTGTCAGTGTACTCTAACAGTCTTGTTTTTACAAACAATTGGCCCATATTCATAGACATATTGTATACTCGAATTCTTCTGAACTGGAGTCTAAAGTTAACACTCAGGTTAGATACAGTTGTAATGCATAGATGGTTTTTTCAGCTCTGTTTAGTAAAACACGAGTGGAACGTGTCCCAAAATTGGGTTCCACATATGGAGCGAGTGGGATAGTTGAAAACAATGCATCACAGGTTGAAAACAATACATGCCAGTTGCTTACGATATTTTTTATTGATCATTTTTGTCTACAGAAAATAAAAAAAATTAAAATAAGCACAATCCGCAATGCAAATTTCAAATGCAAATTAAGAAAATGTCTCGCTACGTGAATAATATACCGATATTCCGCTGAAATTTGTCTTATATTGTAGGTAGGTAGATATGTAGAAATATTACTATCTATTTATATAAATATTTGTTTTTTTGTTGGTAAAGTGGTACCTACATAATTACCAACATTTTATTTGCAAGAAAGAAAATCATTCACGACCCCTAACAAATTATTTCATTTGTGTACCTATTTCTGACGTTTATCAGAGTTAAATACAAACTTAAACATGGGTTCGGTCCAGTTTAAAGTTAGACTCAAGTTTTTCGTTTAGACTTGGGTTTAAATTTTCTATGCAAAGCAAGACTCGAGTTTAGCTTAAAAACAACTTAATAAGAACTTGTCAAACATCTATGAATATGGCGCATTATGATTTATGCCAAATGATTGACCGTGTAAGGTTCGCTTTATTTTTGTTCTCTTCATATGGCATCATATTACTGAAGCATACGTTGTAAATTGTACGTAGCGTATATAGCCATAAGATTGGTGTTGGTATGGAAATTTCATCGACTTTGCAGTTTCCTTGACAAAGTGATGGCCAAGTTATGCAATGTTGTAATTTAGATGGGGGAACCTCAAAAATATAACACCATACTTTATATATTTTTTTTTTCTGAAATACACCCTGAAGATCAAAATGGTACGTATGAATGACAAATAAGAACTCACGTGACAAAAATATTTTTTTATATAATCTTGAAAGATATGTATATCTTTTTCGGAAATCATTTTTTGTTAAGAAAGGAATTCTACAATTCTTTTTAAATAAAATTTCAACTTAAAGTAGCCATTGACTAGTTGTTTAAAAAAAAAACAGAAGAAAAGCTACCAAAATGTTACATTTGATATATTGATTTATCAAAACATTGTATATACATACATTTCTATAGTATTTTGAGTATTTTCATGCTGAATAATAACCGCCTGGCCATCTTAAGAAACTTGTGAATAACACATTTTTAGGTTCGTGCATTTATTAGGTGTCTATTCTGTTACCCTAACAACAGTTGTAAACATACATGATTTTTGTTTTGTTTACGACTTTTGTCAAGGAAATATGGATTTTAGAGCCAATAAAATACATTAAATATTGTTAATTTGTTTTGTTGACGACTATTGTTAGGGTAATAGAATAGACACTTAGTAAATGTAAGAACCTCCAAATGTGAGGTTCACAACTTTCTTTAGATGGCGCTGCTCCATGATTGTACTATAGAAATTTATATACAATGATCAAAAGATAAATATAATCTTTTCTAAGATGATGAAATACATATGCTATTATATATAAAAAAAAGCAAATTTAACAGCCAAAAATGGCGTGACCATAATTTGAAATTTACATTCTGTCATCGATGTACCAACTATAGGTATAAACTAAAACTTAAATGGTAAAATACCCTAGTGATTAAGATCTTATTTATTAGGTACTTTTTAAAGTGGCCACGCGAATTCGATAAGATTTAAGCTGATGTGTTGTTTAGTTTAGTTTATTATTTTGTTTGGGGGAAATGACAGAACAAAGTTATCAAGGGAGTATGACTATTGTCTGCGATAAAAATGAAAGTCCACAAAAATGTGGGAAATAACAGAAGATAAACCTATAAAGACTTACCCCCACACATTTCAAGGCAATAGGTACATACATATATGTATGTATACATTTTATCAGTTCTTTGTTCAGCAGCTAGTTTCTAACCCAAATATTTTATTATTTTGAAACTGATTTTATTCTATAGCTATGTATGTATATTTTTTTGATGCCAATTTGGAGAATAATTTTAATGTGAACTGTAACATTGAATAAATACAAATAGAATGTGACACCATTGTGACACTCAGAATTGTGTCCACCAGATTATCTCGAGCGCTTGTGTCGCTTATATTAGATGCAGATGAGATGTATATACATATATTCCCTCAGTCAAGGAGCTTTGTTAAACACTTCTAGATAGGGGTATAAAACAATTGGGTCACATGGTCCAAATCATGGTCGTACTTAGCGCTCCCATTTTAATTTTGTAAAACTTTTTGTATTAAATGTATTTAGCATTTTTCTCTAAAACACATAATTTATCAGATAATCAAGATGCAAGTAAACGACTAAAAAAATTAATTTTATTATTTTAATTTTTATATTCTCATAGACAGAGGATATTTAAATATATACATATGTAGGTACCTAATAAAAAAATGTATTCTAAGAATTTTTTTTACTTGTTTACTTGTATCTTAAATATCTCCTGAATTAATTGATTTAGCAAAAAATGTTTCTAAATAAAATTTGTTTTGGTTTAAAAACAAAATAAAATAAATCACCAAAAAATAAAAAAAAAGATACCGTCAAACAAAATTCGATCAATTTAGCGGAAATTTTTCAAAATGTCGGCCAAACGACCCTGATTTGGACCATGTGGATTGAACCGTTTTTTGTATACCCCCAGAAATGTTTAACAAATCCCCATGACAAAACTGATGTGTAATATAACGGCACACAACACATGACATAATGGGCTAGCGCCTAGACTATATGTTGAAAGTCGGAAAATATAATATATAAAAACAGCCGAAACGTGAGATCAAGTTGTATAGTAAACGGTTAATTTAAATGCCATCTTGTGTTGAATGTTTATATTATCTAAATGTTGTAGGTACCAAATTTAAATAAAATCGGATATATGTTATCAATTTATGGCCAAATATGTAAAAATCGTTAACACAAAATCTTTGTTATGTGAGCTTTTTTGGCACGAGTACGATAACTTTGGCGCCGACAATTGAAAACGAAAATTTGTAGAGGGGTCAAATACAATTTTTTTTCACTATGGGAGGGAGGGGTCCATCTCCCCCGTTTGGGCGGGAGAGGCAATTTAATGAAAAAAGTACTAAAAATGGAAAAAAATCATTAAAAAATAACGGTAATACCTGCAATTAAGTATTACATATATTTTTTATAAAAGCCAATACTCTGTTTTATAAGCCAGTTTTTAAATCAAGTGAAATCTATCCATAGTTTTTGATAAAACTACTTTCAAACTCAAAATTTGGGAAAAAAAACATAAAGTAATTTTTTTCAAAACTTTGAGATATTATATTATATTTTTTTTTCTTAAAAATCGCTGCTCATATTTATTTTTGATCAGAAACCGAAAAAAAAATGATTTTATATCTTCTTGTTTTCGAGAAAATTAAAAATTACCAAAACTACTATTTTATTTTAATTAATTTGTTTTTGCTTGAGTATTTTAAATTATATTCATTAAATTAAATTAGTTTGTTTTTGCCAAAACGATTATTATTATTATACCTATTCATTAATATTAAATTAGTTTGTTTTTTCCAAATCGATTATATAATAATTTTAAAGAAATAAAAAGTTCGACAGTAAAGTCGACACTTAAATAAAAGTGTGGTGGTCTTTTTGGGAACCGAACGGTGCTGGGTTAGCACACGTGCCAGGATCCGTCCTAGCAATTTCGCTGGGAATTTAATTGAGTTTGTGGTAGAACGCTTTGTGTTTTGTGGACGTGGATCACCTGGTGTATACTAGCCCCAAAGTCTTAATTTGATAGTGAAAATAAAATATGGATTAATTCTTACACAAATTTACTCTAAATTATCATACTTTATCAACACCCAGATTTTTTTTCCATTTTTAGTACTTTTTAATTAAACTGCCCCTCCTACCCAAACGGGGGGAGATAGACCCCCCCTCCCATAGTAAAAAAAATTCTTGTATATGTCCCTTCTAAAAAAATCTGTTATCATTTTTCGGCGCCAAAGTTATCGTACTCTCCCCGCTTTGTTGACCAAAAACCTAAAATGCAGGTTTATTAAGAACCTACCTAACACGAAGGGAACTTGCCATGCCATGTTCAAATTCGTGATACCCAGTAAACATACACGTTGTTGTAACACTTGTTGGATCAAATTATGATCTCATTAATTTTCTACCTATCATCCCTTAAAAGTTAATACCAAAATGGCACTACGAAAGAATGTAGCATTTCTTGTTATACTATAGGTATTAGGTATATAGTTATAATAGGGCCATGGGTATAGGGACTTCAAAGTTCAAAAAACATCCAATATGTATGTAGATTAAAAAAAAGGTTGCACAAAAGTCCGCCTGAAGAAAACATTCAAAGTTCAAAAAACATCCAATATGTAGGTATGTAGATTAAAAAAAAGGTTGCACAAAAGTCCGCCTGAAGAAAACATTCAAAGTTCAAAAAACATCCAATATGTAGGTATGTAGATTAAAAAAAAGGTTGCACAAAAGTCCGCCTGAAGAAAACATTCAAAGTTCAAAAAACATCCAATATGTAGGTATGTAGATTAAAAAAAAGGTTGCACAAAAGTCCGCCTGAAGAAAACATTCAAAGTTCAAAAAACATCCAATATGTATGATTAAAAATAAAGGTTGCACAAAAGTCCGCCTGAAGAAAACATTCATAGACCTACATTCTTGTTTTCGCCAAAAACTGAACAAACAAAAACATGAAATCATGTGTTTAATTTGGTTTGGAGTTAGTCCTATAGGTATTATCGGTTATCTAAATATCTTATGTTGCTGAGTATCTATACTTTTGTTATGACTACCTATACCTATAGGTATATTTTTTTAATTATAAGACTATTTAACAAAGTATATGTATGGTTATAATAGGGGTATCAAATTTAATTAGCTTTATTTTGAGCACCTGGATATATTTAATCATATTGCTTTCTTTCTGTATCTATATATTCTACTGTTTAAATAAAAGAATCTGATTTGTTTTGGTTAAAGAAAAAATTTAAAAACTCGTACTGCACATATAAATGTATTTTGTTTAACTTTTTTTCGCTGAGGGAAATAAAAAGGGATAAATGAACAAATTTATGGGAAAGCCCCCCAGTACTGGTCCAAAATTTACTCCAAAAGGAAGAGTAGGTATGTACATATATTGTATATCCATTAGCACCTAAGAACAATTTTCTTCAACATTCTTTCAATTCAAATACCGACTAGCGTCAAAACTGAAAAAAAAATGTTATAAGAAATCTGTTTTAATGACAACATTAGGTAAATTTAATATGGAAAATGGAAACAGATGAATTATCAAAAACACTTTTAAAAACACGGATCTTAAAATTAAATTGAATCGTGAAGCAAACAAAAAAGTCTGGTATCTATAAATAATTTTTATTTTGACTATGTATTTTTGAGTTTACCTATTATTGACACAATAAGAAAGTTCGATCAACTTGTTGATTGCTAAATTTTGAATAAACAGTGTGTTTCTTGTTTCCTTTATAAATTAAAATCGCGTGTGGTCTTATTGTAAAATTCACTTTTTTTGTCAGAGGAAGATTCTTTTGTCACTTACATACGTCACACAGAGATTTCGCTAGGATTAATATACAGCTTAAAAGAAACTAGTATTGAGTGCTATTATGCTCACACTTTAGGCAGATCCAAGCACTTTTGGTATGGGTAAATCTTTGCATGTAATGAACATTAATATTTAACCTCCAAATGTCTCAGGAGCAAAGGTTCACAACTTTCCTATATGGCGCTTCGTGCAATAGAGAAAATTTAACAAAACAATGATACCATGGAGGCATTGACGTAGGTATTAGATATGGACCGCCAGTCGGTTAAAATGTTCATACAAACAGCCAATTGTTTTAAGTTGTTCCAGCTAAAAACAGCCTAAAAACGACATTATCTTTTAGTGTTAAATACGTGTACTAATTTCACCATTAGAATTTAAATGAAAACGCTAATATATTCATCTGTAAGTAACTCATGGCATAAGGAGTGGATGTGTTTTGTAAAATAAAAGTAGTTTGATAATAATTTCCACCAAAATATTTCAATAGTAAATAATTAATTAAAAAAATTCATATCACTGCTACGCAGATTCCCTGCTAGTAGTTGATGGCGCCCCTAGTTATGTTGGAACACGCGTGAAGTTGGCTACTGACGGTCCATACCTAATACGTCAATGCATGGAGGTACTATAGAATATATATGCAAAGGTAAAATGTTCAAAAGTGTGAAGGTATATGTATAGCATCTCATTGTCATATAGGTACAAAAATATAGAGAACATTCGTCGACCGAAAATTAATAATTGTTTTCCACAAAAACTAAATAAATAAAAATATGAAATCATGAGTTAATTTTGGAGTTAGTATACTTTTGCTATAACTATCCTTATATGTTGTTGTGTAATAGTGTGTAACTATGTCTAATTTTGTTTTGACTAGATTCAATAATGTTTGTTGAATCATAAGCCATTGATACTCGTAGAGTATAAGTATTGGTTTACGTCGTAAAAAAAGCATATAACAATCAAAAATAACCGACAATATTTTCAAATAACTGGAGTTTCCAGGAAATTGTAATAGCTACTATAAGTATAGGCACAGCAGTAGAATATACACAATTATTCAAACATATAAGTGAAGACAAGCGTTGCTATAGGTTATGTACATCATAATCTTAAAGATTGGAAGAACCATTCATGATTGTTATGTTCGCATCACTTTCCAATTATTTATTTAAAAGAACTCAAAAGCCTATATAAGCTGTAAAGATTATGTTGAATTGACTACTAATGCTAGTGTGCCCAGATTGTGTTTATTTTCAATTTTTGCATCGCACATCAATAACTATTTACAAATACATAAGTGCCTCGAATCCATCGAAATTATTCCTCAGAAAACAAATTTTAAGGTTTGAAAAATGATTTCTTTACTTTCTACTTAATTAACATGGCTTTTGAATGTTTGAACACATTAATTGAACAATTATGTAGAGTTTGCTGAAGACATCAAAACAAAAATCTCGATCAAAATCTAGCTTTGTTCGATTTTTTTAGAAATGAAAATCTAATATTACTGAAATAGTATACCTATGGTCACACTTAACACGGGCCGATAACGATAATGATTATAATACTAAATGTTTTTATGAATGAACAATATATAGTCACTATTGACTAGTGGATACATAAAAGTGATACACATATTGATATTCATATAATCAGATCAAGTTAATTTTCACTCAAAACAATCTCGTAATTTGAGTAATTTAATATTTAATTACTGTTCATATCAAAGAGTGATTATCTTAGTAACGGGTTTTTTATTTAAAGCAACTGCCTACCATTCTATAATTCAGTATTTTCAATACCGCCAAGATCGCAGTTTCAACTAAAATAAATTTTAAATAAATAACACAGTTATTCCAATTATTTTTTAAATAACAAAAACAAGTTAAAAAAATATTTTTTAAAAATGCCTATTCCAGTACCACAGACCATTAATTTCTACAAAGGAAAATTTGAAATTCAAAATGAAATTGAAAAATTTAATTTAAAAAATGTAGACGAAGCTCTTAATATTTGTGATTTGACAAGTGTGGTGAATAAATTTTATACCTGGAGGAAGCACATGCCAAATGTTACACCATATTATGGTAAAATAATAAAAAAAAGTTTTTTTTCAGTGTTAAATTATTATTTAGATTCATAATTTTGTTTTAATTTAATAAAATGTATTTTATTTTATTTTGATTTAAAGCTGTTAAGTGCAATGATGACCCCTACATTATCAAAACTCTGGCCGATCTCGGAGCAGGCTTCGACTGCGCTTCCAAGAATGAAATCAAACAAGTCCTCGAGCTTGGTATCAGTTCGGAACGTATTATTTTTGCAAATCCTATGAAATCAACTTCTCACATTGAGTATGCCAAATCAAATAACGTTACCGATAGCACTGTGGACAATGAATTTGAGATTTATAAAATTTTCAAACATTATGGTGACTCCAAGTATGTTTTAAATTATAAAATTATGTGTTTGGCATTTTTAAGGCTAATGTTGGTATACATATATTGTTTTATAGTGTGGTGCTTCGATTTCTTTCCGAGGCCGATAACGCACTTTGTCCACTTGGAGATAAGTTTGGATGTGATGCTTTTGAAGATGCAGCTGCCTTAATGCTTTTGGCCGGAAGTTTAAGAATGAACGTAAGTTTATTATTTATCAAAATATTTAAGAGCATACAAAAACATAACAATAAAATGACGTCGGACAGATTATTTCAAATAAAAATTAAATTGCAAAGATATGTACATACATTACAAAAAAAAATATTGACATATACAGCATATATGTATTTACTTCATGAACAGATATTTTTATTTTATTTTATGTGACTCAATTATTTTTAAATATTTACAGATAACAGGTGTTAGTTTTCATGTTGGATCTGGGTGTAACGACGAAAAAGCGTATGAAAGGGCCATTTGTACAGGTGGCCAATTGTTTAATTTCGGCAGACTGATTGGGCATCACATGGAGTTACTAGATATTGGTGGTGGATTTCCAGGAGATAACGATACCATGTTTGCTAACGTAAGATAAAAAAAAACTCCAAAGATTGTTTGTGAATCTAGAAAATACAATGTTAAATTTTATATTTATAGATTGCAGAGATAGTCAACGATTCAGTAGACAAATATTTTGACGGTCTTGAAGTACGTGTTATTGGTGAACCTGGACGATACTTTGTGGCAGCTGCTTATACTCTAGTATGCAAGATTTATTCCAAACGTGAAATAAGAAAAAATGACGGAAGTCTTGAAAAGATTATGTATTATCTGAATGATGGGGTTTATGGAACATTTAATTGTATTTTGTATGATCACATCGAAATCAAAGCAATGCACTTTAAGGTAAAATTTTATTATTATTTTTTTAATTTCGGTACCGATCTTTAAAAAAATATTTCTTCTTAGACCGATGTTAAAGAAACTTTCAAGAGTTTGATTTGGGGCCCAACTTGTGATGCTCTTGATAAAGTAAGTTGAAAGAAAAATTTTCCCTTGTAATGTTTATTTATAATAATTTAATTTAATTTCTAGATTAGTGATAATTTACATCTTCCAAATCTCAGAGAAGGAGACTTCATTGCCTTTCCAAATATGGGAGCATATACTGTTCCGACGGCAAGTGCTTTTAATGGATTCAGTGTTCCTAAGACTCGTTATTTTTTAAGAAGTGATTTTTTATAATATGCGTGATGTGCATTTATATTAGGCACATTGTTTTAAATAAAATATTTGAAAATACATTAATATTTGAAATTTTATTTGACGGAAGGGTTTTACAAAATTCGAACAATAGAAATCAGGATGCAGGGCAATAAGTTCAGGCAAGTTCTTTATTAACTTTTTGAACATAAATATTTAGAGGAAACTCTGGATACTTTCTCTTAGGAAATACAATTTGCGTGAAGATACAGTCTAAAATATTTTTTTCTAAATTGAATTACAACCTTCTAGAAAAACATTATCACTGATACGAAATTTAATAGAAATCAACAAAAATGTTTTTGAGAATTAGTTTCTTTCTAATGGATACATGTTACAGACTCCATATATATACAAATCTAGAGTCTACTTTATCAAAGTTTATTATATTAGATACTATTATGAAAAGCGAATCGTACCTTTATAAAATCACAAATTTAAATACTCGTATTTTTATGTTCACCTCAAAATGCAAACGTTTTGCGTTTTGCTATATTAATTTGGTTAAGCTCGGTGGAGTCGTTAACCAGAAAATGAAATTAAAAAAATTAAATTATATGGCAGTTACCGTTAAAATTACTTTCTATAAATCACTCATGTTAAATATTACCATTGATTTTATACAAATATTCACTGTAACGAAAAACACTGAACCCGAGACGAACAAAATTCTTCTGTATACATTTTTATTTGTTTTTCTTTATTTCTCTTGCCTTTTAACTCAAGAATAATTGCTACAAGAGTAAAAAGCAAAACAAGTCAATAGTAACGACATCATACGAGGAAAGTTTGAAGCTTACTTTTCAAAAAGATGATTTCTCTATGTGTATAAACTCAATGACATTACCTATCTAAATCATTTGAGTCGTTTTCGAGAAAAAAAAACTACGAACCATTAATCGGCATGTATCTAAGTTATTTTAAGACCTAGGATTCCAATACAAATAAAAAGTTTGAAGTAAGTCGTCACAACCGTGCTAGTGACATATTGACAGAAGGACACACGGACAAAATTTCAAGAACACTTTTATCGACTTCGCAATCTCAAATTTTCTTTCACTCATCCAAAACTTTCATATAGTATAGGTACCTACTACATACCTTATATATTATATGTTAATGCAAGTAAACCAGCTCTTGTGGGCTCGTAACACACGTGACGTAATCCTCGTCTTTTCTATCTACCCTATCACCGTACCTCTTATGGCTCTAATGAACCGGTCTGCCGCATGCTTCGAAGAGTAAATTCGACGCACCGTCTTCGAGATATGCTGATGCAACCGTGAGAAGATCCATTTTAACCACACCCCCAGCCCCCGCGGCACTCCGATCAACGGGGATTTTTTATTGGGAGAACATACATTCCCGAAAAAAATGGAACTACACGAATTTTTTGGTTTATTTTTATTAGTTTGACTGGACTATGTTCAAAACACCGTCTTTTGAATCGTCCTCCCTATCTTCTCCAATCTAAGTTGTAAGTTTCTTAGTTTTTAAGTTATTTTAAGAATTGTAGCTTGAATTAAGCCAAATAAATGGGGGTTGTGTCCCCACCAAAATGTAAGTTACATCGGTGTTTCAAACTGGTTATAAAAAATCGTTGGAAATATTTTTTGAAAATTGATATTTCAAGAATTATATTTTGCCTACGCCGATTCAATCACTTTTAAATTTTATAAAAATAAATTTTATTTTATAACCAGTTTTTGCTGAAAACTGTTTTTAATCAAAATGAACCATAACGGGCGCTAGAGTTTTTGCTTGCACTATTTACTACTTAATAGGCATATCAGGACCATACGAATATCATAATGTAACCTTTTAAGAGATGGTCGGTATAAAAAAAACAGTTCTGAGATACCGTTGATTGACTTTTTCTGATTTTCGATTGACGAAATCTGGTGAAAATCCGTTTGGCAACAAACCACTCACTTAAAATTTTATCAACATCGATCCAATTTTTTAGAGATCATTATTTGTATACTTAGAACAAAAATTTCAAGTTCTCCTCTGTTCTCTCATGATGTTGACTTATTTGGAGATAACTGATTCTAGATCAGTATTTAAATGACAGCAACAATGTTTTAATATTCTAATATTATTATTATTATTATTAATTAAAAAATAAAAAAACAAGTTAGGTACTACAGGTACCTAACTTGTTTTTACTATTTACAAATATCCATAAATTGAAAACGTTCCGTTTTAATTTTTATTTAAAAGAGGTCTAAAAGACGAACATCGTGATTCGTCCTAATTTAATTAAATGGACTTTGCAACATTTTGTATGGTAATCTAATAATATACAATCAATTAAATTGCAATTTTGTTATGAGCATTTTGATGAACAATTATATCTTATTATAGTGACAAAGTGATAAAAAAAATGTGTATTAGTGATGCGAAAGTACAATAACTAGAAGCTACTATAAATTATTACGAAGTATCTTACAGAGAGAAAAACATTGAAGCATTTGTTTTTATTATAAGAGAGATTAAACTAACCTTCATTTAGGTGAAAGGGGCATAAATTGTCTGACTAAAAATTAGAGAAAAGTATTTTGCTCCAGACAATTTTTAAAATTGCCTTTTATATGGAAGGCCAGTTGGTATTCAAATTTCAAATAACAAAAATAGAGAACGATGGATATCTATTACCGTGTTTAGACTGGGAAATTTCAGTCTGGTGTGGTGAGTATTCTCGTGATTACACAGGTCCTCAATTGAGGACGCCTCACTTCAAGCGGGTGGAATTTTTGTGAAGTGAGACAGTTGTACGACGCAATTGTTTTGCATTTTATAAAAGAAGATAACATTCATAAATTATTATTAATGCTTCTATTTGTTTCCTTTTCCAAGAATTCATTTTCTATCTCTCTGAATTAGCTTAAATTTGAAAATACTGCGATGTTAACACATCTGCAGTCAAGAAGATAATGAACAAAATAAGAAAAAACTTGAATTTGGAATTGGAACAGTACTCGCGCTTCCGATGTTTATAATTTGAAGCTGCCTCACCAGAGTACTCACCCCTCATCCCTTTCACCTAAGAATTCTCGTCAGTCCGGTCTAAACACGGTCTATCATAAATGAAAGAATACAAGATTACGACACTTTGGCATTTTCACTTTGTTGTTGTTTTACTTGTGACGTAATTTTGACTTGTGAAATAACATGAAAACTGCATGAAGTTGACCGCGCTCTACTTTGTGCTCGGTCTACTCCATCAAGCTCCGAGCAAGCTCTGATCAAAAAAAGAAACATAAGTTGAGCGCTCTGAGCGCTCGGAGCTAAAAAAGAAACACAGATCTATTTTTTGACAGCTCAGTGCTCTGCTCAGAGCTAAAAAAGAAAAACTCCTTTATACAATGCTCCGAGGCAAAATTTACGCATACGAATTTTGACAGGTTATTCTATGAGGGATACCAATACATTTTTGAAAACAAGGTATCGAGCTATAAAATTAGCTTGAGAGCGAACCAATACCAAGCACGGTTGACTGTGTAGCTCTCTAGGTATTGTCTTGTCTATGGTGTGCATAGAATATTAAATAAATAGAACATCAACTCAGGAGGCTCCACCCACTTTTGCGTACAAACTTTCAAAACTGCAGAGAAATGCGTGGCCGTGCATTTCAATTGGGACTGTCAAATTTGACTAGATTATAAATTCTTACAATTTTGCATTTTGTTGTTCACACGTATTCATGCATAGAAAAGCGCGATTACAAGTTGATGACCTGTGATGGTGTGTAATTAGAAGAGTACTCACCGCGCCAGACTCAAATTTCTTAGTCTAAACAGACTCCATTAGATTTTGTTACTGCAAATAGTACTTTCGTGCTTTTTGTTTCAATTAATTGGCATTCCTGTTTTTCTCCAAATGCATTTTGTCTGACAGCTATTTTTTTATTTGATCGATTCGATCGCCTTCAGCACGATCGTTATCGTTTTTATCAACAATTGGACAATTTTGGTTCAAGTTTTTAAGAATTTGTGAATTAAATTTTTAATTTTAATCGTGTTTTTATAAAAAAATAAAACACAATACGAGGACAAGCAATAGAGTGGCTTCAAGAAATAAAAACAAAATAATAGTCATACCTACATAGCTAGCCAAAGTACAGAAATCGCATTAGAGCACATGGGAATCAGTTTCGCTGACGTGATTAGTGCTTCAAGACAAATTTAAAGCTTTGGATTTGGAGCTCTAAAGAAAACAACTCACTATTATATGCTGATAATGATAACCCCCAACGAAGTGACCCCTGTTAAGAATATAATTTAAATAAAAACAATTTGATTATAGACGTGTAGAAAAATCAGAAACGACTTTTTGCACCAATATATTGCTAACAGTTAGCAATCATTTTTCATCGCAGACGGTTGTAAAAATTCAATTCAAAGCTGTGAAAAATAATATTTAAAAGATGACGATCTTGAGATTCTACGCCGAGGATGCATTCGATACACCACATGTAACTCGAGTTCTTAAGCAGTTACAGGCCGTGAGTAGAATGGTATATATTTTATGACAAGGTTTCCTATAATTTATAAAACAACCTTGAATAATGTGTTATTTTAACCACCTGTTTTACATATTCATAACTCGGACATAGTTTTTGGTTTTAGTTTTTGGCCCTTTTTTGTAGGTACTACCATTGCAACAACATTGATTTATAATCATAAACGTAGTGCATACCTACAATAGATAGATTGAGCTTAGCTTTGTGGGTAGTTGACCTGTTGGTTATAACTACATAAGTGAACTTAAATCACGCACGACTTGTTGAATTCATACGGATTTTTAGTTTTACTTTGGTAGATATTGCATTACGTACATACGTATGTAGAACCTTGAAAACAGTCTACTTTTAATACCAACACTGGTGTCTTGCAATGGATCTTGTGTTATCGCATTATTGAATAGAGATAAAGTTGTTTTTATATATTATTGCTTAGAAGTATGACGCGCTGTGACGTAGGTACGAAAGAAAAAATAAGCTATCACGACTTAAAAAATAATTTATATTTTCCATGAAAGCAAATCAAAGTATAAAATAGTTTTCGAAAACAAAGTAGGTATGTATGTATGTATGTTTTTTCGACTAAGCTACTCAACTCCAAGTTGAGATTGTTGTTGCTTGCCTACAATGATAACACTATTTATGATTTTTACTTGGCCAATGGGACCGGATAACACTTTTCTTTGCTATTAATTTTTTTTAAAGTAATTTCAAGCTTCAAGCTGCCTTGACCGTGCTGGAGTTTGCTCACGATGTTGTTTGTGACGTGAAAACTTCCTCAGATCTTCTTTGTTCTGATCAAGCTTTGTTATGTCCTGCTGTCAAACGAAGCATATTTTCTCAACTTCAATCAATTATAATCCTTCCTCACAGCTTGTTTTTTCGCCACAAATATAAATTCAAAGTTCTTGCACGCGATGATTCATATCATCTACACAAAATGCTTCGCTATCGATTATAGATCCAAAAAATTTAACTTTAACTTTTAGCACTTTGTAAGCACTGTTTTAAAAACAAATAAAGTCTAAGTATTTTGTTTGTCTCCAAAAAGGTCACCCAATTATACATCAAGTGTTCACTCTTGATCGCTCCATCTTCAAAAAAGAAGAACTTACTGTTCGTTTCATTGGAGAACACCAACTTTAAATAGAAACTCTTTTGTGACTTACTTTTACTTTTTACCTTACTTTGTGTTGGCTTGCTCGTACATATATGTACATACATAATCATTTACACGTACATTTCCGAAACTACTGGTTGACAAGGACCACCCGTAACAGATCTTGTGGTAGGGGTCGTACTTGAAAAATCAACCTAGACAACATACAAATAACTTGGGGAACCGCTATTTCTTTCTATTATAGTTTGTATAGTGTCCAGAAAAAAACATACGAGTCATCTAATATCACACATTCTCATAATTATGAATAGTCGTTAGTTTTTTTTACATTATAAATTCGGAGAAGGTAACTTTCTTTTACTGACAAGACGTTTGCTCACCTTTTATAATATCATAATCGTGAGCCACCCAAGCCTTTTTTTTTGGGCACACTTTATTTTTGATTCTTTCTTGTAACTTCTGCGAACCACTTCAAGGTACAATTTTGTACATTGACCAATCTTCATTCCCATTCCACACACCCATATCATGTCTATATTTCCATGATGGTAAATAAATGGGAGATAGATGCTCCGCCTTTTGCTTTATCCAGATTGTACTACTACTAAATTTTTCCAGAAGTCTCAGTTTCGTTTCTCCTCTTCCTCGTCTTCTGTAAGCAAAGACTTTGTTGCTTGACGATAGCTAGATTAAAATGTCTTTATCATAGTTCTCATAATTCTCGTTATTTCCGCTCACAAACAAACACTCGTGCTTTAGGATGTTATTATGAAAATCTAGTCAAAATGTAACTTTTTCCTCCCACTCACAGAAAGCATAAACAATAACAATCCACACCATTCCATAAATCAATAGATTCAGACACATCAAATGGTCACTAGACTTATAAATATCAAAGACGTTACCACATATCTTTACCGCAAAGATGGCACCGTTTTAATTGTTACAAGTTCTACTCCATAGTAGTGCATTTTGTTTTCGCACCACTCACAGATTGCTTGACGTTTTTGGGAACTTTTCCATAACATCAACTATTTTAAGATTCTACTAAATTCATATTCTTTTTTGTTTTGCAGCCTGAACGAAAAGTATGTTCTGTAAAATTGGAAAAATGCTTTCACATTGAAACGACAAATTTAATATGTGATGAAAAAACAGACAGCATTTTGAGATGGTTGCTCAAGCACCCACAAAAGGAAGACAATCTAAAAAGTCAATCGTCACTTTACGAAATTAAAGGAAAATCTGTTATAATCGAAATCGGTCCACGATTTAACTTTTCAACTGCCTTTTCAACTAATTGTGTTAATATATGTCAAAATGTTGGTTTGAATCATATCAAACGAATTGAAATGTCAATTAGGTATTTAATTGAATTCAATGAAAAACCAACAAATTTAGAGGAAACGATAGAAATCTTATCGGACCGCATGACAGAATGTGAATACACACAAGAAAATCTACCGATAGAAAGTTTCGATGAGCAACTTCCTAAACAACAACGTGAGTGGCAGATAGTTCCGGTATTAAGTGAAGGAAGAAGTGCATTGGAGAAAGTAAATGAAGAGTTGGGTAAATAATAGTTTGTACTTGTTTTATACATATGACTATATAAATTATTTCATATAGGACTTGCATTTGGAGAATGGGATCTAGAATATTACTTGAATCTCTTTAAAAATACACTTCAACGTAATCCCACTACAGTGGAACTTTTTGATTGTGCCCAAAGTAATAGCGAACATTCGCGTCATTGGTTTTTCCGTGGACAGATGTTTGTCGATGGAGTGGAACAGGAAAAGTCTTTATTCAAAATGATCATGGACACACAATTACATACCAATCCAAATAATACAATAAAATTCGGTGATAATAGTAGTGCAATCAAAGGTTTTGAACATCTTTCGTTACACCCAGAAAACTGTTCTGGTCCAGGCCAAGTTTCTTTGAAAAGAGTTGAGTCTGATTTAATTTTTACTGCAGAAACTCATAACATGCCAACAGCTGTAGCACCGTTCAGTGGAGCCACAACTGGTACAGGAGGACGAATAAGGTATATTTAATTGTTAATTTTATTGGTTTAAATGCCTATGTGCAATTTTTGTTTAAAGAGACGTTCAAGGAGTCGGTCGAGGTGGTTTAACTATCGCTGGCACAGCAGGTTATTGCGTCGGCAGTTTAAACATTCCAGGTAAAATATAATAATTATTTTATTTATAATTAATTTTATCGTAAAATATTAATGTTGGTTTTGATAGGATATACATTGCCATTCGAAAGTGGAAATTCAAAATACCCACCATCATTTGCCAAACCTCTGAAAATTCTAATCGATGCAAGTAATGGAGCTTCTGATTATGGAAACAAATTTGGAGAACCAGTTATATCGGGATTTGTAATTTCTTATGGACTCAAAGACCCACAGGGAGAACGCAATGAATATGTTAAACCTATTATGTTTAGTGGTGGATTGGGTACGATGAGTTCCAGCATGAGAGAAAAGGCTAATCCAGAAAAAGGTTTGTCAAATTGTTAAAGAATTAATTTGTTTTTATGCTTGATATTATGATCGCTACTTCTAGGGCTAGTGAGTGTACTTATTCTACAGCTTCTTCGCTATCAATTGTTTTTTTTTAGTATTTGATGTGTTTTTTTCCTTTTTTTTACTATTTTGTTTGTTTTTCTCAACTCTGACAAATTTTTATAACTAACATACTTTCGGGAATTTGATGTACAGATGCAAAGGCGGCCAGGAAATGTATTCCTCCAGTATGTGAAATGAAGCAGTAAACATTGTTTTTGTACAGTAATGCATGAACATGCAAGCTTTGTACTTTTTCTAGATATTTCTAGTTTGATTCTTTTGTAATCCACAACCGCGTCGATTACACCTAAATGGGTCATGGGTCTTATCATCAGGGTGTGAATGCCCACTAAGCATCTTTTCTTTACTAACCTTATGCCGTTGATAATGCCGGTTTTTGTTTAGACACTCATACACAGCAAAACTTTACAATAACAGCTTCCTGAGGAATTGTTTTCTTATGACGAGAAGTGTTATCTAGGATTATCTTTCAGCACTATAAGCATGGAGTCAATAATTTAGAGACAAATTTGATAATACTTCTGATTTTATGAAGATCTTTTAACTCCTTTCAGTATAAACGGTGTCAATTCCAAAGTCTTGAATGAATTAGGGTGTGTTTTCCCAATTTCTAATGTGAACTTGTTTAAAAGTGTAGGTACCTGCTAGATACATCTTAGTGCTTTCAGGACTTTTAATAGAGTTAAGTGTTTTACAGTTTTCGATATAAATAATAAAATAGCCAAATTAATTTAAATTCAATTTTAAATGTTTTGTGGCCTTAACTCCAAAATATGTGTTTCGCCCTCCAATAACGTACAGCAAGTTGGCTATGAGGTTATCCTCGAATTTTTTGCGTGATTTGTTGCTCAGGGTTATATTCGAAGACTTGTCGGGCTGTGCGCTGATACCAACAAGCTGCACAGCCATCTCAGGCGTTTTATAGCCCGTAAAGCTCGTCGTTAAATCTTTTTCTCCACACTACTTCGATAAAAATACAATCAAAAACCAAGTTTTTATCCGAAAAATACAGCAGGAATCGAATGAAGGTTTTGTATAACTTCTTGGTTCTATGAAAGAGGGCCTTACTATTTAAATACCTTCTGAGTTCAAAGAAAAAGTGATTGTCAAGAGTAGTTCTCCGTTTGATCTCTGCACTGATTTCATATTTCGTTGCAATAGTGGATCCTATGTAGAAATAATCCTTGACCACTTCGAAGTTACATCTATCCAAAGTGAAGTTTTGGCTGTTGATATTCTTTTCCCGGTGACGGCATATAATTCTTTTTGTCTTCATTAACAGCCCATCACATTTTCGCCGTCTTAGATTTAAACTGACAAATGTACCCAACCACAGCTCTTTTTGTTCCATTTGTAAATATTTTGTCCCAGAATACACCCGCTCCAACTCCATCAACCATCTTTCAGCCGTCAGTTAAGTTGTGTCATAATTTTCCATTTGCTTGTGGGATCGAATTGAAACCTTAAAATCATTATTCTGTTCCCAAATCAAATTAAAAAAATATTAAAAGTATGGTTGTAAAAAGCGATGAATAAATAAACAATCTTTTTGTTTCACAGGCATGCTTCTGGCAAAAATTGGTGGGCCAGTATATCGTATTGGTGTTGGTGGAGGAGCTGCAAGTTCTGTGGAAGTCCAAGGTGTAAACAGTTCGAATTTAGATTTTAATGCTGTTCAGCGTGGTGATGCTGAAATGGAAAATAAATTGAATCGCGTAGTCAGAACCTGCGTAGAAATGGGGGATAAGAATCCCATTCTTGCCATTCATGACCAGGTAGGTTTAATTATCAAATAAATATACCGAACATTTTCATTTCTTTTTTTTTTTTTTTTTTTGTTAAAGGGTGCTGGAGGCAACGGCAATGTCCTTAAAGAACTAGTCGAGCCAGGTTTTGCTGGAGCTGTTATATTTTCAAAAGAATTCCAACTAGGTGACCCAACAATCACAGCTCTGGAACTCTGGGGCGCCGAATACCAAGAAAACAATGCAATTCTCTGTTCACCAGAGAGTCGTCAAATACTCCAAGATATATGTGATCGAGAACGTTGTCCAATTAGCTTTGTTGGAATGGTAACTGGAAATGGATATGTAACCCTCTTGGAGAGTGAAGCTGATTTTGAAAGTTACGAAGACCGCGAAGATAGGGAAAATTGGGGACCAGTTCCATTTGATTTGCATTTAAAACACGTTTTAGGTGATATGCCAAAGCGTCGATATGACTTAGACCATACCAAATCTAATCTAAAGCTTTTGAATCTCGATGAAAATATTGGTTTTTCAAGTACCTTAAATAGGGTTTTAAGTATTTTGTCGGTAGGGAGCAAACGTTTCCTTACCAACAAAGTTGACCGTTGTGTAACTGGTCTGATAGCGCAGCAACAGTGTGTTGGTCCATTGCATACACCTCTTGCTGATTTTGCCTTAACTACAGTCTCACACTTTGGATACGAGGGTATCGCCACGTCCATAGGAACACAACCAATAAAAGGGCTACTCAGTGCTTCTGCGATGGCTCGCATGTCAGTGGCCGAAGCTATATCGAATCTAGTATTTGTTGGAATATCTGAATTAGCGGATGTTAAGTGCTCTGGTAATTGGATGTGGGCAGCAAAGCTGCCTGGCGAGGGTGCAAAATTATTCGACGCCTGCAAAGAAATGTGTGAAATTATGAAGGAACTGAATATTGCAGTAGATGGTGGGAAAGATTCTCTTTCGATGGCAGCACGTATTGATTCAAAAACCGTTAAATCCCCAGGAACGCTTGTAGTCTCAACGTATGCTCCATGTCCTGATGTCAGAGTTAAAATAACTCCAGATTTGAAGGCTCCTTCCATGGGAAACATCGGTCATTTAGTATGGGTCAACATCGAAGGACTATTCAGACTGGGTGGTTCGGCCCTAGCTCAGGCTTATTGCCAACAAGGAATGTTAAGTCCAAATGTACAAAAAACTGCAGTACTCAAAAGTGCCTTTAATGTAACTCAGAAGCTCCTAAAAGAGAAGAAACTTTTGGCAGGTCACGACATTAGCGACGGAGGCCTTATTGTAACCTTAGTTGAAATGGCATTTGCTGGAATCTCAGGAATTGAAATCGATATGACTGGAGCGCTTGAGAAAATCGATAAAAATTGTATTAAACTTGAAGAAGTACCCAAAGAAAAGATTGAATTTGGTGTGATGTTTGCAGAAGAAACTGGTTGGGTGCTTGAAGTCGAGAGTAATCATCTTCAAGAAGTAATGGACAGATTCAAGCGTGAAAATGTTCCCGTGTATTGTATCGGCAAATCCACTGGTTTCGGTCTAGATTCGAGCATTCTTGTCAAAAGCCGGAATACTGTGCTTTTGCGCAGCGATGTGAGGACATTATTTAAAAAATGGGAAAACACAAGTTTCGAATTGGAAAAACTCCAGGCAAATACTGAATGTGCTGTTGATGAATTCAATAGCTTTAATTATAGAACAGCACCTACGTACAAATGCACTGCTAATTTGGATCCTGAAATTAAACTCAGTCGATTGGGGAAGAGTGTTAAGGTGGCAGTTCTAAGAGAAGAGGGTGTAAACAGTGACAGGGAAATGATATCATGTTTATTAAAGGCACAATTCGAAGTTCACGATGTGACTATGTCAGACTTACTCATGAAGAAATGCACTCTTGATCAGTATAGAGGTATTGTGTTCCCTGGCGGATTTAGCTATGCAGATACTTTAGGTTCAGGTAAAGGATGGGCCGCTAACATAATGTTCAATGATCATTTGGCGCCACAATTTAATGCGTTTAGAAAACGCACCGATTCTTTTTCATTGGGCATTTGCAATGGCTGTCAACTTATGTCTTTGATAGGGTGGGTTGGTTCGGTGGAAAATGGTCAACCCACACAAAGTGCCATTGATGTCCCTGATGTAGCCTTCCTGCATAATAAGTCAGAAAGATTCGAATGTCGTTGGTCTACACTTCGCATTGAAGACAGCAATTCGATTATGTTGAAGAATTTGGAAGGATCTGCTCTTGGATGTTGGGTTGCCCACGGCGAGGGAAAGTTTTCAGTTCGTACAAATGATGTTTTAAAAAAACTGAAAACTAACAAGTGCATCGCTATGCGGTACGCTGATGATAATGGACTTGCCACTCAATCCTATCCAATGAATCCAAATGGGAGTGTCGATGCAGTGGCTGGTTTGTGCTCAGAGGACGGTCGTCATTTAGCTTTAATGCCGCATCCAGAGAGATGCAGTCAAATGTACCAATGGCCTTATATACCAGCAGGATGTGAATTCGAGCAAAGTCCATGGCAAGTAATGTTTAACAATGCATTTGTGTGGTGTACATTGAACATTGAATGATTAAATAAAAATAGACATTGAATTAATTTTGTATATACTATAAGTGCCTTTTGTAACTACAAAAATAAAATTTATAATATAATATTACTTTCTTTGTTTTGAAATAGAAACAAAATATCCAAATAGAAAACTTAGGTGTTTCGAATGCATGTCCTTTGATAAATCAAAAAACAACATTTGGCCTTGTTGGTCATAAAAGTTGTGAGATCGTAAGGACTGTCAAGTTTACATTTTACTTAAATTTTTTATTTTGTTGCATTTAAAGTTCGTTTCTGTTATTTCCGTTACGAACATATTCTATCAGGACTCTTGATTTCAATGATAATAATATAATAATAATAGAGTTTCTGGTACCATATCGGCTAAAGCCAAGAGTATAGGTACTCTGCATTGCAAGAGATTAGGCTCTGTTGTGTGCCCTAGAATCTAGATCTTAAGAAAAAAACTCAATTTATTTAGTTATTAAGTTTATTTTTAAACACATTTATACTTAGCTCGGTTTTTATTTCGATTGGAAGGCTTAAAGCTATAAAATCCCATATTCATCAATGAATCCTGAGTGCTGCTTCTGATACATCAATTTGGTCTGAAATTCCCGTTGTTTCGTAAATTATATGGTTGTACGTCACCAACGTTTACTATATTATTTTGAAGGTATTCAGGAACCATATTGTTTTTTTTCATTTTAAATATAAACACCATTGCACTAAAATTTAGCTTCTTTCTCACACTCATCCAAATAAGAACCTATAACATAACTCTTATCGGGGTATTGATATTCACTCAAAATAACTCGCATAGCTTTATTCTGCAGTAACTGCAGCCGATTTAGTAACTCTTGTTTGCATGCATACAATCTGTCTTTTTTCAAATTCAATTTCATTTTATTCATTTAAAGCCAATTGCTCACACTCTTCATGTTCTTGATGTGAGTACCAATCTAACGGGTGGTATGTGAAAGCTTTCTCAGTCTCTAATGTCATTTTTTAAAGCTAATGCCAAATTTTGTATGCAATAAGGGGTTTCACAGTTATAATCCAGTACGGATATTTCATTTGAAGATTCTCAACTTGGTGTGTTTGGATTGGCTATATTTTCCAACAAAAAGACACCAGCAAAAACTGCAAATTGCTAAATTGACAATAACTATTTACGAATATTTACTTTTTAAATCATATATTTACTAAATTTTAACGTACCTTGTATTAAAAAGTTTGATTCAACTTAAAGACTTTACATGACTACAAAAAAAAATTTATTTAACTAGATATCTGTAACAAACATTTTAAATAATTCGTTCTGTCATCTTGCACTTTCAAATGATTCCAATCAACTTCATTTATGTGCACTACTTTGTAACCAAGCATCTCCAAATGACGCATTCTTAAAGCTTCTTTGCCTCGCATAGTCTGCAAGTCGTTTTCACACATCGAATCAAGTTTCAGCAGCAATATTGCGACTCTGTAAAAAAAAATAGTTCTAAAATACTTTTTTTCGGTATTAGCAAAGGGGTAGACGAATGCATGAAAACACAAGCGTCAGTTGTTAACTTATCAACTCCTACTCTAACCTTTATGCCAACCTTCTAACCATGCTACAGTTACTTGGGACCTAATACGGAACGAATACAAGTTGAGCTTGTTATTGGAAGAAATTTGTGATAGGACTTATGACCGACACAAGATTGATTGATTGGCCTTTTGGTATGTAGCAATGGATAAATTAACCATCGCCCACATGGACCACATAGACCACATTAGGTTGAATGCAAAAAAGTCTTATAACATTTTGGACATCAAACAAAGGCTTCAAAAAATATCTTGTTGAAGCCAAAGTTCGTACTTTGTAAACGAGGAAATAGCGGTAAGAAGTTTTTCATCGAACAGCTGCAATCGCAAGAAGTCGTCAGAGCCTATGCGTATCGTATCTCTTTCAAATGTAGCCACCAGCGCAAATGAAAAAGTCTATGAAAATCTAAAAGCAGAAAGAGAAGTGAAGAACTCTGTGTTATAAAAGAAAAGAAGAAAGCCCACTAGAAACGCAAGATTGAAGACATGACAATTTCATCTCAGCCCTATAAGGCATGTACGTGCAAGGACGAAAAATTAAATGGTTAAATCGCATTTTATCCTGAGAATATTGGAAGACAATATTTATGAGCGCTTTTCAACGATAATATTATGCTTACCTTAAAGGAAATACACGATGACAGACATCAAACCTTTCAGTCCGAACTTGGAAAACTGACGTTAGCAATTAAAATGGTCAAACACAACAGAGCTACCGGAGCTGATGGCTCCTAAACCATGCTATTTAAAGTCTTCGGAGATGGTTTAGTAGAGATGGCATGCACCAACTCATCATTAAAGTGTACGATGGCAAATGAGTGGAATTTGACCGATTTCTTGTTTGTACCTCTGATTCCTTTATAATGAGGAATCAATCTTCTGAATATCACACACCAGATTTTCACCTCCGTATTGTGAAAGAGCATTAAACCATTAATGGACAATCGGATCGGTACCTACTAAATATCCGCATTACGACAGACATAAGAAAAGACCAAAAAAGACCAAGTCGATGCACACAGGAAAAGGTGAGATAGGATTATTTTTGTTATGGTATTTTTAATTTAGAATAATTTGCCTTATTTTGGTTAAGAACCATTTTGTCGCGTTGCGGAAACCAAGGAGATTTCTGGTGCTCTCTTTGAAATATTCGTTAAGATCGTCAAAAACGCTCCATTTGTTTAAGTGGGAAACAACTCCAACGAGACATTTTATGTCTAAAAATAATTCAGGAAAGGAGTCTTTGAGGCAACATCTTCCAAAGGTTGATACAAGTTACTGGCATATGCTGATAACATTGATATCATTAGTCCAGTATTTATGTGGATAACATGTGGCGAAAAAGATTAAACGATCTTGCCAAAATGATACATACTCCGATAGTTGATATAAATAATAAATACCAAATTGACAACAATGATCTAGCCTATAGAATCTGTGGAAATTCACAAAAGAAAAAAAAATCTATGCGAAACTGGAGGCGCCCAAGTTAGGATGGGCTGAGAATAGACATATTGATTGAGTTAATATGTTTCTGCGATCCACTTTCTTTTTGTTACTTTAGCTTCTGCATTATAACTAAGCTATTTATACCATCACGTTTTACTAAAACTTCAGTATAAGCACAATAACAAGATATGATATGTTAAATTTAAAATATTCAGGGTTATCTTTGTCCGTTTATACTATGTAACAATTCGTTCAAAAAGATCGTTTGTTAAGGCATTCGTTATACTGGCACTCACTTATATATAATTTAATAACTCATTATTTACTCATACAAATAACTTACTTTGTGATTTTATCGAGGACAGTTGTTTCTACTGGAGTTGGTATTGCATGTTTTTGAGTATCGAAATGTATCACAAAATCTATCTAAAAATAAAAATAATTACATTTAACATCATTTGGAATACCAAGAGTTAACTTACTCTATATCCATACGGAGTAACGTGATTACAACGGAATAGGGATTCATCTTTTAAAACTGAAAGCAATGATTGCTTCACATCATTGTTGTATCTACTTGAAACGAACGGATCTAAAATTATTTAAAAAAAATGTTATGCATTTATTTTGAAAATTTACAAATGACTAGTAATCTCAAATAATTATCAAGCTTACATTTACTTAGTTGGGATTCAATATAATTTTGTTGAAACCATGGAACATCAACCTCAGGGAAATCCAAACAAACTGCACGGTTAAGTTGCATTACTTGATTCAGAACTCTCTCTGGATATGTTGCCTTAAACAATAAAAAAAAATATTACTCTCATTTATTTGTATAAAGATTGCTTTCTCATACCTTAGAGTAACACTTTTCAATTTCTTCTTCGATTCGTTTAATGAAATTAACACAAAATACTTTGTTTATAAGATTTTCCGGAATAGTCTTGTAAAAACACAATGCTAAGCAAGCTTGAAGTATTGAAAGTCCAGTCATGTAATTAAAATCTCTAATAAATGAAAAAGAAATATATAAATGATTTAATATACCACGGGAGTTAGTAATACTAAGTTAAACATCATTTATTCTTAATTAAATAGAATTTTAATAACAATGATTTACATACCTCATCACAATTTTAGCTATCGAATACAAACTTTCTTGCAGTTGAGGTGAATATCCCAAATTATATGAACAAGAAATTATCTTTTCCGCTGTATCACCGGTCACATATTCTTCATTGTAGACTATGTAACCAAACATTGTTTCAAGAATTTCTGGAGCAACGAAATGTGATGTACTTAAATTGAAGGACATATTTCGCAGCAATCTAGAATCGAGTTTACTGGATTTTATGTGATTGTACTTATTGAGCGCTTGTTGATAAATTGTTGATTTTCTTGGAGCTAGAAAAATAAAAACAAACTTACTTAAGCACTTAACAGCAATGTAAAGACATAAACATTTCTATGTCGTTTTTAAAATTCATAATGTTCTCTTCATGACTATTTTATTTAAAATGTAACTAATCACGTACATTTTTGTTTAAATATAACAGCATTTCCAACTATATTTTCCCATAGCTACACCTAGCTGCAAAAAGTGCTACATCAAGTGAAAGTTATCTTCTACCATTTTGAAAGGTGAAGTGTAATACACCAAAAACTGATAATTGCCGTTCAATTAAGCTGTAACCGAAAAATTACCAATCTAAGTAGGTGTACACCAAGGAAGCATTTTGAGTTTATTGCTCTTTTTTTTACAGTTCTTGACTGTGGACCCGAAAGTGAATCAGTCGACGAAAGAGCCATCATAATTGAACATCTTACATCCTTAATACGAGCACTTAATGTATTGGTGAATGTTTTTGAGGGAATAAGCGCCAAAAGTTAGAGCACGAGAATCAGCCAATGGTGTCTATTGAGAGTTGTACCGTCAGGGGTGATGTTCGAAAATTCTATTAAATGGTAAAAACGGTTTAAGCTAGCATGTCGAGATAAGCGGGGAAACATGGATAAACAGGATGATTTGGAAAGAATATTTTTCTAGACTGCTGAACGTCGAAGCTAGCCAACTATATGCTGCTAGGCGACTTATTCCATAAAACTAGGACGATGATGGCCAACATCTCCGTCTACCTGACAAATGAAGTGCGATTAGCGATGGCGAAACTTAAATCGTATAAGTAGTAGGCTTACCAGCCGAAGTATCCAAACGCAAGTGATGTTTTTGTAGGGAACATTCACCAACTCATCTGGAATCTTGTCTTAGTGTGCACTATCCGCAAAAAAAGAGACTGACATTTACCAACAGTTTTGATAGCGTATGAAAGCCTGGATAGAGACGAATTATGGCGAACCAAGGTCAAAAGCAAGGTGACGCGTTATCAAACTATTAACATTGTTCTTGAAGCAATTGTACGTAAATCGCACGTCAATACCACAAGTACAATTTATCAAAAGTTACTTACTTATGCAGATGACATAGACACAATCGCTCTCATAGAACCAAGGAGTCGTTATAAAAAGTTTTCCAATAAGAGGTTTCATTTAAATATTTAAAAAAAAAACAAGTTTATTGTAAAGAGAAAGGTATGTCATTAACAATGGAAAACGATATGAGATAAATGGCCGCCACAGATACGGTTGCAGACTAAACGTGACGGCGCTACGTACACAAGCAATTTTACAAGCAAAGTTTCCTGACCGTATTATTTCTCTAAGAAGTGATCACAATTGTCCCCTGAGATCTAATATCTTTAGACTTGATGTTAGCGATTTAACATCTTTAGACTTTTAGACCTTAAACAAGGAATTTGTTAAGTTATCGAGGACATACAGCCGGAGTTTAGGTAATTTGTCATGGAAAACTTCATGAAAAGGGTATATTGCTGCAACCGTAGCCGCAGTGGCCATTTGAGCATGGCAGGAGAGGCATATTGGTTGAAGCCGTAGTCTATTTTGGCCTGTAAGCGTCATCAAAAGTATAGTTGAGTATTTAAAAGTAATGTCTGTAATTCTGTATGTGTTCACTGTTCATTTCGTTAGTTTATAAAAAAAATCAGAAAAACGAACATACTATGAACAAATCAGAAATTAATTTTACAAAACAAGTAAAGTGATATAAAATAACATAAATGATAAAGAAAACATGTCTATGTCTATATATCTATCTATATCTATAGTCAATGGTTGTACTTACTTCTTCGATTATTCATCGCACGAACAATAACATTCAAATCTTTTGCATTATCATCACTTAAGGTATCCAAATGTCTTTGTGCGCTCTCACCAAGTGCTTTGTCTATACAACTTAGTTGATTTGCCATATTCGTTGGAACAAAATGACGAAACCTAAGAAAACAACATTAATTCAAAAACTCACAACAATAATACTCATTTAAGCATACCTCAATTCTAAAGCGATTTGAATGCCTCTTGACAAATGGAGACAATCGTCAATGCTGAATTGATTTTTCATTGTTTCAATTTTATTCATGATAACATTTGGTATCATCGTACTTCCTTTATAAGTTTGACCATAACCCAAAACAAATGGTGCAATACTTGCGAACTTCGAGGGAATTACACCCGATATTCCTCTGTTAATATCTTGCATGCACATGTGAGTCATGCGTTTTTCGAACTCCAAATGACGATATGTGCCTCCCAAATTGTTGTTAAAGTACATATAACGGTGACAATGTCTCGCAAAGACGTAATGCTCTTTTCCATCGGTGTTCGATTCAATCTCTTTTAATACTTTTGTCCAGTAATTATTGCATAATTCATTATCTGATATCTTCAAAGACCTTAGAATGGTGAAAAAATACAAAGGCGCAGTTTGCCGCTGCCACATTGAATCATCTGATATTTGTTTTTTAAAAATCTCTATAAGACGTTCCTTTTTCTTGGGTTCTGCAAACTGTACAATGCATGTTAACATTTCTTCGGTTGGATGTTTTTCGAGAATTTTTTCGCTTACTTTGAGTAGTTTTGGAGCAATGGCTGCTGGCTCAAGTTGACTTTGAAATATCCTATAGACAATTTTAATATCTTCTTCAGATAAATCGTCTACGATTGGCAAAATAAGGAGCATCAATTTTCTTGAAAGTAATGAGTTGCGATAAGACCAAGCAGGATGATTAAGAAAATTTAGAATTTTAAGAATACATTTTGTACTTTTGGTGTTTATTATTTCAAGTTTGATTAAATCATTTACTTTTGATTTATACAAATCTAAAATATCACCTAAGACTAATTGTCTGAGATTAATTAAACACATTGTTATTAGTCTTATCTCTTCAGCTGTGGAACATTTTTCTAAAGCTTTTAAAATATGAGGTAACATATTTTTGCAAAGAAGTGAAGTATTTCGGTGTTTGTCAATACTAACTGCAACACAAAATCTCGATAAAGCTGTAAGTGGAATATTATCACCTAAAATAAAATGATAATATTATTAGTTGATGATAAGTAAAGTGGATTTAATTTTATTTTATTAAAACGGAGTCAAAATTTAAAAAAAAAAAAAAAAAATTATAAAGGCAGGTAACGTTAAGCAGTTTTTCCCAAAAGCTTGGTTTCCATCCTCTGATAAACATTTGATGATTCATTGCATATGGTGTAGGGAAATAACTCCACTAGCAAGTGTTCTATTGGGAATTTATTCCACTTTTAGTGGGAATCTGCTCCACTTTTAAATATCGATTAATTTCCCACTGAAGATGGTAATTTTTTGCTCTATTAAGTCAGAAAGTAGTTCACTTTCTAAAGTGGAGTTGTTTTCCACTGACCTATGTGGCCCAATTGTACCACCAACAGTAGAGGCAGGTAAGATGGAGCATGCTGCCCCACTGCAACCCCCGGCCTGACTCACTATAGGATTTGGGGGGGTGCGAGTTTTGGTGGGTGCAAGTTTGGGTATGTAAAGTTTCTAACCCATTTGGGTATACTACCGGGAAGTAAAGTAGGAACACTGTTTTTTTTTTCTTTTTTTATAATAACATTTTTCTGCATTGAGGTGGGAAAGTATAGCACACTATTTAAAGTGGAATACAATCTCACTACGAGTGGGAATCAACTCCACATTGAAAAGTGGAGTAGATTACCACTAAAAGTGGAATAAATTCCCTTGTGGAGCACTTGCCCGTGGATTCCCAAATTCAATTTACCATAAATTAAAGAATTTGGTGACTATTCGTGAAACCAAGTCATGCATTTTAATTTGTTTTTACACGCTTATTTGGCTGAAAAATTTAATAAGCAAGTAAAAAATTACCTTTCTTTATGGTATCCAAGATGTGTAGTAGGAGCTTCTGCATCAATTTGTGATCAGAGTCTATGCCTAATCTTTTTAAGTACAAGTAGCAGCATGTCATTTCGTCCGGATTGGTATTTTCAACATTTTCAAAAAGCTTCGCAAGAAGTTCTTCAAACTGACGTTCATATTTTACAAAATCACCAGTAAGGGTATCTGCTTTTCGGCAAAAATCCCACAATAAAATCACAGATTGAACTAGATGTGAAGTTTGAAATTGTGCTCCATTTTTGACAAACGTATCTAATAACTTGGTGTATTTATATTTAAGGATTAAGTACAATGAGAATAAAGCTTTTCAAGGAGGTTTTTTCATACAAAATAAACTTACCTGTTCTGCAGAATCACATGCATTCATCTCTTTGATCAGAGAATCCTTTTCTTGATAGAGTATATTTTTAAATGAAAAATTTCGCAAATTCTCTTCGAAAAGATGATCCTCAAATGTCTCTGATTCCAGAATTGATTCTCCATCATCGTTGGAAAATAATCTTATAGGCCCATCTACGTTGGCGGGTAGTAACTGAATTTTTTGTGGAAAAAGTGCTAGCTTTCGATGAAAAACTTTGAGCACGAATGGTGAATAATACGCATGTTTACTGGACAATATTTTGCCATATTTTAGAGGTAATTTAAATAAATTGCGGAAATACATAATTAGTTAATAAATATTAATCATTTTAATTGAATGCTTAACCAAATAAGTTTAAAAACAACACCTGCAATTTCCAACTTCGTGTATAAAGCGATCAGCTGGTAATGACAGAAAGAAAATGATTGCATTCAGTAACAATAAACAAACAACAAAAGAGTGATAACAAGTTAAATAGGAGAAAACGAGGTTTTTTGAGTAACTTTTCATTTGTAGTCTGGAACAAAACGACATTTCATTTTTAATTTTTCATTTTCAACTTGCATACTTAAAAAATATTTTTAAACGCATAATTACCTAGTTTATATGCAGAGTCAAAAGATCGAGTTTTAGTTGAAAAGAAATTCCAACACAGGTATTTCAGAAAACTAGTTGAAAGCTTGAGGAGTTGAGTTAAGTGCGAAAAAGTTGAAATGACAGGAGAATGCTTGCGTTGCTTTGTGGGCATTAAGTCAAAAAGATTGAGTTTTCGAGAAAAAAATATTTTTATTGCTCTTACAAGTTATGCGCATACTTTTCAACAACAAATATTCATTCGTTAATATGTATTTGATCACATGCAGAAATAATTGTATATTCAACATTTCAACCCAGGTATTTAATTTAATTTTCGACTCAACACCACTGCTCGAGTGCGACTTTTAAAAATACTTTTCAACAACAAATATTCATTCGTTAATATGTATTTGATCACATGCAGAAATAATTGTATATTCAACATTTCAACCCAGGTATTTCATTTAATTTTCGACTCAACACCACTGCTCGAGTGCGATCGAGTCGAATTCCATTTCGTTCCAACTCATCCCCGTTTACAAATGGGTGAACCTAAGTTCAAGCTCGCTTCACCCATGCATATAAACTAGGTAAATATTGTATGTATAAATCTTAAACAAACGTAATATTGATACCCGTTGTTAAATTTTAATCTTATTATGTCTTTATTGTACACTCGAAAGTCGAAGTTAAATCAACTTGTGCTGCAGCGTATGCTACAGCTGCAGCTACTCATTGTGACTGCACTAAAGGCTCTGTAAACAGAGCGTGGTCCGGATTTCCTTGTAAAAATTTACAAACAAACTGACCGCCGCGCCGCGCCGCGTTCTAACAGTCGTCGTCGTACTGAGGCAAAGCTACACGTCTGTGTCTTTCATACGCTGAATGCAATCATTTAAGTTACGGCCTGTTTCTTTTTACCATTTTTGATTGATGATATTTTAGCTTAAAATTTGACATTTGAAATACATCGAAAACATAAAAAAGTATTCGCAAAAAGACACAACAAAATTCTTATTCCATCAAGAACAGAATTAATTTTTCATAAATCCTACTTGTTTCAATAAGAATTTCGTTAGTGTTTATTTATTGTTATTTTCTATATACGGTGGATTACATATTGATATACAAAATCGTTAAATTTAATTTGCATGTTCTAATTAACAAAAGAACAATGGACTCACCAAATACATCCAATGATAAATACTCTCGAAAAAATGCAAGCACAAATTCTTTAGATTTTGACCCGAAACCAAGTTCAACAAATAAAATCAAACAAGAAGACGATAATGGGGTAAATATTAAAAAGATTTAAAAATAATACAAATAAAATACTTTACATGTATACAATTTGGATAAAACAACTTTGCAGATGCTAAGAAGCACACCCTTCGTCTATCTTATCGGTGAACAAGATTTGGACCAAAGAAATGATGTCACGTACATGTGTCCGTATAGTGGTCCATTGTTTGGAGTACTTACGATTACAAACTATCGACTTTTCTTTCGTTCTCGACAACTAAACACAGAACAACCCATTATCGTAGATGTGCCATTGGGTACAATATCTCGAGTGGAAAAAATTGGTGGTTCTACATCGAGACGTGAGAATGCTTATGGAATTGAAATCTCTTGCAAAGATTCGAGAACAATACGATTCGCACATAAACAACAGAATCATTCACGACGATCTGTTTTTGAGAAAATCCAAACATATGCATTTCCGCTTTCGTTTAGTGGAAAAATTTTTGCATTTAACTACACTGAAAGATTTGCTGTGAACGGTTGGAATGTTTATGATAGTGTGACAGAGTACAGCCGTTTGGGGGTGCCGAATGAGCATTGGAGAATATCCAAAGTAAATGCTAACTACGTTGTAAGCGATAGTTATCCAGCTATTTGGGGAGTTCCCTCTCGTGCTTCAGATGAATTTTTAAAAAAGGTTAGTAAAACTAGTACCTATATTTTTTTAAAACACAAACAAGATAGTTAAGTTTTTAATTTAATATAACTTGCACAATCACAACCGTTATTACTGTTAATTTAGGAGAGGACTTCCTCCATTAACAAATCAAAAATATTGTTTTTAGGAACGTTTACATTAGAGAAAAAAAAAGTAAAAGAAAAACTAAAAAAATCAAGCTTACAAAGATTTGTTTTGATTTTTTTTCTGATTCTAGCTAATAAGTTTTTTAGCTGGTCCTCCTGAAAGAATTCTAAAGTCAAGAGATCTGCAAATCGGCCTGTTGCGTTGAGGAATTTTTAACATTTGAAGTACTTTCAAAAATGGTATTTCGCTATATTTCATATATCCATCCGGTAGTGACCAAGTTGTGTGTTTCTTTTCTTTAACTCTACACTTTCCTAGTAGGTAAAAGTGTTTTCTCATATGTTACAGTATCGGAAAGTTGGGCTGTTTACTAATCGAGTTTAGCCTCTGTCTCAATTAGGAAGTTCTGGCATCCCGACTGGTTAACAGCAGTAGAAGTAGCCCCTACTTTTTCTAGAGCGTCTGCTTTTTAATTGTCCTGTATACCAACTTGATCAATACATAGCTATGTTGTTAGTGTACTTCGTTTTTCTACGCATTCTAGAATTGGTTAAATTGTTGTAATGTTTAGATTCGTCTACCAATTCTGTTTTAATGCTCAACTTCAAACTGTAGTTTTTTTAAAGCTAGCTAATCTTTACTTGTTAGCTTATCTTTTGAAAATTAATGAAATGAAATGCATGAAAGCCATCGCTTTAGTTAAAGAATATCTCTATATTTTATTACATTCACAGCTAACTTAATCGGTTAGCCAAAGTTTTCCGGAACAGACAAAATTGATTGCTCACTTGGATTCATATTTTTTTACCGAAAAAATATTATTTTGTTTGTTTTGTCGCAGAAAAAACAATAGGTTTAAAAGAGTTGAAAGTGTGTAAAATTAACAAGAACAATTTTTAATTTAAATTCAAGAACAAAATATTTTATAGTTCTTTTGTTATGAATAATGAATACTCTCATTTTTTGACAACACGCTTCCTTTTGATCAATCATAATCATAAGCCAATATGTATGTTGTCAAATCAAAATTTATAAAAATACTTAAAGCTTATCAAAAATATTACTAAAAAAAATCAAAATTGATACTCTATTTCCTCGGTTTTTAAACTGTGTTCCGCGGAAGATTGTAGGGGTTCCGCAGATTTCTTGAAATAAAAAATAGTAAGCACAAAAATAATTTTTGTTACAAACATTTTTACGCACAAAACAACTTTTTTTTTTGATCGAAGTGTGAGCTAACTATAATTTAAAAATAAATAAAAAAAAATCATAGTACAACTTTCCAGGGAAAATTACGATTCGCACATATCTTATTATAAGATTCTACTTCACAATATCTAACAAAGAATGAACATGTGACACCAAATTACATGCAATGCAAGAATGCAACTCGATGAAAGCCCGGATGTTGCCGGCCTTTCAATACTTCTTGTATTCGTGAGGTATCCCTTCGGTACATCTATTCAAGAAGATTTGCTCCTTTGTACACCTTTGAAAACCAATACAACTGGCGAAGAAATATTTGAGGCCATAAATTGTTTCCTGAATAAACACAGCATTAATTGGAACAAGTGTATTGACATATGTAGCGATGGAGCCGCAGCAATGGTAATAAAGGTTTAAGGGGTCGTGTCAAAAATTAAAAACACTGCGCCAAGATGTAACAGCAGTCATTGTATTTTGCATTGTTATGCACTTGTAATAAGAATAATGCCAACTGATTTGAAAAAAGTTCTTGATTAAGCTGTGAAGATTGTTAATTTCGTGAAAAGTCTTCTTCTCCGATCGAGATTGCTCAAGAAAGCGTGCAAAGATATGGGAAGGCAGTATACGAATCGTTTAATCTTCACACTGAAATCCATTGGCTTTGCAGAGGAAAAGCTTTAGTTAGGTTATTTCAACTTCGTGATAAGTTGAAAGTTTTCCAATTGGAAAAAATATGTCTTCATTTGCAAACCTTTTTGATGTACTGCATGATGAGCAATGGATTACGTATCTTGCAGACATTTTTGAAAAGATCAACGAAGCTGCTACAGCTTTGCAGGGAAAATCCATAACTGTATATTTTTTGCGAGAGGCAAACTGGTAGGTTTGAAAAGAAAAATTGATTTTTGGCTTACCCGTGTACAAAAGAACAATGTTGAATGTTTTCCAATTTTACATAAATTCTTGCAAAGAAAACTTTTGCTAAAGCTCAGAGCAGATATTGGCAATGTGATAACTGAATTTGGTAAGTCTACAAAGATCTTTGTCAGATTACTTTCCAAAAACAAATGTACTGTCATCGAATGGGTACAAAATCCATTTCTAATTAAAACCCAGACACTAAGCATATAGGTACAGGAAAACGAACCTCTTTCTCGTTAAAATATGATTCTGTGTCATAACACGAATTATGGGTTGGTATTAGGAGTAAAACCCTGAACTTGCAAAGAAGGCTATATTATATTTGCTCCCTTTTGTCACAACGTATCGCTGTGAAGCACGTTTTTCAGCCTATACATATACTAAAACTAAATACCGATCGAGATTGGACGCTGCCCCAGATATGCGAATACAGCTTTCGGACATAGAAGTCAATTTTCTTGAATGTCAGGCTTTTTATTAATAATAAATAAAAATAAATACAAAATCTTAATGCGGTTCTGGTGAATTTCGTATGACAGCTCTTAGTTTTTCATTAATTTAGGAAAACAAGCCCTAAAAGCTGGTTTAGTTATTCGAAAATAATGTTTAAAGCCATGAAAAATGGTAAAGGGATTGGAAGCATCTCTTATTTGCCTTCGTCTTCTGATAGTTTCGAAAACCGAACTTGCGTTTTCCTCTTCAGATTCAGAGAAACCCTCAACCACACATCAATTGTATCCATTTTTGTTTTTACTTTTCTAATTTTGTACAAAAATATACTATTTTACTGAAAATCATCTCTAAATCAAACGAAAAACAATCTGAAAAAATCACATTTGTCAAATGTCAAAGTATAAATAATTCACAATCGATACTTTTTCATTCACAATAATTCAAGTACTAGTCGATCAAGTTACACAATACCGATTGAGTGATCGATCGACGGTGATTGGCGTTGCTTTTGCGATCGCTGATCGACAACCGCCATCTATTGGGGTATTTCAATGCTGCGTAGGTACACCATCCGGATTAGACTCGAAGACTTGTCGGGCTGGTGCGTTGGTGTCTATTCACTCCACGTGACCCAGCCACCTCAGTCGCTGTATATTCAGCTTCTTGACCAGGTTAGTATCGCTGTGTAGCCCGTATAGCTCCTCATTGAATCTTCTTCTCCATACTCTTCGATACACACAGGATAAAAAATCACTCGAAGAATCTTTCTCTCAAAGCCCCGAAGTAACTTTTCATCCGAGCCCGGTATGTTTGTGGGCAATCGAAAATAAAACTTTGAAAGCCACTACAACTTTACGAACACGAGATGCATGAAAGTATCATTCGTACCGAAATCGAAGAAGCAACTACAAACATTTTATTGTTTACTCAAATGAAATGTGGAAAATCTATCGGAAGTAAGATTTGGCTTCTCCTTTTATCAGAAGTGATTTGCTGTGAGATGTTTGAGTGGAAAATCCTTCTATTAATTTTAATTTTTCAATTAATTTTACAGTATTCGTATTTCACAAATTTTATTTAATCGCGTCTGCACTATGTCTACCATTTTAGTTTCTTCAATTAAATATATTTTATATATTTTTTGCTAATTAGCAATGTTAGTTTTTTAAAATTTCAATTGATGACTTAAGAAACTCTTTGGATTAAGTTCTTATTTGACGGTTCAAAGAAAAATCGTGTTTTGTATTTCAGGTTGCAGTATTTAGATCAAAAGGACGCATTCCTATCCTTTCTTGGATTCACACTAAGACCAACGCTTCGATTACTCGTTGCTCTCAGCCATTGGTTGGTGTTGGTGGCAAACGCTGTCCCGAAGATGAATCATATTTAAGTTATATTTTGGAAATGAATTCGAATTCAGAAAAATTGGTGATTATGGATGCCAGGCCTAGTGCCAATGCAATTGCCAACAAAGCCAAAGGTGGCGGTTACGAATCTGATGAAATTTATCGAAGTGTCGAATTTTATTTTTTGGACATTCATAATATTCACGTTATGCGCGACAGCTTAAAAAAATTAAAAGAAGTTTGTTATCCTCTCGTTGATGACCAAAAGTGGCTGTCATCTGTTGACAATACACTTTGGTTGAAGCACCTGAAATACATTTTAGCTGGTGCAGTAAGGATTGTAGAAAAAGTTGATGTATTGCGGACATCTGTTTTAGTGCATTGTTCAGATGGATGGGATCGAACATCACAGTTAACTGCTTTATCCATGCTTCTACTGGATCCATTTTATCGCACATTGGAAGGATTTGAAGTTCTCATTGAAAAAGAATGGTTAAGCTTTGGTCACAAATTTCAACAGAGAATTGGCCACGGGGATAGCAAATATTCAGATGCTGAAAGATCTCCGGTATTTTTGCAGTTTATCGATTGTGTCTGGCAAGTAATGCAGCAGTTTCCGAACGTAATGGAATTCAATGAGCTTTTTTTGATCACGATTCTTGATCACTTGTTTTCATGTCGATTTGGAACTTTTCTTTGTAACAATGAAGCTGAGAGAATGAAAGAAGGTATTCATATATTTTATTTTTTATAATTAAGTGGCTCAATTAAAACCAAATTTATATTTAGATTTGAAAAATAAAACTTGTTCCCTCTGGTCCTATATAAATGCTTCTCCCGAAGAGTATCGCAATCCATTCTATGACAGCAACAATACCGGAAGTGTCCTTAAGCCGATTGCTAGCATGCGATGTGTTAAGCTTTGGAAAGGATATTATTGCAGATGGAATCATGGAATGCAGCCCCAATCTAACATTTACCAAAGAACAAAAGAGCTCATGGCTCTGCAAGAGCAGCTCCAGAAACAAGTTGATGAAGTACGATCACAAGCAATGTTTAGACCGGTACACCAATTGAAGCAAATGCTTAAAATAAAACATTAAACATAAGACAAAAACACATCGATAGTAATAATTAATAAATAATATTATTTAATGTCTCTGTATTTACAGTTTTCCAATAGTGAACATTTGATAATTTAAGTTATGTTATTTAATAACAAATATATATATTTATATACAACCAAATTATTACATTGTTTTTAATTATATAAGCTAAAGTTCGGCGTGGTTTGATTTCAGCTCAACGTCAATTAGTGATCTATGTGCGTTATCGTTGTTTTTAGTTGGTATTCCTTTTGAGACATTTTTAATCAGTTCCTTTTTTATTTTTCTGCTCAGAGTTTCTTGAGCATATAATCTGGTATCGTCTGCGGCAAACCATTCTTCATAGAGTAAAATCGGATCGAGCTGCCAGAATTTGTGAAATGATACTGGTTTTTGAATAGTAAGTAATGGTTTGGCGTAGTCCATTGGGCGGGCCTGATGAGAAAATAAAATAAAAAAATTAAGTGATTTTAATTTGTTTGATAAGAAAATAATATAGTAACTTGTAGCTTATGCGTTGTGTTGAGGAACGCAGCGGCTATTTGTTTTGTGTATTTTGTATTTTCTTGTATTTAAATTACTTAATTTACTTCTCTTTAATTATGTTCAGTTAAATTTTTATTTTGCTTAAAATTATAATTTTGTTTCTTAGTTGCCAAACATTGCACTTACCACCCTATGGCTCATTAATGTTCCCTATGCGGGTTTTGTTTTTCTATAATCTTTCATGTAAGCTTAAAATAATAATTGTTTTTGTTCATCATCGAATGATAAAACCGTTTGTTATTGCGATCGATTTACTGCAATAAATGCAGTAAGAGTTTTGGTGACGAGCGCAACTACAAACGGTTTTTACATTGTGTGGCTTTTTTGATGCTGAGATAATTTAGTTAAATCACTTTTGTAGCAACCACCATACGAGACGGTCGAGTCATAGGGTCACCTCCCTATAAGTTAATTTACCTTGTATAAAGTTTTTGTCTTGATAGGAATTGACAGTTTAAAATAAATTAATATTATAACGTTGTGGAAATTGAATAGTTTTAATTGTTTGAAACATTCCTGATCACGTTGTAATAGTTTCGTTTGTGTATAGCTTTGTTTATATGTTTTATGTAGTAGTTTATTATAGGGTTTGAATTTCAGTTGTTAACCATTTTATATCGTAAAATCATGTATACTATTACAACTGTTTTAATTTAGTGTAACGAACGTTTAAAATTTAAAATAAAATTTACGTCTGGGTCGCATGAACTTGCTCCTGTAGCACCTTCGACAAACTCTCCACTTAAAAAAAAAAAAACTTAAAAAACTAAAAATAAATTTTCAAAAAATCTCAAACTTCGCTTTTCTCTAAAGCGGCATATACACAGGTCAATCATTCTCATCATGCATGTGAGAATGTATATAATTTTTATTCGAAACTTCAAATTCAGTACATTTTTGTATGCTTGAGCAAAAATCAAAAAATTTTGATTTTGTTTTAAGCAAACACACAACGCATGATGAGATTTTGACCTGTGTATATGCCGCTTTAAGATGTCGGTGGGTGCCGCACCTACCTTATCTAAAATGATTGATTGAAAAATAACCACACACAGACTCTAGATATTCTGTGAATATATATTATACAATCACCAGCCCTGGACTACCCATATAGGCAATGTAGGCAGCTGCCTAGGGCGGCAGATTTTGAGGGGCGCCAAATTTTCAACCCTTACACTAGATATAATGCTATACGTTGGTTCTGGAAAATGCGTCTTATGTAGACTATTGGTAAAATGAATCATTTTATTTATAATTTAGATGTGTAAAAATCCTAATTTTGGCAAACACTACTGATTTTTTTATTTTGAATAATTTTGCAGGTATAAACATATATTTTTTTTTAATTATATGAATGAAACAAATCAAGCCATGCATTTTGTCTTTTCGAATTTTCTTACTGTAATGGGTTTAACGTAGTCCGGAAGACAAACTTTAAATTTTCTTTCACAAATATTTATCTTATGTGCACAACTCAATATCAACCACTTAAAATCTCATCAAAACTCTGAATGTTCGTAACTTCTTTGACGACTTCGAAAAAAGCAAGATTATAAAACACCAAGATTATAAAACACTTGTGAAACGAAGGAAAATCTACGGCGAAACAAGAACAGGAGAAAAACTAGGTGGGTTAAATATGGTAGAAGAGGGGCGTCAATTTACAATCTGCCTAGGGCGGCAAAATGTCTTAGTCCGCAAAAATAAAGGTTGTTTTAACTTTTTTAGTTTTGTGCTGATTTGTTAACATATCTTTTCAGTGTTTGGCTTTGTATAAGTTTTCTTGGCAAGAAAACAACTTTCCCTAGTTGATAATGTTCATTACTCTTTAATGTAGATATGTATTTGGATTTATGCAATACGTATGTAAATGAAAACGTTAGTTTATTCGAGAGTTTATTAATATTATTTAGAATTTATAATTAGTAATATGCTATTAAGCTACTTTTGCTTAAAAAAATTCGTTTTAATTTTCCATTCAAAAGTTGAATAGAAAAATAATTAAGTCATATTTCTACTAAGGAACAATATAGACCTTCTCTATTCATAAGTGTCTATTCCTTTTAAGGTTTTATTTCTTAAGCAGATGTACCCCACCAAATTATCGTCATTATCACCTTATTTCTAAAGGCCTAAAATTTTCACCCTAATACTAAAGATACCATAAAAGAAAAACTCTTCTCTAACCATTCCTATAACGAAAATGTGTATCATTAACGCAAATAAAATTCATACCTGATGAAATCTCGAGGAGTGAATAGCTTTCACATTCAATCCATGCAAACACGAACCTAAAATCATATCATCCGGCGAAGATATCGTCGGACAGGTGCATGACTGCACAATTTTCTTTACGGTAGGCAAACTAAAAGCAATTCCACCCCCACCAGTTATATAATTGAAACCATCATCCGAATGCAGTCTAAATCCATAACGTTCGCCCAAGTATATATCTGCAGTATGATCAAAACACCCCAAAACTTCACAGACTCCAGATACACTGCAATAAAAAATAAAAAAAAAAACAAATTAAAAAAAAGTACCCAAATTAAAAATATATATAGAAGATACATGCATATATAGGTACAAGATTATGTTTAACAAATAAATGGTATCCCTGCGTGCTTTATTGCATTCGGTGGAAAATTGAAAAATTCATTCGATTTAAATTAATTTCCATGCATATATATATATACGTATATACGAACCTTAAAATCGTATCATCATCCGATAGGAAAATCCAAAGAATCGGCCGGTTCGAGATTTGGTTGTGCCGTTCTACGTCGTTCATTGCTAACTTTAAAATCGACAGAGTTTTTAAACAATGGCCCGTCTCTGTGTTTGGCACACCAGTTGCGAAGGTTGGAACTTCTTTGCCTATAAGAAAATGATAGAGGATAAGGCTTATGTAGAGACATTCATAGACCAGTTCGTATTTATCTTTTTTTCATATCTACAAAGACAAGTTATCAAGTTGTTTGCAAGCTGGTGAACCAAATTCTCTAAAGAATAGAAACAGGAAGGTGGTAGATATTAGATAATATCGTCTTCGACAATGGAACCGGATATTAAATGCATAGCATGTTAAGCTGGGAAATCGTCCGAGCTGTACCTCATGAAGGTACCTACTTATTAGTTTAACAACTACAACAGCCAAGTCCAAAATAATAAGTACAGTTATTGTATTTGCATTAGGCAGGTACATATCGTGATGAGTTTTTTTTTATCTTAAGGAGAGTTTATAGCCCGTTTTACATGTACATATGTTGATTCATATTGTATTAAATATAAACGAGTGTATTCTATTTATATATTTTTAGTACTATAATGTTTTATTTTTAAATGTGTTTTACAAAATTATTGTAAGTAAATTCCTATCTCATACATATAAAATAATATTGGGTTTCGACTTTTCTTAAATACCTAAATTTGCTTATAAATTAAACGATGCCGTGACATTAGGCCCTACTTACGAAATTAAGCCATTTTTGTAAATATGATCTTATTTCTCTTTGCATCTGTGAAATGAAGCCATAATTGTAAGTTTGGCTTTATTTAGCTTAAAAAAATAGGTCCCAATTGGCCCTACTACCTCTGCTAGTAGTTCAATTGTTCGAAAACTAATAAGACCAACTCAAATTTAGTTCATTTTTACACTGAGGGCTCAAAAACTAAAGATGGGGTTGGTGGTGGCGTGTACTCAGACAGACTAAATTTAAGTCTCTCATTCCGTCTACCTGACCATTGTAATTTGTAGTGTGTTCCAAGCGGAAATTCTGGCGATCAAAGAGGTATTATCCTGGGGTGGAATCGCGTAAGATGATAGTTGATTGTCACATTTTTGATCACCACTTGTGATCAAATTGATTTTTCCTTCTGCGTAAGGTGATCACATCCACCAATTCAACTCAATTCAACTTCGTTCAATTTGTCAGTGACATTTGTGAAAAACATTGTTGCCGTAGTAATATTTTCAAGTAAATTCATTGAAATTTTTAATTTGTTAGTGAATAAATGCAATAAATGTATTTTTAACCATTTATTTTCGATTGTTGTATACTCATATGGTAAAAGCAATATTGTTTTTGTTGATTTGGTGACTAAAATTGAAAAAAATGTGGAAATTATATAATGTTTTGTATGCGTGTGGTAACTCTAGTCACATTGCAACAAAAATAAAAATGAAACGTCAATTTCATGAGAAGGTGACTATCACAATATTTTTGTGATTGGTTTTTAGCTATCACTTTGATGATCACCTTACGTAGACAGAAAGTGTAGATTTTGACTGTCACTTATCACAAATCACCTTAGCCGATTCCACCCCTGGTTAAGGGAAAACGTGATATCTGTATCGGATATCCGTATATTTTCAGACAGTCAGGCAGCCCTTAAATCAATCAGTGCTGTTTCCACAAACTCAATAACTGCCCGCGACTGTCGATCATCTCTCATGGAGATGGCAGAACAGTTCAATATTCACCTTTTCTGGGTGCCGGGACACAGAGACATTGAGGGAAACTGCAAAGCCGATGAACTCGCCAGAAATGGAACTCTATTGCCGATTTTACCTAACAAGGTGAATATTGGTATACCTATCGCTACAAACAAACTCATGCTAAAACTAAATGCCATAGAGAAAGCAAATTTAAGATGGACAAACACAACTACCTGCGTAGCGACAAAGCAAATCTGGCCAAAATTAGATCAGAAACGTACTAAATGTCTGCTATCTATGAGCAGATTACATCTTAGCTCCGTAATTGGTGTCATAACCGGACACTGCCTCATAGGAAGACACGCCATAAGACTTGGCGTATTCTCTAATGATTTTTGCAGAAGCTGCATGGACGAGGAGGAGGAGGAGACTATCACCCATCTTATCTGATGCCCAGCTCTCTCCCAAAGACGTAAATTACACCTGCGTAATCTCTTTTTCGACGATCCAAGCGATATGTCGAACGCTGATATTCTATCTTTACACCGCTTCATAAGAAGCTCCAACTGGTTTAATTAAAGAAATACTCCCTCGCTCATTCGTGGTATCACAACGGACCTATCTGTGGTCTAAGTGTGTCAGTAGTCTTCCTGACAGCCACATAAACCTAACCTAAACCTAACCTAACTCAAATTTAGGTAAGCATATTTCTTAAAAGAAGAATACAACGCTACAGTGAACTAGTAAAGAAAACATAAGAATTCAGCGTTCCTAAAGTTGATAACATTATTTTTTTTAACTTAGCGATTATATGAAAGTGATTTTTTTTGGAAATACGAGCGTCGCATTTGGCACTATAATATGTAAAACAAAAGTTGCGATTTAATACTCCTTTTTCATTTTCAAGCGAGCAGCTTTTTGGTGGTCAGAAAAAAGAAACAAGCGCTTAGCTAAAAAATTTTAAGCCAAGGAAAAATCGACTTGGGGTGTGAAAATTAAAAATTCGATCGAATCCAAATTAAAATCTGATCTTATTTCGTTTGGCTTTATTTCACATCACCGCAGGAACAGCATGTCTCCTCCCCTCCCCCCATACCAGAGCTGTAAAAACATGCAGTATTTTAGTATTGCACAACAATTATTTTCACTTATTTTTCGGAATGCATTTCCATTCCTTATATAGCAGTACTTTAACTTAAAAAAAAAATCTGAGCTGCAGTCAAAAGACTTGAAGTAAAAAGAATGCAGTTATTTTAACCGTTTGAATTCGTTGTCTTTTAAAAGCATTCTAATGCACTTTAATGCATTCAGCATTCAATGTAACGCCGTATTTTTTTACTGCTTGAGGCCTTATTAATGCTTAAAACCTTTTTACTGGTTAAAGTTCTTTTAACACTAGGAACTTTAGAATTTCAAGTGGCGAATTCGAAATTATTGTTGACTACAAAAGTTCTTAATACTAAAAAGACTTCAACCAGTAAAAAGACTTCAAGCAATTTATTGTAAAATGATATGGCTCTATTTCCAAAATTAAACATTAAACATTAAATAAAGCGAATTTGGTGTTTTTTCTTTATAAGACGGATATTAGAATTCGGCTTCATTTCACGTCACCTTTCATTCATATTCATGTATAATCCTCTCAATAATATTTAATTTGGATACTTTAAGACATTGTTTATTTTTAAAACTAAACCACTCCCATTTGGTATATCCCTTATTTCGGGAAACTTCCATCTGGTCATTTTAGCTTTGGATAAATCTTTTCACTATATTTGAGAGAACTTTCGAATATTAACTTTACCTGTTCCTATAAGTATAACCGCATTACCCTTAATAGAAGCTGACGCTCGCTTCTTGTGTTATTTATTTTTCTTTCTTTAAGAAGTCGGTGTTCCTCCCTTTCTTTTTAGCCCGCAAAAAAAAAATAGCTCCTTAGTGCTTTACGGATTAGATTCCTATACACCTTCCTTAATTTTTAATTAAAGATAACACATGTGTATATATCTTTTGACCGCAACTGTATGTTAAAACTTTGTGTAAAGTTGTCCTCAGTTTGTTATTCGTATAGACGTGCTTTTTTAACACACATGAACAAAAACCTAAACACAGTATCTATCCGATACCCTTAGGATAATAATAACCACTATTGTTGATTGTAGATAAATGAAAGACAACTTACTTGCATTATCACTGAAAAATCGTTTATGTACAGCATATCTTCCCCAAGTCCTTTGTATCACTGGCACCCGGTCCGTAAGAAATTTGTGACAGGTCTTTATGGCAAAGTAAATCGTTTCTTTGCTAGCGGCTTTCTAAAAAAAAACAAAAACAAAAAAAAACAAAAACTTTTAACTGCCTTCAGGCCTTTATACTTTTATTTTCAAAGATTTGTGACTATCCTTAACGTCTTTGAATGTATAGGTATAATAATACGGGTCAAATAAGTCGATTGTAATCGGGATAGTATTTGGTGTTGTTCTTTACCTTTCGGATTTATCAAAAATTAGATCTTAATGGTTGTTTCGGTGCAAAGGTTAAAATAATTGGTTAACACAATACCTATGGTATAGCTTGACACAATAATGATGTGTCTTTAATAGCAATTTATTTGTTACTTGCTTCTGTGAGGTCCTTAATATAAATCGAAAGGGATACAAATATTATTACTTTGGAAAACTAATTTCAAATTTAAATATGTATATAAGGAGAATTATGAGAATTATGTTCGAGAGTTAAGAAAAACTGAATTTGATTGTAGTTTCTTAATTAAATAATGAGAGGGAACAATTGAGCTATAGCAATTAATGTAATGTAGATACTTATAGTAAGGCCAAAGATATAAAATCTATGTTAGTATGTAGGTATACTTTCGGGATAAATTCGGTTTTGCTTTTCACCATCAAAGTCCAACAGCCTGCAAAAATGATGTTTTCATATCTCGAGCATCGACTGCGATTTAAATACTCAGTTTCTATTTGCGTTCTTACAGGCAATCAGTCGGTCACTTGTAGCCTTTAAAATTCTAGCAACTTCCAATTTGTCTCTCTTTCACTTTTCTGGGTATCTTTCTTCAGTGTTCGTTTCTTAAACTTGCAGAGTTTTAGGTTGTGTTGTTAAGTATTAGCACTTCAGCATTATAGCCATCAACTAGGAGCTTCTTTTTGGTGGTGCAGTGAAACTTCACCTGTTGGTTACTGCCGTTTTAATGGATTCTTTGCATATCTGGCGTTGGTCTTTGCTTAAGTGACAGAAATGCGATCTGCGTACGCTCTGGTGACTTATTGCGATTTCAGCCTTTCGATGTTAAATTTTCTATAGCGACAGTTCCTTGTAAACGCAGGGTCCTTGCAATCCGCAGTCGTACTTGACTGCAACGTCAAATATTGTTCTAGGGTTTTCTATTGATCACAATGTAGTCCATATACTCAATAATTGATTGATCTTATGAATTATGAAATAAAGAAATCGCATGTTTGCCACAACGATGTTTCTTATAACTGCAAATTCAATCAGCCTTTGTTTTTTTAACGGAGTGCTGCTCTTATAGCACCTTTTATGAGGTGTCATCCGCTATGCTGTGGGAGCGTGTGCGACAGAACTATTCTCAAATTCAAAATCCGATTACAAAGCCATACCCTAATAGTCTCTGCCGTTGCTCCTCGTAACAAAAACAGTAGCAGATATAGAAGTTGTTTATCTTGAAGTAAGTAGTTTCAGATGGTTTCAAATTTGAAATCAACAAAATAAATGTTTATCAAAACGGCGCTTTATGGCGCTAATTGGGTTTTTGTTCGGAAAAGTTGTTCACGAAACCGCCATCTTACCTATGCTCATAGGGGCGTTTTCCTAAAATGTTTCTTTGGTTTGGGAAAAATCTTTGACGATACATGAAATTTGTTTCCCCTTATAACTTGGCTGTTGTTTATGAGGCGTTATCTAAGGTCTAAAGTGAGAGGAGAAAGAGAGTATGCAACTCTAATAACTTATTTGGATCATCTAGATAGAATCCATAAAAACAGGCGAACATAACGATATTCTGTAATACGAAATACCCCAGAATAAAATGGTGCTAATTTTATTTAAAAAAAAAACAAAAAATCACAAAATCATGCAGCACGAAATTTCGCACAAATTCATTACCTACTATTATGCGGGATGCTCGATTTTCTCTCTTTTTTTTTCAAAAAGTAGGTATTTAAAAAAAGTTGTTGACTAAACGCCTGCCAGACGACACTCACGGTTATTCGTGGAATGTTAGTTAAAGAGTATACCAAATCTCATGGATAGAGCGGCCTACCCATTCATCCAGCAATCTGCCTGGGTTGCATATAACGAATGGTGGAAGGTTCGTACCGATACTCTTATAAACCAAGATCCCACAGCAAGTTTTTGGGTCCGAAAGGTAACCTAAAAAAGAGTAGATGAGTCGATAGCAGGGGTGAAGCTTATTAAATAAACGAAAGTCTTGCAGTTCATAATCACGGCTTTTGGGAGTTATATAGCAACTTAAATAATAACTTTTTTTCAAAAAATGAGACCATTGATAACCGATGAAATTTTAATCCTCTCTATTATAAAAGCCAGTTGGTTATTTATTGTTGGGAAAATCTTTTTGGTGCTATGTTTTTGGATTTGTTATTGTTGGGAAAAGCTTTTTGGTTCTATGTTCTTGGATTCTGAACATGTATAAGTAATAAGCTCAAATTAAGCTTATCGCAAATCCAAACTGGAAAGCTATAATTTTTATTTTGAATTTTGACCGGAAGCTAAGCATTTTTCTGTGATTCGGTAGACACATCTTAATTTGTAAGCCGTGTTTCGGCGTGAAGTGCTTACGCAGCAAACGATAAAACGGCTATGTTCACTTTTAATTCATTTTTAGTTTTGGAAATGATGACGTACAGATGGCGTTGCTAATGGTGTGGAGAAATATGCTTATCAGAGACAATCAGACAAGCACCAAAACAAATTAAATTTACCGGAAATTTAAAATTTTACCGGAGCCTTTTGAACGACCATCTGTATTTCAGCATTCACTGAACCGATTTACACGCTTCATATGCTGTTGGATAGATGAAATGTCAAACTAGGTCGTCAGCACTATATTTCTAAACAGATGTTCACGGTTTGGCTAAAAAACGACAACAAAGTTTTACCTCCGGAACTCAAAAAAATTGGGCATACAAATATATATTTTTAATATTGGGTGACAGACACACTGCAAACAACTTGAATTCATCTTCCAACACTGCCCGTAGCAGTGCGACTAAAAATTAAGTGACGAATATTTTTCTTCATTCCACTTGCAGCGCCATCTAAACTTCAACAGTTAAATCATTCATATCCACTTTATGTTCACTTCTGATTGCTGACACACTTTTGGTTCCGATTAACATGTAAAATTTTACTGAGCTGGCTAATCACTTGACGCCGAAACACGGCATATATTTCCGTTAAGATGTCAACGGTTTGCCAAACGACCCCACATCTGCATTTTCCGAACAAAACAATTAAAGTTATGAGCTTTAGCACATTTTTCGTTTACTTAATATCCGAACCACCATAAACATCGAAAAATAGAATTTAATGTTTGAGAAAATGCTAAGCTGAGACACCCCAATAAGTTGTTAAAATTAATTTTATTGGTAATCCAAACCGGATATAAGAAATTTTATTTTTATTTTAATTATTTAAAATTTTAACGGGAAGATTAGCATTTTTTGGAGATTCAAAAGAGGTGTATTCTGAAAATACATAAGTAGAGGCAAGAATCAAAATGAGCTTTAAAACGCTTACCGGTAACCCCAACCGGTAAAAAATAACCTCGCGAAGGGAAAACTTAAAGCTTTTTTTACCATTGGTGGTTAAAATGTACTACGTACCGAATTATTAATCTTTAACATTAAACACAATATGTACATTGTGCAGAAAAATATTTATCGAAGTTTTTGTGAAAAATAAAGTTGAAATCGATGTTGTGGTAAAAATAAAGTGGACAAGTTTTTATTTTAGTAAATAAAGTGTTTGTTAATAAGAAAAAAAAGTGTTAAAAAAGGAATTGTGACTGTTAAACTAATTCTTTGTTCAAATTGGATTAACTCAGGTTAGTAAACCATTCATTTGGACTTTTCGAAAACTTTATTTTATTTTAAAGTAAACTATGGTAGCAAAAAGCTACAAAGTATCTTTTGAGATTTTCAAGTTCATAAAAAAACGCATCCGGTCACGATTCCTCTCTTTTAACATGAATAACAAATTTACTTAGGTTAAAACCCCTTAGAATCTTCACAAAGAATAATTTATTTCCACCGTCGTTTTGGACAGGGTTTCAGCTAGTTTATTATATAAAGTGCTCTTAGTTCATATCAAAAATTGTGCCAGACTTTTTAAAAATTTACAAAAAATCATGTTTTTTTTCTTTTTGAGATAACCAAATATTTTTTGCTGCAATATGCAGAAAAACAATCTCATAACAAATATGAAGGTTCAAGACGAGTGTGCTTTGTCAATTTTAATTTTGTTTTCTTTATATATGAATAGCTTAAATCTTAGGTTTGCATATAACTTAACAGCAGCCAAAAGTCTCTATAAATGTCTTCCATTGACAACAAACTTCTATTATTTCGGTAACTGTATCTTAAAATAAATAAATTATAAAATCGGATATAAAATCCGATTATAAAATAAACGTTCCTTAAAGGATAAGCTGTTTAGGATATAACTTCTATCAGCCAATGTCCTCACTTTATTTTACAAATATTTTTTTATAATGGACATCTAAAATAAAACGAAAAAACAAAAACGTTTCAAATCCTGCGAACTTGTGGTTGTTTTTGCTAACTGCCCCCAGGTTAATCTTAAAACAAAAAACACCAACAATACTAAATAAAGAACCCAAAATTTTGTTGCAACCTTGCCTTTTGTATTATTATGCTTCTTCCAAACTGACACTCAAGAGAATATGCAAATGCTATTGCTTCAGGCTAAAATACTTTCTCTCTCTGAGAGCCACTTTCATAAAATTTGACTTAAACTTTGAATTCCTTCACATTTCTTGCTATGACTTTCCTCGAGGCGTAGTTCTTCAAAAATCTAAGAAAATATTTTAACTTAAAATAAATTCAACTTTTTTACTTCACCTAATCTATCTACATTGTTATATACTAAGTAGAAACAGAATTAGTTAAATGTTTAATACCTGTATCAAAGTAAGTTTTTTTTTTTAACTTTTGAAGGAAGATAGACATTGTTTAAAAGTCCCCTGAAAATTAAACAAAATTGGTATCTTTATATGGACTTACACAGGACGAAGCGACCGATGAGTTAACACACAAAGCACAATCTGTGCACAGTCCTTCTACCAATGGGCAAATGTACGGCGCTGGTTGCATGAGAATTTTCCTGTTGGCCCTTTTCTTAGGTATGCTGTCACCGTTTCTCATGGCAACATGAGATACAAATCCCTTGGTTGCAACATCCTTTACATGATGTGTTGGGGTACGTGTTACGTGGTGCATGTGACTTTTGGGTTTTACATATTCCATAATGAATCGGGCCAGCTCATGGGACGCATCTATAGAGAAATCCATTTTACGTTTCACTTTCGAGACATACTCTGCAACACTGTTTAACAATTGACACAAAAATAAAACATAAATAAAACAGAATAAGAACATGATATTATTCAAATTTGTACACACCGTTGCACCAAGGGAACCGTAAATATAACACCTGTCTGCAACATGGGATATGGAAACCATCGAGGGTTTTCAAAAAATGCAAAGTGATGAATGATTGTGGCTTCTTGGTCATACAGTGGATATCCAAAATATAGTTCCTTAGATGTAGAATGGTATATGCGCATTTCTTTAGAGTAAGTTATATTATAGACTTAACTTACCTTGGTATAATCTTCTTGCGAAAGATTGTCTATCAATAGTTTCAACTGGATTAAGCTTTGGTCTTCGCAGAGAATAATCCATTTTGTATTTGATTTTATTACATCGGATGTTGTTAGCTGGGGCAACACAGCCAAAAAGGTCCAGTCTCCAGGGTGGCTAAATATTTCATGCAGTACATGTACGTGGATCACATGCTCCTTGGGTAACGAAATCGATTGCTTGTATATATCACTTCGGAAATTTTCACTTAATTGCTTGTGGTAACTATTTTCTTGACTTATTACAAGAATAAGTAATTCCGAAGGTGCTGCAATAACATACAAAAAGTTTTTAAATTTAGAAGTTATAAATATTAATTAGATCTTATGGGAATATTATGAACTTATTACTGAAGTTATATAGCTTGTGCTGTGAAAAGCGTTTTTAAATAAATAATTTAAAAACTTCTCAGCCTTTCTTTACCTTTGTTATATTGGACAAATTAATTGAACCTATACAATTTATATTTCCTTACTCATAGAAGGTATCAAGAAATAAGATATTCGTTTTGAAAAGTTTTGAGTTTTTGCACTTTCATGATTTTGAGTGTGCGAAACGATAAACGTGTAAGCAGTTATATGTATTACGTACCATTTTTAAATCACTCGATAGTTTATCAACAAGGCATAAGGGAGGAATATTTTTATTGAAAATATACAGGGTGATTCACATGCACTAGAGGGGCTAACTTTAGAGCATGTATAGTTTGGGTTGAGATAACAAAACTGGGCTTTCAAAATAATTTTTGAAAGCTTTTCAAAAATTATTTTTTTTTCACATTTTTCTTTGCAGTATTAATCAGTGTTTATAGTAGGTAAGGTACCTATATTAAATTTCGTCAAAATCGGTGCACTTTTTTGAAATATGATGAAATAAAAAACGATTCTATGACATGTAGGTACCGTTAACAAGTATCTGTTAGCATTGACAATAATTTCTGAATTTTATTTATGTAGTTGTTTCATAGGGTACAGTATGAATTCATTTAATGCCACGTTGGAACTAATGGTAGAGTTTCTGATGGAGGTGTTATTGAGTATTCAGATTTGTATTACGATCTGGTCAACAATCGTCTTCATATACCACCACCAAAATGTCCCAATAATTACAATTCTACAATTCCCTACGTTTTTATTAGCGATGAAGCGTTTCGTCTACGGAAGGACATGATTAAACAATTTTTTAGACAAGATTTAAACGAAAATCGGGAATATTTTAATAAAAAACTTTCAGGTGCACGACAAGTTGTTGAAAATGCGTTTGGCATTCTAGCTTCCAGATTTAGAGTTTTCCACACAAATATTAACTTGTCTATGTAGTTTTAACTAGCTGTGCATTACACAACTACCTCAGAAGACGAAACCCCAACTATGTATATCGAAGTATCCGCAACACAAATTTCAAACAAAACAACGGATGGGTTGAGTAGCACACATAACCGACGCACGGGTTGATTTGGAAGCAAAAATGTCCGAGATCAATTTTTTAAGTATTTTATTGAAGCAAGAGATAATCAGCTAAATTCAACACTAAATTACATAAATGTATCTAAACTAATAAATAAAAATGTAATATAGTTTTATTCAAACTCAGAATGTACTGGTGTTTGTTGAATGGTTTCTTGATTTTCATCTTCTCCTACTTCCACTTCTAATTCCAACACAATTCGGAGGTGATTTGCTCTGCCAAGTTTGGTTTCAAAGATAGCGTCTTTTATAATTATTTTTAAATAAGTTTTATCTTCATCTGCTAAAAATCTTAGTTCAAAAGCCACGTTTTTACCATAGATATCACAATCATCTTCTTGGTTTGAACTTAATTTTTCTTGAATCTGTTGCAATACCTTACGCTTTCCTGCTCATGACTTTTTGGAGTTGTTAATTTTTTTTCAACTCGGCCCGAAAATTTGATCGGAAACTATTATTTTTTTTTATCGTGGCGTTTTCGTCCATTTCTAAAAGTTTCAATCGAAGTTTTTCGTACGATTTTAACTTTAAATCCTTATTCATACATATATGTATGTACATATTCAGTGGATTTTATTTTCAACACACAATCGTTTTCGCGATAAATATTAATAAATTCGGACATGAAATCCCTTTAACACTGTCGTAGGTCAGACATCTTACCAGAATCAAATTTATTCACAAATTAAAACATTGACAGGTAACATTGATGCCTACTACAGACCGTCAATGTTTTATCAGGTATCATTGATGAAAACCGAAATAGCATACACACTATCAATTTTACCTGAAACATCATACAATGATGAAAAACAAAATTATTTTGGTTTTAATCAATGGTACCTGATATAAAATTGACGGTTTGTAGCAGGCATTATTGTTACCTGACGATGTTCGCATTTGTGAAGTAATTATTTTTGATCAAATGTCTGATTTTCTCAATCTTCAAGAAATTTTTGAGACAGTTTCAAGATATGTATCGGCAAAATTATTGTATGTGGAAAAATATGTATATCCACAGACCATAATTATACAAAATATGTAGTATTGGGTCAAAATGTTGCTAGGGTAAAAATTCTGCTTTAAAAATTCTGTTTTTTTTTTTAATTCTGCAAAAAATTAAGAACCAATAGGGTATGTTGGAGCAAAAACGAATTAAATTTCACATGATAAAATCATATTTGTTAAATTTAAAATTAAAATTTGCATTTTTTATATGTATTTTGTATATAACTGCAATTACTTTAATTTATTTGAATTATTATACTTAAATCTAGTGCATAAATAAGATAAATAAAAACAACCTTTTATTAAATTATTGTGTCCGTTTATAGAAGCTTTTTTTTTAATCCAAATGAAATGATTAAGAAAAGTGTCCGCGTCCTTTTATGGGCGAGTGTCCATTTAAAAGAACTCATTTTTTATAGGAAATAAGATAAAACAATTTGGTTCCCGAAAATGTGTCTGCTTATGGACATTGTTCGCTTATATGAGCTTTCCGCAGGCAGAGCTTTCTCTGTATTTTCCAATTCGGCTTAGTTTCGTTTATTTTGCAACAGTTATGTTCGTATAACGCATCAACCAGGATAGTTCTATATTTTTTCGAAAACAGGTATATGTTTTATACATAAATAGAGATATCCCAGTTAACCGTTCAAATTTTATATTGATCGTACAGGGTTTGAAAATCTTCAAAAGCACGCGTTTTTTTAAAAGGAAAAAAAATTTTTTCCTATCTCTAAATGGTACCAAAAAAGCTTATTTTTACAGTCAGAACTTTAAAAGGCAGAATTTTAAAAAGCAGAATTTTGCAAAGCAAAATAAAGAGCAAGAGCAACCATCACTCTTTTCTTATATGATCTTAAGATTTCGTCTTATTTATGTATCTTTCATTAAATTGTCACTGTTTAAAAGACAGAGAAATATAAAACGGTTCTATGACGAGTACCGTTAATAAGTTGATTTAAAAAAAAATTCGATGAAAGACATCACCATTAGAAACAAATCACTTACATCCAATTTTATCAAAATTAATCGTATTTTTTTCGAAAAAAAATAAAATTATCGCTTTTTGGAAAAAAAAACTTTTTACTCGAATTTCAATGTATATACATTTTGTAAAGTGTTATAGAGAGAATAGGGTGCCGTGAGATAACACCGAGCGAAATAACGCTGACTTTTGACATTCAGCATTATTACACTTTCCAAAGTCAAATAACGCCGAATTTCAACTTCGGCTTTATTTCGCTTTGATAAAGTGAAATAACACCGATTCGGTCTTCTTTCACTTTGGTGTATACTGTGAGGCATAGGTATATGGGGGCATGCAGCCCTCTGAAAGAGCACATTTTGTTTTCATTCGGCTCTATCACAGGCCCCGTCGGATCAGTTTTGGAATACGAATGGCAAAAATAAAACGTCGTATTTGACTTCTTACTGCATATTTTGAATCTTAATTTGCAATTTACAATTACCAAAAGCAGTTATCATTAATGTCATTACAATATGTTCATTCACTAATATATAAAATATGGTGGATTATTTTTGCAATTCGTAGTACGAAATCGTTCCGACGGGGCCTGTGGGCCTGTGATAGGGCCGATTATTCAATTTATGTTACCTATACTGGAATAGGTCAATTCCTTTTTCTAATAGCATTACAAATCAAGTTAGAATCATATTTGTGGCCGGGTAAGGACGAAAAGCGTAGCGAAAAAAATTGCTGATGGGCGGATAATTTAAAAATTAAAAAATCACGCGAATACTAAGCTGTTTTGGTTTAGAAATAAATAACTAATCATCTTGTGTCTTATAGCAATACCACTGTTTTCTTCTCATGACTTTAAAATTTCTTACGGCCGACCGTAAAAAAAAGGACTGTTCTTTGAATTGCAGCTGTAACTATCAAAGTTTTTCAATTGTTTTAAGGTACGTGCGTGATTTTGTGTATGTATAGAAACGAAATTCGGCCTTATTTCTCAGTTGACGTTCGGTGTTATTTCACTTTCTCAAAACAAAATAAAGCCGAACTTTGGAATTTGGTGTTATTTCACTTAGGAAAGTGTAATAAGGCAGAATTTCAAAAGTCGGCGTTATTTCACGTGACCAGAGAATAGGTATTCGAATAAGTGGATAGTTTCGTTTTTCCCCCAAAACAAGGAATTTGAATAAATGGTTGTTGTTTGAAAATAACTCTAACAATTTTTATAAAACTTTTTTGAACATTACATATTGACCATAAATGAAATATGGCTTAACGAAGCTTTTATTTAAACTAAAGGGCCAACCATAATAGTCGTAAGCAAACGAAAGCTATAATGTCATAGTTCTACGTCAAGTTTCCTTAAGTGCCGCCATTACCTTCAGTCGACCATAATGGTCGAAAGCACACGCAAGCCAATTTCACATGTATTTGGCTGGCTGTCAGATTTACGTACGTAAACTGCGCTCTGGAGCGCTCTTTACGTACGGAGGCAAAAGTGAACGAAAACTTGCCGAAACTAAGCAATCCGACATTATGTGCGCACTATACAAATTCTTTGTTCTCGCTTATTTCGTACGGCACCGTACGTACTAATTCTTCTATTATGGTTCTGCCTTAAAGCAGTTAACACAAGATCGAAATAAATTGTTTTCGTTAAATATCCGTTTAATGATAGACAATACCACATTAAGCCAATTTGTTTTATATTTCACCTTTTAGCATATTTTAATTCATTTTAAATTTTTTTAGCCAACTTCCTCATAGTTGGCTACAAAAGTAAGTCCGTCGAGGGCCAGTTGTGCGTTTTATTTGATTGTAAAATCACTTACAAAATTCAATAATAAAATAAAAATTTAAAAACTTCTTTATCATGGTCTTCATAGCCTCTCACTTTCATTTCTTCTCTGCTTTACACTTGAAAATTGTTAAACTATCCTTTCATCTAAATTACAAAAAAATTGGTGAATGTAATTAATCATTTTTAAACGTGTGCTTAGCTTAAACAACAGCAAAACAATGTTTCATGCAAACTTAAAATTTTATAGAAGCACACACCAAATCAAATCAAACATAAATGTACTTTCCGGTAGAAGTTTAAAGAGTTAAAATAGCTTGCAGCCTATCTCCACCGATAATCTTCTACATTATTCCACGTCCTGTACTCCTGTTCGTTTTTTATCCCTATAACACACAAGCTTTGTGCTCTGTTGCAAAACACGGATGTGGAATTGTGCACGTGATCTGATAGTGAATAAGAACTTTTTCCTAGCTAGCGCATTTATCCAGTCGTATACTCTCAAAAGAAACCAAACCCAGTCTGAGCCCGAGAACAACCCAGACGTTAGCAAACGTGCCGCACCCGTACCATTGCTTTATTCCATATTCCTTTACCTATATAGGTACTACACCAATAAACTAAGTCTAAAGTTCCTATTTGATTTGAATTGATTTATTTTTCTTTAGTTGCAAGTAGCACAAGAACTGCTTCTTCTACCGTGCACAATTTTTCACTTATCGCGAAAAAACAAGTCACGTGCTTTAAAGTGTGGTAATCATTCAGTAAAATACTGACTTTTTTTGCGATTCGGATATAGAACCTCTTTTGTATTTGCACGTATTCATGTTCAATGGAGGGAAAAAATAGGTAAAAGTAATACCAAAGGATACGCGTGGTATTATTCGATTCAGAAAAGTTACAATTTGATGCAAATCTACGTATATAGTATACCGAGCTCACGAATCATCATGAACACGAAAACTTCTATATAAAGATTTATCATTTCAAAAGGCTTGTTGATTCAAATTTAAAATCAGCCCCAAAATATTATGTATCTAAAATCTAATGCAGATTCAGCTACATAATATGAAGCGTTCGTATACAATTAGAAACACTTTGTCGCTTTGAAGCAAACTAATACGATGAAAAGAATAGATAGTGCAGACGATGACGCAGAGGTGCAGGCCGGGCGTATTCAATTAAACTACCGCATCCTCCATCGTTTTATTCCTAATTACAATTAGAAGTTTGCCCGAACCGTTCTGTTGATTTAAATCTACACTAACTAGACAACTGACAGGCATAAAATCTCCTGTGCAGCATTCGGACGCTTCACCCAAGCCAGTTCCGACCGGGCAGCCGTGCAATTCATCGATACATGCATAAAATTGCTAAGAGCTATTCGCATCCTTTGGTGTAGATTTGTCCTAATGATGGGGAGTACGAAAAAAACGACAGCAGTGGAAGGAAAAAAAAATAGTAGTTATAAAAGCTCTGAGAACATAACACGATAGAGTAACATATCATTCTAGGTTTCTAGGATGTTTCTCTATTCGTCGTTGTCGGCTTGAAAGCAAAAAAAAGAAAAAATTAAATTATGGCTCTTTTTTAAAGATATACGTAAATATCTGTTCTTTAAACTTAAGAGATTTTAATCGTGTAGTTTTTTTAAGGTTGGTAATTGCGAGGGTAAGTGATACACAAATTTTTATATGTTTGACCTGTAAAAACTATAGGTAGGTAGATAGATAACTTTTGTAATTCTATTTTTCATGAACATAAGAAAGAATTTAAAATAATTTATTTGGATGAACTGTTTCTTTTTTTCATTATTCATAAATATAGGTATATAATACTATTAGTCGTAAAATTTGATGTAAAACTTACAAAAAATATGTAGTCTAGATTATATTTTTGTTTTAAAGAGTACCATTTGGAGAGTCTAAAATCAACAAAGTTCACTCAAAAAAAATGTCTGCTATGTCCGCCATTTTGAAATTAATGCGATTTTCTCGATATTTATTGGTCAGCCAATAATTTACTTTTTTTAGTTTTATGAGGGCAAATATTAAAGGGTTTTCCAATAAGAGTTGTTATTTTGAATAGCCCGCTATATCGGTAGCTGTCACTTTTGAAGCTGTCATTTTTTGACATTTGACAAGTAGAAACTACGCCATTAATAAAAATGGAACGATACACGCTTCAACAACGCATTGAAATTATTAAAATCTTTCAACAAGACGGCGCTACGTGCCACACAAGCAATGAAACCATCGATCTTTTGGGAAAAGTTTCCGGACCGTGTTATCTCTCGAAGAGGTGATCACAATTGGCCACCGAGATCTTGTGATTTAACACCTTGCGACTTCTTCCTTTGGGGCCACGTGAAAGATAAGGTCAACGCCAACAACCCAGCGTCGATTCAAGACCTCAAAGATGGAATTCGTGAGGCTATCGAGGACATAGGGCAGCCACTTTGCGATTTGGTTATGGAAAATTTCATGAAAAGGATATGGTCCTGTAAGCGTGGTCGTGGCGGCCATTTGGCTGATGTTGTGTTCCATTATTAACGGCATACCTTCCTCTTTATAATGAAATAAACATCCGATCATTTATCTCAAAAAATGCCATTTTTCTTTGAATATCAAAATAACACCTCTTATTGGAAAACCCTTTATATAAAACTTTGTCTCACAAACACAGATCTTTGCCATAAAAAGTTATTGGCAAAAAACTGTCAAAACTTTGGAGATGGAAATCATTTTTAAAGATTATTTCGCTTCCCGTTGGTCTAAAAATAAAATAAAATGTAACATATTTTTGGTAGAACTTTAAATTTTTGACATGTCTGTATATTCAAAGTTTCTGTGCAACAACAAATAATTATAATATATCATGGCAAAGTTCATATTATGCAGCAAATATTTGATTTTTTTATAAGGAAGAAAATATAATAATAAGATAAACATGTATCTTTTACTGACCTATGCCCGCACACTTCATTATCTATCTTTAAGACAACGAAGGTCACAAAATTCATATAACATGAAATTATAATAATTTGTTTATTATTGTAATAAAAAAATGAACAACAAAAATCATAATGAGGAAAATCATGAAAGAATAGATAATATGAACTATTCTTCATATATTTGTATATCATAAATATTTGTGTTTGAGATAATATATGTATGTATGAGCTTAAAGTTGGAGAAAGTCAGACAATTCAGATTTTGTTCGAAACATACGTTTATACCTTCCGATTTATGGCACCTAGAAAGATGATTTTAGAGTATTAAATGAAAGATCATAAAAATATCTTTCAAACAATTACAATATCTTTTTCCTACATTCAGGCAGTATATTTCATATTTCGTAGTTCTTTGAAGGCTAACGGATCACGTTATATTACTATAAATTCGAACACAGTTTGCAATTATTTTTGGATCAAAGACATTTTTGTGAAAAGCACAAAGAAAACATGATTGATGATGTACAAGCACGTATTACGAATCCGAATGTGGAAAACCACTTTTCGGATGACATTTTCATAAAGAACTCAAATAAGCATAGATGTATTTCGATGAACAACAAAATTCTTGGCCAGCTTGGACTTCTATGCCCCGACAATTGATCGAAACAATATTCACGACAGAAATTCGGTTCGTTAACAGCAATATAATTCTGATAATTTGCGCTACTTTATTGATGCTCAGAAACAACTGTTAGATGCTAATAAAAAAAATATAGCTAGTCTCAGAAAAAGTGAACACAGCAAACGAAAGTAGTGAAAATATTTTTCTTTCTTCTTGCTCAATTTTATACTCGCTGAAATTTTATTAAAAAATAAAATTGCACTAGCTATTTCATTAAAAAATAAAATTGCACTAGCTCTGTAGTATCGTCGGAAATCGGATCAACTCGATGTTGGGAGTATAACGCATTCAGCTCTTAACCAATTCGAAATGCCAATATATAACATCGGTACAAATTCTGGTTGCATTATTTAAAACAATTAGCTCACTAGCTCACTTATTTTATGAGTTTACTGCACTAGAAATCTCTTGAAGCTCTTGACCGTACTCTTTAAAATTTTAGAGAAAATAACCGGCCAACCAACCTGCTGGTGATTTTCGACAAACTTTGCCAGTAATTCCAAGATCAACACTAGCTGATGAACTAAATACATGAAACCGTAGAAAAATTTACATTGGCAATAAGTACGCTTGTGTATTTATTTCAAGGTGCTCCTGCGCAAATAATCGCCAAAAAGCTTGTGAATATACATACATATGTACATATGTAGTTAAATGAAAACTTCCATTTCATCCGACTACACGCAGTAATCAGCAATGAATTCAAAATGTTGTGCAGAAAGTTTTTCCCGGTATTGCAAACATTTTTAAAAATCTTGATTGGTTTTGCGAACGAGCAATTTTTTCTCCGAAGAATAATAATGTCAACAAAATAAATCATCAAATTCTATTGACTCTGTAAAATTGTCAAGTACAAATCCATTGACACAGTTATGTAGATGAGGAACAAGTTGTAAAATGTCGAATAGGAATAGAGTTTCACAACTCTTTGGAACAATATAAAACACCAACACGGATCTTAACTTAAAAAATTGGTTCATTTTGCAATAAAACAAGACTCGCTGTTAAAAAACTATTGCAGAATTTATTCGAAAGCAAATGTAAAGGAGTAGATGTGCTGATACCACGAATTTCGATTATTTCACCCGATTTGCCTTTAGGTTTTAAGAGAAGTTTCCACATCCAGTGCGTCTGTCTTACGCCGTCACTATCAACAAGGCTCAATGCCAATCGCAAAGTGTTGCTGGTTTGAACTTTGCTAATAATTTTGCTTGTTTCAGAGTTGGAATGCCGACAAATATTTATGTTTACACACTTACCGCAAAAACTCAAAATATGAAAATATTTTTTATCCACCAGCACTAGGATAAAAAAAAGTTAATAAACACCTACACAAATAAAAAAAAATAGCGCGAACGATTTGCTTATTAGTTTGATACGAAAATCATTCAGAGAGACTAAATCGTCTGATCGTTTTTTAAAACAGAATCTGATAAAAAACAAATTTTTATGTAAGTTTGACAATTTTTTTTTAATTTTTGATAAGTACTAACCGACTGCGAACGAAAGCTTTACAAGAAGTAATATTTCCACAATAACTGCTCCAACTTCCATATTCCATGTTGTAGATTTTGTTTTTATGGAGATTTAATAATATCATCGAATAATTTTTTTTTTTTTTTTATTTTGTTTTTTTAGTAACCAGCAACATTTTTAATTTAAAAAGTTCTAAAAAAAATCAACCATTACAATGTTAAAGATTTATAACAGCGATTTGAGAGTCTTAAATTAAAATTTAATATTTTAAATATAAACCACACTGTAAAATTCCGCGTGATCGGCATTCACAAGTTTTGTCGTCTTGTGATCCAATTAATTTTGTTAAAACTACTACGAACGTCGAACATGTGACATATAGTTAATGTGTAATCACTTTGTCAGATCGTATTGTGTATTGTTAGCTGGCAGAGAAATAGTGCAGGCTAATTGCATTCATTGTAGAAAGAGTCAAACAACAAGAACTTCCGCTCACCCGAAAAACATAGTATAATACTTTATTTTCTAATTAATGAACCAATCAAAGAAATAAATATTTGTGTGTTCCATACAAAAATATAATAACAGAAATTATAAATTAAATATGATACACATAAATTTGTGTACCTAATATTACAAACTTATGTATATGTATATACAGTAAGAATCTTCAATAAAAAAAAATACTCGGAACACCATTATTAATGAAGGCTGAAAAGTCCCCATCGATTACCTACTTACAATTTTTACCTGCTCTATGTCTATAGGTACCATAAGGCAAGTTATGTATTCGTAAAAAAAATTATGATAGAGAAGACGAAAAAAATAGGTCCGATAATTCATATTCATATTCATAAATTTATTTGAGTAGATTTACACTGTAAGATACAATATGCTACAAAAGCAAGTTCGTGCGACCCAGTCGTGCATTTTGTTTTTTATTCAGGCTCAAAGGTAAAAAAATTGAATTTTTCGTTTTTCATCAAAAATTTCATTTTGACTCCTTTTCACTGTTTCTATTGGCTGACATGATGTATACCTAAGCGTAATTTTTTGTTTTCAGATGCATTGACTCTTGCAAGGAGTATCATTGTCATGCTGAAGTGCATCTTACTGTGTTCGGACGCAACGAAAAATTTTAGGTCTATTCGTAGAACTATATAACAGCAATATAAGAATTGTTTGAGAGTGTAAGACACTAGACATGTTACTGTAAATAAATGTATTTCCAGGTCCAAACAAACATTAAAACAAACCATAGTAATAGCTTTGATATATCCACTATTGGTTTGAATAACAACTTTTATAAAAACAGATATCTTTGCTTTTTGTGCCTTTGAACTGGAAAAAAATAAACACCAAATCTTTGACTAAAATCACTGCTCACAGAATCATAATACAACCCTAGTTCCGCATCATTAATATCATATAATATCGTTCAATTTCCAATATAAAACCAACAGGAGTCAAATGACAAATGCAAATTAGGTTTACTAATCATTAATCATTCAAAACAAATCCTTAACTTTGGCGACCCATTGATGGTTTTCATTTTATCTGGATAAACGAGAAGGTAACTAACAATAACAACTCCCTGATTCCATGAATGCATTAATTTCCCAAGAAACTTCGAACATAGTGCCAAAGCCGAAGCCGAACACCAAAACCAAACAATACCGAACAAAAACAAATAATTTGGATTTGTGTTTTGAATTGATTTTGCAATTGGATTTTGTTGCATTGACCAGCCATGCCAAACCAATGCTCGTTCTCTATGTCACCACGCAATGCTCCCTATATCCCTATACGTCCTACGCACACAAACTTCAAATTAATTTCGGCATACCTACACAATTTAATCAAATATTCAAACGTAATTAAAGCATATTCAGTAAATTGAAATTACTTGTATGTACCTAGTACCTACACTGCTTTGCATTCATATTATTAGGCAGATCATATAGATGTGACTTTTTTAAGGACACACACTCCCGAGAGTGATATGTACTGTACATATATTCTTTTTGATAAAAAAAAATAAATATTTTAAAAACCACAAACATATACATGAACTGAACAGGACATAGGTTCTAGAACTTAGATTTCGTTGTTGCTGGTAGTAGCAATCTTGACTGGCTTCCCTTCAGTGCATATTATAATTTAACATCCAAAGCAAAGTGAATATAAATGCACTAGGCGGATATAGAAAAAGATAGAAATTTCATTGGTTTTGTTCTTAGGCTTCTCTTAGGCTATTGAAAACCTCAATGAAATTGCGTTTTTAAAAATATGCAAACCCGCATTCGGGTCTTTTTTCTTTCTATGTAAAGATTTATAGTGTTGGGTTTTTATAAAGGTGGTAGTTTTACTTCCACAAACCATATTCAAATATGACTTATAATTTTAATTAAAAATAAATAAATATGTATTTAGGTTAAGGTGCCTTTTAGAAAATGTGTTGATTATATCATTTTTGTTTTTAATCAAAAAGCCACATGATTTGGAGATATCAACACTCAGCGGCAAAAGATTTGAACCACTTGTTTTTTTTTATTGAAATTTTAAAAAAATTATAAAATTTTAATAATTTCTATAAATCCAGTTTTTTCGAAGTAAATTTAATCACACATTCATATCAATCATTTACATCAAAGTAACAAAATTCGTATAAGAAAGAAGAGAGACTTGCCTCGGGCCAGTACCAGAAAACTATCAGCCGTTTTTATAATGAAATCTTAGAGGGTACTTAAATTTAAATCATCATTTAAGCTATATTTCAACAGGATTAATACTAAATAAAATGATATACCGTTAAATCTTATAGACCATTCGAAGCAATCCACTCCAACCGACCTTGATGAACTAATTACCAATCTCAAAAGCTATAAAGCTGCTGGACCTGATGATTTCCAGAAGGTGCTTTTAAGGCCGCCGAAGATGATTTGGTAAGCAGCATGCACCGGCTTATCATACAATATGATTGGATTGTAGCATTATCGATAAATGAAACCTTTGCATTATGTGGCCGTTCCTCAAAAAAAGGAAACAATCTTGTTTGTACCAATTATAGAAGAATCAGTCCCCCGACCTTAGGTGTCTGCCGTTTTGAGTGAACACCTCAAACCATTATTGTACAACATCATCGGTCCTTAAAAATGTGATTTTGGCTAAAAAAAAAAAGTCCTCCATCGACACCAGTTAAATACATATTTTTTTATCGATTCAAGACTGTTTGTGACATTATTTCTAGGGATCTAGAGATCTAGACAACCGTATGTGCAGAATGACACTGGATAACTCACCCGCAGTAATATTAAAGTGACATGCAAAACTGGATGCATCTAGCCCAAGTATAAGGACATGGCCGAAGAAAAAGATTAACCGAGCCAGAGTTTCTATACTTTGTTTGTAACTAGATTTTACCTGCTGCTTAGCTTGGGCTTAAAAAAAATAGCCTATATGTTACTCGGTGAGCGGGAAGGATAAAGAAAGCTAAAAACATGACGGGAACGAAAGTAAATTGGAATTAAATTTCTAACGGAAGGGAACTGACATGCTCGCGAAGCCCGGTTTGCTCAGCCGGTAGAGCATGGCTCTTGGTCTATGAGTCGTGTGTTCGTGTCCCCACGTACGATGGGCGCTAGCGAAAGAGAATTTGTATGCTCGCGAAGAATTGCATTCTAATTTCTTTTCGTTCCTGTTCTATTTCCGGCTTTTTTTCCTACCCTTTCTATTTTAGGTTCGTGCCACTCTCATAATACCGTATTTCGTGTCATATTGTCTCCTCAATAGTTAATAAGCGTATATTTCTGAAGATAGAAAAGACTGGAAAGAATGTAAAAGACTTTTAAAAAACTTTTAACACTTCAAATAGTAACTATTATTTTAATTTCAAGTTTTTTGATTGTTTTTGATGATTGCATAAAGAGTATACAAAATAAAATGGGAATTGGTTTTTATATGTTAAAAGATCTAGATAAAAAATTCTATTGCACTCTCGAAAAATCAGTGAGACTTTTTATAATGCCATACAAAACAATTGTTTTTTTTTTTGACAACTCTGAAATTACCAACTATAGTTTTGCGTTTTTTTTTTGCAACGGTAAAGGTCTGACCCCGTACTTTTTTCGCAGAAAAAGTTTCATATTACATTTTTTGCAAAGTTTATTTTTTTAATTGAAAAAAAAAATAAAACGATCTCAAACTTTATTTTGGAATAAACAACAGACGACACAAGAAAGGGTTAAGTAACATAAAGCAAATTATTTATTTCAGGAATATCAGATTTCATCAAAATCGATGAATAGGTTATTTAGATAGCCGGTAACGAATCTATGGCAAGTATCGTTGAAAGGTTTTTTCCGATTTTTTTACCCGATGAGGCGAGATAAGACTTCACCGTTTGAAACACATCGCACTGACGCGAAATTTTATAACAATGGATTTTACTTTTTCAAAAAATACTGAATTTTTTCGAACGCCTATGACAGATGAAAATATTTTAAGACCGAGGGTAAAAATGAAATAAAAACTTCCGGAAATATTATTACTATAAGAATACAAATTCAAATACAACTTTGAAGGTATTCTGATGCTCTGCCGCCGCCGTTTGGGAAATACATACATATAGGTGACAACACTGACAATACACCCAGAGACAGAATTGATGGACCTACATTTTGTCTTCTCTATCATCATCATAATATTTGATTGTCATCTCAAAACTCTTTTTACGAATGCATAACTTGGCAATTACTGGGCTAAACCGAAATTCGGAAATAGCTATAAGAACTATCCAGGTGATCTATAAGTATATAGAAAAACATTTAATCAAAATACGCACATCTAGCCGTTTAAGAAGAAGAAGTTAATGCCAAGTAAAAAAAACAATGTTTTCGAAGTATAGTATAGTACCGCAACTATTTGTACTGTTGGAAAAAATGTTTGGTGTGGCAGAAGCCTATTTTTTGCCTAGTGGATTTTAGCCATAAAACAATAAATATTAAATCAAAAAATAAAAATATATGTAAAAAAATTATTTAAGTTAATTGACACCTAATAACTAATTGATTTTTTTAAATTCCACTGATTCAAAACCTTCATTAATCGTTACAATTTAAACAAAAAATACACCAAACTCGCACACAAAAAACACAAAACTATGAAAGTTCTTAATGTTTCAATAGCTCGTCGTCACTTTGTCACTTTATCAAACTATACACACTCAATTGAAACACATAAAACGGAACGGACCCAATAAAATAAAAGAAAATGCATTTTAATTGAATAAATTTGACATCATTTTGATGTAGGCACTCATCAGCACAGGATACAATTTCATGAACAAGGTCAAGTTTAAATGCACGAGAAATACCGCGTTTATATTGAATCCACGTGATACTACAGTTTTCGAGTGAAATAACGTGAAACAACCTCATCGGTTGAAGCTCCACAACGAACTGATTTTGATTCTGTTGGTCTATCCTCTGGCAGCCAATATCATAATGCAAGTGGAATAGGTAATTGCACAGTCCACACAGAACAAACTCTGTTTACATTTTGGTTTGCATCTTTTGGATATAGTTTAGTTTGTGGGTATTCTCGCACTCTTGGGGAAAGCTTCGAAATTTAATGAGCTTTGCTATCAATTGGTCTATATGAGATATTGATATTGGATCACAAGACGTTCAAGGGTAAATTTATTAGCAATATTAAAATGGTAAGGGTTGATCTATTGAAAAACTAATTAGCCAACTCCAGTCAACTTTTAATCTAATTTCTATACCTTTACATCGATATCGATGTGGAGTTGTTAAACTGATACTAATGCGCAATGCTAAACAATTCTCAGCAAACAAAAACTGAAATTAAAATCAGGGTGAAAAGAATGTACAAATTTTGATTTTTCAAAAACATCTTGTCTATATTATTTGATCATACAATTGCTTGACGTTTAAAACAAATCAATTAATATGCAGGGTGTTTCCTTGTTAATGAACAATACTTTTTAAAAAAAGGCTTACAGTCGAAAATGACATTACCATGGTAGAAAAGATGAACAACTTGGATTCAGCAATTTTATCTGTTTGTCTGAATGAAGCCGATAAACCGCTTCACTTAACTTAATAAAAATTATTTGAAACCGTTTTATTATACTTTTGAAGACTGAATTTTGAATATTTAAATTTTTGTTTGTTCACTATTGATCAAGCTTAGCAGGACTTTTAGGGCCAGTCTTTTCAGCTCTGGATACGTGTGTTATTTCAGTTGTTAATCATAGATTTAGTATGTGTTTCTATGGGTTACCAGCTGAAATAACAAATTATCAAATTTAACCATCATAGAACTGAAAAAAAACTGGACCTTAGATTATTAAATTTCGATCAAATCGGTGCAGCCGTTTAAAAGATACTCAATATAACAAAAAAAAAAATGGCAAACAGCAATGATAAGCGTTTTTGGGAAAAAATCCTATCCTAACACCGCAACAAATCAATCATAATAAAATTTAATTCCAATTGATCGTATTTTTCGATCGAGTTAACGGTTTTTCAAAATAAAAATAGCCAAACTTTTTCCTTTTTAGATGACCACAAAAATGTTAATCGCAAGACGTGTGATTTGTAGAACGTTCGCTTAAAATCAAACGTTCGATTCGCTATTTGGGAAAAGCCAGTTGGGAAAAGCTTTTCGGTTCTATGTTTTTGGGAAAAGCTTAAATAATAAGCTCAAATTAAGCTTATCTATGTTCACTTTTAACTCATTTTTAGTTTTGGAAATGATGACGTACAGATGACGTTGCTAATGGTGTGGAGAAAAATATGCTTATCAGAGACAAGCACAAAAACAAATTAAATTTACCGAAAAGGTTAAATTTAAAATTTAAAATTTTACCGGAAGTTAAGCCTTTTAAAAGACCGATCTTAAGCCGTCTGTATTTCAACAGTCACTGAACCAATTTACACGCTAAATTCTTCTGCATACATTTGTATTTGTTTTTCTTTATTTGTTTTTTTCTTTTAACTCAAGAGTAATTGCTAGAAGAGTAAACAAAAAACAAGTCGATAGTAACTAACATCCTACGAGCAAAGTTTAAAACTTACACATGATTTCTCTATGTGTATAAACTCAATGCTTATACACACATTTGGTTTTGTTTGGGATAAACATGTAAAATTTTACTGAGCTGGCTTATCACTTGACACCGATAAACGGCATATATTTCCTTTAAGATGTCAACGTTTTGCCTGGCAAACTACCTCCAAAGTTGCATTTTCGGAACAAAACAATTAAAGCTATTTATTGAGATTTTTAGCTGACTAAGCAGATACAACCACCAAAATGAGCTTTAGCACTTTTTTTGTTTACCTAATATCCGAACCATCATAAACATCGACAAATACCTAGTTTATATGCAGAGTCGAAATGTCGAGTTTTAGTTGAAACGAAATTCCAACACAGGTATTTCAGCAAACTAGTTGAAAGCTTGAGGAGTTGAGTTAAGTGCGAAAAAGTTGAAATGACAGGAGAATACTTGCGTTGCTTTGTAGGCATTAAGGCAAAAAGATTGAGTTTTCGAGAAAAAAATATTTTTATTGCTCTTACAAGTTATGCGCATACTTTTCAACAACAAATATTCATTCGTTAATATGCATTTGATAACATGCAGAAATAATTGTGTATTCAACATTTCAACCCAGGTATTTCATTTAATTTTCGACTCAACACCACTGCTCGAGTGCGATCGAGTCGAATTCCATTTCGTTCCAACTCATCCCCGTTCACAAATGGGTGAACCTAAGTTCAAGCTCGCTTCAACCATGCATATAAACTAGGTAAAATAGAGTTTAATGTTTGAGGAAATGCTAAGCTGATACACCACAATACGTTGTTAAAATTAAGCTTATTGGAAATCCAAACCGGATATAAGAAATTTTATTTGTTATTTTTATTATTTCAAATTTTAACGGGAAGCTTAGCACTTTTTGGAGATTCAAAAGATGTGTGTTCTGAAAATGCATAAGTAGAGACAAGAATCGAAATGAGCTTTGAAACGCTTACCGGTAACCCCAACCGGTAAAAAATAACCTCGCAAAAGGAAAACTTAAAGCTTTGTTTACGATTGGTGGTTAATATGTACTACGTACTGAATTATTATTCTCTAACCATTGTATATACATTTCTATAGTACAACCATGGAGCAGCGCCATCTAAAGAAAGTTGTTAACTGCACATTTGGAGGTTCTTACATTTACTAAGTGTCTATTCTGTTACCCTAACAATAGTCGTCTACGAAACAAATTAATAATACATAATGTATTTTATTGGCTCTAAAATCCATATTTCCTTGACAAGAGTCGTAAACAAAACAAAAAAAATTTATGTTTACGACTGTTGTCAGGGTTACAGAATAGACAACTATTAAATGCACGAACCTAAAAATGTGTTTATCACACGTTTCTCAAGATGGCCAGGCGGTGATTATTCAGCATGAAAATACTATAGAAATGTATATACAATGCTCTAACATTGAACACAATCAGCCCTATTAATAAAAAACGCTTATTTCGTCTCTAACTCATGACTTAACTACACCATGGAATAAGAGATAAGTCAAGAGTCAAAATTTCTTATTAATAAAATAAAATAAATCATGGAGTAGGTCCAGCTAGTATTTTTATACAAAAACTATACAATTGACATCCAGCAAATATTATAAGCAATATTCAAAATGCTCTTGAAATTATTTTTGAATATTATAAGCACTGGAAAATTTAATTAAATGCAGTGAAGAGTCAAGCTATCTTTTAGAGAACACACAAAAATGACACTTAATAAACTAAATCTTAGTATCAAACTGTTATATCCGCTTATTAACCGCAGGTCATTACTTAGTGAACATAACAAATTGATCATTATTAAAGTCGTTTTTCAAGCTATATTATTATACGAATCGGCAGTTTGGGGGGATTGTGCTAAAACTCACAGGAATAAACTTCAAATAATGCAAAACAAAATTTTAAAAATGATTATTCGAGTCCCCTGGCATCTTTCAACTCAAGAATTACATAAACAAACAAAAACATTAAAAATAGAGAGTATACAAATGTGAAAACAGTACCAATAGTCTTATAAGAAACTTAAAGTAAACGTATTGTAAAATTATAAAATAAAATAGCAAACATTTAATCTTTATCCATATATTCGTATTTCTTATGTCATATTTTTAATGTTATTTATGTTAATTTATTTACGTATTTCCATACACAATTTATATATATATTTATTTATTCACCTGCCTGTCTATTTACATGTTTGAATTTTGTGTCAATATATTTATGTATATTTTTTTATTAGATTTAAGTTCTATCTGTGATATTATTTATTTATTTAATTAGCTAGCTATCTATTAATTTATTTTTTTGTTTGTTTTATTTGTTAGTCTATTTATTATTTAATTATGTATTTATTTATTTATTTATATTATTGCTATTTATTCGTTAAATTATTTATTTATTTTTTTTTTTTTTAATTGTTTATTTATTTATTAATATATACTTATTTACATATTTTGCCTTTGATATACATATACAGGGTGATTGGTATAAGATGCATCAAAAAGCTTGACCGTGTAGGTGGAGTTAAGACAAGAAAAAAATCGTATGGGAGGGGGGGTCTATTTCCCCCCGTTTAAGCGGGAATTTTCTAAAACATTGACTTCAATCAGAAAAAAAAAATATTTAAAAACAACGGTGAATGATACAAAGCCTTGTTATTTCTTTTTGGGAATCCAGAAAACTACTCTTTTATTTAATTTTTAAATTAAGTTGTTTAAGTGAACAGTTTTTAAAAAATTAATTTTCAAACTCAAAATTTTGGAAAAAAAACTAAAAAAAAATGTTAAACTAATTTTTTTCAAAATTTTATATAATTAACTATTATTTTTATTTTCGAAATTCAATGCTCTTATTAATTTTTTGTCAAAAAAAGTAAAACTAGTAAGTAAAGTAAAAAGTTAATTGGTTTTTTTTATTATTTGATTAAAATCGGATGGTATGTAATAAAAAATAAAAAAGGGATAATTCCCTAATTAATAATTGACCTGAGCAGGTCAAATTTGGGAAAACCAAAAACAAAAGTGTTTTTCTTGGAAAAAATACTAGTTTTTCTTAATTTCTCAAAAACTAAGATACATTTTGGCATCAGGTTTTCTGTTTTTGACTAAAAATTAATAAGAGCATTGAATTTTGAAAATAAAAATAATAGTTAATTACATAAAATTTTGAAAAAAAATAGTTAAAATTTTTTTTTTTAGTTTTTTTTCAAAATTTCGAGTTTGAAAATTAATTTTTTTAAAAATGTTCCCTTAAACAACTTAATTTAAAAACTAAATAAAAGAGTAGTTTTCTGGCTTTCCAAAAAAATATAACAAGGCTTTGTATCATTCACCGTTGTTTTTAAATAATTTTTTTTCTGATTTAAGTCAATGTTTTAGAAAATTGCCCCTCCCGCCTAAACGGGGGAAAATAGACGCCCCTCCCATACGATTTTTTTCTTGTCTTAACCCCACCTACACGCTCAAGCTTTTTGGTGCATCTTATATCAATCACCATGTATATACACATAATAACTAAAAAAATAAATCAAATGAAGGTTTTTATTAAACCCTTTTTCCTTCAATATAAAATATTAAACTTAACATTCTCCTAACTAATCCTTGATTGATTTTCAGTAGTAAGATAAAATTGTTATCATATCTCTGTGCTGTGCGATGACTTAAGAATAAAATTGTTAACTATGTATGTAAATTTTCTTTGAAACAATAAATATTATCTATCTATCCTTATGAAGTCGGAAAGATTTTGGGATTGCGCTTTTCGGTATTTTGAACCTTTAACTGATTCTGTTTTTTTTTTTTAATTTTTTGGGGTAATATATTTTTAGAATGAAAACGGAGGAAAATTAAAAATACAATTTATCGACTTTCGTCTACAAGAACTACGTTACAAAAAAAACGTAAAAGGAATCAAGTAAATTATCATTTGTATATACATATTTCACAATAAAAAAAAAACAAATCAAATTAATTTCCAGTCCAGGTATGTGCAACGGAGCCTTGTCCTTTGTTTTTATTTATTAAAAATCAAATACCTTGATAAACACATGAATAAATTTACATCTTAATCTTCTCAAAAGTTGGATTGAATTTTTAATTCTGGTTTAAAAGTAACTGACAGAAGGAGATTAAAAATAAATAAAATGGTGAAAAATTGTCCCCCTTTACCACCCACTTTTTTTCTATAAGAGTAAAGGAAGAAAGTTGACTCACCCCCTTACATATATTTACACATTTAAACATTAACTATACATTCGTACTGAATGCACACTTAATTAAAGACATACAGCCATTAATTTACTTCACCTTCACAGCTTGAACAGTTTGACTTTTCAAAACTTTAAACTTTTGCTGCAGAGGACAAGTTGGTCTGAAACTGATTGCTTCAAAAACAATCCGTTAGTAAAAGTTGTGAAAATTTAAATTTTATCTTGATTACTTTTCAAAGTGAAAATAAAAAACGAATTAATTGTTTTCCTATATATTATCCCTACAATGTTGTTTTGTATGAAATAAAATTGCATAGCTTTATTGCTTTTTGCACTGCTTATAAATTAGTCCAGTCGTCAGGTAGGAAAAAATGGGGTTTGGTGGAAAAAGATCGGAGGTCAATGAAATTTTCAGATGTTGTTTTGGGATGGTTGATTAACATTTTATCAAGTTTTATACCTTGTAAACCCTGTACTAAAAGAGAGAGTGTAGGGGGGGGGGGGGGGGAACTAAAATGTTTCGGCCTTTTTCCGCTTTTCCCTTTATAACATTTTTTCTTACGTTCTACGGCAAAAGCGTCGAAGCATGTTTTGTAGAGCGTTAAATTTTCTAAGTATTGAAACGTATCATCTTTGCAGAAGAGCGACTTGGCTATTTCAAAGGCTCACTGATCACCGTTTGATTTCTATGAAACTTGTGATGCAAAGAAGAGTGTGGAATATTATCAGTGCTAATGCTTCCCAAATTGGGTGTGAGTGAGCGGAAAAAGATAAGTTTTAACTAGATTTCTACAACCTTCTTAAAAACATCTCTATAAGGAAGAACTTTTGTTTGTGGGCGGAGGTAAGTGGAAATGTCAGGAAGTCTAGAGAGGACTTTGAAGATTGCCAAGGTAGCATAGCATATGGTATCAGGAATTTCGATGGTAAGAACATCTTCAACATCTGTAGGTCATGGTCTTATCGTGTTAAACACAATGGACACCTGATGATTTACAAAAGCGGAGGATCAAGTGGATCAATTTCGACAAAGCAAAGGACTTTAATATGAAAATGTTGTGTGCGAAATCAAACCAAACAGGCTTTGGAATGGAGAGTGTGATTTATAGAAAACATTATGAGATTCTCTAAAACGAACTTGTCTTCAAAAAGAGAAATCACTACTTCAGGACAATAACATCCGACTGATGGACAAAAAAACATGGTGTTGTATAGTGATGATGTAAAAGCAGTGATGGCTAGGAAGAAAAAGGCTTTAAAAGCTTGGTCAATTAGTCCCTCTCGTAACATAGATGAGAAAGCATCAAAGTACGAAGAAGTGCCCGACCTCACAGTCGAAGAAGTCAGTACGGCGGCGTTGAAACACTCCAAAACGGGAAAAGCGAATAAGCCAGACGGGTTATCCTCTGAGTTCTGGAAAAATATGGAAGAAATTTGGTTGAAATGGCTCACGATTCTTTATTTCCAAACTCATCAGAGATAACCAAATGTCTAATCAGTGAAGATAAAGTTACCTTCTCCCATACAAACAGCAATAGTAACCGAGTAAGCGTTCAATCAAACTGATATTACTCACCATGAAGATCGTTGGTGCAGTAAAATAACTGCACTAGGAAATAACTTCACATGGGAAATAACTTCACCGCTAGTGGGAAATAACTTCACTTTTTGGAGGTGAAGTTGTTTCTCAATTTGAGTAGGAAATAACTTAACTTTTTGTTGGGAAATTATATCTCTTTTTTGGATGAAGTTAAACTTTTCATACAAAATGCACACAATTGACAATATTGCATACCCAAACTTGCACCCACCTCAAATCCTATAGATATTGAGCCAGGCAGGGGGGTTGCAGGGGGATAGCATGCCACCCCTTAGCAATCTCAAATGTTGGGGCACCGGGAACTAAAGTCGCACTATATTTTCAAATGATTTACTGTTTTTATCGAAAAATAATTAGGTGAGAAATAACTTCGCCAAATTTCAGGTTATATTATTATATTATACTTGTGGTGAAATTATTTCCCAGTGAAGTTATTTCTCTGCACCAAGATCGTTGACTTAGGTAATTATTAATTTCGTAATTCAACTTCTGTGAGTTTTAGAAGAAAAGCTTTTTGACGCATTTGGATTTGGTGATTCTATCTAACCAAACGAACGTGTATAATCTATACAACTACTTATCTACAACTTACTCCATCTAGCGTAAGGAAGGAACAGCACTGCAACTATAAAAATGCTCCGTCATATACTTAGTTATACTGCGAGACTTCCAAATAAACCAATCAAAACCCTTGTGCTTAGCTACTTTTGAAAGCATAAATACAAAGGATGCCAAAATTAAAGGACCTTATTCACATAAAAAAAAACAACAAATGATTTTTTTTTTAAGTTGTATAATTAGAAAGCGCTGGAAGCGACAAATGGACCTTTAATTATACCATCATGCCAGCCAGCGTAATGCTTCGAGAGGAAATTTGTTCAATTAATGAGTGTGAACAACTCACGGCCAACCACAATTGTTGTGGGTGAATTCTGGTCGAAATAATTGATGGATGTTTTTGTGTTGCATTGCGTTGAAAGGTCGCGTCGTCGGGTGGCTATTTCATATTCGGGCTAACATTGTTGGCAATAAATAACCAAGGAAATGAAAAATATACTTTAATATTTTCACATTAATGTTAAATTGTATTCTTTATGACAGAAACCGATTTTAATTTCTGATATTCAGCTTTAGAGGTTAGGTAATGAAATGCTGTGGATAACTGGGTTAATTTACAAACGTTCAAGAGAAAAGAAGTTGAACTTGTTTTAATCTATCTCCTATTTATTTATGTAATAGGTACCTATATAAAGTAATCACTTCACTCCACTCCATAAGTGCTAGCATATGCGGATGACATTGACATCTTCCAGCAATAATGGGGACAACCGTGATTTCGAGGAATTAAGTTACTATCTTTGAATTGGCTATAACTTTCGAAAACTACCCCATCCTTGAAATTGAACGAAGGATCATTCTTACTAAGAACATGTATGCAATCCTTCACAATATTAAACAAAAATTTGAACGTTATTAATATTAGACGCGGAAGTGACGCGTTTTGAATGGTTTAATTGATTTCGGTTCAGGGAATGAGAGCAGTTTTTAACATCATTTCATAAACCATTATAATATGATCAATATTAATGTGACCGTTAGTTGTTATGAGAATAAATAGCTTATAAAGTATTGCTTATAACATGTGTACTTTGGTAATCGGTATACGACTGTCTGCCATCGTGCGTCATTTCAGTACCATCGTTTCCATATATTTCTTTACCACCTTTCAGTCCCAAAGTAGCTTAAATTTACGTCGTATAAAGAGATATAGGTATGAGGGGGCCTCCTTGCAACCTCCCACTATGCGAAAAAGGGTATACAAGAAAACTTCTTCTTCTTCTTCTTTTCCGACGGTGTTATGATCTCGAATGGGATCATCACTTTACTACTTCACCATTTCACTAGAGATCCGCTTGTGGGGTTCGTCGGTTGACCTCAGAAAGCGTCCCGGTTATGGATTGTACCATTTTACGATGGTATTTTAGACATGAAGGCTTCTACGGATCATCTCTTACTTCTTATTCGATCAATTTTTGTCACTCTTGATGTAATGCGCCAGCATCTTCATTTCAGCCGCCATCATCTTGTTCTCATATTGTCCAAAATTGTGAGCCGTATGTAAATGTAAGCGCTAAACGAACTACTGCAGTGTAGAACTTTCCTTTCATCTTTAGGGGGAATTTTTCGGCCACAGAAGAGCGCAGAGTTTTCACGCAACTTCATCCACCCTATATATGCTAAACGCGATGGTTGATATCGTCATCACATAGAGGCTTTGTTATTGATCAAAGATCCAAGGTATCAAAACTTTTCGTACTTGGGAAACACTATTCCTCAGCTAACATATATAATCTATCTTTTTGGCGCTTGAGATACCCATTTAATTCTAAAACGTCCGAACCCACACATCAAGTGTTAGTTGCGAGGATAAATCATTTTCACTTTTGATGGCTCAATCTTCAGCAAAGAACAACTTATTGACTTTCCAGTTTCTTACCTTATCTTCAAGTAGAAAGTCAAAGACTGTAATAAAGAGCAAAGTACTCAAAACCTTGGTGTACAACAACGTCGATTGGGAAGTTTTTCCATTGTGATTCTTATGCACTCTGAATGGCCCCTCTGGTTGATTTTCCCGAAACCAATGGTTTCAGATAGCCGTACAATTTTTCGCAAAAGGCAATCCAATATCCGCTCAACGATCTTCATGGTGTGTGACATCAGCTTGATTGAACGGTTATTATAGTTTCGCGTATCATCTATTCTTTGTAAATTGGGAGACGGTTACTTTCCCTGCACTTAGGCATTTTTTGCCGTTTATAAATTTGAGGATGAGAACCGTGAGTCTCCCATCTTTTTCCATAACTCTTAGAGCATCCCGTTGGGCCCAATCGCTTTTTCCTTTTTAGAGTTTTTCATTGTTGAAATAGGTATAAGCATGGTTAATTGTATAAGCAAACTTAAAAGAAACATTTTTTAATATCAGAAGCATTAACGTATTTTTTTTAATTTTGAATTCATTCAATATATATTATTTAAATATTTTAAGCAGCAATGCACATGATAAATCAGAAATCGATCTTACAAATATTTACACTTTTATTTATATTTTCAAAACTTAAGTACCATAACTTGAAACTAATTTATAAAATATCGAGTGTTTGTTTTCATGCATGAACACCTACCACTCATAGTATGGCGCAAGGACACAGTACCAGTAACCCCTCGAACCTCGATTTCCGTTCTATTAAAAAGAATTTCCACATCAGCAAAATGGGGAGTGTCCTCATTGGGAATTCTGCTTGCATTCATTTGAAGTGAGTTTTCTTTGTTTTGTGCAGGAAATGAAAAACTTTTAAGTCCCGATTCCAATCCTCGCCCCACAAGCCACATCCACACAAAATCGTATTAATTTCAGATTTGTTTTTTTTATTTTTTCTCCTCATTGCACGCAAATATTAACTTCTGGGGATCAAATTCATTATTGATGGTGTTTGGGTGGAATTTTAATGATTTTATTGAAAGTATAAAATCAGAGAATATGGATTAACATGACAGGATAGACTTCGATATCGATAGGCCTTTACAAAACTGGACCTTCTTGTGGGGAAATCATTAAAGTTTAAAACTTTTAACGAGTTTTCACAACATTAAAAATCGTTTGAAATAATCATTAATTTGGCCTGCCTCTGCTGCAGCCAATTGTTATAGAAAGTAGCTATAGCTTCTTCTATGTACTTCGGATCTTTGCTTTGTATTCTTTTGGGGTTCTTAGCGAGAACAGAACGTGAGAATAATTTTTGAACCATTAATTTGGGTATAAACTTATCGAAAAGAAAAATTTTAATTTCTTTTTAAACAAAATTCAAGTTGCTTTTGCAGTACAAGTTCTATTGATGGTATTAATTCTGTGAACGAAAGTTAAGATTGTAAATGTAACCCTTTGGAGGGATTTATTAGTTCAGTAGTAAAATACGAAGTAACTTTTTTCTATTGTTTACTGGAATAAAGCAAAAGAAAAGTTTTCTTGAAATTTTATGTGAAAAGCCGTTAATCTTTATGCAGGTAACATTTTGAGAATTGAGGTATTATAAGTCATGTCAAAATCATGAATGTTCATCAGTTTAAAATTTTCGGGTGATAGTGTTTGAAAAATATTCGATGTCATATTATTTGAAGGTTCAAACTTAAATTTTTCAATCCTATTATCAGTACTATAAAAAGCTAGTAAGCACTTACAAGAAATTAAATTTAATGAAAGTAATCGGTGTCAAGAAACGGTTTTGCAATATTTTAAATTTCCCATTCATGCTTATGGCATTTTCTAATATACAAATGAAATTTGCAATATACAAATGAAATTTGCAAAAATAAATGTAATTAATTAATAAAATGAACAATTTAGTTAAATTAAGTAAATATGAAATTTTGTTAGGTTTTTTGAGTCGTTTACGAAAGTCAATATTTAAAAATATACATACGTGTGACAGGATATGAAAGGACTTTAAAGTCGTATCGCTTATGTTGCGGAAAACCAAGCTTTTTTCTAACGGTTTTATAACAAACTCTACGCGAACTGCAAATGAAGATCTTCGTTTTAGATACTGATGCTAATGCTAAGATTTCATTATATATTTATAAATCTGTAGTCAATTATATCTATTCGATTAAAATAAGCTTTTCTATAACGGTTTTTTCAAGGCCTTTATAATATCAATTAAAACTTAGCTGGTTCTGTCTTGAGCAAAAAAATGAGTCGCTGGAAACTCGTCTAAAAGACATTTTCATACGTCTCGACGTCCCGGCTTTCCGTTAGGGTGATTAAGATAAGGTGCATCAAAAACCTTGAGCGTGTAGGTTGGGTTAAGACAAGAATTTTTTTTTTAAATTTCCAAACTCAAAATTTTGAAAAAAAATATTAAATATAATTTTGTTAATTTGTTAATTGTTAATTTTCATAAAAGTCCAGTCAAATAAGAACTAAAAAATTGGCTTTTTTAAAAGTTGTGGTTTTTAGTTATTTTGAGTGTTCTCAAAAAGTGCAAGACATTTAAGCATTTGGTTTTCTGTTTTTAAAAATTAACAAGAGCATTGAATTTTGGAAACAAAAATTATAGCTTATTACATAAAGTTTTGAAAAAATTAGTTTAAATTTTTTTTTCTAAATTCGAGTTTGAAAATTAATTTTTCAAAAACTGTTTACTAAAACAATTTGTAAATAAAAGGCAGGTTTTCCGGCTTTCCAAAAAGGTATAACATAACTTTTTATATTTTACCGTTGTTTTTAAATAATTTTGTTTCTGATTTAAGTAAATTTTTTTAGAAATTTGCCGTGCTGGTGTTAGTTGTTAGTAAAGTAAAACAATAAATAACTACAATAAGACAAGCACTAAAATACAATAGGACACACACTTAAAACAAAAATAAATATTAACAATTAGCAATAGTTGTTGTTATTATTTTAATTTCTTTCCTTTTTATTTGCTCTATATAGGTACTATAAAGCAAATCTTGGATTCGTGCAGAAAAAAAGTTTTGACGGAAAAAGTGGGTCCGGCAATTCTGTCTGTCGGTCTGTCATTTGTCTCGGCACCTACAGCCTAAACGGGTGGGCCGATTTACTTCAAATTTGGTAGGTATTGTATTACCCTAAAGTAATACTCCCAGAGCTTTTTTTTGTAAATAACGGTACCTGCCATATAACGGTTATCGAAATCCTTATTTTTCTCGAAAACGGCTTTAACGATTTCAACCAAATTTCACATGTTTAATTAGGTGTAGAAGGTCTAGAAAATAGTGAAAACCAAACTTTCAAGAAAATTCGTTTAACGGTATCTGCCATGTAACGGTATTTTTAAATTTCAACTATCTTGTTAGCCGTTAGCTTAAGCGACTTGAACCAAACTCAATACTGGAATTTTCCCAGCTATTTAAATTAATATGGCAGAAAATTATTTTTCAAAAATGTCTTTGTTAATTTAATAATTTTTGAAAAACTGTTTTTTGAATTCATTATTTCAAAAACTAGCCGACGGATTTTTATGAAATTTAGTTTTAAGGTCTAATAAATTAAGTTTAAGAAACCTGCATACTCACTTTTTTTAAGAAAAAAGTTTTCGAAAAAATATTTTAAAAAATCGATTTTTTCGAAAACCGGTCTAACGATTTTGAAATTTTTTTTCCTTAAACTCACACATTTAGTAAAAAAATTTTTTTGCAAACTTTAATTTTGGTTTGAATTTTTGTAAGATATGGTTTTGAAACTTAAAAAAAATCATACGATTTTTTCGTATATTCCGTTTGTACTTTAAAACCTCAGGTAACTTGCCACAAGAGCAAGTTTGTGTGACCCAGTCGTGCCCTTCATTTCGTAATTATTTCGTTTGTACTTTGCCACGAGAGCAAGTTTGTGTGAACCAGACGAGACCTTTACTTTCTATTTATTTGAGGCATCAAGCGATCAAATGCTTTCATAACAACTATTTTGTTGTTATAATGATAATACTATATGTATAATATACATACTTTGAACAATTTTATCAAACAATTTCACAAACCCGCTATTTGTCCTTTAAGCGAGAAAGTTGCTTGAGTTTATCAATTGTTTTCTGTCGCCCACCATGAATAAAAAAACTCTTTTAAGTATGAAAACTAACAAGCAGTCAGATACTTTGAAACAAATTAAGAACTGCCAAAACTGTATTTATCTCAATGCTTCTTGTGTAAAGTTATATTATTACGTTTTGCAACTTACAACTTCTTTGAGTTATTTGTTTGTTCTATTGACAGCAAAATACCTATATCTACTCATGGAATAGTTTTAAAACTTTTTGCACACGTATTTGCGACGTGTTTGAAAGATTCTATGTTCAGTTTTAGTATAGGCTCTGTCTTTTCCAATAGAATAAAGGGATGGATAGGTATGTCTTTTGAAAAACGTTTCTGCAAGTATTTTTTTTTATGGATGAAATAACACTACATCACTACATTCGTGTGCTCTTGACAATGAGTTTCTTTAAATTTCAAACCTAATGTTGTGTAACTTAGGTACATTAATAGAGTCATAGAGCTGAAAAACATTTTTGATAATTGATACCAACAAAAAAAATAATGAAATTCAGAATAAGGAATCCAAGAACCAAAAATTCTCATCAATCAATTCACTAATAGAGAACGTTGACAACCTTAAACTTTTCGACAGGTTGTTTTAAATATAAAATAAAAAAAAAACTCTAACATAAAGATAAATTGAGTTAAACGCAAATGAATGATTTTTAAAATGATAAATCATAAATTAATTCCACAAGAAAGAAACAATTCATTTTGATTGTTCAGTTTGTTTATTGTTCGATACAAATTATTACCAGGATGGATGCAAACTTCTTATCTTCTCTAGGGTTCAGAAGATATTTGAGACTAGATTTTTTGCTAGATTTCGATTTATGTTTTCAAATAATTAGTAGCCTTGATTCCAAATATTATCCTCGTTTCATTGAAAAATCTAAATTGATTTTGATGTTGCATTTTTTGTGTAAGTAGGTATCTTGAAATTAATTTTCCACTAACTATTCTTCTCTAATAATTTAATAATTTGATACAAATTCACAATATGCAACATAGATTACAATTTTTCAATAAAATGAGGATAATTTTGGGAATTTTAAAAACGTGACTAGTTTCAAATAGGTATCTACCACATGAAAATAAACCTTAATCTTAACCAGGGATGCAAGAAGCTCAAATTTCACCTCAGCTCACTTTTGAGCTAGTTTAAATTTTGAGCTTGCTTCACAGCACAAATAAGTGAGCTGAGCTGTCAGTTGAGCTGAACTATGTTTGAGCTGAGCTATCATCAAAAATATATATTTTTTTAAATGGTTTTTCATAAAAAAAAAAATTAAGTATGCCATCTTGTAGAACTGAAAATTTTAAACAAAAAACAGAGTATGACTGGCGTTGAGCAATAACGCCCAAGGCAATAGCGCCCAAATCAATTTGGAAATATCGACCAAAAAAATGGTGAAGAAGTTGTTGTTTTAATATTTTTTACTTGCTCAATAGGGCAAGTATTGGTTTCGTGTAAAAAAAAATCGAGGTTTTAATCAAACCTGACATTACGATGATAAAGAAGACGAAAAAAGTTGGTTTTGTCATGCCGTCCGTCGATGTCTCTGTGCGGATGTGCGGATGTTCGGTTGTATGTTCACCGACCTACAGCCTAAACGGTTGGACGGATTTTCTTCAAACTTTGTGTGTAGTACTTTTTGGTGATTCCCTATAGGAAAAATTTGAATTTTTGTTTTAGTCCGGCTATATCGGGTACCTGCCATATAACGGTTTTAGTTTTTCCAAATTTTCTCAAAAACGGCTCTAACGATTTCGATAAAACTTTGTGAACGTTATATTTGGAGTGCTCTTAATATAACTGCATATCAGGTTTTTGGCTAAAAATGCACATAACGGAGATTTGGTGTTAACGGTTTTTAACAAATTAGGCCTTACATTGACAACCGCTTACCCGATTTTATTTAAAATTGGTGTATCGTATATAATCTAAGCTATCAACACAAGAAGTCATTTAAAGTTTTTTGCTAAGCAGCCATTTAATGATAGCTACAATACAACTTTACCTCACATTTAGGCCGCTTTTTACTTTTCAACATAATTCAGCAAATTAAATTTTACCAATCCAATAGTTTGCTACAAGAGAAAGTTCGTGCGATTAAGTCGTGCATTTTATTTCATTTTTAATGCTATTTCCCATGTTTAAATCCATTTTTCAAAAAGTCATCAGCGCCCAAAATTATTAAAAATTGTTATTGGGAAATGAAAAAAAGCCCAAAATAGGAAAAATCACCCAAAACAACAGATTTGTAAGAAAAAGAACCTTAATCTAGGAAATATTACCCAAAATTGGATTTGCTTAATTTGTACCTATTTTTACATTTTTCAAACAAAAACTTGCACACCTATGGTCTATATTTATTATTTACCTGCATAATGGAACAAAGAAAATTATATTTCACAGAGCTTCTGGAATTGTATTTGGACAATAAAGAATATTGCTCAGAAGGATAGATAAAATAAACGTTGCCTCTCGCATACATCCCTTAAAACTTTACGTTTTGCACTAGTAGAACACTGCTTTTTGATTTCCTCAAAGGCTTTTAATTCTTTATGTAGACGTTCTAGGTTGACGTGATTGTTGTGCTTAATTTTCGTTGACTTGAAACAAATATTTTCGCTGGTGATTTCAACGCGAAATGTTTTTGTACGATAAATAACTAATTTTGTGCAAAACATTGATTGGAATAGGGCCCAAAAATTAGGAAATAGTGCCCAAATCTTACAAAAACAATTTCCATACGATTTTTGTTAGGCGACATTGCCTTTTATGATTTGGGCGATATGAAATTTTTCGCGTTAAATAAATTATTTGGGCCAAATTTCCTTTTTATTTTTCGGCTTGTTATTGCTCAACGCCCGCCGTATGAGTAGTTATGGTCGTTTTTCATGATTGCCACTTTTTTTATTTTTTAAAAATTTAAACGTTTTTTTTGTTCGACTATTTGCACAACAGTTAAAATTCTATAAAAATGTTCATGTATTCTTCAACCCATAGAAAGGTTTTATCTTAGAATAGGATTTTTAAAACCTAAATTGCTTAAACTATGATTTTAAATTATTTAAAATATTGACTTTTGTTTGTTTTTTGCAGTTTCATCCACCCAAGCGTCCGTTGATACGGATTAAACTTTATTTTTTTAATAAAGAATTTAATTTACAACAGAAAATATTAATATGATTTTTTTTTTTTGTACGAACACATTTTTTTTCCATATCAGTTCAAACTCGAAAATTATTGCACAAGGAGCCCACTCAGTTATTTTTTTTAAATTTAGCATCACATTATTGTAAAAAAAAACCTTTTTAGATCACAATTAAAAGCTTTTATTATTTTCCAATTTATTATTAAAAACCAGATGGATGAACGACATTTGCTTTTCCAGATATTTAAAAAGAACGAAACCTACATCCCCATAAAAACAAGTAACAACAAAATTAAGCTTAAATTACCATATAGGGTATAGTTTCGTCTTGTTTTTATGAAGAGGCATGTTGTAGAACCATCTGGTTTTCAGTGGTAGATTGGAAATTAATAAAAGCATTAAGTTTTTATAAAAAGAAAGGAATTTATATATATATATATTTTTCAATAAAGTTGTGCCAAAGTAAAAAAATAACTGAATGGGCTCCTCGTGCAATATTTTTTTTGTTAGAGATGATGTTAAAAAACATCTAGTCGTCCAAAAAAATTATGTTAATATTTTTTCTTATAAATTTAATTCTTTATTTAAAAAAATATACAATATATTAAACAATTTAGGTTTTATAAATCCCATCGGACGAAAAAAATACAATTCCGTAAGAGAAAATTACCATATAGAAAGAAGCCCAATAATTTTGTTCTTGTCCAATCATAAAAATCTCAACAAAAGTTTTTATTTTTTGTTTAACATTCTGTTCTCACACTGCGGTATGACATACATATATCCCACACAAAGCCAGGTAAAAAGCAAAATTACGAAAATATACCGACAAAGCTGAATTTTTCTGGAGACTTTTGTTTTGATGTCTTGAGCTTATCCTACAAAGTAGCCCAAGTTCGGTACGGAGCTATTTTTTTTTTTTTTTTTTTTTTGAAAAAGTGTCAACATTCTGTCTTTTGCTAATTTCTTGGAAACTGATTTTTTTTGTTAAGGTAAAAATTGAAGCTTATATAATTCTGTACGAACTCTTTTTCTCATAATACCATCAATCAATTTCAAGAAAAACAAAAACATTTTTTTTTCGCAGCAGTGCATTTTTTTACCAAACTATGGGACTACACAAATTTTAATATATTAAATTATGTATTATTGTATTTTAGTTTTTCAGTATTTAACTTAAATGTAATACGAATTTTAAGCGAAATCGAAGCGATTTTTTAAAAAAGTACTGGTCAAAACTTGAAAAAGGATTAAACATTTAATAAAAGGTGGCATTTAATGATACATACGATAAGATTGTAAAAAAAAACTGTTAATACCAAATCTTTGAGAAAAAAATAAACCGTAATATAGGAGGTACCCGTTATGGCCGAGCTAAAACAAAAAATTCAATTTTTTCCTCTTGGGAATCAACAAAAAGTACTACACAACGAAGTTTAAAAAAATATGTCCAACTATTTAGGCTTTAGTGCGGTGAACAGAAAACCGCACATACGTACACCCGTGTAAAGTGAAATGTCGTCAAAAACTTACTGTAACATTTTTTTCTCGAAATTAGTTGATGGTACGATGAAAAGTTACAAGACTTTTTGGTATAGAATTATATAAGCTACCATCAACCAATTTTTCTAATTTTTCAAGAAATTTGAAAAAAAAACTAATTTTCGACTCCTTTCAGCCTTCTAAAAAATTTTGCTCCAAGCCAAATCTTGGATACTTTTTAGTATTTGCTGACTTTTTTCGCAATCACTTTATTGCCTAATTTTTCTGGGCAAACTGTTTCTTTTACAAATTTGTGTTTTCTTTATTGCCGCATCATCGTAATAATTCATTGCAAAATGTCGCAACCCCATACGACTTAAAACAACAAAGAAGAAATATGAAAAAATTATTTCATCTGAATGCTGGAAATACATTTCCATATATTGTTAAGTCACTGGATGCATTCAAACATCCCTGGATTTTGTTTTCTCCTTTTCCATCAAATTAAATCGCATGCGCCAAAAATATCCTTCCTTCGGTTCTGTGTACAGTATTAGAATAACCGTAATTAAAAGAAGTTGAAATAATTTGTCTCCAAAATTAATTTCATTAATCTAATTTATAAATTATTATTTTAACATCAACAAAGAAAATTATTTTCTCATAACTGAATCTTTTGATATATGTAATATGTTGTGGACGACAACATAACTAACATAAAGATCCTTATTGCCGGTATTACCTAGTGAAAATCTGATTTCCACCGATAAAAATATCATTTTACTTTGAGAATAAAACCCAACCCACCCTTCCTACTTGAGGTAAGATGTTTCTACTGCGCGGGGATATATTTCATGGGCGTGCAGTTCAACACGATTTTACCTCACGGCAGGATATATGCTTGCATATTCGTTGTATTCTCGTTTTTTTTTCGTAGTGCAAATATATTATTTTAAAGATACTTACTATAAGACTTTATTTTTAACTTGATAGCAATTTGTTTAAAAGTAAAATAAACTGAAAAGTAAGGATACCATCATCATCTTAACATCAGTTTAACTACCACCACCGTCAAGAATTAACATTGATTCACAACGTTAAAAAGTAAAACAATATTTAACAAAAATCTCATTAATTTTATTAATTCAATCTCAATCTATTCAATCTATTCAAAAGATATTCATGAAACGCATTCAAAAGAAAGATTTTGTTAAAAGAAATCAATACTTCTTACATATTATTGAGGATAAAGATACAAAATGGGCTGGGCGCTCCCTTATGTTAAACACGGACTTTTACTTAGTGAATAAAATTACAATATATATGCATGTGTGTATGCGTTTGTGAATAAAAGTGCCTCTTCAATAAAATTTACATTGTTAAACTCAAACACAATAGGTTTTATTTTTGTTTTGATTTTTTTTTTATTAAAATCTAAAAAAAATTAATAGAAAACCTTACATATAATTTATTTCATTTCGGCTTTTAAATTTTGTAGCCATGAATATTTGAATACACGATAAGAGGAACAGTGAAATAAAATTCGAATAATGGACGATATGGACTCAAATTCAGCTTCAAGTGAAGCTCAAGAAGCAATTGCTTTGAAAAAGGCATTAGAATGGGAATTGAGTTTGGATTCGAGAGACCTAAGGTCACATGCCTGGTACCATGGACCTTTACCAAGACAACGAGCTGAGGAGATTGTTCAAAAGGATGGTGACTTTTTAATAAGGGATTGTGCCTCACAGCCAGATAATTATGTTTTATCATGCAAAACAAGGGCGTCTGTTTTACATTTCGTTATTAATAAGGTAAGTTGATTAATATAATTCTAACAGATTTATTTGATATAGGTATTTAGATAGAAAGAAATTCCTATTTAAATAATGACAGTCGCCAGTGGTAGATATTTGGAGAAAAGGGTTGTGTTAAAATTGTGCGTATAACAAGTAGTGGGTCTTGGCGTAGCGGTTAGTGTGTCCATATTATTCACTCATTTAATCTAGATGCTAAATTAAATACATTAGAATTCAATTTATTCATGTTATTCACTTCTTAATACATAGGACAGGCATATAGGTAAATGAATAAAAAAATATATATATCTTAAAGAAGCAGCAATTAAAAATGTTGGATTTTATATGGAAATAGACGAAACAAATGAAATTTACATCAGCATTTATGTTTTAAACGATTGAATAATAAGCCTAAATTTTTTTAGGGAGATACTGCTTTTTGCGGCAAATTATGTATTTTAACTATTATTTAGACCATATTACGATTTTAAACTTGAGCCCATATATGTGAAATTATTATGAAGATTAAGAAGGGTGTTTGGAATTATCTTAGCCTTCGGTTAAAGGTTTTGCCGATTTTCTTAAAATTTGGTGCAAAGTATTCTTACCGCCATATTATTCAGTATACGAGTAGATAGTATAAAACTTAAATCCAGATGTACGATATTAGTTGTCTTTCTAATTGCTGCTTCTTTTAGATATCTTTGTTTCTTACAATGTATAGGTATTCCTGTGACCGAACAATATTAATCTTGAATAAAAATTAATAAGATGAACAATTTAGTTTTAAATCTGAATTTAACGAGTGAATAATATGGCTATTAGAGTAAAATGCCCAGAAGTTTATTTTTTTTAATTTTCAAAATAGTTTTATTTTTATCCGAATAGGTCTTAAAAAAAACAGTACCTACCTGTCATATAAACGTTGGCAAAAATTTAATTCTTCACGAAAAAAAATACGGCTGATTTTGATAAAATTTTGTCTGACTGGTTTGGTGCCAAACGGTGAAGCCTTTCAAATGGACATTTTTATTTTTAAGAAAAGCTTTTAAGTGATATCTCTCATAAGACCGTTTTTTTATATCGACTATGTCGTAAACTTATACACCGCGATTTTTACGAAATCTGTTATTCAGATAGTCATGCGTCCGACAAATAGTGCACAACAGTGTTTAAAAATCCTTTTGAAAATACTTTTTTTTTTAAATATAAAAAATCTTTCATCAAAAAAACATATCCCAGTCGCAATCGTGAGCAGGAAGGAGGGTTCTTCCTACAAGAGCAAGTTCATGCGACCCAGTAAGTTGTAACCGATATTTCTGAAAACACACAATCTACAAAAGAAGTAGCTTTCAACATCGTTTATTTATCCTTACTTCTGTAACAGACTAGTTGCTGAATGTGATTTCTTACTTTATTTTTAATCTCATGAAACTGGTTGAAGAAATTAGGCTCTATATTTCACTTATCATTGATGTAAGCATTTATAAATATTAATTTTGTTATTACTTTTAATTTTGTAGATCCTTTTGCAACCTGAAACTGTTTATGAACGAGTTCAATATCAATTCGAAGAAGATGCTTTCGATGCTGTCCCAGATCTTATTACATTTTATGTGGGATCAGGTAAATATTTATAACTTTAACCAATACTTAATAACGTAATTGTTTTATACTTTTTTCAGATAAACCCATATCGGCAGCTTCGGGCGCCCGCATTCAATTTCCATGCAACCGAACATATCCGCTATCATTTTATGGCCATAAGATTGTTGGTAACCAGCTGCATACACAAATGTTGGCAGGAATTCATGGGGGAAGTCCACTTAATTCGCCTTCGCTTAATAGTCCGGGATTTCGATTTGCCCCTTATAACCAACAGAGCAACTGCAGCAGTTACAAGAGCCCTATGTCGTCTCCGCCTAGAACAAAACGTGATACCCCACCAAGACTTCCATCAAAAAAACAGCGCTCACAGTCGCTGACTCCATCCCAATCTTCTGGAGTATCGGGCATAAAAAGCAATGAAACGTCCTCAAGTGCCGATGGAGTTATTCAACAAAATGAAAGTTGTGTGCAAAAATCAACTTCTGATTTAAGGAGATTGAAAAGTGGTGAACAATCTGGAAGTGTTGAGGGCATAAATCCACATTCTGTGGGAAATCATTGCAATGGTTTTCAGACGATCGCACGATCAACAATCAGCGAATCTGTTGAGCATGTCAAATTTACTACGCACTCACTGCCACGACCAAGCATTGGCAGTCTTCGATTTGCTTCAATGAGAGGTCAAAGTCTGAATCGTGATTCAGGTGAGAACTCTCTTAGTCCCTGTATTGAGAGCAAACATTTCACGGACACTTTCGACAAACCTCCAAGTCCTCCACCAAAACCGGTAAGACCTCCTGCACTGCCAAAAAAGGAGAAAGACTTACTACCCCATGAGCAGATTGTTTTCCATAGGGTAGGTTCTTACCACGCAAGTGGGTCCGATTCTGGAAATGGTTCTGGTGATTCTGTGCATAGTTCTACTCCTGGCGAAGGCAACGACTCCAACCAGCATCGTGGAGTTATTATAAAAAATCCACGCTTTCTGTCTAACTCAGCTTCATCGATTACTTTAAAAAGCTTGACTGAATTTGATGTAGCCGAAGCAGAAGAAGAACTGTCAGCAATGGAATGTCCTATAATTGAAACGGTACGTTAAATAATTTTTTTTTTTAAATTTAAACAGCTATTAAAAATTTATTAATTTTTTTTTTATTTAGGTATCAAAATTTGATATTGAAAATTTCAGTACACTTCTCTTGCCCTCAATTGAAAATAATCCACTCGATGGTGATGCTCTGTCTACATTCAAAATGATGCTTTTGGAATCTGGACCTAAAATACTTGCAGAACATATAACTCGCATTGACATAAATTTAATAATTGATGAAATAACTCTGATTGAGGATAACGAGGCAAACATACTTCAATGTTGCGGTCTTGAACTTCTTACTTTGCCACATGGAAAGACATTTCGACATGATCTTTTAGAGAGAACTCAGTGCATGAAGTTAATGGTAGCTGTAACGATTTTAACCTGTCAAACCGATCTGGACCGAGCTGAAATTTTGAGCAAATGGATACAAGTTGCCGTCGATACCAAAACAGCTCTTGGAAACCTTTTTGGATTCAGCGCCATTATGTTGGGACTATGCATGCCACAGGTACATTAAAAATAGTAATTAGTTGAATGTGTTTAATTGTAGGATTATAGAGGTAAATAATAATAGCGTACGATGTTTGAGTTGAGCTGAAACTATAAACCAATTCCGAATGCATTCACGTGAAGTCCGAATTCAATTTTAAATCTTTGAATTAAAATTATTGAATTCAAATTTGATTTAAAAAAAAAAAGTAAAAATATTCAGTTACTTAAAAAAATTTGGTTAAAATCGATTAAGCTGTTCAAAAAACATATGTGGTATCACCTATTAAGCCATACAATATTTCGCCATCCATTATAATCATCATCTCCAATTTCCGGACTTTCTTTTCTCATCTTCTCTTTCTTCGTTATTCCATGTTTGATTGTTTGCCCCAAACCAACGCGACAGCGACAGGGGAAGTTTTTTGGGATCATATAAGAGTGCCCACACCCACACCAACGCGGCAGTGTCGCCTCGAAAACGGCAAATGTGCAGCTTTTTTTGTAGAACGCAATCGGCAGCGTTTTTGTTAGTGTCGTTTTTTTAGAGTCTTAAAATCAACTATTTAGGGTTACTAATCAATATAAAAACATAAAAAAATATAAAGTATATGTCCTTAATAGAAACTGAGATAAAAAAAATGCTAGTGCCAAGGAGCTGTCGCACTGTCGCTGTCGCGTTGGTGTGGCCCTACTTGCGTTTCTTCTGTCGCGGTGCCTGCGGCAGTGGTGTCGCTTTGGTTTTGGGGCATCCTTTAATCGCAAGTAAAAAGGTACATGCACGCAATCACGCATGTATGTAAGCTATAAAGATGGTTAGAAAAGTCCCTTGGATGCTACTTAATTCTTCATTAAATTTCAAATGTTTTATATCAAATTGTATTATAATCAAATTATTATCTCCAGATCCAGCGCCTTGATAATGCATGGCATATCCTGCGACAGAAATTTACAGACAGTGCATTTACATTCGAAGCAAAACTTAGACCAACATTGAAGAACATGAACGACTGTTCGAACCCCCAAGCACCTAACACAACAGTTCCTCACGTACTTTTGTACATTTTACTGAGAGATAGAATAATCGAGAATATGGTAGATACTTTGGGTATAAAACAATCATCTCTCGTTGGCACTTGCATTGCTCCTTGGGAGACTAAAGCTGATGATTTTGGGATGACAATTAATTTTTTACATCTTGATTCAGCCCGTGGCTTCCTCAGGAATCTTTCACTATTTAGAAAGAATTCAAAGACAGTTATGGACGACGCAAATTCCAGGTTGGACGAACTATTAAGTGATGCATTTAGGTGAGAATATATTTTGCGCTTGCTAATGTTATAGAACTTAACAATTTGAATAATTTTTTCAGGACTGAATTTCATATAAAGTTCTTGTGGGGCAGTAAAGGTGCCTTAGCCACTCCTGAAGATCGGCATTCAAAGCTGGAGAAGGTACTCGCATTGATGGCAGATAAATTTTGTAATGCTGACAACATATCTGCAGCACCCTAAGATTTTTTCATATCGAATACAACTTAAATAACACCTAGCAACATGTTTACATATTTTTATATCGAAATAAAAAATTAATCATGAATGAGATTAATTTTAAATCGAACGTATTTGATATTTTTTTAGTATATTTGATGTATTTGCCTTTATTTTGGGATTCACTTATACCTACATATTTAATATTTATATACCAAACGATTGTATTATATTTATTTTTTGAATGTGTATGTACCTAATGCGTTTAAAATGTTTTTTAACTACCTCATAAATAAACGTTTAAGTTGCAATAATTGAAAAAAAATCTGATTTTCATCAAACTCATTAATATTTTTTTATAAAACACAGTTTATTCAAATTTATGTTTTTATTTATTTATTTCTAAAAATATATTGCAGTCAGTATTTAATACGATGCGACATGATCCGTAAACAATATGGTGTCAGAAAACTCTTGTATTCGAGTTAAAATATAATAATTTTTATAGAATCAAAATGTGAATCTATCCTAAAATGATATCAAAATTTTTAGATTTACACATATTTTACTTTGAACATATTCATAAAATTGTGACAATATATTATCATATGAATTTTGTTTAAATTATTGTATACTTACTATAAGTTTAAAAAGTATAAATAATTATTATTATTAAAACCATAGTATACACTATCGCTAAAGTATATAGTAATAAATAAAACGTACATAATTTAAACAGTTGTATTTATTTAAACTTAGAAATTGTGAATGTGAAATTGGCTTTAAAATCATTTAAGATATGTTTGTCTTTGATTTTGCATAAATTGTCTGAATTCTGTTTCCAGAGAATCAAATAGTATAGTACCTCTTGAGACCTTTATTATAATAGCTCGCGATTTGACATTTAAATGTTGTCCATTTTATTTTAATGTGGTTATAGATTTTTCGACTTAAATCAACGAATTTCATCAAACAACTGCGAATTCTTGTTCCCGAACAACAAATATTCGTAGAAGCAACACCAACCTTTGTCACAAAAGTAAAAACCAACGACTAAGGTGACTAAGTCACTACAAACGAATAGACTCCAATGGGAGACGCCCGGCGGCGCAGTATAGGGACAGCGGACAGCGTAGCAGATAACCCTACACGCAAGTGGAAGAGGACCTCAACAAACTTGGCGTGCGAAACTGGAGAGATCTAACTGTAGAAACCGAGCGGACTAGAAGAAGCTTGCTGGTTGAGGCTCTGGTCCCCTCCGGAGTGTATAGCGCCAGTTTAAGTAAGTTCCTAAGTTCGAAAATTATTGCGGACTAACTTATTTGTTTTATCTTGCGATTGTCGTAAAACAATATTACACTACCCGTTTTTTAGGTATTCAGAAAACGAGGAATTTCAAAACGAGGAAAATCATTAAAGGCGATATTTCTAACACGAAACTTTTGATGAACATACAATATTTAAGTTTCGTTTTAGCGAACGGGTTTTTTATTTAAAAAAAAGAGAAAAAATAACAAATCTTTCAACATAAAATTATATCTATTCCGTTAAAGTGAATTAAATTAATAGGTATGGTTTCATGCAAAAAAATATTGAGATAACAACTAAACAAACAGAGTAACCTATAGAGGTTTTTGGTAAATGGTAGGTACTTGCGATAAAGCTTTTTTTTAATTTTGCCTTTCTCGTTAACGACTTTATCGATTTCAAACAAATTTCGTTTCTAAAAAGCTATTAAGATAGTCAAATTATAGAGGTGTACTTTATTTTTTCATAATTGTTGAATGTCATAACTGTTGAATGTTTTCAAAATATGTATTTGAATGCTTTCAAAATATGTATTTGATTCTGTGTCATTGCATATATTTTGGGTTGGTATTAGAAGTAAATACCTGGAACTTGCCAAGAAGGTTATACTAGATTTGTTCCCTTTTGTCACAACGTAGGGTAAAGGGGGGAGGCTTCAACACCCTAACACTTTATTAATTTTATCTTTTTAAGAAAACGAAATATTTATTTATCCCTGCTTGTATATGAACTATATGTATGTTGGCTATACTTTCAAAATACCTTAAATAAGCTATTATTGTTTTTTTATATTTAAGAGCAAAAACATTAATTATGGAGAAATTGACGAAACCTCCCTTCATGAGGGAGGCTTCATCAATCTCTAGGGAGGATTCGACAGATGTTGGGAGGCTATGACAATTAGATTCTGTAATCGAAATGATTGTTTATAGAATAATACACAAAAGACAATTTGGTAAAAAAAATTTAATGAAATATATTTTTCAAATAATATGACTTTGTACTTTATTAAAAAAAAAAAAAAAATCACTTAGCGAACATCTAAGTTAGAGAAATTGATAGAAAAAATGCATTTGCTCTGGGCCCGAGAAGTGCCTGCTGGGTGTGCAGGTGCTGGTAAAATTGATACTATGTCCTGCTTTAAAACCATAGTTTTATCTTCAATAAGAGGTTCAACAAAGCTATATTGTAAATGCGGTCGTCGGCAAGGTTGAATTTCGTGTAGACGTTCCTCAAATTCGCAAAAAATTCATCGACAGCTACTTTGGAGAATCCAAAAATACGTGCAATGCTAGTATTTTCTGGCTTGCGAAGACTTATGTCTGGGTTCCGGTGCATGAAACATTTAAGCCAATCCACTCCTGCCTGTTTCTCCAAATCCCATTTTTCTGGACGTTTTAAATTGTTTCGGCGGACATATTCAAAGACAAATCTTCTCGCAAGGTCATAGGTCAGTCCATAATGTAAATTGGAGCACTTTTTGAAGTATGTCGGTAATTCCTTTTCTTGTACCAATGTAAGCACTTGATTTGAGGAGAATTTGGATTGGTATTCCTTGGGAGCACCATCACTAACTTGATTTTGTTTTTTAATTCTAGATAATATTTTTGTTCTTTTTATAGCATATTTTTTAGCTGCACTTGACAGTGTTTCGAGTTTATGGGCTATATCTGATATAGCCTTCTCCATGTCTGTTTCATTGATGGTCTTCCCTGGATATTTCTTCTTATAAAGATTTGGCATTTTCACTACACATAGATTAATTATAAAAAAGTGTATTAGATTTGACAGTGTTAAAAACAACAAGAGGGAGGATTCGACACTCTGTCGAGGCCTCCCGTTTGCTAATGTCGAATCCTCCTTAACGCACTTTTTTACTTCCACAAAAAAAATTATTAATTCTACTATGTTTTCTTCAAAAAAAACGTTTATACAATTGAAAATATGGTAGTCAACTTTAATTTTTTAGAAACACTGAAATAATCGTCACAATATTTTAAGATTTATGCACTAAAACTCACCAGTTGGAAATAATAATTTTTTTTTGGGAAACTGTTTTTCGTGTCTGTCTTCTTTCACGTTTTGCATACCAATGCAGATTTTTTATGGTCGAGTCAAACTTGTTTGGGTAACGGTTCTTCAATGAACTGAGCGAGAAAAATATTAAGGTGGCTCTGAAACACTCATGTGACGAAGCCTCCCATGTGTCGAAGCATCCCCCTTCTACCCTATCGCTGTGAAGCAGGTTTTTCAGCGTATACTTATACTAAAACTAAATACAGATCGAGATTGGATGCTGCCCCAGATATGCGAATACAGCTTTCGGACATAGAAGTCAATTTTCAAACAATAAACAAAACAATTAAACAGTTAAATTCTTCACACTAACCTTAATAAAATATCTTAAATACAAAAAAAAATAATTAAAAATTTGTTGTTTTTAATTTTTGTTATCGTTAAGATCGAGTTGGGGTTCCATAATGTATTTGGGTTCTTTGAAGAGTTCCGCAGCTTAAAAAGTTTAAGAAACGCTGCCCTAGAGACAAATTTGAATTTTGGTTAACGGGTTTTCCAAATTTTCTCTAAAACGGTTCTAAAGATTTCGATTAAACTTTGTGAACGTTATCCCGTAATCCCACCCTTAGCACCAGAAGTATAGCAACTATGCTTGGATTGCTCCAGTGTAAAGTTTGGACAGTGATTCATTCCGAAAACCTTCACCCATATCACTTTACCCCAGTGCAAGAGTTGACATCAAATGATAAGGTATTGAGGACAGAATTTTGTATAACGCTATTGCTGAGGGAAGAAACAGAATACAATTACTTCAAAAGGATAGTCTGGACAGATGAAGCGCAGTTTACCAGAGATGGAGCTACCATTTTCCACAACTTACATTACTGGAGTCCAAACAATATACACATAAAAAAACAAAATAAATCACAGCACCGCTTCAGCTGCATTGTGTGGCTTGGTATTATTGGACGCACCGTAAATGGATCACGTTTTTTTAATCTTAAATGGAGAATCCTATCTGGAATTCCTAATAACCCTTTTGCCAGACTTATTAGAAAGTGTACCTTTGGCAATAGCAGACAATTTGATATTTCAACAAGATGGAGCTCCAGCATAGCTCCAGCCTGGCTGTGAGAAACTGGCTGGATAATCAATTAAACGATCGATGGATAGGAAGGGGAGGTCCCACTGAATGGCCACCAAGATCACCGGATTTAACTCCTTTGGACTTTTACACCTGGGGATTCATGAAGAACTACGTGTATGAAGTTGAAATTACATCTTTGGAGCAATTGCAGGAGAATTTGGCAGAGTAAGATTTATCTGCAGCCATACAAAGAAGATACAACCTTTATTGCCTTTTCAAAAGTGCGGATCATATCGAAAATTTATTGTAACATTATGGATTTTCATTTGAATAAGCTTCAATGTTACAAATATTATAAAAATTTCTGGTTAAATTATTTATTTATTTAAGTTTTTGCTAATAAAACTAAAAACAAACAAAAAAACAGTTTTTTTTTTGTGGAAAAAAGTGCTTTTAGTATTTTCTTAATTTCTCAAAAAATAAGATACATTTTGGCATCCGGTTTTCTGTTTTTGACTAAAAATTAATTAGAGCATTGCATTTTGAAAATAAAAATAATAGGTTTTTGGTGTTTCACTAAAAAATCACAAAACGGTTTTTACAAATATGGTCTTAAATTAATAACGATTTAACCGATTTCATTTAAATTTGTTATGGTATCTAAGTTGAACATTTAACACAAGATGCCATTCAAAGTTTTTAGCTAAGGAACCGTTTAATGTTAACTTTCATACAAATTAGTTTCACGTGTAGGCCATTTTTTAATATTTTTCGCCTTTCAATCCGCACTCTTAAAGGTGTTTAAAATTGTATGGGGATGGTATTAGAAAATTTTGTCGTTGCAAACTAATAATGGGATCTTGTATAGGGACAAAATACAAGCACATTTTACTATAGGAAGGGGGGTCTATCTCCTTTTCTAATAATACAAAATATTTTAATCCCATTATTAGTTTGTAGCAAAGAAAAATCCCAAACCCACCACCGTTGTAAAAACTAGCTGTGTGCTTGCATTTGTTTGTCGAAGAATCAAAACCCTTTTGATTTTCCCTGATTACAGATTATATGTGTACAATGAGTCGATGAATGACTTCTTTTGACTGACAAAGTGTGAAAGTTTGTACAAAAGCTTATAGCCGATGTAACTGGACCATTTAATTTAACATTTCTTACCTTACCTACTTTTTAGATGATAAATTCTCAATAAAACACTAACAAGAAAAGTTAAATTAAATAAATTTAGTGGCACTGACAGCTCCGAAGAACCACGGCCTATTGACTTACAACTCTCAACCAATCCTTTTGTGTGCGGGTTTGTGCGTTATGTCTAAAAAAAAGTGTGAATTTTGAATTGAATTGAATTGAATTTTATTGAGTCTTTTAGTTTCGAGTTACATTTTTGTCTTATTCTAATTCTAATTCTTGTTCGCTTTAGCGAGTACAAAAGTGGCTGTAATGTATGGCCTTCTTTTTCAGTTGTGTATAATGTAAAGCCTCGTGGCGAACAGTTATTATATAAAAGATATATAGTTACACTACTTTTGCTCATAAGTGTTATTTTTTTTGCTTGAGACGGAAAGTCACATATATATTTACAAATACCTTAAAAACTAACACTAAAATAAAATAATTTACATTGAGAATAAAATTTCTTTTGAAGTTAGAGCGAGAGCTCAGTACTTTTACTATATATGCAATGCATATATTATGTTTAAATTATTAACACTTATAAATGGTATGATTAGATAGCTTGATAGAGCGAGACCGCCCTAGGAATATACGTAAATAATTAATTATTAAGTTTTCAATGAAAATTTGATTGAAACAAATTATATTACATTAAAATATCAAAACGATAAAGTGAAACTATCACAGTATATTTAAATATTTGAACACTTTATATGTATGAAGACAGAAACACTGTTGCACGCTGGATTGTCACGTTATAAAATTGTTGTCACGTTATAAACTTTACTGTTGTAGTCGATGCCTGATGTACCGTTGGGTATCTAGCAGTAAAATATTAGCTGGGTGGGAAGTTTTCGTCCATCGATGTCGTTATATGGAGCGCTATTGTACATCTCTCACAAAATGTTACTTCCATCCTGGCCATTGCTGGTTGCTTGGAGCGCTGTTGAACACCAATCCCTAATGTTGCTTCCTAGCTCCGTATTTGCTGCTTTTATAAGCAGTCCGAATTACTGGGGGACAAGCCACCCTGAAACTACTAACTTGAGTTACGTTTTTATCTTAAAGTTGACGGAGGTCCAAAGACCACCGTCGCTACCACTTAATTGACGGTTTTTTTTTTTTTTTTCTAGTTACTTTTTGCTTTTTACTTTTTATTACTTTGATGGTGGCGCAAAGGCAGCGCCACCGTGTGTACCCTACAAGGGTTCCGATTGATCTCCAAAAAAGTGTGAAAT